>CM077462.1:108272123-108942123 GCA_039654755.1 Calcarius lapponicus
AGCAGGGATCTCTCCCATCTGTGCACACTGAAGAGCCACAGATTGAATACCAGAAGTATTGTCATACCAGAAGTATTACAATGATGACTGCATGGCATGAGCTCTCTACCAAGTCAGGATCAAGCTGCAGAAGTAGCTCTACTGACTTACTAAAGTGACCTGGGCCTTGATAACAAGCGACATCATCCACGTAGAAAGTAGTAGCAGCCATGGAAGGGAGCCACAGGCCTCACACTCTCACCCTAAAATTCCTTACCACAGCATCCAAAATCACTGGGTAACTCAAATCTTGTCATTTCCACCAGGACACTGGTAAAAAAGGTAAAATCTCTGCTACTTCTGCCAAAAGTAACTGAAAATTCCTTCAAGCTTCCTTGGTCCCTAATGAGTGATCATTAATCATGGGTATTTTCTAAGCACAGTTTAGAGTTTTAATAAATGCCAAATAAAGAATTAATAAGGCCATAATCAAGTAAATATGTTCCTTGATCACTGCAGCAGGAAGGCTCAGAGCCAATTAAACAGCATGCTGTAGTTCCAAGCCTTTCCTGTGTTCCTGCACATTCCTCCACTGCTTGTAGGGAGGAAGGCAGACTCCTGTTTTCATGCCTGCTGTCAAAGGAGAAATCTGACTTCTCACTGCTGCCCCAGAGGGAGAATGGAAATGAGGGGAGAGGGGTTCCTGATCCAGTTTAGTACAGTGTGTGCAAGACCTTAGCTCACCCAAACACAGTTGTGGTGTCCAGAAGAGATCCCTTTAGAGGAAGGAAGCCACAGGAGGGAGATGGTTAGGTTAAATCCACAAAGCACAGGTCTTTTCCAAATGAAACAGTCCCTTCCTGCTCCACCTCAGCTTGCAGGTATTTCCTTCTCTCCCAGCTACCTCCTGCTGCTCCAGCATGAACTGGGAGTCGCTGCTCTTCAAGGAGGGGGCAGTACAGCAAATCCAAGACTGACTTGCTCCCTGTCCTGCCTCTCTCACCACGGCCTAATTTATGGGCAAACAGCTGTAGGCAGAAACAGAGCACAATTTCAATGACCCATTCCAAGTACACAGGGGAAAACCCAAAGAAATGTGCAATCTAACTTGGGACAAAACACAACCATCCCGCATGCCAGGCAGAGGAAGGCAATGACAGGAACAGTGCCCAGTCACAACAGTTGGCTGCTGCACGGACTGAAGGCATTATAAATGCACACCAGGAGAAACCATCAAGCTGAGATGAAACCATCTGGACCCAGTTAGGCAGCAGCAGCTGGCTGGGGAGAGCAGAGGATGGTTTGAAGGGGAATAATGCAATCACTGGTTCCTTTATGGATGGCAACTCTCTCAAACCCTCTGGCCCCTCTTTTCAGCAGGATTCAGTGCTAATCTATGATACCCAGGGAAAGTGCAGTTGAAGAAGCAGTCTTTTGCTATGCAAACTACACCCTGCCTAGGAATTAAGATGGTAATGATTGAATCTATCAAAGCAATGGGAGAAGGAGAGGGTGACGCAAAATGCTGCAGCAGAGGCAGTCACCATTCACCCAGTGCACAAGAAACTTCCACAGCATAATGATGGGGCTTCACAGCTTTGGGTACTTACAATCTGCTGAGTCTTCAGTGATCCCAAAACCTAAAATTAGCTTTCTTCTTGTTGTGGACCTCACTGACCTCAATCCAGCTGAGCGCATACAGGCCAGAAAAGAACTGGATTTGTCAGTGTCCACTTCCCATTGCAGTTCTGACACAGCATCAGGCAAGTCACTTGAACTCAGGTGCATTCTCCCCAATGGTTTTTTTCACACTCCTTGCTGGTGTGAAAAACACGACACCCCCAGGCCTGACAGATGCAAGTGTCACAGCTGAAGCCAGGGGCAGTGATTCATGGAGCATGTGATGGCAGCTAAGTGTTCATAGCAGTCATGCATTTGCCACACTGAATTCATGGAGATCTGTGATTTATTTTCTGCCTCCAGGCCCTGATTCCCTTCCTACATTTAACCCTGCCTGAGCATCACTCCCAGCCTTACCAGGCTCCTACCAAATATCAAACCCCACTTTCAGCCTTCTGTCCCCTGCCCTGTCCCACCTCTCCTCTCCCATTGTGTGCCATACCCATATTCAGCCCAGGCCCTGGGAGCCCTCCTCAATCTCCTTTCTCAGGTTCTGTCCCCTCCTGAGCTCCAGCAAAGGCCCAGGCCACCAAAAGCCTCCCTGAAGCCACCTGGGGCTTGAGCCCCTCTGCTTGCTGGGTGAATCTCTGTGTCTCCTCTCCTTCTCAATGGATGTTCCCAGTGCCTGACCTAGCTCAAGCTGCAGTTTTCTATCCTCTGGAAAGCTGATGCTTGGGGGTTTTTAACCTTTTCTTTTTGCTGAGCTGCTCAGGGTTTTTTTCCCTTCCCTTTTCCTCTGCCTTTTTCTGCTCCCAGTGTCTTTCCCTCCCCTTCTGCCAGCTTCTTTGTCTCCAGACTCAAACCAAAGAGAGCCCCTTTTGCCCTCCCTGGACAGGACACTGGGAGTTGTCCTCTGCCCCCGTCATACCCCCAGAACCTCTCTACACCCTCCCTTAGGAGACCTGTGTCTTCAAAGCAACATTTCAAACCAGACTATGTATTCACTTGTACAAACTTCCTTTGTTTACTGTAAAAAAAAATCTTATCAACTGATGTGCATGTTTGTTTACAATCCAACACTGCAAATAGTTGCAGTAGAAAATGGAAAAAACTTTGGAAGTGTAAAATTGCATTAGCATTTTTTAAACAAAACTGTTTGCTTCAGAAAATTTCATGGCCACCCTAAAAGAGTTTCTCTTAATGCATGCTGCCAAAAGGAAAAGTAAATGTATTTTGGGTCAGACCAGAAGAACTTCTCCATGTTTTATGGGTTGGTTACAAAAGCAAAGACCTCATTAGCATTGTTCTGATACACCTTTTCAAGTCATACAGATGTAACATTTGTTTCAGATCTACGGGTGGAAAACTTACTTTTAAATATTATCTAATCCATAAAAAGCTACGCTTATGTTTTATTCCATGTAGTAGTTACCATAAAATCAGTCCAAAATATATCACTTGTATAGTATGTATTTATGTATGACTCTACCCCCACTAAATATCCCATCACGCCTGCAAAGTCTTTAAAATGCATTTTGAAACTGCAGAAACCTCAGAAAAGAACTGTGAAAATTATTCCAGAGCTGGAGATAACATTGCACCACAAGGCATTTTAAAAGCTTGCCAGGAAGAAGACTCAGACATTACTGGATTACAGTATCTAAGGACCTCTGGGGGAAGCTTTTCCAGGTGGGAGAGGACTGTTAAATCCACCAGAAAAAAGCATGTAAAGGAATAATGTTTGGAAGCTGAGGCTGATCAGGAATTAGGGACATGGATTTAATAGTGAAGATATTAACCAGTAGAATAAGTGGTGGGGGATGTCTTGGTGTCTTGAGGTCTTTAAACACAGGGTGGATGCTCTTCTAGAGATCTGATTTATCAAACATACTTTACTGGGATCTCTACAGGAGTGTCAGGGTGGGATACATTGATAGACCTGCAAGTCCCAGTCATCTTAGCAGGTTATGACATTGCATTCCCTCTCCCTTGGAACTGAAAGCACTGGATGGACTTGGTTTCCCAGGATGTGTGTACTTATGTTGAGACATGGCCAGGACTGCGAGGTCTCCCACACCTTACAGAACAAGCTGAGGGATGTCTGATACCTACAGATGGTCTGAGAGCAGCTTCACACCTTGAACAGCAGCACTGCATCCTGATGCCATACTGAGGGACAAGCATTCCACTGTCTCTGACCAGAATATCATTGACAGAATTCCAAACACAATTTACCAGCAGCATCAGAGACATTCGTGGAACAGTTTGATCTGGCAGACATCAATTACATCAGGCATCTGACCAGTTTTGTGAGATCTTGAGGCAGCCATGGAGAAGGTACAGTGGAATTTGCTTTATTCTTTTTATTATTCCATCTACACTGGAGGGAATGGGGATATTCCCCTCCTGGGTGGAGAGCAGAAAGAAAAGAGGTACTGCGGGGAAACATTCCTGTATTTTTCATCATAATTTGCAGTTTCTTAACTCCTCTGTGCCCCATCCAGACTGTCAGCTGCAGAGCTCACCAAACCTGTGGATGTGGGACTTCCACATCAACTCAGTCATTAGGTGAGGATGCTAAAGGCCATCCCTCCAACACCACTCCACAACAGCTGGCAGAACCTCTTCCATCTGACCCTCCAGCCCAAAGTTCAGGGAAAGAGAGCTGGCTGACAGCTGAAGTGGATACAAGCAGAGAACTCCACCTCCAAGGGCTTTCTGCCCAAAGCAGTCTCTGTTTTAAGAAGCTTATGAAGGGGCTTGTAATGTTAAAAAATATTATTTGTATGTTTTATGCTGCCAGTTTTCCCTGATTACTCCTGATGTGCAATTCATAAGTATTTACCAATTTTTTTATTGGCCAGATGAGTTGCTACCCAAGTTGGTGGTACTATTCTTGTCAGTAATTTTATTTAGGAAAAAAAGAAAAGCCCATTGTTTCATTAAAAGGTCATTAATTTAGCTGAAAATACCATTTTCTACAGGAGATATTCCCTCCTGTGATTCAGTAACACAGAAATAAACACTCTCTAATTGTCCAGAGACAAACTGCCTTCTAGAAATTAACTTCCCCACAACATTTCATTCAGGCAGTTGGTAGTTTAATACTAAACCAATTAAAAGCAATATAGAGCTACATGAATAGGATATTAATTTCCTCACCAGAAGTGGAAATGAGTAGGTGCTTTGATTCCCACAGGGTAGGCAGCTCCACCAACCAGCAGTTTAATCTACAAAGGCTGCAGCCTCAAATAAGAGATTCACTGTGCACAACTGGATCATTACGCTGTGTGGATATTATTGCTACAGCCAAAGCCTCATACAGACTGCAGTAGCCCCAGGAAATACTGAAAAAACAAAGCAAGGTGATCTTCTTACAAAAAATTTTTAAAAAGCCCCACACTTTCCCCTGTATCTTATCAGATTGTATGGATGTGATTGTTACTGTGCCAAAATCTCTCTTGCGTAAATTGTCATTCCAAATCAATTCTAAGTATAAAAGTGCTTACATTGAACTGATCTGTTCAATCTCTTGCTTCCAATTGCAGACAATAGTGAAAAAGAACATTTAATCCACTTTCAGCATCTTCTTTTATTGAGGATTAGCCACAGGAAACAATATTAGTTCTCTCTATATGCGCTGGGGTGGCATGTGATGCTATCCAGGTAGGGATAGAAGCAAATTCGGATGAATTTGGCTGACAAAGCTCCTGAAGTCTGAAGTGGGACTGGATCATCCATGGATAAATGCCAGCAGTCCAGAAACCATTTTTGTACCCCTGGTGTAGTGGCCAGGCCAAGAAGAATGAAGCAGGATCATTCCCCCATCAGCCCACCAGTAAATACACTAATAAATACTTCCACACATTGAGAGCTAAGTCTGCTTTAATTAACATTAGAAACAGATGTATAAGAGATGAAGCACGAGAGAAGATGCAAAATACAAGGTAACAAATGAAGATGCAGTAATGATGATAGGAAACTTTGCCAGAGTTCTATAATGTTAATTGATTCTTTAAATGTTGCACATCCCAGGCAGCCAAGACTCCTGTTTAGAGTGCTGTATATCAAAATTGAGCAGGACACCCAGAGAGGGGCTTTAATTTGCTTTTAAGTTGCAATCATCTAGTCCTGGCAGAACAATTTATCATATGTCCCCAAATAAATAACATTTCAGGGCATTTAAGTTTCTTAAAATCACAGCAGCTGTTTTTCCAAGTGCTCCTAGATCTGTGTACATCACTACAGGGCTCTTCAACATGTTCAATGGATCCCAATGAGGTTTCATGTAATTTTTATATTCATACAATAAGAAGTATTATCAACACACATTGTCAACCTCAATATGACAACAATTTACCATTAGAATTTCCACTCAAGCAAGGTCAGATCAGATGAGGAGTTCAGGGGATTTGCAAAGGGGAAAGGGAGAAAGAAATTCCACCCAGCAAAGTATCTCCAATCTTCCCCAGCCCCATCATGCCCTGCTTTTCCCCAGAATTCACCACAAAACTCCACTTTGCTCAGCAGTACATTACTTTGCTCCTGGTGGGTTAAATGCTAATCTGAATTTTTGCCTTCAGGCACCTGGAAGGACCTCCCTTCTCCCACTTCCCTTGTACATGTTCACACTGCAGGGTGAAAGGAGGGCCCTGATGGCTTAAACCTTCAGCTGTAAACCTAAAACCTCTCTCCTTTGGCTTCCAGGAGGTTCTCTGGCTTCACAGATCCATGAACTTTTAATACCCAATAAAGCAAAAAGGATCTTTATATCCCTCATAAAGTCAGCTACACAGTTCAGTATAAACACTCAGTTCAACAACCAAACATATCTCTTTTTTTTCTGTTTTCAAATTGTCCAGCAGCATACCACAATATCTGCATTGTGATGTAGTCCCAATAGCCTCTGTGTAGATTTTTTTCTTTTAGCCTATCAGCAAAATATATCTTGCCAGTTTTGAGCATCTTCAGCTAAAAGCATTTTGGTTTACAGAATAATAAAGCAACACATTTTTGTTCCGTGACTCTGAATGTAATACATGCTTTCCTTGCAAGCCTTGCTGTGGATCTGAAAAAAAGAAATGTATCATCATTTGCAGCATTTGCTATAATTGTCAATTTCCATGAATACCGTTGCCAGCAAAGTACTTTACAAAGACATCTGAGTAAACAAAAAAGGGAGTAAATGTGAGTACAGTCAAAGAGAAGTTCCTTAAAAATATGAATGAACATTCGCCCTGTCCCATAGTTGTTTCCAGGCTCCTGTCAGTTGGAAGTACTATCCTGACAGCTGCTTGCTGGCTAGAGCCAGGTATTGATTGAAGCTGGTGCACTCTCACATTGTCATCTTATTATAGCAGCTGCTGGGGTCTCACTCATTGCAGTGAGGGGAGGAAAGCAGAGAAAGTCCAAAGCAGATAGAAGCATCCCTAAATGCTTTATCTGCAGGGACTTAACCAAACCTCTCCCCCAAACAAGCACACAGAAATTTTAGGTTCATTTTCCCATTCATTTTCTTACTATCTCAGTGTAGAAGTCTCTGGAAGTGCCAAGTGCTTTTTAAATCCCTCTACCATCCTGCAATAGTTCACATTGTCACCCTGTCACTGAAAATACACCCAGCATCAGTTTTGACAACAAATCTGTGAAGGCGGGGTCTTTCTCAACTTAGTTAGTGAAAAGCTATTAGTTTGATTGCAAGTTGGTAATTGTTCTAGCTCTGCAGAAAATGCCATTAAAATAATTTTTACAGAACTCTTTTAATAACTAGCTATTTTTGTAGCACAATTGTTTTTAAATCTCACGAGGCCCATGTGTAATACATGACTGTTCCAGCCCACAGCTCTCAGCGCTCAGAGGGTTTATATCAGGTTTCAAGTTGTTAATTTGTTATGGTAATCAATACCTTATTCTTTTTAACCACAGAGGCAAACTCATTTGCTCTTTTCAGTTTGATACTGGATTATGAATGATTTACATCCATAACTACTGCAAATGCCACATAACACTTAACAGCATCAGCTAGGGATTTATAACTTGTTTTTCTCTGGGTTTTCAACAGAATTTGGCTGCAAGTAGCCAGATGACCACCAGCAGTATTTGATGGTTTGGGAACAATGCTCAAAGATGATTGCATAGATAATGATATATTCATAAATACATTTTTTAAAAATTGAAAAAATCAGATCTAATAATCAACCAGTCAGTCCTTTCCATTTTACCAGATACCATCCATGCCTGCTAGAGTAGCAGAAAGCAGGCACTTGTAATTTACCAGCTCTGTTACATCTATCAACACCTTTGAGTTGTGCAGGAGCATAAGTAAATCTGATAAACATGCCTGCTAAACAGATTTGTGTCAGCTGTAAAGAGGCTTTTCAAACTATAATTTCTTGAAGCGTTTCCCAGGTGTCATCCTAGGTTATAAATTATATGTAATCCAAAGTGTAATCCAGAAGGAAAAGAGGATATGGAAATTTCAGCATTCTTTTCCCAGTGGTTGTAACTTCATCTCACATCATCTCTTAGGTCCTCCTTAGGCCACCACAGTGATGCTTTTCCCATTTAAAGAACATTGTGAAGACAGGCATAAAGGCCCATAAATATAGATTTGTTTACAGGATTCGGGGGTTGATGATATTTCAAATACATTAAATTTTTAATATTTTAAAGGTTAGAATGACATTTCTTTCTTCAGCAATTTTCCCTGAATTTCCCTGTCACTCATTGGAAGCCTCATTCCTTCCTTTGATTCCTCTTTTATATATAGTTTTTAATTGCTTTCTCAGCACCACAGATTTCCCTACCTATTCTTTTAAAATTAGTTTATTGCCATGGTCACACTCCAATATTTCATCTGGGTGACACTAAACTGAAGTGGCTTAGTTTATAGGCCATGTAATTTTGATGAGTCTTAATTTTGCATGAAGATCAAGAAGCCAGGGCAGCAAAAGTCATTCATGGAAAGTGCCTTCTCTCTGGAAGAACACTTGTATGATGAACTCATTCCTTGATTGAAACTATTTCTAATTACATTAACTATATTCTCCCTCTAATCTCCCACCATTACTAAGCTTGTTATTTCATTTCCTGAAGCCCTTGCACTTTCTAACTGACACCCCATATGAAAATATTATGGCTATATCTAACTCCAGCATATTTCAGCCTGATGTCTTTAGCTAGACCATAGATATTGAAACGTATGAACCTTTTATTTTGCTAATAGTCCAAAAGAGAGTGCTTTGGTATAAGATCAGTCAGTGCTTGTCTAATGTAAATGGCCCTCATAAAGCACTGATTCTGTCATTTATTTAAAAAATTCTCATTGCTGTTTTGTTTGTGATAAGTATGTACCCAGAGCATTTCCAGAACAACTTGACATAGAGCAAAATATGGGAAGCATTTGCAGGAGTTCAATCAGCTGACACACAGTACATGAAAAACCTCAGGGGAGAGAAGTTTGTCTCTTGCCTTAAGAGTGAGAGTTGTGCTCTGGCAGAGCACAGCAGGAAGAACCTTCTGCAGTAAGAGCTGTATAGCACTGACACCTCAGCTGCTGGATACCTCTTCAAACCTCAGCTGAAATGTCCTTTATTTCAACCCTGAAACTGGGAGAAAGGGTGATCTACAAGTACCAATACATTAATCCCATTCAGCAACAAATCACTACATTGAACTGCATCTTAAAGGCATCAGCAAGGTAGGTCTCTCTAAGCAGAATCAATGTTAGAAGTTCCTGCCTCACTCTTACCACTGGACAGAGCTAGCTGGGTTTAATGAAATATGATTTATTAATGTATTTGCACACTTAGCCCTTGAGTTCAGCCAGTTGCTATTTCTAGGTCTTGCTAAACACCAGCTTTCTAAAATACAATAGAAATTCAAAGTCATTTTCAGTTTATTCCTTCCCTACTTGTTGTGGTGTTGAGAGGGTCTTTAGGATGAGGTGAGAGATGAGAATTTGACTCCAAGTTCTCAAAAGGTTTATATTATATTGTATTGTATTATATTATATTAATTGTATATTAAAACTATATTAAAGTATAGAGAAAGGATACACCAGAAGGCTAGACAAGAATGATAATAAAATAAAAACTCGTGACTGACCAGAGTCCCAACACAGCTGGACTGGGATTGATCATTAAATTAAAACAATTCACATGCTGGGTAAACAATTCTCCAAATCACATTCCAAAGTAGCAAAACATGGAGAAGCTGAAGTTTCCCAGCTTCCCAGGAGAAGAAATCCTGGTGAAGGGATTTTTCATAAAATATCACGGTGACACCTACTCTCTTTGCATCAGTAGCTCTATCTTACTACCACCTAGTCCAAGATAACCAGTTTTATTTTCCACTTAGCTTTTCAGCTAAGCACCTTCTATTGCTGCTAGGGAAAAAAAAAAAAAAAAAAAAAAAAAAAAAAAAAAAAAAAAAAAAAAAAAAAAAAAAAACCCCAAAAAAAAGGACATGTTTATATGCCTCCTTGAAGCACTCTCTTGCCTGATGTCTACAAAATATGTCAACATTGAGCTCTGTGCGTGCTGAGGTCACTGTACCATGCTGAGCCTGCCTGTTTTCCTGAGCTCCTCAATATGCTGTCAGCATCAGTTGTCTCACATCCTAGCCCAGGAATGCAAGCTCCCTCTTCCCACTGCAAACCCTTCACAAGCCTGTGCAAAAAGCTACTGGAGTGGGTCATGGTCTATGAGTCAGTGTCAGTAGCAGCATCAGTAACTAAACCCCCAGGGATTTCACAGGCTTGGCTACAAATTAATAGTTAACTAAAAACTCATACAGACAATTCAGTGTTCACAAAAGAAAAACTATGGCTAGGAAAAGGAGCAAACACACCACACTGATCTCATTCTAAAGGGCAGATCTTCAGATTGCATAGAAGAGCATAACAGCATTGGTGTCAGTAGAATTATGACAACTGATACCAAGGACAGATGTATCAGTCTTTGAGTAAAACTTACATGATGCAAGATCTTTTTCATAAGGATTTATTGAGCTTAATATGTTGCTAACAGTTGTCACTGGGCTTTCATTTCACAGTTTTTAAACCAGCAACATCTCAGTAATCCCATGAGGGAAATAAAATGTCATAGGACCTTAGCACCCAGCGCAAAATTTTCAAATGAAGTGTTCCTAAACAACCTCACAAGCCAAAGTTATTCCCTCAACTAATCCATGAGAAAATGCAGATGCCAAATCTGTTCTTAACCAATTTGAGCAGTACTCACATAAGTCTGCCACCCACATCCTGCTTAGTCAAATCTTCTAAGCTTTCCTCAGCCCTAGCTATGGTGGTGTCCAATCTTTTTGAGGATTACTGATGCATGGCCAAATATAGAAAAGACAGTCTAGAAAAAAGAACAGCTGTGAGTTTGTGTATCAACAGGGAGACAAGCAACAGCCTCTGACTGTGTCTGAAAACAGCAAACAGTCCCACAGAGAAAGAAGGGCTTCAAACCACTTCAGCAGATAGACCAGAAATCTGTCATTTCTAGGTCCCTTAGTGGGAAGCCATCAGCATGCCTAATGAACTTCCACCCATGGCACAGAACCCTCCCAAGGTCAGGAAACGTGAGAAATAAACCTACTGAATAGAACACAGAGAATTTTTCTTTCTCTAACAACTTTTAAATACCTGTGAAAGCCAAATCAAAATTTGCCCCCTTTTTTGGACCAGAAATAAATATTTAAGTCAAAACCCCCATTTGCTTCAGATTATGTTTTGGTGAGATTTCAAGGAATCAGTGGAGTAACTGAAGCACAGAAATGTCTGCTCCTAGCAGAGCCACCAGGAACCCAGCATGGATTTGTAGTCTATCATATTTAATGTTGCTGAGTGATCCAAATGAATTAGCATTGATTTTTCTGTATATTTGTCCCTCTCCAAGATGTAATCACTTATTAATAATACCAAAACTGCTATTCTAAGAGATATTTTGTCTCCAAATTATTGTGGGTTGTTTTGGTTTTGTTTTTTTAATTTTCATATTTGTCTCTTCTTTAACATGTTGTTACCCGGGTCAAAATTCCTGGGAGCGCGTGTATACTAAAACTGGCTTAGTACTTCCTCCTGTAAGAAATTATGCCAGAATCAGATAACCTGTCTCTCCACCTTTTCCCAAATCATGGCTTCATTCTCCAATGTGTAGGATTATTTCTGACAAATAAGTAACAGCTAATTTGTGCAGAATGATCTACATGGCACATCAGAGTCTGTTTCCATCAACATTTAATTTTTGACCCCTCAGGAACATACTATTTTTTCCTTATACAATACCCCCCCCTTTTTTTTTTTTTTTGATGAAAATACTATTGCAGAGATCTTGTAAAGTCTCATAAAAGCAAGGAAAAATGCAAAGCTTGTGCATTGACACCAACTGTCAGCTCAGCATTTAGTCAAAATGTTAAGAGACAGAGCCAAGGATAAATTTGAAAGCATAATCTCATATATATCATGATGAATCATATCTTGAACTGCCTTACCTTAACTAGCCTGGAAGGGTGATTGTGAGTGAGTTGTAAGCAAGATGTCTGAGCCATTTTGGAAAGGAACTACACAGTGTGTGGCAAATTTATGTGCTGGAGGAATAAAAATTTACAAGCAGCTCTTAAAGATGGTGTGATATGTATTAATTAGCAAAGTTACAGTGACATCATTGGTAAATTTATTTTTACAGAACTTCAGATATAGTAGAGATGTAGTACTGTAGGAAGCCCTGTAGACATAGGCAAGAAAATCAAATAAAAGCTTTACTGGTGATCAAGATTTCTAGTTGAAGTTCAGAACAATATTTTGTTCCCTATAAGGTCCAGACTGAAATGCTAAAAATACTTTTTTCTGGCCATAAATATCTATAATTCTAGGATAACATCACAAAGGTACTGGGATCTCACATCATCATAAAGAACAAGATTTGCCTGCAAGATCCAAATATCATCAAGGCATGCAAATAATAAATGATTGAGCCACTTTAGATTTGAATAAAGCAACATCTCTTAAACTTAACATCACTGGAGACAGGCACTTGTTCCATGCCCCATACTCCTTGAATCCATGTTAAAGCTAGTATCATAAAAGCTTAAGGGAAAAAACCAAATCTAAACTTTCTTAAAAAGAAAAAAACCCCAACCATGTCTGAGAAACCTTAGGACAAGTGTTACATTATAGATGCATAGCCACATTGCAATTGAGGAAGGGGTAAGGGTGAAAAATAAGCACTACAAAGTTTCTCTATATATCTTAAATGCAGAACAATTTTAACTAAAAGATCAGAATTTAGAAACAAAATAAACCAGAGGGTGACTGAGGGTGTTATGAACCTTTTATTGGAGAGATGCCTCCACCCAAGTTCAGGTGCAAACAAGACCATATTGAAGTCAATACTACAGAATTTATTTACTCATAATTGTGAGGTAGAGAGAGAGAGGCAGAAAGAAATAGAAAAGATGGGTAGGGGGGAGGTGACAGAGACAGATGAAATAGAAGCATACTCCCACCCATGGATCCAGTAGCCTCCCATTGTCCTTCTTCACCCTGGTCTTCTCAGTGACGGGTTTCACAAGGTTTCAAAACTTTTCACTACTTAAACATTTTAGCAAACAAAGGCGTTAGTGCTCACTGGATGCAGTTTTCTGATTCTATTAGTTAAATTATTCTCTTGCTTGCAATGGTAATCAGTCCCATGCTCAGTCTTTCTCTTCTTTTGATTAGGTGGGTTTTTGGATTCCGTGGGCAGTGCATGATCTCCCTCTGCCAGAATTACCTCCACCAAGAGGGAGCTTGTGGGGTGAAGGTCTGTAGTGACACAGAGTCCCAGGCAGTGCAGAGGAGAGCCACTTTAGGAGAGGCACAGCAGAATGCAGTGTAAAAACTGTGATTTATTAATAATGTATTTTATTGCAAAAACTCAGCCTTTTCTAAGCAGTTAGCCAGTTATCAGTTTACATAGTTTTAAATCATAACAAATGAAATTTAACCAACCACCGTACACCAGGATGTGAACACACCATGGCTGCATAACTTGTTTTTCTACCCCTAATTCTTCCCCACAGTCCTTTTCTACTCAGCTGAAGTAACAGGCCTGAGCCATGATTTTATAAGGCCTCTCTTCCAGAAAGCCTTTCTTGTAGGTAACAGGAGCTGCCCTCAGCACAGTTGCTGAGGTTTCCTCCCTTGGGGATTCTATGCAGTGATTCATTCCTCTCCCCCACCTCGTTTACCTCCCCTCTAGGCCTGAGATAACACACAGAGAATGGAACCACTTTTATTTTATTTGAAGTTCCCATCAAGTGCCTTAACTGACAGTGCAAGTTTCAGGAATCCAAAGGCATATTCAGGGGCCAGGGGGATGCTTTGGTGGTCACAGGTGCCGTCTGTCCTTGTTTGACTGTCAGCGTGCTTAGGGGCAGTTGTCCCTTCACACCTTTTGGCATAACTGGGGAATTTACCCAGGATGTGCTAGCCCAAACCTCACCAGGCCTGGAGTTAAAGCCATTCTGTGTTTATGTCAGGGCAAAGTCCTTCTGTGATTTTCATAGTGTTTGAGACGGGCAATTGTGATCTCTTTAGAGAGGTTCAGAAGTTTTTGGGAATTATTTGCCCCTCATCTGCAGTCATCAGCAGAGACAACAAACAGTTTTGTCTGCAGTGTGAGGGAAGGGACACTGTGGCATTCAAATACCCTCTGAACAGAGAGAGATTGAGCTTCCTCAGCATTCTCCTGAGAAAGGCTGTGAGAGAAACAGAAAAAAGAATCATCAAAACAATTCTTATCTCATTTGCTGCTCCTGTGTTTGTGGCCATGTGGAACGTGTTCTGGAGATTGTTTACCCAAGGTGATTGCTTGATTGGGTTCTGGTGATGGTGTTTGGGATTCATCCAATTAGATCCACACGCATGTGTGTCAGGACTCTGGGACAGAGAGTCACGGGTTTTCTAGTTAGTTAGTTAGTGATAGCTCTTGTTAGTGTAATATAGTTATAATATAATATAGTATAATAAAGGAATTAATTAGCCCTCTGATATCATGGAGTTCTGCACATCACTCTTTCCACCCATCCAGCATCGTAACACCAATAGGACACAGAGAAATCCCACCCGAGGAACAGTTCTGAAACATGAACAGAAATATCTCCAGCTTTCACAAAGAAATCCTGCATAACAGATGGAGCAATTGTAGGTGGGAAGTATATTTAAAGTTTGCATTTATTTATTTCTTCATTTTTCTCTACTGTAACTTTGTTGCCAGTAAATAATCAAGAACTTAGCCCTTTGCTTTACTATTTTTTATCTGAATTCATATCTAGTGTTCAAAGTGACTACAATGATTCTAAAAAAAAAAAAAAAAAAAGAATGGGGACATTTGCACTTCCATGGAGATAAGATATCTAGGCAAAGAAGCCTTCCAGATAGCTAGGAGCCAAGACAACTTCGGGACTTCCAGGAGTTGGTTTGTTTCCAGCCACATTCCCTTTGTGAGCTGACATGAAATAGCAGGATGGAAGGAGAGATTTCCCTGGGGTGTATGATCCTGATCGCCGTTGCAGGTGGTAAAAAAAGACAAGGCAGGTTTTCAACAAATCCCATATCATTGCCGAGTGTTATAACCATCTCCTGGTATTTCTGTGAGTGAGAGGCGCCCTGTCCTTATCATTTCTTAGGCCATAATGTCACCTTTTCAAATCTTTTTAACTTCAACAAGCTCATTAACAATTCAGTGCCAAGCCCAAGTAATTTCAGGACTGGTTTGTTGCCGAGTTAAGAAGGAAATGGCCAGCAAGCAATGACTGCACATCTCAGGTTAGTGCTGCCAGGTGCTCCTTTCCCTCAGTCCCCCTTGCTTTGGACAGGACTGCAGAAGCCTGTATTCCCACCTCTGTTTTCTCATCCTCCATGGGAAGGTGATCAGTGCCACAGGATGGGATGGCTCTGGGCCCTCCTCTGTGCAGCAGCAAAAAATCAGGGTGTTGTGCTCTCCACAGCGATTCAGGAGCATGCAGTGTAAAGACTGTGGTTTTGTAGTAATGTATTTGTGAGATACTGAGACAGAAAGCCTTTAAAACTACTGGGGAAAGAAAAAGACAACAACATGGGCAGTTGTTTTAAAAGCAGTAAGAATTTACCCTGTTGAACACGGTGCATCTACAGCTTGCTCCCTTCCCTACAAGCTCAGGACAGCCAGTATTTTTCAAAATTAACTTCTCAAAGACTCAGCTGCCCCTGTAAGGTCAAGAAACAGCTCCTATACCCAGCAGAGCCTTGTTGCACAAGCAAAAGGTCTGACTTATGTGGAGATAAAGAATTTTTTTCAAATTGGTTTTATGTATGACTAGGAACTCCAAGACCTTTGACCCTTAAAGACCTCAGCAAATTGGGCTTCTACTGCAAGGTGTAAGTCTGCAATCATCCTTTTTGTCTTCCCTGAGAACCAAGTGACAGGTACCTATAGAACAAAATCTGCTGTAATTTAGAAAGTGAGTAGCTCAAACAATCCTCCCTGCAGGGAGAGGGGATAAGAGCAAGAACAAACTTACAATAAGTGTTAGTTTAGTGTTAGTAAACAGAGTACAGTCAACATACTTCTGGTATTACATCCTGGCTCCATTACATCCTGGCTCATAACAGGGAAGTAGGCTAGGGTATGGTGCAGTAGGATCCCTTTCAGTTGAGAAAACAGATAAATAACTTCTCTTCCAAAGTCTTAACATGAACTGAAACTTGGGAGAGTCTATTACACAGCTCATTTGAGTTAAAAAACTATAGGATCAGTAATTTGTCTCAACTACACATACTTGAAAAATCTTCTTCAAGTTCACAGATAAATCTAAGATCATGTCCATTCAAGA
This sequence comes from Calcarius lapponicus, assembly GCA_039654755.1. Classification (NCBI taxonomy): domain Eukaryota; kingdom Metazoa; phylum Chordata; class Aves; order Passeriformes; family Fringillidae; genus Calcarius; species Calcarius lapponicus. The sequence goes on from CM077462.1 coordinate 108,288,582, forward strand.
ATAATAATTACACAGAGCATCTAAGAGCTGTATTATAAAACTATTTTTAAAATGGTGAGGATCTTAGGTCTACTATTAAAGGTTAAATTGACAGTTTCAGATCTGATAGTCATGAGGTTTAAATAAGAATACCAATATAATATTAAGCGTTTTTAATTAGAGAGAAGAGTTAGTTTTAAAAACTGATTAACACTTGTTAAGTGAACTGTCACATTAACTAATAAAATTTTAAAACTCAGCATAACTTTGATATTTTTGTTTTTAATGGGTTTTTTTTTGGTGACTAAACCAATTCTTTCTACTTTGTCTTATCCATCTGGACCCCTGCAGGAAAATGTCATTAATGTTTCAGACCCCACTGAGTGGCAATAGTGCTACTTGCTGAACAGAGATAATTGAAACAGGGACAGGTATTTCTGAAAGCATTTCCAGAGCTCCTTAGAGACAGGCATATAAATCTGGCAAATATTATTTTTCTGCAGAAACTGCTGCAATAGGTGGGCAGATACTGGTGCTGCTGCTTATGTGCTTCTCGAGTGCAACACAATATTTTGGTCTGGTTTCTACCAGGTTTGCAAGGCTTAGACAAAGGCCAAAGGCACTCAACCACCTGGAGAAGGAAAGCAATTTAATATAAAGAAACTTACATTTTTTATTCAGCTGCTCCATCTTTCTGAAGAAAGTGCCCTTGGTCCAGTGATGTCTAGAAGCTCTCTGGTGTAACCATCTCCTGGCCAGCATCTCTGGAAGCCATAACTCCATAGCTGGTGTTTGAAAGAGTGGTTTGGGAGAACAGACACACAGCCAGTCAGCACAGCAGCCAGCAGGGCTGTGCTCACCCTCTGTTTGCCACTGCAAGGTGACCACAGACCTCACCACAGCCAGCAAACACCAACTGCTCTAGGTGGGCTGTGTGTGACTTCAGAGCATGTGGGGAGCTTTAGGTAACTGGCAGACACACAATCTTCTGCTGTGGCAAATGTGGGATGTGCCCCCGTGTCCAAAACAGTTAGTAAGTTCTCAAGAGTAAGAGCATGAGTACTGCTCATCACAGGGATCCTGTGACAAGCAGTATCCATGCTCTTACTCCTGAGAACTAACTAACTTCTTTAGGGGTCAATGCTACAAAGGTAACAGGGAGATGTTGAAAAGAGTGCAAATGGAAGAGACATCTGTGGAGATGAGAGTATTTTCTATCCAGTGTCTACTTAGATAGTCAACACTTGCCATTCTCACAAGGCTCTCAACAATTGGGGAAAGCAAGTGGAAGAGCCATGGAGACGGAAGGAAGCCCCTACACCCACTGCAGTGTATGTCCCTCCTCTTGGGAGCTCCTGAGGAAAGCTGATGCACCCAGCTGTGGCCACCAGGCCTTTTTTTGCAGACCCTTCTCAACAGAAGGCCCCTTCTGAGGGATGCAGGTACACCAATAGGTGCAAACAAACTTCCATCAGCAGAGCCCTAGCTCCATCTGCCTTGTTTATCATTTTGTGGGAATACAGCGGCATCCTCACTGTGTGAATCATTACAAGCTGCAAACTACTTGCAAAGTATGGGCACACATGCTCCAACCATGCAGTACAGCAAAGACAAATAACTCTTAACTGGCTAAGCAGACATTGGCCAAAGGAGTGAGAAGGTCTGTGGTACCACACGCCGGGGCGGGGGACTGGGGCTGCCCGCCTGTCTCGTGGCAGCACTGGTGAGAGGTTTGCTCAGAAAGCCCCAGCAGAAAGGATGCTATTTTACACTGCAGGTGGTTTCCAAATTACTAACTCCAACACTGGAAACAGCTCCAGCACAGCAGCACAGAGCTATGAAGCCTGGTTTGTCCTGTTTCACAGCAGCTTCCTGCATAAACAAGCTCCTTCTTTCAGACATCTTTTTACTCTTTCCAAATCCCATCACATTGCAATGCAAAGGAGGCTGCATTCATGATATTTGTTTTTTTAGCAAAACTGTTCTCGCTTCTCTGTAGGTATTTCCACTGAAAATATCCCAGCTGGGTGTAGTGACAGCATCTGAAATGTGATAAGACATCAGAGACATGAAAGAGATCAGCACTTTTCCTGCTTGGAGGGGGTGGGCAAGGGGGTGGTGTATCTCCTCCTGGACATCACGTTGCTGTGTGAAGTGAGATTTCCTCCTACAGCCTTGGAACATTTGAGGCTGGGGCACCCCATTGAGGACTCTGGCTGGGCACTTCAGCCCTCTGAAAGCTGTGGCCATCCCCAGCATGGGGCAGGAAGGGAGAGACTTGTCGGGAAGGATGAAAGTTTGACAAGAAAGTCTCACAGATATGTATGCTTAGCAGAAAGATTTTTGAATATGAAGAATCTGAAGAAGAATAGAAATGAAAGCAACTTTTGATATAGAACAAGAGAATTGCTGAGCCAGTCTTACTGGATAACCAAAGAGGCAAAGGGTATGTTAGTTAGAAGGAGTTTTATGACTTAGAGCAAAGGATAAACCCACCTCAAACAAGATGGTTTTACCAAGCAAAAAGATAGCACAGGCAAACAAGACTGCTGATGTTGTAAGTAGAAAAAAGGTCTCAGAATTTTCCACTGCAAGAAAACTGAAAAGCATCTTCTAGCTTAAACTGTAATGTACTAACTTTTAGTGATTGGAGTAACATGAATATGGTAATTACAGTGGTTATGATAGGCTATAGCTAAAAGTTAAGGTATAGATTGGTTCTGCTGTATTAAGCTACTCAGCAAAGAAAAGTATAGAATGCATTTGTGACCTAAACTGAGGGTCTCCAGGCCTGCCTGCAGCTGGAGCTGACAGCTGTAGGCACAGGCTCTGTCACTCACTACCCTGGACTACTGTAACATCTTGGATGTAATAAACTGCATTTGGAAGAGCTGCCTTGAGTCCCACATCTCTCATTGAGGCTCTTACTGGGACTGGCAACTGCTGCCAAAACTTCCAGCTCCGCTCCTTCTGCCAGCAGCTGGAATGGCCACCACTCTTTCCCATGGAAGTGACTCAACCTATAACCATGGTGCAGGGTCAAGCAGCTGGAAGGGTGTCAGGGAGGGAAACTTCTTCAGAAGTGGAGATGAATGGATGGTGGATCCTTTAAATTTAATTCTGCATCTTGGAGATGTCAAAGAATTACAATACTTAACTTGTTTAAAGAAGTAGTGTACAGCCTTTGGAAAACACAGAGCTACAGAAATTCTTCACCGAATTTCCCTTGGATTTAACCCAAAGCTGACATTACTCTAATTCCACTTCTTTCTCCCTTTCATACCCTCAAATACAGCTAATTTTAGCAAGAAAATAATGCTCTTTACACTCATCAAGACACTCTGAAGATTTTTTAACAATTATTCCACTTACACGCTGTGTCAGTCCCAAAGAAAAGCACAGCTCTGCAGACCCAGATATGATATGACAAGATCTGCTCCTGGGTTTCCATGTGGAACATCTGTATCCCACTGCTGCTCCACAGTATTCATGGGCTCCATCAAGTCAGCAGCCTGAAGTTCACTTTGAAAGCTGAATGTGAGTTAAGCCCACTCAACAGCCACAGAAATCAGGAGCAATTTCCTGGCCACAAATAGGACACCTGCATTTCCGCAGTGAATCACTTTGGAATTCTTGTCCCATCATGGTAACCACATTTTAAAAGGATCCCCTTGCTATCACAGCAGCTTTAGCAACTGTACAGAGCTAAGTAGAAGTATAGAGTTACCTATTTTGTGGGCTGGCTGGAAAGAGACAGTCAAATTTTGCTCAGAATAGATGTGCATTATTTCCACTTATCTGCACTTTTCTTTGGTTGCATCAGTGAAAATCAAAACTGAGAAGTGTCCATAAGAAAAAAAAAAAAAAAACCAACCACAAAAACCCCCCAAAAAACCCCAAACATAAATCCACCCACCAAACCTAGGCTTTTTGATTTAAATTCCCAGGCACCATTTTGAAATTAAACACTTTAATTATGAGTTGTAGTTAAAAGTTTGTTATGTATTTTCAGTCCCATATAGGTGCACCTGTGATGTTAGCCCTAGGCAAAAAAATAAAAGATTAGACCATCTCTACCATGACATTACAACAAATTGACACAATATTTCACTGTCCCTGTTGCCAGGTCACAAAATAATGAAAATTATCAAAACATAGTACAAATGAAAGTACCAAATAGAGGAAAAAACCAAACAACACACTTCCAGACTTTGAAATTAAAAACTTAGAAACTTTGTCCAACCCTAAATTTTTTGAAAGGTGGCATTTTGAAAATCCTGGATTTTGTTCTAAGGCCAAAGTAAAAAATAATTTCAATATGTGCAGATTTTGAAAGTTGACACCAAGGTAATTTCCCTGAAAGCAGTAGCTTCTACAACACCGGTGTGAACTGATGTGAGATTCCCAGACAGGCTTTAAGTCAATAGGAGAAAGGGATGTTTTAATCAAGATGACTTCTCCAACTTAAAGAGAAATTTTGAGACATTTTTAGCAGACTTCAGACACAGACAACAAAGGTGGGGGAATCCATATTCTTTTTCAGTGACATAATTTGCACTTGTCTTGCAAAACCAGGCTGAATTTATTTCACATCTTATGAGAGCCATTGCCCACACAGGGAAACCAAAAAAACTTATTATCTACAGGCAAAATAATCTGAGAGAGCAGAAATAAAGGGAATAGGCTAGAGATTTCTGTAGCATCCCTAGAGGAAGTGGCTCTGAGGGCATCAAAGAGCATGGGGAACTTTGTGAAATACATTTGAATAATGCCTTTGAAACAGGAAGAATGGAGAGACACGAGAAGGGATAGAGGAACTGCTAATTTACATCTCTCCAGCACACCAGTGCCCTGAAGCTTCCAAGCCTTAGTGCCTGTCACCCAGTTCTGAGAAGGCACCAGAACAGAGCCCTGGCACTGATGACAGAACAGGGAGCAGCGGCTCAATCACTCTCCAAACTGGGCCAGTTATTTCTCAGTCACTCTCCAAACTGGGCTGATTTCCCCTACTGCTGCTCTGTGGCTGTAAGGGTCCCAGGTCAGGTGGGACCTGCCTTCAGGTCTCATCCTCCAGGAGCACAAGAGAGTTGATCAATCTGAATGAAAAGAGAAGAAAGTGAAAACACTGGCATCTTCTATTTACCAGCCATATCCAGCAAATGCATTTCCTTCCAATGTAGGAAGGTTCACCTTATCCATTTCAGCCTTTTATGTTTTGATTTCTGTGCTGAGGTTTTCTCTGAACAGTTCCCCCAGACTTGACTTCAAGATCTGAAACCATATGATGGAACCTGACCAGAGTAAACCTTGCTCAGCTATAAAGCTCACAGTGAAATTTCACAAGGTGACTCTTCCCTCACATACAAAAACAGCAGAAAACATAATTTTCTTTTCCTTTTTTGTCCTTTTATTTTTTTAATAATCCAGTTTAGGAAGGCAAAGTAATTCACCAACAGGCCAGATGAGAGTCCAGGCCAGGGTAAGTGCAGCATGAAAGCTGTTTGTTTGAGACAGGAAAGGACAAAAGAGGTCCCATTCTTTGCCACCTCCAAATCTTTGCTCAGGTATCCAGTCAAACCTCATCCCTAAGAGCAGCATCAGAGTAAAGACTACAGGCATTCCTTGCATCCTCACTTCTGTTTAGATATAACCACAAAGAAAGGGCCTCCTGCAGCTTTGGCATCTGGGGTCAGATTCATCGGGGTAGGGTGGGAGCATGAAGTTACCTGTGGGGCAGCACCCTGTGACCCCTGAAAGCCCTGCCCCAGCTGGCTGATCCAGCTCCACTCGTTCTTGCCATCTTTCCTAACATAAAGGTTGGGAATTCAGCTGCCCTTAGCAAGAGGTTAATGATAGAATTGCATCTGTTTACAGACAAGCAAGGGCAGCCTTTATCTGGTCTGCATGGATAAGTTGCTTATAGGGATGAACAGAAAGGTCTAAACCACAGAAGACAAGAAATTGAAGCTAAGCATGGTACAAAGTTGTTTTGGTTTAGATCAAATGACACATACACAATTTTTGAACCACAGAATTTATGTGCTTTCCTAGTGATTAATATTTAAAAAGATTGTTTGGCACTGGACACTCAGTACATGTCTTGCAAGGACTTGGCAGAGAGAAGAGGTAAGTAATCAGAAATGCGCCAAAAACTTGTCAAGGAAAAACTTACACTCAATACTAATCAAGCTCAACTCTGTGCCAGTCCTCCCACTCATCCCTCCATAGGAGAAAGTCTTGCAGCGTGAGCCTGCCCATGCTGCTTCAGAGACAGCCAACACCTTCCACAGTCAGCTGACAAAAATGAAAGTTTGGGAGGCTGAAAACAGAGAAAAAATACAACTCACCTTCTGCTCTGCAGCAGGGATCACTGCTGGGCGCAGAGTCCTGCCTGCTCTGCTCAGGGGATTTCCAAGAATAAAAGACTTAATTTGCATGCCTGCAGCACTAAGAAATAAATTTCATTGTGCCCCTCATCCAGCATGTTTTGGTCCCCAGTGTCATTGCCTTCTCAGCAGCCACCATATTTTTCTGCTATGAAAAAATTCATGCTAGAGGCTGTATCAGACTCCAAACTCATTAAGAGTTGTCCCTGTCTGGATGAGAGATGCAGCTGCAGAGCAAAGTCATCTCTTTGCTTGGCACTTCTGGGATTCAGTGTGCTAAAGGGCTCCCCTGGGATACAGCCCATGCCCAGCAATGGTGTGGGGCAGGGACACTCAGGTGGGGTTTGGCTGGAGTGGGACAGGGACACACAGGTGGGGTTTGTGAGAAACAACTGCTCATTTTGAAACTGTAAAGAAGTTTGTTAAATCTTAACAAAAATACAATGAATTTTTCTACATAAGGAAAAAAGCTGCAGCACTGGGAACTGCCCCTCATGGATACCATGTGGCTGGTTCACCTTTAAGATGGACGCTCAATCTTTTATACCCCGGCAGTAGCATCAGCCAGCCCTGGCCCCTCCCAAAGTCTGTCAGTCAGCTCTTCTTTGCTATTTATCTGTGGAAACTGCTTTCTTGTAACTGGATTGGAGATCAGGTGTTGCCATGCTGCTCCCCCTAAGCACCAAGCTTGTCCATTCCCAACTGCCCCAGGCAAGGGACACAGCTGCACACCTTCTTTGTACCTGTGCTAGACAACCCAGGCTGTCTGATGGCAACAATACAGGGGGGAAAGGGGACTGTGGGGAGAACAGAGGACATCTAAACCACAATAACATAACTATACATCACCAAAGCTTTTCTTAATATTCACACAATAGTTATCTTTTCATTGCGAGAGCCAATCATCTCGTTATCCATCTATAACAACTTTGCCCAGAGTGGGGCAGGGACACACAGGTGGGGTTTTTTTGGAGTGGGGCAGGGACACACAGGTGGGGTTTTTTTGGAGTGGGGCAGGGACACACAGGTGGGGTTGGTCTGGAGTGGGGCAGGGACACACAGGTAGGGTTTTTTGCAGTGGGGCAAGGGCACACAGGTGGGGTTGGTCTGGAGTGGGGCAGGGACACACAGGCAGGATTTGTCTGGCACACTGGGGCAAGTTGGTGTGCTCAGACTGCATTTTCCAACTCTTTTTAGAGGAGCACCTCGCAGAGGACAGGCACAGACACACCGACACCACCTCCCACAGGCAGCAGGGAGCTGAGCACCGGCAATCCCCTCCCCGTCCGAATGGTGCTCTCCACCTCCCATCACAGGTCACATTTCCTGCTCTCTCCCACCTTCCCTCCCAGGGCCTGAGGCTGCCTTTCCAATATTGGTGAGCACAGCTCATGAAATCCCTCCAAAGCGCAGAGTGCTCATCTTGCAGGACGGAGATGGAGAAGTTAATTATCATGCAGGGGGGTAGGAGGTCCTTGTTGGAGCCACCAGTGTTGTTAGCACTCCCATCATTAATTTACCTTCTGAATGACTTGCATACATGAGTTAAAAAGGGGAGGGCTATTCATACCACTTTTTTGCACCTGAATTAGGAAATGTGTGTCCACCAAAGTGTTTAAATTAAGTAAGTGCTTTGAAATATCTCTTGAATAATATTTCTATCTCCAATGACTATAGAGAGGCCCCAGAGACACAAATTTCTGTCTGGATAGAGGTAGTTATAGTTAGCTGGTGTGTACCCCTGTTTCCCGTACAGTTTATAGACCCTGATTTTATTTAGGCTTAAAAATAGGAAGCATCAAAAATCTTCTGAGAATCTAAACCAATTTACAACTGCCTATGCACAGAAAGTTTCACTAACTTCAAAGTGTTTGTTAATATCACTGTACCACACAGGGTACACATGTTTAAACAACTGCAGAGTCAGAACTGCATTTGGCTGGGAATCTGAACCAAAATCTCTCTTAAATTTTTGCCATTTAAAGAAAAAATATATTTAACACTACCTGGAGACTGCACTACATCAAGGATACTGCATGAAAAGTGAATGTTAAGGAAGCCAGGGCTACACTGAAACACAGGAGAAAAGACAGGCACCACTTGTGTCACTCTGGCAAACAGCATTAGGAAAAGGAAATTAATCTCCCAGCTTCCAAACCACATTGCAAACATTACAAGAGAAAAAAAATACACATTTTATGAGAGCAGTTGCTTTTGTTTTTCTTTTTTTTTTTTTTTAATCTCTTTTCTTTCACTCTCTAATCAACATTTTGAAATGCTAAAAAATTAACACTTATGCATCTTTTCTACAGTGTTTATTTCCTGGAAGGGAAAGTCAATCAGCAAACATGATCACCACAGTGCCAAACATGAGTCCAAAGTCAATTTTCCCAAATTTAGTAAAGCAAGTCCCTTCTCCCCCTCAGTGAGAGATAACACACAGGTGTACAACCAGTAGGCACCCAAGGGGATGGGGAAGAGGGGGAGAGGTGGGATAGGAAGAGGCCAAAGCAGTGGAGACACACACACTATTTGCTTTAGATAATAGTTCAGAAGCAGCTCAGAAACAATAGAACTGGCTCTAATCTGCAGCTTTAAAAATATTAAGGTTGGAAAAAACTCTGATGCAGCAGCTAATATTTAAATATTGCTGTAGTTTGGGGACATTAGCAGGAAAAGGAAATGTAGCCACTGCTGCTGGCACGTCTGATTTTCTCTCCCCCCCATCTCTCAGCAAGGGTTCACACACATCCTCAGGAGTCCTGCACACCAGAGTGACCCACGCTGCTTCTCCTGCTGAAGTTGGCAGTAGAGAAACACCACTGTGCTTCAGAAAGCATTTCAGGATCCCTGGTTCCCAGGACTGGCAGGGGTCAGAGCAGGCTGTGGAGCTCTAGTGATGCTGTTTTTCTTTCTCTGCCTGGTGGATGCAGAAATCGTGGTCAGACTGCTACAACAAAAGGAACCCTGGTCCCCAGCTTGTAATGCTGAACTTCTTGGTCCCTCCTTTTGCTCCAGAAAGGAAATTTTGCAGGATGCACCATCATGCTGAAAACTGTTCCTTTCCTCATTGCCAGATAGATAGGCCAGTGTCTGGCCATGAGGGAACAGTCCTCTTGTGGTGGTGGCTTCAGGTGTAAACTGTGACCTCAGAAGAAGCAAAGACAGAGCAGTGCAGAGTTGAAAACTTTTCATTCCGTCTTTGATTTCAGTGTAACTTTCTGCCTATAACCTGAACAATAACTTCTATCAGTTTTACATTCTCACTGTTTTTTTCCCCCTAAAATAAAAATCTTTGCAAATTATTGTTGTTGTTATATTAATCACACTTTCTACAGCAGGACCTATGGCATTGAGGATTAATGAGCAGATAGCCAAGCACTAATATAGATAAATGAGACCTACCTACCTCTACTTCAAGCACTTACCCCCACATGCTCCACAGTGGAGCAAACATATCAGATAATGTATATTTCTGTGCATCCTTAAGGCACCAGCCTAAAAGCCAACCTTCCCTAATACCCTCAAAGTATCAGGACCCCAGGAAATCTACAGCCCAGATAGTCCAGTGTGGTATTTTCTATGTCCCTCGTGGCAGGAAGGAAATGATGAATCTGACTCCACGTTCTTAGAAGGCTAATTTATTATTTTATGATATTAAAGAATGTTATACTAAAGAATAGAGAAAGGATACTTACAGAAGGCTAAAAGATAATAATGAAAAACTCGTGACTCCTTCCAGAGCCCCAACACAGCTTGATGGTGATTGGTCATTAAGTAAAAACAATTCACATGAAACCAATCAAACAAGCACCTGTTGGCTAAACAATCTCCAAACCACATTCCAAAGCAGCAAAACACAGGAGAAGCAAATGAGATAATTATTGTTTTTATTTTTCTCTGAGACTTCTCAGCTTCCCAGGTAAAGAAATCCTGGCCAAGGGACTTTCAGAAAATACGACAGTGACAGTCCAGACAGAAAGAGGAGAGTGAAAGTGGTGAGTCACATGTGTGGAAGGTGCAGGAAGGGAAAGGTGTATCAGCTGGGAGAATGGGATGATTAAGGAGAGGACTGAAAACACTAAGAAGACAAAAGGCACAGATAGGGACAGCATGGAGTGGAGGCAGCTGGAAGGGCAGTGAAGAGAGGTGACACAGCTTCTTACACAGGGAGAGCCAGCACCTCCACAGGGGGGCAGAGGCAGCCCAGTCACAGCTGCACAACCTCCTCCGCTCCTGCCTGGCCCAGCAGCCTCCAGGGCTGCCCCAACAGCTGGGCACCCAGACTTTGTGCCAGCAAAGTGACACTCCACAGAGGGGACAGCGGGGAGCCTTGTCCTTAGCTCCTGGTCTCAGGGCTAGAAGTGGCATTCGGAGCAGCTCTGCTCAGCCCATCCTTGAGAGACAGAACCCAAATATCCCTCCACAGACCCAACCAGTCCATCTCTGATTAGCATTCAAAGTGGCATTCAGACTGGCTATGAAGATATCAAGTGATGGCAAATCCATCATTCCTTTCATTCATTGATTCCTCTAGTTAATCCTCTTTACTGAGAAAAAAAAATTGGCTTCACATCTGAGTCCCTTATAATCTGTCACCCTCAAAATATGAATCTACAGTCCTGAAAGCTAAATGTTCAGGGTAGTTCTGTGTAAATCTCTCTAAAAAGATATTCTCTTGGACAAACAGTGTTTGGACATCTGACCAATCAGCCACATCTGGATGAAAACATTAATTTTAATTATGTGGGCTCTTTTTTTTTAATCAACTCTTCTGCCAACACTGTGCACTTGTATCGTGTACCTCACATTCAGAACAATGCTGTTTCATCACAGAACTTTGCAGGGTGAGCAGGAGGAGCCAGAACTGCCCAGAAAAAGATGTGTCCTCACACACAAGCTGGCAAGAGGTTTCATTCAAGTATGTGCTTTGTAGGAATTCCAAGAGAAGAAGAAAGTGGTGGATTTTTTTCATGTAGACTCAAAGATATCATTTTCTGCCCAGTTGCCTTGTTTCATGGAATGTCAAGTAAATCTGCCCATTTAGTAGACATAGTCTGGCAATAAAACATGGTATGTGAACAGAAAAGGACTCCTTATTTTGCTTCAAGGTATCATAAATCAAATTTGTCCTTACACACAAACTTGTGCAACAAAACTTGTGGAATGTGAGCCAGCAGGAATTTCAAGGAAATAACTGTATTTTTAAAAGTCATCCACAGCATCTGAACATGACAGCAATAACAACTTATGCAAAAATAACTGCCCAGAGAGAGGAAAAGGCACCTGCTGTTCACAGTCCATTAAAGATACCTTACAGTATCAAAGGTTGATGGAGGTTTTAAAAACATTGATGTTTTAATTTCAATTATTTTAAGAACAACCATATACTTAATGCCTTGCTGAGACTCCTTGGGCTTTGCTTTTCAACAGCCTTGTGATTCCAACAAGGGCAGTTCACCACTTGGTAGAAGTAGATAGTAATAAAACCATAGGACAGCTATTTTTTCCATAATTATCTGACAGGTTTTTATCCACTTCCGATCAAAACCTTCTTCCCACTGAAGCATTTAATTTCCTTAAGTTGAACTTTAAAATTCCCTTGCAGCCATCAGGCTTGGAGTCTTTCTTAATATCACTAACATTTACAAAAAAACAAAAAATCATTCTATGGCAACACTTTAACCTTTTAGCAGAGTTTTCTTCTCTTCCCGGTACCAAAGGGAGGTTTGGAATTAAGCTAGCAGCAAAACATTCCATAAGGAAGATGAGAGACCAGATATGATCTGCAGACCAGAGCATGCAGAATATATATGCAGCTAGGAAGAAAAAAGTGCAATGTGTGTGTTTTTCAAATGCATTTCATTGGAGGAAGTTTTTAAGAAGAATTAATGATAGTCAGAACTCAAATCTTATCTCTCTAAAGGGCAATGAGTCTTCTGCAAAGAAGAAATGCTTTCAGCTTAATTGTGGAGTTAAGTAAATAACTATATTTTTGACCAGGCAGAAGAGCAAAGATTTGCAAGAATTTGAATTACATTTGAAATTATCTGTGATTTTAAATTAAGATGTCTCTAGAAATAATGCCGGGTATTATCTTTCACATAGAACTGAAAGTGAAATTGGCTTCTCTACACAGAAGGTCCTCTCCACAGTACAATAAATTGTATTAATCCATTAGCAGAAATGTCAAGCTCAACTGATAATTATCAGCTGGCTTTGTAAAACCACCAGCCATTCCTCATTAAATGTATTAAGAGATCTAACTGGAGAGGTCCATTCTGAGATATCTGATGATCTCTTACTTAATGTAACAACCTTCTTGCAGCACAAGACTGACTTTGCTGTAAAACGAACCTTTACTTCCAGACTCCAGGGTTTCACATCAGGCAGACGGTTCAGAGCATCCTGCCAGTCTGAGCAAAACTGCACCACCTGGCCAGGAAAGAAGAATGCACCACAAGTTCACTCCTACCATGGAAAATCTAGGCTGGAAGACATGTAAGGCAGGCAGGGGGATGTGAGAGCTGGGGCTTGCGGGTCACAGGGAAGCAGGGGTGCTTGGTGCCCTTTTGGGTGGCAGCACCAGTAACAGCTCCCCTGGCACACCCACAGGCCCTGTCCCCAGCAGCAGCATCCAGAGCAGCCCAGCTGGGTCAGGCTCTTCTTTCTGCCACAGCACAAAGTCTGCATCTGCAGGATTGGTTCAGAGCACCTGAGGGAAGTTCCTGGCTCTGCTGAACACAGTGGTGGATTTCCCAACTCTTCCAGCAGTGCTGGTGTTTAGAAAAAGGGCTGTACAAAACACCATTGGCTTGCTGGTGAGAGGGATAAGCAAGGAAGATTGTTTTGGTTTATTCCAACCCCTCTGCTTTATTCCTAATGGCTAGATTTATGCAAAAAAATGCAGAGAAATGTATATCAAACAACTCAGTTGAAGGGTTATTTTTTTTTAAATCAAATGTCACCAAGATAAAATTTTGCCAGTTCTGCTGGAAAAAATAACCAACCCAGAAAGTCTGCTTTAATTTTAGACAATCCAAACACTTAATTTACCATAAAGACTATGGACATACCCAGGCAAATTCTGGGGGTTTGCACATTAGTGTGACACTATTTATAGCACAGCCTCAGTGAACACAAGGAGGGAGAAGCATAAAGACTTAATCTGTTCCCCCTGGAAACCAGAGCAGTGCCCTGTTGAGGCAGGACTGGGCTGCCTGCTCTGTAGCAGCATGTATAATGGATGAGACTTTCAGGAGGTGGGTGTTCAGGTGCCAAAAACTGATGCTCACAGAACCGTTAGTCACTTCTGAAAAGCCTTTGGCAGGATCCCTAACTACATGGAACCCATCCATAGCTATACAGCTCACAAGTGGGATGCTACAGACTTAATGGTCTGTTCTCAAGCAGATATATGGTTTGTTTTTGTTGAGTTATTGAGTTTGTTGATGGCTTCTTGGAGCAGAATGGGATTGAATGAAAAAGGGAAGGTGATTCACAGAAAAATGGCTCAGCTGACCAAAATACACCTTCTCTACTCACTGGCTGTCACTGTCAGCTCCAGCTACAGACAGCTTGGAAAGATTTTTTCCTTCCTTTCTTTTTATCTCTCACTGCACAACAACATGAGTGTGTGCCCTTCAGAATGACTGATGAAGGCCTGAAAGCATTTTAGGAGCAATAGGGTAAGAAGAGAGGATGAGGAATAATACCCGTCCTAGTTCTGCCAGAGCAGTTCAGGGGGAGAACTATGTGGATACATCACACCAGAAGGGAAGAGCTGGCAGCACCAAGCCTTTAACCAATTGGTTCCTTGTCAGCAGAAGACACTGGTCACCAGGATGAGAGGGGTAAGAAATGAATGAGGTTTGAAATGGCCGTGGCTTATTTCTTCCTCAATCATTGGCTATTCATTTACTCTCAAGTCAACGACTTAGCAGTTGTAGACAATGCCATCCCCTTTATTTTATGTGATTACCCAAAAGGATTAAAAAACAATTGTTTTTACTGCCACTTACTTTTAGAGCCATTCATGAGACTGAGCTTCAAAACAACAACAAAACAAAAGAAGATGCCAATGGTAACAGGCAGCAGAGAGCAAAGATGCACTCAGCATTTCAGCTGCACTAAACAAAACACCCTGCTGGCACTCAGGCCAGAGGGACTGTGACAATAACAGAGCCTCAGCACTGAGACACTGCCCTGTGCCATGGCAGCTCCTCCCTGACCCAGAGCAGGCACTGCAGACACACAGACAGGGACACGGGGGCAGAAAGGCAAGAACTGCGCACAGATTTTCCCTCTGTATGGAGCTAGCAAGGGCTGCATGGGATGGGCAGAAAGCTGCCCTTGAGAGCAGGGAGGAGCTTCCCCTGAGCTGGCAGCAATGCCCACTGCACGCTGCAGAGCAAGGCAGAGGCAGCAATGCCCACTGCATGCTGCAGAGCAAGGCAGAGGAGGCACTTAGAGCTTGTGCAGTCATTCTTGTCCATGGCAGCACCTCTCCCCTTGAGATGACTCTGCAGTGCCTTCATCCACCTCTGAGATGTCCAGGAGCAAATTTTTGTAGCCTACACACCTATATTCTTTAGCTGGGTCTCAGCCCATGCAGCTTCTCTAGCATACACTCAGACTTCTAATCTTCCAAATGTTTAGTGGATCTGAGCAAAACAGGAAGCTTGACATGCCAGAGAGCAGGGCCAAAGAGGCAAGTTGTGAAAATATTTGTGAGGAGGATATAGGGGGGAATGGCTCTAGACTGAGAGAGAGTAGGTTTAGATTAGATATTAGCAAGAAATTGTTTACTGTGAGGGTGGTGAGGCCCTGGAAGTGGTTGCTGAGAGAAGCTGTGGATGTCCCATCCCTGAAAGTGTTCAAGGACAAGTTGGATGGGGCTCTGAGAAACCTGTTCTAATGGAAGGTGTCCACAGAAGGAGGTTGGAACAAGAACATCTTTAAGATCCATTCCAACCCAAAACCATTCTGTGATTCTGTGATATCCCAAATCCTTGCTTTCTGTTCATCGTGGACTTTGCAGTGCCATTTAGGCATCTGCTTATCCAAGCAAAGCATTTTTTCTAGATGAATAGACCAAAACTAAGTTTAGCAACTCTATACATGTACCCAAACAACCCAGCCATTCCATTGCAGCACACAAAATCTGCTGTGCTGGCATGGCTGGTTAGCAGTCAACACAAAAACCAGCTCAGCCAAAATCTGACAAAAAAACCCAGCCCGTTCATTTGGTTCCAACTTATCACATATAAAGGAGATCCAAGGGGAGTTTCAAGGAAAGAAAAACTACAGAAGGGCTCTGGTCAAACATCCCATGGGTCCCTCCTCCCCTACCCCAGGGTGAATTCAGCAGTGACATGATCAGCTCCTGGTCCTGTAATGGTGCAGGGCTGTCAATCTTCACCCACCTTTCATGATTTGTGCATTTGACAGGCGTGTCACCTCTCTGCAGGGCTCAGATACAATCTCAGGCACTGGCAAGGGAATGAAAACCATTTGGCTTAGGTACCAAATTGCCAGTCAGGAGAACAGGACATTAGGATTTGCCTCTTCCCCAGGCAGCTTTTGACATTTTGCAATTTGCAAGCATTACCAGAGGGCTTTTCACACCTGCCTGGAAATAGAAGTCAGGGCTTCATCATGGCAGGTCGAGTCTAACACTCTCTGTCATGATGACTTTCAGAGCAAAAGTAACCAGCTCTGCTATATAAAATCAACACTTCACTAAAGGCCTGCTTGACAAATCAAGAGAAATCAGGCTAATATCAAATGTTCTTTTAAAAATCATCTGGAACTCATAAGTACAGCATGTAATAGGTCAACCTGTCTTTAGCTAACTTGTTCCTGGTCTTCAAAATAGAGATAATCCACTTTTAAGCAGCACTTACTGGAAGGATGGATACCTCAGCTGAAAACGAAACAAAACAGAAACCTTAAACTCAAGTATTTACAAGTGGATTAAGTACCTCTTACATCCAAACACCAGTAATTTAACCCCCTTAACAATTTCAAACCACTGATTTAAATCCCACTGCTATGCAAATGGCATATACATTTAGAGCCCTAACATCAAATTCATTTTATCAGCCTACATCTGTGCATCTCATTCCTATTTTCATCAACTTGGCACAGGCCAATAAATGAGAAAGGCCAAGAAGCAAGAAGGAAAGGGATAGATAAGCACTACCTGGCTTGCTCAAAGCTCAGCAGCCATTGAGATGAGGGCACAGGAGGCAGCTAAACCTGGAAGCAACTCAGCTGTAGGAAGGCATTCAGCAGGGCTGACAGTTTTCTACCTGCACTAAAGCACATGGGTTTATCACCTGATGTTCATTGATCTGTACCAATTACTTGCCAAACGTAAACTAACTGGGGCACAATTTGCATAATCAGCGACATGAAACTGAGGGTAATGTAGCACTTGTGTATTTATGCCTCCCAGGAGTCAACATTGTGCTAATATCAGTGCATAACCCTGTCCACTATGGTAACTCACCCAGGAGACAGCTCCAAAATTGTTTGTTTTCTGCATGACACATGTTATGTGCTCATCACAGATGTGGGGTAGCCTGCAGCCATATCCCTCCACCTTGGAACTACTGAGCTGAGGTCAAAACAGCAGCAAAAAGGCAGCCTGACATGGCCATGCATAGCCCAGGATAAGCACGTGCTGGCTGAAGCCTGCAGAGCAGCTTTGTTCTTCCAGACCACTGCTGGCACAGCCGAGTGAAGAACAAACCCATACACAGTGCCACCACCCCAGGCTGTAAGCTGATTCAAGTGTGTTTTAGGTAAAATGTATTAGACAAAATGATCATTTGTCTCTTTTCAACTAAATTCATGGTCATCAGACTGCAGGACAGGCTATTGCCCCACCTAAATACCTGTCAGTCAAAACCGAAGGTAACTTGCATCTTTTTGTTGGTAGTGTCTGCGTGAGGGCATTTAATTACTTCATAAACCTGAGTGTGAAAATGATTGATACTCCCATTTTCCCCAATTAGTCATAAATATGTTGGTCCACATCATACACATTTTTGAAGAGCATGTTAAGGATCTTAGCAACATTTTTCCACTGTCCTGAAAGACTTTAAGAAGGTTTCTCCCACCCACAAACAAAGACCACTATGGAGAAAATGTCTGTGTGAATCCACCAAAATTACCACTGTGGAAAATGTTTTCTCTTTTGAAATGGAACAAAAATATTTTATAAACTGTCCATGAGAAGCTGTTCTAAAGGGAAAAAAGGGAAATGTTCTTAATTCCCACATAGCAGAGGGGGAAATTGTCTGTCTCAATGCCCAGGTCTAAAACATTGATCTGGGGAGTCCCAGGCCCTGTGCTCTGAGGCTGGGCTCCTCAGCCCCAAAGGAATCATACAAGCACCTGGCAGTCAGGGGTGTTCTGAAAACACCAAGGATCCAGGAACAGTGTACAGATCTACCACGTATGTCCAAGTCACTTTATCAGAGCTAAAACCCGGGAAAAAGAACATCAAAAATTACTGGAGCCATGAAAAAACTAAACTAAACTAAACTAAACTAAACTAAACTAAACTAAACTAATAATTCCTTGCAGTGAAGGGCATCTTTATCTGTTCTGTTCATCCAAGAAAAGGTTGAAAGGTGACTTGATCACAGTTTACTAGGGGCTGCACCCAGCTTACAGCCAGTTTCCCTCACCAGCAGGGAAATCATCCATTTTAGCAGACTTTGATGTACAATTAAACAACACATTGCTATTATCTAGTGCTTCTGCTGTAGGAGAATGAAGTTTATTTCATACAAAGGCAAGGCTTACCAGGAATGTTTGATGGAATAGAAAGAACCAGTTGGATCCCAAATAAGCTTAGAAGAAGGTACAGATTACCTCTTTCAGGTACCACTGTGGAAAGAAGCCTCACATCTTCAGTGGTAAGAGTTCCTACAAATCCTTCACATTTTTAAAAGAACTGTAATTCTTTCTATATTTTTGCAAATAGTTGGCATTTTCTGTGCAGTTAACACTTGTTGTTGCCGACAGATGTTATCAATTTCTGTTTGAAATACAAGAAATGAACCATCATAATTTTATATGCATTTGGAAAAAAAATCCTTCTTCAGGGAAAAAACCCCAAAACCCAGACTTTAACACTTTACCAAACTAGAGAAGAATTCATAGCCAGATTCATGATCCTGTGATATCTGATTCAGCAAGTCACAGCCTGAAGTGAAAGCCAGTACTTAGCAGAAACACAAAGCATTTTAGCTATTGAATTTGTCAGGTGTAGTGCTATAACAAAGACCACAGTAATTGGCAGCAGACTGATCACTTGGCTTGAATGCAAAGGCTAGAGCAGACTAATTTTTATAATTAAACATACAGTGTTGAAAAATTAGATGCCTGGCAATTACAAGATGGGAGAAAACAAACCTTGTTCTACAGTAGCTAAGCCCAAGAAACATGTGTGCTCATTTGATGATAAAATTCTCCACTGTTTCTCCTCCATAGTTTTGGAAAGTTACATCATGGGCTTTTAGATTATTTGCTTCATCAGACTTTCCAAAATATTACTGATTTCAGCTTGGTAGCTATAGCATCCATCCTGGTCATGAATATTTAGGATTATATACCCATACACAGATATACAGACACACATATATAAATGTGTATGTGTGAATACTCACACATCCATTTTATACACAGATATATATTACTAGATGTAAAAGTTACCACTAACAATTTGAGAGAGATGTGACCTTTCCCATTACTGAATGCTATTGCATTTTGGCTATTAATGACTCGCAGAGCTCAGAAGTTAACCCACAGAACAGGCAGGCATTACTTCTGTGTGATGCTTGTTTCTAGATCTTGACATTTCTCTGAAGTCAGCCACTCAAGAAAACAGCTATGGCCACTTGGAGGGCTTAGAAAAATGAAGGCTGACCTGACAAAATCAAGCAAATTTGTGATGACTCACTGTCTGACACGTCAGTGTACCCATCACAGGACCCGCTGGGAAGGAGGACTTGCCCACCATTTCCTCAACCCCACAGATGAATTAGAATCACAGAGCAATGCTAATCAATACAGAGAGCTAGAGTAGCTTCAGAAGGATATTCAGAAAAATAATTATACATGATGCAACATTTCCAGACACCTTTCAATCCACTTGGCAGCTTGATGCCCAAGGAGCACAGAACCAGCCAACATTCAACCATGCCCTTTAAACAGTTTGCCTGTAGAGACAGTGCATGACTCACAAAGCAGGGTATTCTCAGCTGAGACAGCAGCTTCTGACTCAGCAGCAGGCAGACAAATGTCTGCTAGTAAAGGTGATGAAAAGGTCACCCTGATAACTTCAGGGAAGGAGGAGCTGGTAAGAAGTTGAGTTCCCTTCCTTGGGCAGCACACTTGGGCTGCAGAAGCTGCAAGGTGTCCTGGTGAGCAATAATCAGTGAAGCAGTAGGTGCATTTTGAACTGATTTACTAGTTCTCATAACTACACCTTCCAAAAAGAAGCTGTTCATTGGATGTAGAGGATGACACGTGTGGCTCCACCCCATAGACTCTATCCTGCAAGTTCTTCATAAAGAACAGGAATTCAAAACAAAACTGTTCTTGCTGTTTACAGACCTTAAGCAAAATATGTCCCGGGCTAATATTCATCCATCCCTTCTCAATAAATTATTAAAATTGACTTTCAAGTCAAAGTATGTCTCATCACAAAAGGAAATTAATGAGTCAGATGTTGAATTGATCCTTTTAATCCAGCAGGAGGGGGTCACCCTGAGCCCCAGTGTCTGTTGCTGTCCCCATGGAAGGACATTTCCCTGGCAGGGACAGCCAGCAGGACACAGCAGTAGTACTCAGACAAAGTCCTGGGGTACCACAGTCAGCACTGGCAGTCACAGAGGACAGAAGTGTCACAGGTAAACATGATGGCTGGCTATTGAGAAAAGTCCCCTTCTCCTGCATTGCCTACAAGCAGAAATGATGGCAATTGGAAGCAAAGACTGTAAAGATGAAGCTAAATGTAAGGAAACTGCACTCAGGAGGATGCTTTGTGGTTCTGAGCTCCTCTGAACTTGGTGAGGAGTTCAGAGCATAATAAACACACCTCTAAAAGAAGCAGTGACAAAAACTCATCATCACTTTATGAGCTGTGTTCATGTTCTGCAGTGGCATTTTACTTACTTATAGCATCTTACATTACCCAAAATAGCACTATAAAGAAGACCCCAAGAAAATCTACAGTGTAAATTTGAGAAAGGTATTACATATAAACTGAGAAGAAATACTGCAGGGATGCCATGAATTATCCAATAGCCAAAGTTTTCCTTTATTTGCCCACGTTATAGATTCACTAAGGAGTGTTGTACTTACTTGATACTGGCAGTGGAAAAAGTTTACTTTGCCCTCGTAAAGGTGGGGTGAAAACTTTCTAGAATGAAAAGACTTAAGCATGAGGGGACTCCCATCCATCAAATCAAATGTGCTCCACTTTTTCCAGTCTTTAAGTCTGTAAAGAGCAAATGTTGGACCATCACAGCTTTGGAAACAGAGACTCAGATTTACTCAAATGAGAAGAATTAAGACCAGATAAGTTCACTGAGAACAGAGAAGCTGGTGCATAACCTGTGGGTGTGAAATTTGGTGTGAAATCAGAGTGCCTCTGCTATGGCATGAAGACAAAACTCACTGCATGCCTGAAGGATGGTGTGAGGGCATGGTGGGGTGTCTGAAGGTGCAAACCTTGCCAGAATAGCTGTGGAGGCCTGCTTAAAGTGCAAAAAGACAAACTTGGTGCAATCACAGCCCTGCAGCTCTTTGGACATAGTTGCTCCTACCAGCTGTCACAAAGCGACTGGGCAGCACCTCAGAGAGCTCTGATGGGCAGGGGCCAAACTAGCCAGAGAATGGGCTGCTGTCCAGGCAGCATGGGCAGTCAGAGAGCCAGCTCTCAAGGATGCTGTGTGTTATTCTGTTGCAGATTTTTGACCAATGCAGCTGGGTTTGCACCATCCCTTGACTGAGGGATCACATCCCACCCCTGAAACATGGCATGCCTAGGGAGGGAAAGGGGTGTAATCTTCCTCCTCCTCCTAGCTCTTGGCGTTTGGGTTTTACCTGTCCTCACAGAAAGCTCCCACTACTGCTGAGGTTGTTTCCTCTCCTCCAGGACTCTTTCCATGATTACCTGCAGAGATCAAGAGTCCTACAGAAAATCTGTGCAGATGCTACAGAGCTATCAGATGGCAGTGATTCCCCAGCTGATTGCAATATAGTCTTTTTAGTTCCTTGAGTCACTTCCCAGAGATTTAAGAAGAAGGGAGTTCCCTGCAGCATAGGATATTGTCATTATGCAGCACAATCAGGCACTGTGATGAAATGCTCTTTTTTCAACAACAGGGCTCCCATGAAGCTCTGAGAGGATACAGAGTCTTCTGAGACTGACTGGCTGACTGGACTGGCGGATCTGGTCTTGGATTTCTCTCAGTCAGATATGCTGAGCCCTGTGAATAAATGCCACAGTGCAGATGACAAATGGATCTTGTTCACTTCCTCGGTCAGGTGTCCTCCCCTGGCCTGCAGGGAGCAGGCTTCCCTCAGGCTGAGAGAAGGTCTGTGATGGAACCTCCCTGCCAGGGCAGAGCTTGAGCTGAGAGGCATCTGCAGTCCACCCTGCCACAAATCACATATCCAGAGTAAAAGGGGAAGAGGGGAGGAAACATTTTGCTGCTAGGAAAACTTGTAGGCTTCTTAACAGCAGAGGGGGTAGGCATGGTCAAAATGAGAAATCGGACTGCAAGCCTGAGCACCTTGGTTTCTGTTGGGTTTTCTGATCTCTAACCATACTTGGTCATACAAAAAGCTATTTCATAGCTTACCCATGCCATTACTCTGTGCTGTATAACCTGCAACCATCACAATTACTATATCCCAATTTCCCACACAGCAGGCTCATTCATGAATGAAAAATGAATTTGATTCTTGAGCAGTTGGTCCAGATGCTGTGGCTGACACTGGCTCTCCCTCCTGCTTCTGACAGACCACTACAGAGCACTTCTGTCTGCAAAGGAACATCAGCATGTCAAGAAAAATCAATGAAAGCAAGAGGAAAAAATGCCTCTGGCTCTGTTGGGCTTTTAAAGCATAGCTGCACTTGAGAGCTTGGAAAAAGCACAACGCTGAGGAAAGTCCCAGGAGAGCAGAGGAACTTTGAAGTCACCTTTGGAGGAGTCTCAGGTCTCACTCTCTCTTGCCATTTTTGCTGACTTTAACTAAGGTAGGTCAAGTCACATGTGCCAGTGGCTTTTCAGCTGTTTCAGTGGAATGAGGATCCACCAAGTGCTACTGCAAACAGCAGTGCCAGGCATGCTTTGAACTCATGCCTCATTTTAAGAAATGCAGCAGAAACACAGCACCAGGAAACATAATTTTTATCTTTTTATTTGTGTACTTAAGTGTTTTTTCA
The DNA here is from genome assembly GCA_039654755.1 of Calcarius lapponicus. NCBI lineage: Eukaryota > Metazoa > Chordata > Aves > Passeriformes > Fringillidae > Calcarius > Calcarius lapponicus. Next base: position 108,311,421 of record CM077462.1, read on the forward strand.
TTACCAAGCAGTAGATATGAGAAGTTTTTGTCTCACACAAATCTCACACAAATCTCTTGTGTGGCCATTGAGCACCGAGTGCCCTTCAGAAGCTGGAATGTGCCTCATGCAAGGACAACGCTCTACAGAGCACTCAAAATGTAAATGACATCGCACTGGGCCAAAGACTTGGACTGCTGCAGCTTAGGATGATGAATTTCTGGCAAATCCAAATCAGGTTCACATTAAGGAACTTGAGACAAACTGCAGAGGTGAGCGGCCACAGGAGGAAAGATGTGATGCTTTCCAGGCTCAGGAGTAATGAATCAGGTCAGCATTCCAGGCTTCTTGCTGTGGACTCAGGATACCCAGGGCTCAGAAGGGCACCTCTAACTAGAATTCCAGAGAGCTGCTGGGTGACAGAAATACAGCTGACAAGGATGTCATCTGCTCTGAGCAGCTGGCAGCATGACTGAATTCCCTCATTTTAGAAACACCTGCTTTCGGAAATACAAATTTCTCATAACTTCTGATGTGTGGGTCATTTTGAAGCTGTCCCAGTACAGCCTGATTCCTATCAAAGCTATTCTTCAGAAACATGATCCTAAAATTTCACTCTTCACTCAGACTAATTCCATACTCCTCATCCAACAGCTTCCTATTAGAAATCCCAGAACTGTTCCTTCTTGTCAATGCAGCCTTCAAAATCCAGGCCCAGCAATACCTCATGGACAGGTCTTGCAGCTCATAGAACTATCTGTCCCCAAACATTCTTCTTCTTTTTCTCCTTCTCCATATTCTCTCCCATGTGCTTTCCTGAACTCCATCCCATACACTTCATCTTCATCTGAGCTTGGCAAAATTATGAAATATTATATCATCTAGTGAAATGTCATGTTATTCAATGGTTCAACAAGCAAAACACTCAAATCATAAATAGTAAAATAACAAAACACATATGTTCAAAATGATGCTTCTGTTTTACTGTAGGCATTTAAAAATCTTAATAACAAACAGAGTATTTTATTTAAACTGAAGGATGTTGGGACTTTGAACTTTTTTTGACCGAGTCACATACACAGAATAAGTGATTGCACTCAGCCACTTATCCATTTCAGAGGGCATACAAGCCCCTGCAAACACAGATGGCCGTGTGGTTCATGAAGTTGACTGTCTTCCTACTTCACTGAACACCTCTGTTTATCATTTTCTGTTTATTTTCCTCCAGATTACACCCTTTGAGTTTGTTTTATCTAGCTAACTGAATCTTTTGTTCAGCCCAAAAGTTTACACAATGTCTATTTCACATGGCTCAGGGTAAAAAAAATCTGTTGTTCCATACATCGCACCAATAGAAAAAATGATTATTCCCCCTATTCTTCTCCAAATACCTATCTCTACTCTTTTCCACGGTCAGACACACTCAAAGACTCAAAGGAATCCCTCTGTCAATATCTCTGTTGCAGGGAATGAGTACAAGAGAAGAATACTCAATAGTGCTAATACAATAAGGAAGCTACCGGGCAAGCCCTGTGCCACAGAGACAGTGCACAATGCTTGCATTACCATTTGAAGAAGATTTTTCAAATCATAGACCTTGAAATCTACTATTTGCAATTGAAATTGTTTTTCACCATCCTGGGAATAAGGGTCAAGAAAAAAGCTAATGATGGCCTTAAAAATTTTGCGCACAAAATAAGCATCCCTTACGTGCAAAGCTGCTCTCAAGTGATCACCTCATTAACAGCTGCAGAGTCTGAATTTTTTGGTCCTGACATTTAGACAGGAATCCAAAAAGCCACCATGAATCACACAGACATCTCAGGCTTAGTTACCCTCAGTGAATCCCAGCTGCCCTCAGGGGCTATCTGGAGTGTTCCTTGCTGAGCCACTCTGCATATTGTCCCTGCCATTTCCAATCCCAAGTCACCAAACTTCTCCTTCAAAGGCCAGGTGAACTGGGAGACCATTCAGTCCCACAGAGCTGTGGCTCCAGATTCAGTCAGCATAGGAGAAAGGGGGTTCTGAGCAGAAACTCCTGGTATAATTTGGGAACTGTGCTCAGCTCTGGGGTCCTGGCCTGAAAGGGCCTTCCCAGCTGCTTTGTTCTGTAATGTTTCAGACCCACTGCTCAGGTGTGACATGGGTGTTGGTGGGTCTGTGCTGCCAGCATGGCAAGACGAGAACTACAGGATGCAGAAACTACAAGTGGAGTACCAAGATCAGAGATTTGGGAAGGCTTAAAACAGCTCTGCCATGGAACTGGACCACCAGAAACCCTCTAAGAAAAGATGTTCAGTGGAAGAGAGCTTTTCTCAAATCAAAACCCAGTTTCCTACTGAAACAAAACACCCCAAAAGTGCCTTGCTACTTGAACACCAGCCTCACTTTGTTGCCCTTCCAGCAACTCTACTGGCATTCTTCACCTCAGAGCCAGGTCTAGCAGAGCTACCTTGCTAACTCTAAAAAAGAAAACTGAAGTTAAGATATTGTAATGAGGGACTAGAAAAGTCATTTTATTGTGTCACAAGTGTTAAAAGCCCATTTTGTAGAAAAAGGTATATTGCTCTGTGGAGCAGTAAGCTCAGCAGTTTTCTATTCACTATCAGAACATGGCTCCTCAGCAAAGCAGCACTGATCCATACACACCTCCTCCACACTGGCACAAAGAATTAGGCCAGGCAGCCTTTTGTCCCCCTTTTTCACTCTTCAGCCCCCAGAAGCCACACAAAGAAAGCATGCAGACACCAGATTCTTCTTTCAAACATCTTTAAACCATTCACCTCAACCAAACAGGCCTCAATTACCCCTCTGAGGAGGAAACTATCAAGCCTACAATTTTGCTACCATCCAGCCCAGTTTGTTGACCTTCTTGAGTTATTTCCTCCATCATTCATTTGAGCAATGCAGGGAACAATTTATCCAGACAAAGGCTTTTCATTCACAGCCACATGCCACCCACACAGTGGCAAAGCCTGGGCTCAGCAGGTGGGGCTGGGAAGAAGGAATGCAGCGGGGACAATTCTGGGATGCACAGCCTTGCCATCCCCTCTGTCCATCCAGCCACCAGCTCTTCTGCTGCACACTTGGGGTGAGCAATGTCACAGGCTCAATATTTTTGATATTTGGGGACTCAGTTTCTGCCATCCACTGCTTTAACTTACCTCAGAAGGAGTCAGCATCCAACAGATGACAGGCGCTGTTTATACCAAAACACAAATGTATCAATCTGGAAAATACCCACATTCAAAAAGAAACCCCAGTGGGGAATTTATAGCTCACCAGACACTAAAGGGTTACTCTTTTCTGCTCCTGGCTTTCAGGAAGGTGACTCCTGATTTCACACCAGCTTTCCAGAATCAGGTCAGTAGTGCCACCCTTGGCTTGTCATTGCAGGGGTGACAATAAATCAGTAAATATAGAAAAGAGTGAAAGCTGAAGGGGGAAAAGGCAGAGAATGTGGCAGGAAGGGGCAAATCTTCCAGGTCACTGAAGAAAGATGTGCCTGTTACCTTCTGTGGGAGAGTTTTCTCAGTACAGTCCTGCGGGCTTAGCTGGTGTGGATTGTCTCTGTGATTCCCTGGAAGACAGAAACAGGCCCATAGGCTGCACCTGTCAGTGCTCAAGCTTCATTATGCAGAGTAGGATCCAAACAGGCATCTCAATTAATCATACTCATGTATTAGTAAGTAATTCATTAATTCAATAAACTGCTTTAGGCCATGGCATAATCAGTCATGTCAGAGATTATGACAAAAATCACAAACCAAAGTGTTAAACATGAAGCCATCCTTGCTGATTCATCATTTGTACAATCATTCATGGCAGAACAGGTATACTTTATATACTTTAAGACAGGTGACGTGAAAAATTTATCATCTTAATTGTGCAGATTTCCTCTATCAGATCTGCTGGCTGAGCAATATGAGATCTAAATTGCAGAAAATTCACATGCAAACCAACTAACTCAGAAAAAAAAAATAAACATTTTTGTGATCTGCTCACTGATAGCCAGTGAACACTCTGCTTGATGAATGGCACTTACCTGTGCAGTAACATGTAATTGCTTATCCTCCAGCCCTCAGGCACAGGGCTCAGAAGGTGCTGTAAGAACCAAAATCAGCCCCAGCTAGAGCTCTGAGAGCCCACACTGAGCAAGCTCCTGCTGCAATGCCATATCTCCATCAGCCTAATTTCTATTGTCTGTTACCAAACAGGCCACTGTACCACATGAAGGAAAGGTCAATCAATTCATTCCTTTGGACCTATCCATTTGGTAATGTTTTTATGGCAAGGAAGAAGGTCTAAGAAATCAAAGAACTGGGCTTGAAGGACTTCAGACCCGAATGTCCACTTGGCCACACCTCTCTCATCATTAGCAGATAAAAATTACAGATTTCAGATCTCAGGATTACAGATCTCAAGTAATATAATCCCCAGACTATGTATCCCAGTCTTTCATTTTGTGTACATTTAGAAATGTTTTCTCACTGTCTTCCTGCAAGCTAAGCTCATACACTTCTTGTTATGCCTACCACACACTTGGAAAAGGCTCTGCTCCCTTGCTTTCTACAGTAGACTTTCCTTTTGTGCCTCTGAAGTTTGCTGCCTTCTTCCCCATCCAGTATCTCTTCTATACTCATGATTCAAACTATGATATTTTGGGGTCAAATTCCCTTACCTATGCAGGAAAAAAATGCAGACTCAGATAGAACAAGACTGCCTGTAGATTAATACTTGTGTCATTAAGTTGGTTAAGATAGGCAAAATTAAGTTAAAGCTATAAAAGGAGAGACAGGGAGAGCTTTTTTTTTAAAAAATTGCCCTACATACAACACAAGAACTCATTCCTACTGACAGACCACTTATATATCTTTTTAAGCCCAGGAGAGGGTAAGCTACAATGCAAGGAACAAAGATGATTTCTCCTCCTTCTGCAAATGAATGAAGTTATAAGTTTTATAGTTATAGTAAGCAGAAATTGAAAAAGCTTGCTGAAAAATTCACAGTTTACATGTTCCCAAAGAAGAGGCCCTTTTTCATCCCCAAAAAACATCCTATTATTTGACAAATTGCCATTAAGTGAATATCCTTTTGCTTTCATTGTCCCAGCTTGCAGATGGCACTTGGAAGTTGAGTTCTGCAGAGGTGAGTTACTGCTCCCCGTTGCCTGAATTGAAGAACACACGTGTTGTCATGAGTCACACATGCTAGGGACAACATGAGCTGTACAAATGAACACCTAGCCCAGTGCAATGAGTAGACATGACACAGGCTGCATTCACAGCATAAATTCATCATTGTAGTTTGTATGATTTGCCTGTAACTAAGTTTGCAGTTCCTTACATATCCAAAGCTGTTACTTTTACATATGAAATAATTACACCTCTGGTGAGACAGGTCTCACATGGTCAGGATTAACATTTTATCTGCCAGTTTACAGCCATAACAGGCCTTGCTCTTGGAATTGTGCTTATATGCTCTGCCTACTTATAAATCAATTCTGAACTGTTCTGGAGGTTCATTACAAGAGATGCTTTGAGTCACCAGAAGCAACGTGGGATCACCTGTAAGAGCCTGAATGAGAGATGTGGGACTCAAGGCAGCTCTTCCAAATGCAGTTTATCACATCCAAGATGTTACAGCAGTCCAGGGTGGTGAGTGACAGAGCCTGTGCCTACAGCTGTCAGCTCCAGCTGCAGGCAGGCCTGGAGACCCTCAGTTTAGGCCACAAATGCATTCTATACTTTTCTTTGCTGATCTTAATACAGCAGAACCAATCTACCTAAACCTTTAGCTATAGCCTATCATAACTACTGTAATTACCATATTCATGTTACTATTCTCCAATCACTAAAAGTTAGCACATTACAGTTTAAGCTAGAAGATGCTTTTCAGTTTTCTTGCAGTGGAAAATTCTGAGACCTTTTTTCTACTTACAACATCTGCTGACTTGTTTGCTTGTGATATCTTTTTGCTTGGTAAAAGCATCTTCTTGTTTGAGGTGGGTTTATCCTTTGCTCTAAGCCATAAAAACCCCTTCTAACTAACATACCCTTTGCCTCTTTGGTTATCCAGTAAGACTGGCTCAGCAATTCTGTTCTTCTATATCAAAACTTACTTCCATCTCTATTCCTTCTTCAAATTCTACATTCAAAAATCTTTCTGCTAAGCACACATATCTATGAGACTTTCTTGTCAAACTTTTATCCTTCCCAACAATCACCAAAGGCCTAATCCTGGGGAGGGCTGTGTGCTCCTGTCCCTGCACAGAAACCCTGATTGCTGTTGGAAGCATTCAGCAGCTGAGGACACAAACCTCTCTGTAAGAGTGAGTCCTCCTCAAAATGAAGGAGGTCATAGGGATAATAATTTTTATGTGTTAGGCTGTGGATAAGCCCAGTAGATATTAGATGTTTTCCAGCTCCTGCCTGTTGTATCACCACTTTCTTCCAACTGAGAGCCAGTGCAGTAAGGGCAAGATCCATCACACAAAGCTGTCTGGAAGTCTGTCTATACGCAGCAGGTTTTGTCCCTGCAAAGTCAACAGAGAGAGAGGGGCGCCTTCCAGAGGGCAGTGAATTTTAGGACATCCTAAAAAAGATGATGGAAATACATGAAGTGGCTCCCCAAATGCCTATTGGAGATTATACATATAGCCTCACAATTGTTAAGATTCAGCAGTATGAATTACCTGAAAGGTAAAAAACTAATTCTTTTCCAAGCAAAGACCTGGTTTTATTTGAAGTTTGACACTCAATGCTTTGAGAGGGGGTTAAAGTAGCTGGGCAGCAGCACACACCATGAAGGTCAGGGTGATTCTAATGACATTCCAAGATGTCAGGTGGTCCCACAGTGGTGCAGCCCATGAGGTGCCTCTAGCTGGACCAAGGATGCATCTAGGTCATCCCTGGTTGTGGTACACTGTAACACAGGCAGCCATGAGCTCCCTGGCCTAGGAAAGAAGGTGCATTTCAGGCTCTCTTTGCCCAACACAACCACTTGGGACTTTTTTCTTCACATTTCAAGAACTAAGCAATGCAGGCTTTCTGCTGCAGGGAGCAAGTCCAGCTGACATGTCACTGAGATGCAACATGCCATCTTTCCCCCTGTCTCCTGACTTGTCCATCGTTGGAAAGGAGAGCCAGCTCCCATCTCTTCCATCAGTCCATGGCATGAGTTTCCCTGACACAGGACACCACTGTGGGACAAAGGTACAGACTGACTGCTGCCTGCCTTTCACATCCTCTGTCACTCCTCAGCACTAGGGCTGTCCCTGCAGTGAAAGCAGAGATCCTCTTGTACTCCTCCTTGTTCTTGCTGCTGCACAGCCTGTGTCATCAGCCTCAGCTCACTGTCCTGACACATGGAGCCCAGTAAAACACAGAACTATTTCAGACATTCACTCTGGAGATGGCAGAGCAGAGCTATCCTTTTGTGGGATCATTCTGCTCATCAGGAAAGCTGTTGGCTTTGCAGCCACCTGAGCAGAACACACAAACATCCCTCTAAATCACTGCAGTCCAGGCTCAAGCTAGAAACTCTCCTCTTCACCTCTGCACTGCTACAGAGGTTAGAGCACACAGAGGACAGACCAAGAACAGGATTTATGAAGAGCTGTCCCAGGTACAGTGAGAAGCATGTTTGATCTTTCTTCTCCAAACCCCAGTGGGTTCTCCTGGTGTGGCAGAAAACCACAGTGACTGTGCAGTGGCTGAGAATGCAGAGTGCCCTGCTGCCACCAGTCTGATAAGCAGAAGCAGCTTGCTTTTGCTGTTAGAGTTTTCTTTCTTCTTTTTCGTAATACTGCTTATTTAACTCTTTGTCCCGATGATATCTGGCTGACAGCTGTGCATTGGGAAAGCACAGAATAAACTGCTTTTGCAAATTTCATTATCGCTGAAATGGTGACAAATTGCTCAGGACTTGCAGGAAATTCTACTGTCAGGAAAAGTCACTCTAGTAAAAGGCTAACAACTTCTAACAGAAACCTGTGATTTGAAGACTCAGAACTTATAATAAATAGTATTCAAACGCATGCTAAACTGTCTCAGTATAATTATCTACCAGAAACCTTATTGACAATATTTACAGCTATTAAGTACATTAAGATAAAAGGTTCCCACAAGTGATTCTAGAGTATCAATTTAATGGGGTTTTTTTATATTATACATATTATAGCTTAAGAAACCAGTAATTCTACATTCAGCTGAGGAAAAACATTTTGGAAAGAGCAGATAAGTTGCAAACATCAATGTTACAATGCAGAGCTTGAAAAAAAAGTCAGAATGGGTTTTGGTGTCTTCAGAATGAGTGTCCCTGGATCTAAAGCTATTTGATGTCAATGGGAAGGCTCCTCTAAGTAGTCTTTTGGAGGCTTAGAAACTCTTTACAGTCACCAAAATCAAAGCAAAAGTCTTTCCTTTGGACAGAAACAGCTTGGAAGTATATATTAAAAAATGAAATAAAAATAAAAAGCACAATGGGCTTTCCTGAACAGCAGGAATTTCCTTTTAACTTATATAGCCTTGGATTAGTGAGGAGAGGTGGAATCCTTTGTGGATGTGTGTCCATTTGCCTGTATTTTGATGCAAATATGAGTATTTTGTAGTAGCTTTAAATGGAAAACGAAAAAAAACCACAGCAACAGAGAAATATTAAGGGTTGTATGAAATAGTGGAAATGTTCACAAACAATCTACTGACATAAAGCTGATGGATTTTGCCCAGCTCTAGGTAAAAGCTACAGTTGTGTCACTGAAATACTGCTTTTACAAAACCACAAATTCCCCTACAAAACAGATAACTTCCTCTCAAATAAACTTCTTCTAGGTAATTAAAAGGACAGAACATTAAAAAAACCCCAAAAAACCACCACCACTTTCCTAGTGTAATTAGAGTTCCTCAAACTAATGGTCCAAGGAATTCCCAAATACTCAGATGCCCTCTTAATTGCAGCTGAGCAGCTATAATGGTAAAAAGCAGTTCCAGATAACTCAGGGCTGGAGGGTAGACAAGCTGTAAAACTCATTCTTGCTGGAAAACCTGCCAAGGCCAAGCACTGAAGGTTGCAGCTGCATTCAGCATCATTTCCCCATTCTGCAATAAAGTTGACAAATTAAGTGACATTTAAAACAAGAAATCTTGCTTGAATGTATGTGCAAAAGTATGCCACACTTCACTCTTGGAAGGGAATGTCCTGCTAATACTGAGGAAATGGCTCTATCAAGGGACAAAAAGCCCAAATATTTTAAAAGCAAAGGGCTGTCTTTTCTGCACACATCCCTATTCTCGTTAAATATGAAGGATGAAGACCAATTCTTCCACAGTAGAAACACATTCCTGACTTTAAGCAGATTTAACTAGACGGCTTCATTGGGATACTCTCTCCATTAGGCATATGTTTAAGCACCTCAGTAAGCCCAGGGCTGATTTTACAAACAATTTTATCACACAAGTAAACAGCAATAAAAGGAAATTGAGAAATAAATGTTCAAAGAAAATCCACATTAGTTTCTAGATTTTGAGGTTAAAACAGGATTTTCTCCCAACATAGGGTGTGAAAGAGGACACATTTTTCAAAAGGGCTTAGAAGCCAGCTCCTTATTGCAACCCTAAACACCTCTGGCCATTCTGAAAAGGTGGGCATGTGGACATTGAACCACATTTGAAAATGTGTCACATCTACTCATACTTCCTGACTATTACCTTTAAGTGACCGGATGATCTTTGCATAATATTCACATCTTTTCACTATATTCACAACTATGATCTGTGACCATCTCTCAACAAGTACATAAGTGCCAAAAATTGCACATCAAGGCAGAAAGGTCAAGCATTTCAGGGCTTGCTACTCCAGGCTGGCGCTCAGTAAATATGGCATGAAACTCCTGTTCAGGTAACACTGACATTTTTGTGTCCAGGGCTCAGAAGGGATGCACTCATTGCCACAACTGGTGGCTGCACAGCACACAGAACCAAGCTCTTATCAGGGGTTAACAGCAGAAGAGCGAGAGGAAAGGGGCACAAGTTAAAGCCATATGGAGATAAATTTCCATGAGTGCAGTCAGACACTGGAACCAGTGTCCAGAGAGCTCAAGGGATCACCAGCCTTGGAAATATTCAAAACTCATCTGGACAAGGTCCAGTCTCAAATTTTAATGTCACCCTTTTTTAGTGGGCAGGATTAATCATACAATCTCCAAAACACCCTGGCTGCCTGTACAATGCTATGATTGCCTGAACCTCTCTATACAAGGATTTAAATGCTCGTACATTTTTGGCAAGTATTATCAAAGCACTTTCTGGTGACATTTGTATATGGGTGTTCTCATTTGCATACCCAGAAATTCCTGGTTATTCAGCAGTATACTGGTTTTAAAATTCCCTTTTTTCCATTTTAACTGTGTTGTCTGACATCAAAATGAGAAATAATAGCAGACAAAACCCTTTTCTTTTATTGCACCTGAGATACAGAATGGTATTTCCTCTCAAAATATCTTTTCCCCCAAAACCACTAAGATTGAATATTTGTTCTTATATGACTATACTCTAAAAAGAGAAAAATATGAGCAAGCATTATGACAGATCATTTAAATATAAATAAATCTTTTCAGTGCCATGACTGGAGTATAATAAACCCATAACTCAGTTTCATGTATATTGACCTAAGGATACATGAACTTTTTCAGAACAGTGGTACTTTTCTAAGTATCACAGGTTCAATATATCTCATTTCTCTTTTACTCCAGACATACACAAAGAAACCCATTAAATGTTTTGGATTTAGCCAATACATTTGAATATATTTTTTTCTGTTTCCTCTGAAACCTCTCCAAAGTGAGAAGTACTTCTTAATGGCTCAGACAGTGAACACAATAAAGAGGGAGATTTTTGAAAGCATAAGGAAATAGAAGTAACAGCAGTCCTGTCTCTGACTGATGGTCAGATGCTAAAATTCTGTCTCCAACAGCAGCCAGAACCAGACACCTAAAGTGGAGTCTAACAGGGAGGTGAATAAACTACTTACCCTGAATGCTCCTCCAGCCTCCACCAATCTGCAGCTCAGGGACTTTCAGAGCCTGAGGTGATTTCCATGTACTCAGCGACCTCCATAGAGTGGTGAGTGCTAATGGCCAGGTTAGACCATAATTCTTATGTATGAAGTCAGGATTGTTGATTTCCAGTATGTCCCATTTTAGATTAAATTTCCTTCTTTCCTATTTTACTGCCCAATCCTTAGCCTTGCAATATTTTTCTGCAGTTCTGCACAATCAGCTTTCAACTTCACCACTCTGAAGAATTTAGTATCATCAGTACAAGTCTGTCAACAGTCCATATTCACCAACTTTTACAGAACATTATACATAAATTAATTCATAAATTCATATTTTCAATTCCACAGGTCTTGGCATAAAGAATTCTAGATCTCGCTTCCCTGGGAAAACTTTCTCCTTTTACCCTCTGTTACCTATCTTTTAAACAACTTTTTACTGTTTTGCCTTCATGCTACTCCTTGGATGCCTAGGCTTGTAAAGGAATCTTGGGGAACTCAACAAAGAGGTGCTGATCTCTTCCCCGTGGTATCCAGCGGCAGCATCCGTGGGACTGGTTCAAAGTTGTATTGTCAGGGGAGGTTTAGACTTGTTTTAGAGACATTAAAAAGCATTTCTGTACTGAGAGGGTGGTCAAAAGCTGGAAGAGGCTTCCTGGAGAGGTGGTGGATGCCCCAAGCCATCAATGTTTAAGAGGCATTTGGACAATGCCCTTAACAATGTGCTTTAACTTTTGGTCACCCTGAAGTGCTCAGGCTGTTGGGCAAGATGTTCCTGTAAGTCCCCTCCAACTACTCCAGTCTAGTCTAGTCTATATCAAACAGCCTGGAAATCTGTGTGGGTGGTGTCTGCTGCAGCTACAAGCAAAGAATACCAATAGGAGACACACACACACCTTTCCACTACACAGCATGTGGAGTGACATCCTCCAAACACAATACTCATTCTTACTTCCATGAAATATACTCTTTACTGACCCAAGAGATCTGCTCAGTACAGATGTTTGGCACCAGATTTTCCCTAGTCACCTTAAAAATCAGCAACACATTTAATTCCTAAAATACTGGCAGAAACCAAGGAGTTCTGCAAGAGAGTCTCTACACCACAGCTAGCAGCTGAGCTGTTTTATCCCCACGCTCCTCTGGAATGCTGAGGTAAACACCCTCTCATCCCAGTGAGTCGCTGTTTTTCATTTGCTGTCTTTGTTCTAAAATTAGTCACATACTTTTGGTGATTCAAAAGTTCAAAGCTGAGCTAAGAGCAAAGCAGATTATATTCCAAAGCTGTATAAGTGCCTCACTCCTATTTGTAAGAAACAGTTATGAACGTGATGTCTTCAGATGAGCTACACAGATAGATTCCATAGATATAAGTATTTTCTAAGGTAAAGTATCCATTCAAGTAATTCAGGTAAACCTGTTGCTATTCACTCAGTCCATGCTGACAGTGATGAAGTCCCAGCTGCATAGTCCTGCCCTTGTCTTGAGGCACCCATTTCCCTTCAGTCCTATGTACATTTAGGATTGTTCAGTTGATGAAATAGAGATATAAAATATATAAATATATAATAATATTTATTATATAATATATAATATATAATATATAATATATATAATATATAATATATAATATATAATATTAAATTATATATAAAATATAAATATCTCAAATGCCTAAGCACAGCAGAAATACCACTGATGTGGGTCTACACCAGGGAATTTCATTTCATAAGTTGTCATCCTCTGTAAGTATTTAGCACAAAAGCACACAAAAGAAAAAAAAAAGCTGAAAATATAAATTTTTTCATCCATTGGTGCAATCTCCTCTCCCAGTTAGCACATTTCAACTGGCATATAGTAACTTACTATGTCATGGTCTGGTTCATGGACTCACTTTCTTTAATTTAGCAAGAGCTCAGCTGCAGACCATGGGTTCCAATAGACCAGTACAATCCTGATCTATATTTTTCCACGGTGGGAAAAAATATGAGCTCACTGTTTCAGAGACTGAAAGTGTTTGTGCAGCAATATGAAATTTTAAGTAGATCCATTATATATCCCCATGGATTTAGAAAGAATGCACTTCCTTACTTCTGGAATAGTTCTTGGATGCAAAAAAAAAATGTGTCTCCCTCTAATCTGTCTTTCTGGCAACAAGGCCAGCCCTTTATCATTACCCTAATGTTGTCAATTACTTTCAGTTAATGCCAGATCCCTCTCATTAATGTCAAGAAAACATAAGCTCCTCTCTTTCCCTGAATTCCCCTTACAGAGGCAAGTGTTGCCTGTAGTGGAATGTGTGCCCAAATGCAGTCAGTGGGAATTGCTATGTGAGGCTGTAAACACACTGCCTGCCTGATGCTCATGCTGCTTAAGACCTGAGAGGATGAATAAAAGAAGTTTCATCGCTGTATGCCTCTTTTCTAACTCAAAGTAGGGATTAGGAATTGTGAACTTTTTTCCATTGTGAACTAATAGGCATAATAATCCTATCAGTGGTTGCATTTTTGCACTGGTAAGTGACTTTGTTGAGCAGTCTGTATCTACCTTAGACAACACACACAAAAAATAATTTAAAACAAAGCATTCAGCCAGTGCAGCATGTGTGTCTGTGCAGGGACCTGCCTGTGCCTCCACCCAGCTGCAGCAGTCCTTGCAGATCCACCCTGGCAGCCCAGCACTTCACCCAAACCCCCTCCCTTACCTCACACCACCTCCAGCATCTCCCAGCTGCAAATCCTTCCCACCACTTGTCAGCTCCAGATTTGGCAGAAGCTTTTTTACATAAATCTGTAACAGAGAAACCCGTGGTGTTGGGAGCGGGGGGGACAGCACATTTATTGCTTTTGCAGGGCAGAGGGGACACTCAGATTATTAAAGCTCAGTTTTCACCATTGGTGGAAAAAATAGGACTAAAAGAAATGGTTTTACAAAGTGTTTAAGCTGCCCACCCACAGCATGTACTCAGCATGCCTATTCAGGTCAGCACACTATTTCCTATGAGTCACGTTCAGCTGTGCCTTAGCTGCATATTTTAGTCAGAGTGATCTTAGCTGAAGCCTGTGCTGTGAGGAGGCTGGCAGTGTCCAAATTTGTTCTGGTATCCTGGAATTTGCTCCTTTGAGTGTTGTGACTCATTATAATCCTACAGAATTAAACTGTTTCTGTGTACCATTCCCACTGAGCTAATGAAATAGTTAAAAACCCCATCCGTGGTACAGAACTGCAACACAATTGTTAGAGAATTAATAATACAATATGGAGGTGGGTTATACAGCTCAAATGCAGCTACACCAGCATTATCTAGCTGAGCATGTTGCTGAAGGAAAAAGCCAAGGCTTCTTTTCATAGTGCAGCTGCCAGCTTCAAGTTCCTTATTACCCCTCTCTCAGCCAGGAGCGTGACTATCATCTTTGGCCATAAAAATGTGGGGAAATAGTCACAGAGCTGCTCTCAGGAGACCACTCAGCCCAGTGAGGGATGGATGCTCACCCATGCTTGCTCTGCTGCTGCTGGTATCTCCCAGCTTCTGGTGGCTGCTGCAGGCCATGGCTTGGGTGCCACATGTGAACCCCCAGCCTCCCCAGGCAAGGCAACCAACAGCCATTGTTGTGCCTTCAAGAGAAATAAAAGCTCCAACTCTAAATCCTCTGTCCACTGAAATACCCATGTTGTCATCTTCCTCCAGCCTAGCTTGTCCTGGTCCCATGAGCACCACAGAGTACATTTTGCTGGGAGTTAGCTGCTGACAGGAGTTTTATGGCTCCCTAAGGCTTGCCCAGCCCTTTGAAAACCCCAACCCAAGAACTTCAGAGCTCGTGGCGTTGCAGCAGCAAGTTGCATTGCCAAGAGATGCTTTTTCTCTTACAGCTCATAAGTACAACCCCTAATGGCTGTTAGGGTGACAGGTGCCACAGCCCCCAGGGGTGAGGAGGCTCCAAAGCTGCTTCCTCAATAAGTGGGGAGGGGGAACAGCCAGGAACAGCAGAATGGAGCAGAGGGGAAGACCAAGCAGTTTACAAGATGGTTTTGTTTCCCCTGTGACCAGGGAGGTCACCCCAGTCACTGCAGGATTGAGTCCCTCACCCACCTTGGCTGCACACATGGAGAGGAGAGGCAGAATGACTCCCCACACCCAGCAACCATCTCACCAGAGGCAGAACAATTTACTGACTCTGTGTTAAATGGGTAGGCTCGTCACTTGGGATTACAATTAACACTGGAAGGAGATCCAAGAAGTTGTAAAAGTTTAAAGGCATGCCTGTCATGTAATATTCTCTTCAACTTAAATTATATCAAAAATCTGGAGCATATGCCTAATAAGTAAGAGTAGAATTAATCCCCTAGCTGTCAGCAGCAGTGCTCTGAGATGGTGCCCTACATCTAATTACATATTTTTTTAAAGCCTGGCTGCAATCATTTAGCTTCTGCTCCTCCTCACAAAGAGAGGAACCATGGCTGTGATGTGAGACTACGTGTCACAGCTACAGGGGCATTTACACTTGTGTTAAAATAGTTAAAGCTGAATGGACTCAACACCTCCAAACTCAGAGTAGTGCAAAATGAGAGCTTGCAACCAACACCCTCCAGCTCTCTGTGCCTGAGCAAGGGCACAGGAAAGCTTCTATCTTTAATGCATAGTTCAGATCCATTTCCTTTTGATGCTCACTACAGCATCCATGCTGCCACCACTAACTGGCCAGGCCATGCCACACCACTGCAATGAAAGCCAGGTAAGAGGCTTCAGAGGCTTGTTTGGGGATTTTTCAGGGAACCTACAATGCCTCCTAAAAGAGAGGTTAAGATAGGAGGAGTGACTAGAAAGCACAAGTTCATACATTTTTAGGGTAGTCTTAATAATGTTATGTTTCCTAAGACATTATAACAGTGAAGCAATCTAACCAGCTTAGAAAAGCCTGATCTGAATTTTCTTGCTTTCTTCTCCTAGATGAAAGAAATTTATTTTTCTGGCTTAATGTCTATTTCCATAGAGGCCAATGTCCACTGTGGGATAGAAGTGCATGAGTTTGTTAGCTCTGTTTCCTCAAATGAAGGTCAGTAGCAAATTTGTTATTTGTTAGAGTTAATATTGCAGTAAAACAAGAGAATTTTAATCCAGGAGATACTTCCCACAGCAAGCTAGTATAACATTTTGGGCCTGCAGTTTCAGACTTGTTTGTATCAACCCTGAAAATGAGGATTGGAACTAAAGAGCTACTGATGATTGAAAAGACCAGTGCCTAAGCAAAGAGAAATTATAAATTGCAGTCAGCCTTTGCACTTAGATGTATTAACTCAGCTTTATGTTAATTTCTAGTATTGTAAAACTGCATCTCATGGCTGACTTGGCTCACTCTGCACTTCTGCACACTTGGATGCCCCCAGTAAAATGCATTTTTCCAACAGGGCCTGCTGAAGCCCACAGTAACTTTTGACAGGGCATGAAGTAAAGCTGATGAGAGCAGCCTCTCTCCCCAAGTCACACCAGACTTGGGTTAAAGTTTATATTACATTAAAGTTTATATTCTTATTGAAAGACCTGTCTTATGATTCCCATCAAAAATATTTTTTTATTAAACCCCCTCTAGACACAACTGATTGGGACTTTTAATAATGTATTCAGGTTTTCTCCCATCAATCATCCACCAAATTGTTCTTTCTTTTTTTTTTCTTCCATTATTATTGAAAGATTAGCTCCACCATGCAGCACTAATTAGGAAGGAGGATTGATTGAAAAGGCAGCATTGCATTGAACAATTGTTACTCCATTTTTTTGCCAGGTTAAGGCAGGCTTCTGCCATTATTTTTACATAACCCAGCCCTCAGAGACAGAAGCAACATCCTGCAGAGAGCAGAAACTACTTGCTTAGGAATACATCTATAAACCTGACAAGAGTCAGCATCCAGAGACTGCTCCAGCTCCTGTCTGCAGTCTCTGAAGTTTTCAGCTGAAGTATAGTGAAAATGAGTTTCTGCAGTGCTGGATCCCAACCAGAGAGGAGAGTGGGTACTGCAGGTTTTCACTCAGGAATCTTCAACAAAAAGCAACAACAACAAAAAAATATCCCTTGCTTTTATTTGATAAAAGCATCTGTAGGAACTGTCTGTGTGAGGAGGTAAGGAACTTGTTATTTTCCCTGGCACTGGGAGAGCAAATGAAAGCTTCCAGCAGGCAGTTCTGCTAATAGGAATTTATTTAGTGGTAGCAGTGGTCTCTGTTCCACCCTGGAGGTGCAAGCTGGGGAGGGGTCACCCACTGCAGCTGAACTCACATCCAATCCCAGTGGGTGCAGGAGGGAGAACCCAAGGGGCTCAGACTGGGCACAGACATCCAGCACCTTCCCTCTCCCTCCAAGGTGAGAAAGTTGGCGTTGAAATCACACAGCAGCAGCACCATCTTTGTAGCAGACTGAAGTAACCCTGGAAGAGACTTGTCTGCTCCTTGGTAGTGCCATTGTGCTCTTACAATATTCACTAAAAAGAGGCCCAAATTACAAAATATGGATATCATTTGGCCTGCCCAGTGGGTCAGGACCTGGATGTACTTGCTTGAGAAGATGAAGTTAGACAATATAAATTCCTGGGTAGGATTTGCATTCACTTCAAGGCATCTGAACTTGGAGCTGGTTGGGAGAGGGCTGAGGCATGAATGAGTGATTTCCCTAGGAAATAGCTCCTGGCAAAAATAGAGGGGGGCAGAGGAGCTGCTCCAGCCTCAGGAGCATCCAGCAGCCTCTTCTAGAGTGGAGGAATACTGAAGGAGGAAGAAAAAATAGATCTTTCCGGGAAAGGAGGAGAGTTCATAAGGACATTTCACAAGGCCAAGGAGCTGAAGGGGTAGCCAGCTTAGATCAGTAACTCTGATAAATGTACACACTCCTAACAGCATCCTGAAAACCCCTCACAGGTCTCTTCCCTTGCCTCATGGGTCTTCACAAAGAAAGAGAAAAGCCTGAGCATTTCTTGTAGCTTCATTTCAGGGTTTAGCCCAGGCAGGACTGCAAAGCAGCTTATTGTTTGTTCAACAGCACAGCAGGAATTTCTTTCTCTCTCCAACAGAAAGAAGGTAGCTGGGATCCAAGAGAGGAGCAGAGATATTCTAAATACATAGGAAAGGGATAAATAAAAAGACCAGAAATTTTGTCTGAAACTAGGAGTTAAAAGAGCAGGTATACTGTCCTCTCTGGATGTCCACTGCTGAAACCACAGCAGCCCAATTTCCAACAGGGCTTTCATAACACTATCACAATGCTCAGCTATTAATAGAAGCAATTTCTGTCTGGATTGATGGGAAAATACTGCAACACAGATGATTTCATTGATTCTCACCTTGAGAAAAGGTGTGAAAATTAATCTCATCAGGGTCAAGGAAGAGCAACTTTTCAAGCCCCTCCTTATTTGTCCACTTCCTAAAAGCAAGTCCTTCCCTTGGTCCTACCTCCTGCAGGAGTCTTCTTTTCATCTCACACCAAACCAAACCAAACCACGTTCAGCTCTTGCTGGCTCAGGCCACCAGAGGGGAGCAGAAGAACTGAGGCAGTTTCTGTATCCCTCAGGATCCTGAGCTCTGACTCTGTCTGCAGGCAGTAAGTAGAAGGATGCTTCATTTGGTTTTCCAACTTTGCCAGAATTTCAAAACCTGCTGAGATCACATTTTTGCCATCATTTGACATTGCTTCTGCTGTCTTCAATGCATCCTGGCTCAGGCATCCAGTGAATCAAAGATTCTGTGCCATTTCTCCCCAAACCTCAACATCTCTCCCCTGAAGCAGGTAGTATTTCCCAGAGCTGTTTCCTTCTCTTTCTCAAGGAATCCCAGCACATCAGCTCCACCTCTCTGCAAGGTTCCTCAAGAAAGTTCTTTTGTATAAAACATTGGCCCCGATAACTGCAAATGAAAGACAAATTCAGCAGATAAATGAGCTCGATATTATTTTATTGTAATTTAAACAATCATTTTTGAAGTGTGTAAGATTATATAGAACCTGTAATCAGAGCCAAGAGATGTCACTGAATAATACATGACATGATATAAATTAAGGAAAGAATGATTATATGTAATAAAAAGAATAAGAAATTTCTTCTTGCAGGAAGGATAGGAACCACATTATTGCTGAGCAGAGAGTGATAAAAATCATCTCCTTATGAATAAAGCAATGGGAAAAGGAAATGCCAGAGAGAATGGAAACGACCAAGGAAGGCTTGGCCAGGACTTAGTAAGCAAAGCCAGGGGCTTATAACTCTTCCCAACAGAGCAGCGCAGTGATGCTCACAAATAATTTATTCCACAACCAATGTATAAACTATTGATGAGTATTTTTTTTGTTTTTCAGAGGTTTTTACTTCCTACAACTTCCTGGCTGATAACAAAACCTGGCATAATGATGAGCTGAGTCGTGCATAGAGGGGGAATTGCGAGCCAGCAGGAGAGCAGCTTCCCCGTGCTGCAGCTCCCCTGCGTGAGGGGTCCTGGCACAGAGCACAAAAGCCTCTCCAGGCCTGATGTTGTGCTGTTCCACCCATAGATTTACCTCATTCTGAGTCAGCTGAGGAGTTAAAAGTGCATTCATTCCATGGAAATCCAGGCCTCCACCATCTCCTATATTGAGCAGCTATATAATGAGAGAAATTGCCTGTGTCCAACCACCCACAGCAGGCTCATCACTCGAGACAGGATCATCAGCCACCAGGGTGTGATGATACCTCTAAGAATGTGGGAGCCTGGCAGCACCAGCACTCAGAAGCTTCTAGCTTGTAAGGAAAGGATTTATTACTGCCTGGCCCTCAAAACTTGTATCCCCAAAGAAAGCATGGCAAACTAAAACTTGTACCCCTTAAACCAGAATTAGTGATGGTTGAATAGAAGCTCCTATAGAGTTGAACGACTTTTCACCCAGCTTAGAGGAAGAAGATGAGAAACACAAAGATGTGCCCTGCCGAGGACAGAGCAACAAATAACTGTGCCTCCTGTCCTGTGGTCTGAACCTCCACTGCCTTGCAGAACAAAAACCAAGGGGGTGCCCATACTCCAGATGAAAATTCTGCCACAAAAGTGAATTGCAGGGTCAGATTTGGTAGACCAAAGAGGTGTTTTCAGCAAAATCTAGTGACTACCCATAGTGCAAGGTGGCAGAGAAACAGACATTCATCTACCGGGCTTGACAACTTTTACTGGAAATAGACAAAATTAAGTTCCTGTTACAAACAAACCATGATGTTTCCAGGGTAGATCTATAGATAAAGATGTGCCTTCAGCTTGAGAATGAGAAAAGTGCAAAAATCACTTTTGTATCAGTTTAATTATCTTCTTAAATCTACGCACCATAATGACCCTCCTATCCCATAATACATCAGCCCTTCACAAATATTCACAAATTCACAAATATTTCAGCATAGGTCCAAAACCCTTTCAATTGCTTTCTTCCTTTGCAGCCAGCAGGAGAAAATAACCTTATTATGTTGCAGCTTGGGCTGGGAGTGGGAAGCAGAAGGGCTGCAGTGCTGACTGAGGAAGAGCTGGGTCAGCAGCCTGAGCTGGCACCACACAGGGCTCCAGCTCTCCTGCCTGATGGAGAGAAGTTCCCCAAATCCCAATACAGCATTTTGCAATAAGCAAAGGGTTTGTTGCCTGGGATTTTTTTTTTTTCAGTGCTGTGACTTCTGAAGAGGGAGAAATGCCCCGTTAATCAGGAGAGAAATTATGTTACCACAGCAATTTAGCATGCAGGATTGATTTCTAAATGAAAAAAATATGCAGTCTTAACATCATGTCTAGAGACATTTCATGTACAATACATACTTCTCCATACTTTCTTCATTATAAAAATTAGTTTTTTTCAACTTCTCCAGCTACCATCCTGATGGCTGCATATCCATTTTTCCTCCATTATCTGTTTACAGTGTAGCATGTCCAGCAGACTGTCTCATAATGCTTTTCCAATCAACAAAAAAAAAAAAAAAAAAAAAAAAAAAAGAAAGAAAAAAATTTTAGAAATAGCATTAACATCTGCACCTTGCTTCATAAATTCATCAAGTCTCTTGATTCTGCTGTGGTCTCCCTTGGCATCTGTGAGTTTGAGGTCAGTTTTCCAGCTGCTCTCCCTTTCTTGGGGCAGCCATTGCAAAACCCTCTCAGCTGGCCCTGGTGTAAGGAGAGTAATGGTCAGTTTTCAGTGAATGAAACTTCAGAGTTGATAGTTTATTATTTTGGACAGAATTTATAGTTTGTTAGTTGTTACAGAGTAGTCTAGACAAAAACAATTCTGACTAAAAATAATCATCTTCATTAGAAAATTTGATTCCATTTAGAAAATTCAATTCTATGAAGGTGACGTTGCACATCCAAGAAAGAATTTCTAGCAAACAAAAAAGATTTTTTTGCCTACTTCAAGAGAGGACTTACAATCTTAAACCTTACAGTCACAGAGATGCATGAGCTCAGAAAAGTACCTTGCAAATTCTACTTCTTCTGAGGTGACTGAAACTTTCATTTAAAAGATAGGAAGAAAGCTTGAAAATTGTCTTTTCTGACTAGCAGTATTTACAGATCTTTTTAAAACTCTATCTGTTTCTTCATGGTTGGCTTGCAAGTTAGAAACATTGAGAATACCTTGCTGAATAATAAATATTAATGCAAATATTCATTTATTTAAACTGTTTTGAAAGACTCAGTGTCGTATCCTGCCTAAAGAGACCCATTCACCACTTCTTAAAAATTTTAATCTTTTTAAATACCCATGATCTTGATAACCCTCTCCTGGTTTTCTCCATCTCCACTTGCTAAAGATTTTGGATACAATTCTGTTCATAAAGCCCAGTATATCAAAGAGAGATCAAACCAAGTTTAATAGGTGAATTAGCCTTCTAATTTTTATTTTACATTTACCTAGTCTCTCTCAGCAGAGATCTCAAAATATTTTATAAGAGCATATTGAGTGATAGATAAATTACACCTAATAACATGCCAGGAGATAGTACAGTTAGATAAACAGAAACATAGAAAATTTAATTGTCAAAGGGCAAATAAAAAGCGATTTTTTAAACCAAGCACCTACAGGGCCCTAACTATGGTTCCTGCAATTTACTCTATGAAATATGTCAAGCCTGATTTGCAGCTGCCTTCACCTTTGTGCAATTATTTACTGCAGTGCAAGACAAGTGTAAAACAGGAGTAAAACTGGTGCCAAATCAAAGTAGCACAGGTATGAAAGGATGAACAAGGGAGAAGAAAATGCAGAATCCCTAAATTCTTGCCCATCATGACCAGCAGGTCTCTGGTTCATTAACTCTCTTGTTTACCTACCAGCAAAAATGATAAATTTTGTAGTGCTCTGTTGACAAAAGGACTGGCTAGTTATCATTTTGCTGATGGATGACTCTGCAGCAAATTAAATCATTATAGGTGTACTCCAGGTGCCATACCACTTTTTCCTTCTGGTTTTTCAGCAATGACATGTAGGTAGAATTAGAAATTCAGATATTTTGTAATATGTAAAATATTTTGTAACCAGAAATTCAGATATTTGTGTGTTGTATATCAGGTAGCTAAAATCTGGGTCTTAAATTTGACAGAATTCTCTTAGACATAAGTTTATATCACATACATAGATATCTGAACTCTCACATCTTGTTGCATGGGCCTCACTTGAGACTTGTATCATGACAGACAATATTAAATGCAACTTAGTTTGAACAAATTATAAAAACTGTAAGGAAACATTGAAATACCTCTCCCTGAAATACAAAGTTACTAATTTAGCAAACTGCTTCTTATAACATTATCCCTTCTTGTCACCGGATATTCCCCACCAACACTTCAGCACACACTCATTCTCAGTAGGGACTGGCAATTTTATATTAAACCATTAAGAGGCAGTCACTAGACCCACTGTATTTTGGGTCCATCCTACCTAGAAATGAACTAGAAATGTTATATTGGAAAGATATTTTTGTGGCTAATGCATAAGCTACCTAATAAAACACTGGTGAGGAGGAGGAGATCTGATGATACTTTTTTTTTTCACTAACCACAAAAACTTTTACTCTACTCCAGTTCAGAGGCAAATATTTTATTTTGACATAAAATTCTTATGTTTTGAAGCAGTCTGGCTGGGTTTCACTGTAATGGTACAATTCCCTGCTGTGAGATTTTGGTCCATGCCCACCTTTGGTTGGGTATTTCTCCTGAGCAGTCCCACCTCCCCACTTACAAAACAGCTTTTTCCCGCTGCTTGCAACACCTACATTTGGCTCCAGCTGGGGTAAATGCTGACAGTAACATTTCCAACAGCCTAAAAAGATTAGAAAACATATCATTCAGAAGCTGTATTTATGCCCATTTCATTGTTTCCCAATGAGAATTATTTCTTTAATGTTGATTTTTTTTTTTTTTTTGACAGGCTAAAAGCCCATATTAGGAAAAAAAACCCTTAAGGTCTAACCTTATGTCTCCCAAAAATGAAATCAAAATAGAAAGACAAAATATTCCTTTAGAAATAAAAAACAGCAACAAGCAAAACAAAGCAGGCATTTTTTTAAATCACAAAACCAGAAAAGACAATGCAGTCACTTTTAAATTAACAGCAACACTAGCTCATCCTGCTGAATATGATATTAAAAAATCTGTTTTAAAGCATAAATGGTAAGATACCAGGCTAAGTGTTTTTACAGTGATTCTTTGACTAAAGTGCTTTTCGTGGTACTGTCCATGCAAAGATCTCACAGCAATTTTCCAGCACTGATGCGCTAACTCCCCTGACATTGACAAATACACTGCTGTTCTCTTTAGCAGTTATGGGAGCTGAGTCACAGAATATAAAGTCTCTCACAGGAGGCTTTACAAGAAGCCAAAGTTTCCTAGGTGTGTCAGTTCTGTAACTCAACAAGCAGGCAATTTCCTCCACCCTGCAGGTGCCAGGTTCAAAATCCCCAGGTGCACCTTCAGCAATGTGGGTCTCTGTGACATGGACTTTCTGCAGCCCCCATCACCTCTGCCTTGTCAACACCTCCAAGCTAAATATCCTTAATTTTTCCACTATAAAGTGTGCCTGGACATGATTCTAGAAAGGTCTAGATGGTGGATTTTTTGTGCTTTACTTGAAAGCCACCCTCAGCTGCAGACCTACCCTAAGACACCTGACTGCTGTGTCCTTACACCTGGTGCTTCTTCTCAAGCTGTTGTGTTTTGCTCCACATGCTCCCTAACATCCAGGTCACTCCCAAAGCATCTCCATGCCCTCACTCCAATTCCCACTCGAGTTGTCTGGAGAGGGCGTGGGAAGGTAAAGACAGGCAGGAAAAAGAAAGTCTGCAACTGAACAGACTCCATGCTGCAGTGAGAAATGGTGTTATCCTTGCTTTCCCCACCTCCCCTCCTCTGCTCCTCCACATCTACTCCCCTGCCTACGATCTGTATTTCTCTCACAAAGATTTGACAATCCTCTCTCAGGGCAAGAAGAGGAGCCAGGTGTGGCAGGAGTGAGTGAGTGGCGCAGGAGCTCACAGCCCTCTCTCCCCAGCCCCAGGCCAGGGCTGCTCCCCCAGGCAGGGCTGTGCCTCTGCTCCTGTACATCAGATTCCTTGTGTGTTTGGGAGCACATGGGGAAAATACAAGCTAAAGAGGAAGCAAGCCCTTCAACTTGGCACAAATGCAGTTTTCAATGCTTAACCTTTTTAAATGGCATCAGCACTGCACCACAATTAGTTTTTAATATATCACTGCCTAACACCATGTATCTTCATTCCAAGTATTATTTACTGTAGAAAACATCTTATGATGACCTGCCACCACAGCTGAAATACACTCACATCTGAAATACATTCCAGAATTAATTAATTTATTAATTATCATAAAATTTCATAGTCAACTATTTTCATCATGCTGTCAACAGCCTGTGTACACAAACTAGGGAGTACACACACCTGTTTTGAGGTAACACTGGTTTGCATAAATCACAATTAGGCAATAATCACAGTGAATAATAACCAGAACTCACAGTACAGCATATTCATCTTAGGGAAAATGAGAGTGACCAGGGTAAGAAAAAGATTCCAAGATCAAAGATCTTGCTTGTGCTGGTAGCAGAGGCTGGCAGATTAGAAATACAATGAAACCAAAAGGTACAAGCAACTAAATTTACCATTGGTTCTTGTAAGCAATGTATGATCAGTAAAACACCATAGGAAACATGTTTGAAGCATATGAGGAAATGGGGAGAGGGAAAGCTTCAATAAGGTGAATATTCCTGGTCCATGCCGTGTTTTCCACAAAGGCAGCTAGAAGTGTTGGCAGTGAGCTGTGGAACAGCGCTTCATACCAGAAAAACATACAGCAAAACAATGTTTCTCACCCCCTTATTGAAAAGAAGCTACAAACCAGAGTTCCTCCTGAAGGCTTCCTAGCAGGGCAGTGGGAGCTCCTTTTCTCCTGCTCTGTTTAGCAAAACATGCAGGAAAGGGAGGTGATAATCCCCTGGCGACATTTCACTTAACACTTCTCTGGGAGGCAATAATTCCTGTGTGCCACAGGAACCAGAGTAATGGAAGCAGGCTCTGTCTCAGAGAAGTGTGTTAATGTACTTGCAGCACATAAAGGACATTATTATGAGCTTAATCCAAGTTTTGATGAAAGCACTGTAAAGCCCTTATAAGGCCTTGGTGACATTAGGCACTTTCACTTAGAGCAGGTGCTGTTTGGCAGCCCTGAACAATGAGAGGCCCCAAACCAAAGGAAACCCAGGCCTGACCCAGGGATATCCATATGCAAATGGATTCCACACACTGGGGTAAGTGAGCCACATCCTCCATCCCTTACCTTCAGAGTGAGGACAACAGTTCTGGCTTCAGTAAATAAGCAAACATAAGCACGTAGACACAAACCCAAAAGTAATAAAGGGTCACATTGGAGCTTTTCTATATTAGGGCTGTACAAGGAATTTCATTTGCTAGTTCACAAGAGAAGGCTATCCCTTCCTTTTTTTGACAATTTATTTCCTCCCTAGCTCATACACCTTGTAGGCACAGGTTTTCTTTACCTTCTTTGTGCACCTAACATCAAGTTTTCTTCCAAGCTGGGTTCTCTTCACCACCAGTAACATGCAGCCTGCATGCTAACATATCCTTATACATTTTTAAGGGCTGTTGTGGACTAAGACATGTTTCATGAAGAGATTGAGAAAATAGGAGAGAGCAGGAAAATGGGGCTAACCAGGGCTGAAAGTGTTAAAATATCAATACGAAAATGTATTCGTAAATTAAGGCCTTTGCTATTTTTAGTTATCATTTTAGAAAGAGCGATAATGATGGACACCACCTTTGTCCTCAACTCCTCAAAGGCAACTTGTCCTCATGACTTTGCCACTGCTGCATGAATAGGAGATGCTTCCTAAGCAGACAAGGAAGGTAGAGCAGCTCTGCATGGGACTGTGCCCAGTGATTTAGCTGCAGAGCTGCCACTCATTTTGCCATGTTGCTGTAGAGAAGCTAATTAGCCCCACTGAGAGTCAAGCTTTATTAGCCTCAGTGCATGTTTGTTAACCTTGTCTCACCATCAGGGACAGCTCTTGGCGACCACAGGACAGGGGTCTGTGCACCAGGAGCCTGCACACAGACATGCCACATGTTGTGGCTCTGTCCCTGGTGCAGTGTTCTGCCCCCGTGTCTCCAGTGCCATGGCCAGGTGGGGAAAGTGGGGGCATGATTCACCCTGCTCCCCATTTCTTTCCCACTACTTCTCCCACAGGCAGGCATTGCAGAGGGCCTGCACCAGTTCAGCAGAAACAGCACTCTGCCCTACAGCTGCTGCCCACCACAGGAGTAACCAATACACTTCTGGTACAGCAGTGCAACTTCAGCTTTGGATCTAAGCTGATTGTCACTCTCAGTAAACACTCTCACCAGGTATTTGGCACCTACACCCCTGCTGCTCCAGCTGCACTTTAGGCCCAAAGTGCCAAAGTTACTACAAGCAGGACTGAGGATACCTGGTGATGGAGCACGCCTTGAGGCACCTTGGCCCGAACCTGCCTCTCCACACAGGATGCAAGAGGCCACACATCCATGGCAAGGCACCAGAGGTGCTCAAGCTTGTGGATTGCTCAGGGGCAGCAAGTACCTTGTTCTGGAGCAAATGTAGAATGTGTATGTGTGTGGAGATTAGGTCAGGTGATGACTTTAGGCTCTCACCCTACAAAGGGAGAAAACAAAATAAACATCCTTAATCTGAGGAGAAGAAAATAAGGGAAACAAATTGGTCAGAACCTCACAGAATCACTGGGCCACAGACAGGAATCAAAGCTGCCTTGAGTCCTTGCTTACTCCTTGTATTACGATCCCAGCCTTCCTGCTCCAAGCATCCTTTTGGTCACTACTGAGAATATGAACTAAGGTATCATCTTTAACAGAAATGCCTCAGATGACCCAGGGCATTGGGAATGAGTTCCTTAAGCGTTTTCGCTGGACCCCACAAGCTCATTTCGGTTGTGAAGCATTTCTGGAGTGTGTTGCCCTTCTGTACTGAAACAGCTACACAGATCAGGACCTGGGCACAAAATTCTCTCCATGGCACCCTGAGATCCAGGTCTGCCCATGGCCTGCCTTCTCCAGCCATCCCTGGGCTCCACTGAGCACATCTCTGCAGTGACTCTAAGAGGCACACACTGTCTCTATGGCAATGAGAGACAGGAAGAGCCTGGGAAAGATGCTGCAGAAAGGACTGTCTGGCACCAGGAGGAGACAGCAGAATGTGCAGGAGACCGGAGCAAAACATTCCCTGCAGGCTTAGGAAAGTGATGTGGCCACAGGATGACAATAAAGGATCCAAAGGAAAACAGCAATAAGTGTCAGTTTGCTTCAAGTCAGGTTTTCCTTACCATTCATGTTTTCATTACCTTTATTTATAGTGGATTAAATTTTAACCACACAGTACTGTAAAAAGTGCTTACTGCACACCACTCAGCTCAATCTCCATCAGGCTCCTGAAAAGTGTGAAATGTAACCTTTCCAGCTCTCTAGTGCAGAACTGCACTGCATGTAATGTACTTTGCTGTGGCACAGGAAGGGTTATTATGAAATAACGAGTACTGCATAAGAGTACTTTCAGGTGCTCTCTGTATTTGTGTCAGGCTTTTCCCTCTTTGGAAGAACTGCAGTTAAAAGGCATTGCATTAGCATAAAAACCATATTTAACTAAAAACATAACTACTATTATAACTGATGATTCAGAACAGGAAAGGAAAGAAAGTAAGAATTCTAATTCACTCTTACCTATTTATTGTTTCCTTTTTAACGCTTCAGACAAGAGCAATGTGCCAGGCTCAGTCTCTGTTTATAGCTACCTTTCAGTACTCAGGTACTACTGCCTTCTTGCCTCAGATACAAGAACAAGGGAAGTATATTTTTAAATGTACATGTTTTAATTTTGTCAGGATTTGACATGTCACTAGAGAAAAATGCAGCAAAAGTCTCTAAGTTTCTGCTTCTGCTATAGACCAAACTACTGATCATGATCAAGACAATATGACAGGGATTATTAGTCACATTAATTGTTACAATTCATACTCACAAATTGGTTTTAATCCTGCATGTAGCTATTTGCTTTCAAAATCCAATAAAACAGAAAAGTCAATTTTTTACTTAAATCACTAAAAAGAAGTCATCTACAAAAGCTGCTGAATTTCATCTCTACAATTTCAGGGGACAGATTAAGAAATTGGGCAAATTTTTACTTGCACCAAGTAAATTAAGAAATGCAGCATGTATTTGCAGGCTTATTCACCTGTGCTGTACCCCTACTGCATGCTCTTTCACAGCCACCTATTCTCTACAAGTGGGTAGGAGTGAGGGAGAAAGTGGGAAGAATGAAATATTGCGACAAGAAGTATGTAATCCTGAAGTCACTGGAGAAATCAATACATTGGTAGTATATTCAAGTTCCAAATGTGTGTGTAAACAAAACACCAGGACTTATATATAAATCTGCATATGGCATATGGGACTTCTGAAACAACACCCTGAGACATATATTGCTGCCCTACTGCTGTGCTTTTCAAAACCCACATCTTTTCTGAAAGAGAAAATGTCTGCACCTAGCAGATTCTAACTTTGTGTGGGTGTGTAACCGACTTGGTTACCAAAGAAACTAGTTCATGTTCTACACCACTGAAAACTAATATTACTATCAGAATAAATAATTGGAAGGAGAGAAAAGGAGAGGAAGGGGGGGTGGGGGGGGGGGGGAAGAAAAGAGAGAGAGAGAGAATTACTGCACTGCAGATTTGTAACAACCAATTAATGGCCAGGGAGAGAAATGCCATAGCCTCTGTCACAAAATTTTCAGTCTCCCTACACCAACCAAAAAAGCCTCTGCTTTCAACGCAAATATTTCAAACCCAAGCCTACACTGCTGTGTTCACGCACCACTGCACTGCCTACACGACGTGTTTTCTGCATAAGTGAAGGAAAGTTGCAGACATCTTGTACTGTTGCCAAGACACTCTGACACTTGCTCAGAGACACTCTGCCGCTGCCGCTGCTGCTCAGGAATCCTCTGACTGCCTGCACTCCAGTGCCGCACCTGGGCACTCCCCGGCTGCCTGCACCTCCTGCCTTGCTTTTCCATCTGCGGACGGTGAACAAAACCCCAAAGAGCAGAACGCGGACCATTTCTTTGGGGCAGAAATGCTGTATTAGTTCACGCTCGCTATGCTGGCAGGGTAACACCCATACGCTTAACGCAGCCCCGCGCCAGCCCCACCAGCTGCTTTTCCAGGGATCTTTGGCCGGTTTTCCCAAAGTGCCACACCAGTGCCGTGCCCGTGTCCGGCGGCAGCTCCTGCGCGGTGCCGCGTCCGGCGGGGCGAGGCGGGAGCGCCCGGCAGCGCTGCCCGACACCGCCGCCCCGCGGCCCCGCCGCCCGCCGGGCTGCCCGGAGCGCCGGGAGCTGCCCGGAGTGCCCGGAGTGCCCGGTGTGCTCAGAGTGCCCGGAGCGCCGGAGTGCCCGGTGTGCCCGGTGTGCCCGGAGTGCCCGGTGTGCCCGGTGTGCTCAGAGTGCCCGGAGTGCCCGGAGTGCCCGGTGTGCCCGGAGTGCCCGGTGTGCCCGGTGTGCCCGGAGTGCCCGGAGTGCCCGGAGTGCCCGGAGTGCCTGGTGTGCCCAGAGTGCCCGGTGTGCCCGGAGTACCCGGAGTGCCCAGAGTGCCCGGAGTGCCCAGAGTGCCCGGTGTGCCCGGAGTACCCGGAGTGCCCGGTGTGCCCGGTGTGCCCGGAGTACCCGGAGTGCCCGGAGTGCCCGGTGTGCCCGGAGTGCCCAGAGTGCCCGGAGTGCCCGGAGTGCCCAGTGTGCTCAGAGTGCCCGGAGTGCCCGGAGTGCCCGGTGTGCTCAGAGTGCCCGGAGTGCCCGGAGTGCCCGGTGTGCCCGGAGTGCCCAGTGTGCTCAGAGTGCCTGGAGTGCCCGGAGTGCCCGGAGTGCCCGGTGTGCCCGGAGCGCCCGGTGTGCCCGGTGTGCCCGGAGTGCCCGGTGTGCTCAGAGTGCCCGGAGCGCCGGGAGCTGCCCAGAGCGCCGGGAGCTGCCCGGAGTGCCCGGTGTGCCCGGTGCGCCGGGAGCTGCCCGGAGTGCCCGGTGTGCTCAGAGCTGCCCGGAGTGCCCGGTGTGCCCGGTGTGCCCGGAGTGCCGGGAGCTGCCCGGAGTGCCCGGAGTGCCCGGTGTGCTCAGAGTGCCCGGAGTGCCCGGAGTGCCCGGTGTGCCCGGTGTGCCCGGAGTGCCCGGTGTGCCCGGAGCTGCCCGGTGTGCCCGGAGTGCCCGGAGTGCCCAGAGCTGCCCGGAGCGCCGGGAGCTGCCCGGTGTGCCCGGTGTGCCCGGTGTGCCCGGAGTGCCCGGAGTGCCCGGTGTGCCCGGTGTGCCCGGTGTGCCCAGAGCTGTCCAGTGTGCCCGGAGCGCCGGGAGCTGCCCGCGCCTCCCTTCCCGCGTTCCCCGCCCGTCCCGCGGGGAAGGCGGCAGAGGAGCGCTGGGAGCCTACAGCGGGTCTGAGGAGAGGGGGAAAGGGAAACAGGGCAGAGGAAAGGAGAGCAAGAGCGGAATATTCGGGATCTGATACGGACGTAGGACACAAGTGCGCTTTGTGCCCGGCAGAGGCGGGGATGTGGCCCCGTCACACGGCCAGCTTTGGCCGAGCGCTCCCCAGGGCCAGCGAGCCCCTCGCAGGCTCCTTCCAAGAACTGGAGGCAAGGGGACCCCCACAAGATCGCAGTCAGTGTAGATGGAAGGCGCTGTTTTCCTTATCAGAACTAACCGACTGCTTTCTTTCCCAGGTAATCCTCTGTTTGCAGTCTGAGGCTGATGCATCAGCGGATGGTGGCATCCCCAAAGAGCGCTGAAAGCAGCAGAGACTCAGCAGCGGCAAATGGAAGAAATTACAAAGCTTTACCAAGAGACGCTGGAGCTTAGCAGTCACTCTCGACCCTGAACAACACCTTACTGAAGGTTTCCCTTTTTCATTACCTTTTTTCTCACATCTGTGAGTTTGATTGTGCTAAAGCCTGGCCACTCTTCATATCCTACTCCCCTTTCTCTATCAAGCTGCAGCTGGTTTCACCTTTGTCCAGGTCATTCCATGCCACCTGGTCCTCTGGCTACAGATAAGTGACCCAGGCATTAGTGTCACTTATCTTGATTTTCTCTTTCACTCAGAGGATCTCCCAGCCCTGACAAGAAGACAGATAACAAATTTCAGAAGCCAAAGCTGAGTTCACCCACCTTACTGCAGCTGCTCTCCACTCAAGCCCTTTCCTCCCATACTTTTACCCAGACAAAACTCTGCTTCCTTGCTGTCAAGTATGAGTCTTCAGGCAGTCAGACATAGCAGTGAGAAGCAAGGACAAAGTCTGATGTGCAAGAGGGTGTACAGCTATGTGACTCCTGAGTCTTTTCTTTAAATCTTCTTTCCTCTCATTCCAGTCACAGCAAGATTCCGGCACCTACAGCAAAAGACACGGGCTCTGGCCTCCAGGGAACAGACTCATTCCATATGCAGCTCTGATTCCTTCCTTAATTGACCCTGGACACCTAAAAAGGAATGGCTTAATCCTAAAAAAAGCTAACGTGTCAGCATGCAAGTAAAATGTATATTTACACTAAGGCCAAATTAATGTCATTTTGGGACCTGAATTTAGGTCCCAAACTGAACATTTCAGTGCCTGAGTCTGCAACATGAATGCTCTTTAATACATATCTGCATATAAATTCTGGAATGGGGCTGGGGGTGGGGACAGATGTCTCTATAGCAAATGGCTTCCCACCCCCCACAGGAGCCCCTGAATGCATCATTATCAGAGGACCCACTGAGAGATCTGAAGACTTAATAGAGAGGCTTTGACCTCACAAGCTGAGAAGGAAACTTTTCAAGGGAGAATAAAACACTCCCTTTGCTGTGATTGTCACAAGCCTTCTCTGGCAACAGAAAAGACACAGGAACACAAAGAAGGGTGATGTATGGTGATGGTGAAAGACACTTCTCCCTGTTCACTTTCCACTCCTGTAAATAATGCGTTCCTCAAGACCAGGATTCATCCTCTCACTGTTTTATCCCACCTGCTGGTCTCAGATCCCCTCTGCACCATTATTCTCCACTAACTGCCTAAGATTTCTATATCTTCATGCACCTCTCTTCCTCTCCATTTCAGTCAGGCTAATTCACCTTCCATCATATCAGAGAAGGATGCATTAAAAGAAAAAGAAACCCAGGAAAACAATCTCCCTGAACTTCGCAGAATTGCCAGGGACCAGAGCAGCCCCTGGCTTCCAAAAAAAGCAATTGCAAAACCCCAAACTGAGCATGCTAAATACAGCGTGGTTTAAGCAGCCATCTCTTAGGAACCATCTGCTTAGCATGTGCAAATAGTGACTTTGGAGATTATTATGATTTACCGAATTTTGGAAGGATTTTACAGGAACAGCAAGAGAAGGCTCTAAGTGCTACTGTGACATAAGTATTACAGAATAATGAAACACTGATTTTAGTTTTAGGAATAGAATTCATCTCCCATGAACCAAAATGTAAGCTTGCAGCAGCCTTGAGGGAAAAAAAAAATTACTCTTAATGATTTCCTCAAATGTACAGTAAATTTCATTGAAATATAGAACAGTCTTTCCTTGTATGATATTCCCATGCAGTCAAAATAAAGTGTGTGCTCTCAGGTGCAAAGCCAAACTCAATTAGTATTATACACAAACCAGAATATACCCTGAATGCTGATCAGAGGCAGGCTGATGATTCATACTGCCATGGTCTGCACATTCGGATTTGCAAGGAAAGCCAGTGTACAGCTTGATAAGGGGTTTTGATCCAAAAATAGGCACAGATGTGATTTTAAACATTTGCCTTAGAAAATTAGGTTTAGACACTCTGCTTTAATTGTGTGTCATCTAATGCTGATGGGCACTTACCCAGGTAGAACACCAGCTCCTCAATTAAAATGTAAAGCAACATGTAACATTTACAGTAATGTAATTCTATATTCATGAGCAGAAAGAGCTGCTTGGAATGCAGCTTTCATAAAAAGCAAGCCCAAAAACCCTACAAAGATCAAACGTGCATCATACAGTAGGATAATTCCCTGCTTCTCTTTTTGTCCCACAAACATCAGGAACAATTGGAAAATCAAGCCAGTCCTATGAAAAGCATGTAAGAGACAAAGGAATCTGATGTTTTCTTATTTTCAATACACATCTGCTTAATCATCTGAAGGTTCTGAACTGAAAATGTAAGCCTTAAGAATAACTGACCTCTCTCAAAGACTGTATGCATTTCACCTGCTCATAAAAGGCGCACCCGTGACTTACTAATGTGGGTTTCTTCCAGAGCTGTACAATCATGCTTTGTCATGAGAGAATTTTAGTGCTTAAAAATAAAAACAGGCAGACTGTTGTCTTCCCCTAAATACAGTACTCTGAGAAACCTTCTCCTACTGTCCTGCATATTCTTTACATGGCAGTGTGGGGTAAGCAAGTAATGGGACATTTTAGGAGCTATTTTAATATGGTTGTGGTATGTTTTTAGTGAACATGGGGTGTAATAGAAGGGGTGTAAGAATGGCCAATCCCTCGCATTATGATAATGTGGCTGTTGTGTTTTGTCTGTTGTTTTTCTTCTTAAAAGTCCTAAGCTCCTTTTCTATTTTTTTCCTGATTATAGCCAGTTCCTGTCTTCATCCATGGGTACTTACAGCAATGCAGGGGAAAGATGAGTTTGTGACAGACAGAAAGGACAGCAGCACAGAGGTACAGCAGCACAGAGGTACATCCAAACTGCTGACAAACACATCCCTGGTGCATTTTTCTGGTGTTTGTTGAGAGAGCACTGGTGCAGGGCTGTAACAATGGCCATCTGGGATCCATGTTTGTGGGAAGTTGAAAATGGGCTGGTTAAAGAGTAGGTAAAACTCACTTTCCCTTTACAATTCATTCTATTACTTGGCTAATGACATAACTTAAAAACAGTTGATAAAACATAATGAAGTGTAATGTTAAGGATGATCTTACAGTAAGGATTCTGAATAAAACTCTGCACTGGTTTATCATACTGTGTTTCCTAAATGCTGTTAAATTGCTGATTATGGTCATTCCACTCCCTTTAAGAGGCACACAACCTTTATCATCCTAGTTTTAAAAACAGGGAAACTGAGGCAAGGAGAGAATAAAAGTGAATTGACTACAGCAACACAGCACTTGTAGAACCTGATTCCAGCAGCTTTCAGTCCTTGGTCTGTCATCTATGCTGCATCCTATGAATGATGCAAAACCCCTGTGATATTGTCTAAAATCTACTCAATCTGATACCAGTCCATAAAGACATTCTGAAAGACTGGAGAAAAATTACAGGGTTTTTTAAAATGTCCTTTACTGAAGGTCTCTTACTTTATAGCCAACAACACTGTCAATATGACTCAATATGCAATCTAGATGCAGGTGGAATAGTGTGACAGAGCAGTATGAAGACAATTCTGAGTCAGTGTGCTGTCCCAAAGCTGTACATCTGTAATATATATTTAGATAATTGTTTTTACTAACAGCTTTAGAGACACAAAGCCTAGCCAAAGGCTGTAAAGGGGATGTAAGTCAGAATATAAAGAAGTAAAGCAGGGGAGAAATGGGTTGATCAGGCCTGTCTACACAACTTGGCTGCTCTGCCAGGGACTTCCATCAAGCCCACATTTTCTCTTGAAAGACAGAGTAGATGAGCTAAGAGGGAGCTGTTCACTGTGCTCAGTAATGAGTCTCTCTGCATCCACAAATCACAGGCTATTTTTCTTATACTTCATCAGATGTGGAAGTGTGACATCTAACCTATTCTTTGCCCATATCTTGGAGTCACAGAAAATAATGGGGTCTGACAGAGTCCTCAAAGATTCCTAGTCCATTCTTCTGCACCAAAGTGGGATTAGCAATACTTGCATCACACCTTTTACATTTATCCAGCTTGCTTTTAAAACCCACTAGTACTGGAAAGCCTGCACCCTTCTCCACATTAGAAAAATGTCACCATCAAAAAGCATTTTTAGTATCCAACTCTAACATCTCCTGCTTTTATTTAATCTTATGTAAATATATATAAAATATATATAAATAAGCATTTACATATGCTCCATATATACAGTGTATGTGTATGTGTTCACATATATACATGTGCATTTATGTCTGCATATGTATGTATTCATACCTAAATCTGAAATCAGATGCTAACCTATTTTAATAGCTCCATGTGTTTTCTTCTGCTTTCACTTGCAACCTACTTATTTTGCCCATTTTTGTATGAAGGCATATAAACAAAAGAGAAACATTCACACTATTCTAGGAGTTGCACTCTGCCAAAAATCCCAGTATCTCCAGACATATTTACTAAACTCCCAGTTAATGTTTTTTTTTTATACTAAAAGTTGTCTCTTAAAGCAGTGCTTTAACTTTAGAGATTTTATACACTTAACTGTGATAGTTAAATGAAAAATACCTATTTTCTTAAAATAAATTATCCACAAATGAATCTTCTTTTCTATTTTGGTCCCTTGAACCCTGAATATTATAATTCCTTTTCTAGTAGTATTCCAATATCAGAATAATCAGGGTTATTCCAGTAAGAACTTTGAATTGTGCACCCAAGGTAACACACACACAGCAATGCTTCATCATTGGCACACAGACATTTTTCCCAAAGGATATGATATTTAAGTCTGTCCTCTTCTTTAGACAAATTCATGTTCTTGATAAAATTTGTGCATTTCCTATTTTTTAGAAAGCTGCCTCATCCAGTTATCTAATACAACTGCATTCAGTTAACATCAACCAGACCAAGACACCAAGCAGATTTATTGTGTTGTCGTCTGCTTGTTTTGTTTCCTACAATGTAGTATGAAAGCTGTAAATTGACTCGTCTGCTTATATTAGCTGTAACATTTCAGTACACCAGGACCATTCAGACTGCATTACAAAACAAGAACTTAATCCATCTTCCTGCAAGGAAGGACTCTTTTTTTATCAGGCCATTATTATTTATGGTGAAGGAAGGACCTTTCCCTAGGTCTGGCAGAAGTGTCAGCAGACACTCTTTTAAAATGAACAGGGGAGAGGCCATGATCAATAGTCTGGTCAATCACAAATATCAGACAGTGGACTCAAAACCATAGCCAGAGAGAGACCCAAAGGTTTCAGCTTAAGAAACAAATATGGATCTAACAAAATATAGGGCAGCTCAAATAAAAGCAGAGCTGTGGGTTTGTGCAGCCTATGCCAATCTGCAAGGGAACAGATCCATCCTTCCCCTCTACTGATCTTTCATACAAGCAGAGGGGAAGAAAAAAGGAAAAAAAAAAAAAAAGCAAGAAGAAAAGAAAAAAAGAACAGCTCACTAGCTCCCTGTCACATTCCAGAGGTTTGGGTTTTTTCAATCTATTCATATTAATGGTACAACTGGGGATTTCCAGTTTTTGTGTCATCACTGCCAGGAGCAGGCTAATGGAGCATCTCAGAGACAGACCACAGTTCCAGCCACACAGGGCACTTTCCTCCTTTTATTACACTCTGTAGAAGATGTCACACATGCTTTCCTTTAGCAGCCCTCATGAATCAGCAAAGAGCTGCCAGAGAGTGACCACCAGGGCACATGGGAAAGAATCAGGTGCCAGCTGTCAAAGTATTTCTTGATGATTTACATCACTTTTGTATATCTCTCTCTCCACTTGGAGGAACAGGCCAGAGAGGAGCATTTACATATTTGCATTTTACAGGACAGACTGCAAAGAAGAGATGTTGTCATGCAGGAGCAGGAGGGAAGATTTCTTTCCTGTCAGCAGATGCAAAAAGACATTTCAGTTCCTGTGAATTCTCCCAAGATCTGCATTAGCAAGTGCAATGTGTGGAGTGTGTGTGTCCTGTCACGGGTGGCAGCACGCCAGGGCACCAGGGAGAGCAAAGGGCTCCTCCATAGCTCCTCCTCATCTTTGTCCCTCTCTTCCCTTCTGTCTGGTGAACATTAGGGGCTTGCACACACTGAAGAAAAACTTCCAACGTGACTGATTTTGTCAGTAGCCTGTTTGAGGGAGGTAAGAAATCAGCCATCTTGAATTCCAGCAATGAAATCCGTGGATGCAGTTTGCAAAAAGTGTGGCCATCCCTCGGCAGGGTATTGTTCTGGTTCGCACACTGGGCTAAGAATGCAGCTGTTCTTGAGACAGCCCCATCCTTCAGGACCCAAAGGACTGTGATGCTGCTTTGTTCCTCTACTTAATTTCTTCTTTCTCTGGTTACACAGTTTTAAAAGTCACCTTAGTTTTGGGGTTCTTAAGCTCTGATTATGCTGCTTGTGCCCATGATGCCCCATTCCTTGGTCCCAGCCAAAAGAAGGTGGGACTGAGGAGAGGAAAAGAGGCAAGTGAAGTTTCGCTGACTAAATATAAACTAACTGCACTGAGACCAGCTTTCAATTTCCCAAGGTTACATCTAGAAAGTCCTTTTTAGTAAAAGAAATTTGTCATCCTTCTGGGAGAAATGCAGCACATAAGAGCAAAAAGAGTGATACTTTTGTATAATATTCCTACTGTGATGGAACCCAGCTGGAAATAAGGAGGATGCCTCCTTCTGCTTCACTCTTCTGATAACTGCAAATGGACAAAAGTTGCAAGTTGAGAGGATCCCTCGCCAATCAGCAATGGGAGATTAACTTTATCATTAACCTTGTCTGTGCCCTCACCAATTTAATTGGCATTGGCCCAGGTCCCAGACCTGAGGCCAAGAAATACAGAGCAGAGTTTGGTCGGGTGATGCAATGAGAGCTTCTCCTCACCCCAGCCATCCTGGACTGGCTACATGTTGTCTTGATCCCTTGGCACAAAGCACAAGGTCTTTCCATGTCACCAGCAAGACTTTCAGCCAGTATAAATGAGCACAACATAACCAATGTCAATAAAAAAGGTTTTGCAGCTCTTAAGAGTCTAACCATAATTATTAAACTCTCCTTGAAATTTTTCTTCTTAGTTCCCTTTAAAAAAAAGTCTTTCGTACCCATCTCCTCACTGTGGGTAACCTCATTCTCTCCAAGCTCCAGCTGGAACCTGCATTACACTTTGCTCAGTGCCCTGTTGCAAAAACATTCCCCATTGGCAGCACTAAATCCCCTGCACATGCTCCTAAAATATCTTTTGTGGTTCCTCATGCCTAACTAAACAATGCAAATCCCTGATTCTCTGCATACCTCCCACAGCCATCCCAGCTGCTCCTGACACCTTTCCTTTCCCCTAGGCCCTCTTCACTCATCTGAAGTTACTCATCAGGAATGCCCTCCTCCATCACTTCTCTCTGTTTTTTCCTTCATTGGACCAGTTTTGGGAAGTTAAGAGAAAGAAGTTATTTTAAATAAACCTTGTCAACTTACTCCTCTCACATTGGTTCTAAAACTTCCCATCATAACAAGATTTGAGCAGATGCATAAAGATATGCTCATTTCTGGATGTTCAAGTCATCCTCAAGCCCTCTGGCCTGGGCTGTGGGTTGACCATGACACCATGGCCTCATGCTAATCCACATGACTGGTTTGGCCTTGAGAGGTTCTGAGCGTGGGTCAAGCCAGTCTTTTTGCAGGGATCTGAGAGTCAACAAATGCTCCCCAGCAGACAAATCTGCTCTTGAGAGCAGACTGGAACCCTGTGCAGATGCTGCCTTTGAGTCACATCTTCTCCATCTCCCTTTTATACTCTGTCCCCAAAAGTAGCTACCCTGAGGCGTTTGCCTTGAAAGGACATAATCATATTGTTCCCCCCTCATTATCCCTATTCCCAGCATCTGCACCTCATTGTATGGCCATCTCTTCCCATCATTCTCCCTTAATTTAGTTTGGAAACTCTCTGGAGCAATGAGACATCATTATCTATTTTGTAAAGCGCCATTCAGAGCCGTGGCAGAGTGGCACACATACGTGACAGAAATCCTCCCCTTCCCTTTGCTCCAGAAGAGAGGCAGAGCAGGGAAGCTCAGTGCTCGCTGTGCAGCACGTGCTGCCAGCTCTCCCCTGCAACACAGGCAACAGCTCACCAGGCTTTGGTCTCCACAGAGTGCTGTGGGAGGTGTCCAGCTGTTCCACTCCTGACAACCACAATCCCACAGAAGGCATTTGGATGGCAATCTCTGGAGTGCCAGAGCAACGATGCTCAGTAACAAGGTGATTTCACCACCTGCAAAGTCAGGAGTATGCAGGTTTCCCTGCTGGTTTGGGAACAGGCACAGGGTGCTTGCAGCATTGTAATGTACTCAGTGCAGCTCCAGCACACACAGCTGAGCTCCAGTAGCACACATCAACATTCTCTTGTATGTTCCTCCCTTACAGACAGCCCCACTGACAAAGGCAGGGCAATTCTTTGGGCCAAAAGGAAGAATTTTGTGGAGTGAAATCCTGTGACTCTCTTTGGAAAGACATCATTTCCACTGTAGCTAACAGTGTAGCATGATGCTGGTTACAAAAGGCAGTAAAACTGACACTGCTCTGGGAAGACAGGGGAACATCCAGCAGAATTGCTGATGCATCAGTTTTTTCCTCTATGCCCCTGCAAAAATGCATATATATATATATATATATATATTGTTAATGGTTGAGTTCATGTGATTCTTTGAGTCTTCCTGGGGTCACTATAGCTTACCCAAAGTTAATGTGCTGAGAACTGGGTTAGATGTCAGATCCTCAAACTAGTTTTCCTGAGATACCCTGGAGAACTGTGCATTGGCCACTGGATGGTTACTGAAACAATTAATAATCTCCCTTCCTTTTTAACAATGATAAAATATCTTTAATAGAGACCCAAAAAAACCAGCACAGATGATACTGCCTGCAGCAATGACAAAAGTTCTTTACTTGTTGCTAATGATGTAGAGCACTAGGCACATCCTGGCATTCCCCTGGCACACAGAGGTGAGTAAGCCTGTGCTCAGATCTGTGTACAGTCATGGCAGTGAGGGGAAAGTGCTGGACTGGGAGACACGAGACCTGGGCTCTGAGCCTGATCTAATAGTGAACAGTCACCTAAACTCGGGTCCAGTCCTCTCCTATGTCCGTGCTTCTATGTCCACCTTTGAAATATTCTTTAAAATATATTCAAATTAGATTTTCTTTCTTAAACTTACACGGGACTGATACAAGCAGTGGGGACCCACCTGTGTGGGAGTGGAACCGATCAGGGGCAGGATCGTGCTACAAACCCCAGCATCCCTGGGCTGGGCACTGTAGCTGCAGCTGCACTGACCTCACAGGCAGATCACTCTCGGAGGAATTCCTGGTCTTGGGCATGAAACCCAGAAGAACCAGGAAACGTTGGTTCTGACCTTGGCCGTGCTCAATCAAGCCACTCACTTGCTCGCCACATTACAAGTGAAACATGGAAAGAGTTTAGCATTCAACCTGTGTGACCTAGCTGTGTGGAGACAGGAATGATGTCAAGGTTTTGTGCATGAGGCGTCCAGGACAAAACATTAGCTTAGGTCAGACACTACTGAAATGTAAAAGGGAGGATGACTGTCAGCCTATCAACAACCAAAATAGGGAGCCACTGCCTGTTTTATGCAGCAATACATGTAACAGCTGTCAAACAGAAACTTCCTTTTCTCAGATTTGTAAAACCACCGGGCTGGGTAGTAACTGGACTCCTATTACCATCACCTTTGGATTGGGAAGCAGCAGCCTGGGCCAGATAACAGCGCTAGGAATAGGCGTGCACAAATATGCCAACAGCTATTTATGCGCTCCTTTCTGCCATTTAGATACAATTTCTGTTTAAAATCGAGGCCGTGCCCCCGAATCTCATCCGGTCTGTACCCACACACAGGTGGGCAGCGCGCTCATCCCCCCGCCGCCGGGGTTGCGGGGAGCGGCAGCGCTGCCCAGGCACGGCGCGGTGCGCAAGGTGCGGGGCTCCCCGCGCGGGGCACGGCCAGGGCAGCCCGGGGCGGCTCCGGAGACGATGCCGGGGGGCCGGGGGCCGTGAGCCGGGCAGGGACAGCCCCGCCGCCGGCACCCGCTTTCCCTAATGGGCATGTGCGGCGCTCGCACATGCCCACTCGGGCCGCGCGGGGCCGGCGGGCTGTGCCGCGCTGCCGGCGCCGCCGCGGTGGCCGTGCGGCGGGACCGCGGGGCGCGCCGTCGGGCACCCCGGGACGCGGCCGCCCCCGCGGCCGGGGGAAGCGCCCGGCCGTTCCTGGCGGCGGGTCCCCGCAACAAAGCCCCCCGCGAAACACACCCGACTCCCCCTCCGCCGGGGGCCACCGTTCCGCGGCCCGCAGCCCGCCCGTCGGGGCCGGGGCGGCCGGCGCTGTCCCGTCGTCCCGGGGGCGGCGGTGCCGGCGGCGGCGGGCGGGGCCGGGCGGGGCGGGGCGCGGCGCGGCGTCCCGAGCGCGGCCGCGGGCGGGCGGGGGCCCCGGCGGGAGGCGCGGCTCTGCGCCCGCCGCCCCGTGCTCGGCGCCGCCCGGCGTGGCCCCGCGCCCCTGGGCGGAGGGCGGCGGCGGCGGGGGCGCCGCGGAGGGCTCAGCGCGCCCGCCCCGCCTCGCCTCGCCCGCCGCGGCCGGGGGATTAGTCAGCAGTCTGCGGGCAGCCCCGCTCCCGCGCAAACTCCGCGGCGGGGGCGGGGAGCGGCGCTCGCCCCTTCCCTTTCCCGCGGCGGGGCGGCGGCGGCGGGGCTGCCCCCCCCCCACACCCCCCGGCGGTCCGCGCCGCCGCTCCGCGGCGAGGGGCGGCGGGTTGGGAAGTCAGGCACCGAGGGGCTGGGAAACTCCTCTCGGGCACGGCGGCGTTGCGGGAGGACGAGCGCCCGAGGCGCCCCGCGCACGCACACGGGCGGGCGGGCGCGCACACACACCGCACACACACGCACACGCGCGGCGGCCGCCCCCGGCCCCCCGCAGCCGCGGCCGGCGGGGAGGCGGCGCCCGGCGGGGCTGCCCCATGGTCTTGAGGGGGCCGTGGGGGAGCTGCGGGGGCCCCGGCGCGGCGCTCGCTCTCCTGCGCGCCCTCCGCACTAGGATGTTGCGGCAGGTCTTGCACAGGGGGCTGGGGACGTCCTTCTCCCGGCTCGGCCACTTCGTCGCCAGCCACCCGGTGTTCTTCGCCTCGGCACCCGTGCTCATCTCCATCCTGCTGGGCGCCAGCTTCAGCCGCTACCAGGTGGAGGAGAGCGTGGAGCACCTCCTGGCCCCCACGCACAGCCTGGCCAAGATCGAGAGGAACCTGGTGGACAGCCTCTTCCCGGTGAACCGCTCCAAGCACCGGCTCTACTCCGACCTGCAGACGCCTGGGAGGTACGGCCGGGTGATCATCACCTCCTTCCGCAAGGCCAACATGCTGGACCAGCACCACACCGATCTCATCCTCAAGGTAACCCCGGCGGGTCCCCCGGCCCCGAGCATCGCTCCCCCGCCTGGCCCGGCGCTCCGC
Organism: Calcarius lapponicus; assembly: GCA_039654755.1. Taxonomy (NCBI): domain Eukaryota; kingdom Metazoa; phylum Chordata; class Aves; order Passeriformes; family Fringillidae; genus Calcarius; species Calcarius lapponicus. Next base: position 108,354,401 of record CM077462.1, read on the forward strand.
ATCCCGCCCCGCTCCCCGCACCTGCCCGCCGGCACGGACCCAGCCGCGCATGCCGCGCTCTGCCCGCCCGGCACGGGCGCTGCCACCGCAGCTCCCCGGTCACCTCCCTGCAACAGTTGGGACGCCAGCCCGCCGCGGGGAGCCGGCACCGCGCCGCGGGATCCGCGCTCTCCCTCCTTTTTTTTTTTTTTTTTTTTTTTTTTTTCCCACCCCCACCTCCCTTTTTTTTTTATTTTTCCCCCCCGTTTCGCTTTTATTTGCTTTGGGTGAGCGAGAAGGGCAGTCTGGCTTGCTTAAATAATTTTTTTTTGGTGTCTCGCCACTCGCGTGGCAGTTGTGCTCCCGAGTTAGGGCGTCTCGGGCTTTTATAAACTCAAACTTCAAAAACAGTTAGGTACCTGTCTATCAGGCTGCCGAGAATGGTTTGGGGGGCTTCTGCTGGCTCTCGACTGCACTTCTGCATGGAGAGGGGCACCACAAAACCTTCTTCTCACTGCTCATCGAGGCAAATGACATAACTCAGCAGCTTATTTTTAGTGGGTAGTGTTTTTTTCCCCTCCGCTCCCAGCCCACCACCACCGGTTTCATAGATGAAGAGAAAATCCAGCCCAGCTGTAGACTGCAGGCATGGTGCAGCCTGTGCTGCCGGTTCAAGTTAGAGCGGGCAGCATCTTCCCACTTGAGCAGCACGGAGTGTGCAAGTCACAATCTGACAGGACATCTCACTGTGCTGTAGATCATAACATGTCAGAAACCTGCGTTTCTTCAAGCTGGTACTCTAGTTTATGCCCCAGTAGTTTTGAGCAATCCTGGAAAGAAAAACAGGGATGATAGATGCAAAAACTTGAGTGTTAAGAGGGTCAAGTTCACTCAAGAAAAAGGAAAGGAACATTTTGAAATAAGCAGAGGTGTGGCTAGCTCAATCCTGCACATTTTTGCTGTTGCCTTGTGGAAGCCCAAAAGATTTCAGCATTGGTTTGGGTTTTTTTCCCTCTGAATGTCAAGCTGTCAGCCCATATAAAAGCCAATGTTAATTCTTCTTTATCGCTTCAAGGAGTGTCTCTTCTAAAATGAAAAAACAGATGCAAACACCTATTGTAAGAGACTTCAGGGAGACCTCTCTCTTTACTAAACAACGAAATAACTGTTACAGTGAATTTATTTATATTTCATTTCCACTGTAGGCACATACAGAACTGTGGTACAGACCCACACAGTATTTTCTGGGTTTTTTTTGACATACTACCCAACAGTAATGAGCAAACATTTAATGAGTGTCGACTCACTAAGTACAGTAACAGCAATGTTACTGGTGAATGAGAAAACTCCAGAGAAATTATTTTCATTCCTTTGTTTTCTTGCACTGTGAGTTGCATTTGCATCCAGTATATGCACATTTACTCAGTCATAGGATAATAATGATAATGGATTTTTTTCTCTGTACTGCTTTCTCTGGAGATCTGTAGTTTTATCAATAGCAGAGTGACACACAAATAAATGGTACTCAGAATCTTTCTGCAGGCAAACTTCTGCATAAGATTTATCACGTCAGCAAAAGAGGTAAAACTTAGAAAGTTCTGTCAGTATTTGACACACTCCATTTTTAATAGACAGAATTCACTAAAAAAATATTATTTTTCTTTTAGTGAGATAATGAGCACCATTGCCATTTGATTGTTTAGACATTGTCAGACATGTCTGATGCATTATTTTCAACTCTTTACTTATCTAGTTAAATCCAATATGTTTTGTGTAGAATGGATTAAGTTCCTTGTCCTGATCATCCTTCTGTTTGTGGGCAGAGGCAGGCTCAGGCAGCTGCCGGTCCAGCCTTGGGGATGGCCCGTCCCATGGGCCACAGAACAGCAAAACAGGAGGGAGGGCTCCTAGCTCCCAAAATTGTTATATCTGTGGTGATGCAGGCCTACATCATCTTGTGTTAACAGGGCCCACCAAGGGAAGGAGAAAGAAAAGGGTGGCCATCAAGGCTTTCCTATACACATTTGGTTTTTGGTTGCATGAAAGGGAGAAGAGAGCAAAGGCAGCCCCAGCTGCAGTCCAGAGCCAACCAGCTCAAAGGACTGTGCTTGTAAATAAACGTCCTGGGTGAAACCACAGAGTAAATCCCACTCACATTTCTGAAGCTGCCATTGAAGCACAGTCGGGGCAGAGAACCTACGCGGCAGCTTTTGCTTATCTTTCCTTTTCTGGAGGATGACCTCCCCAAGGGAGAGGTTTTGCTTTGGAATAAATGTCAGGTTGGATGCTGGCTCCTCCCACATGGCTGTTGCTGCATCTCCACCCACAAGCAGGAGGATGGGAGACACAGGAGGATGGTTGCTCCAGGCAGATGCTGGATGCTCTTGCAGCACATCTTGTTGGTTTCCTTACCTGCCATATCCCACTTCATCTGCCTAAGAAGGAAAAGAATGAGCCTTGAGCAGCTACAGCTTCCCTACTCATGTGCCAAGGAAAGGGGATTTTCCCTGATCTAGGCAGAGGAAGAAGTCAGCTTCTGTTACTGTTCCTTAGTAAAGGATACAAAGTTTTGGGCTCTGAGCGGTGGAAACTGAAACATGGACGGTCCTGTCAAAAGTTCATCAGTCTAACATCCAAGTCAGTTCATTATTCAATGAAATTACTGGTATGGTGACATCTCTAACACACTCTGGTCAGCGTAGTGCAGTTCCTGGTGGGCACTTTACCAGGCTGACAAGTCACCACTGCCAGTGCTGCACGATCCCTTGCTGCTGGCTGGGAGGGGATTCTGGGCAGGGCTCAGCCTCAGAACTGGCTCAGCCCAGGGCTCAGGCAGAGCTCCCAGAGCAGGAGCTGCTGGAGGGCTCCCACCGTCAGTGCACATCTGCCAGCACCACGCTGGCTGCTCCCAGCACAGCCCCAGCTCCTGCTGGACACACAAGCTGCTCTGCACAGGGGCTCTCCTCCTTAGCAGAGAGGTGTGTGGCTCCCTTATAGAATAGTTTTGCTTTTGAGAGGATGCCAAGTACTCCTTTATTTCTTGTTTTTGTGCAAATCTCTATCCATCGTTCTCATTGCTCCCTGTAAGTGCTTACACCATTCCAGGCCTGCCATCCCAACATTGCATTTCCAGCTGCCATAGTCATTTGCAGAAGGGAGAAATCTAAACATATCCTCAGTCTCTGGTCTTGAATAGGTGTTCCAATAAAAAGCCTTGGTAGAATTTCAGATATGGAAGAGATGCATCCTGAGACTGAGATATCGTGGGAGGACAATAATGAAATTTTACTTGCTGCAGTACCTGCTCTATAGCTGAGCATAGGGAACTGGCATCCTGTGCTGTTGTTGTGCAGGATGTTTCTTCCTCAAGATTTGTCTTTTGAGAGAGAGAGATAGGAGGTAAAAACCCCTAATTGAAGAAATTGTGCTTTTTACCCCTGTATTTCCAATGAGTGCTTAGAAAAGCAAAAATAATTGGGATACTTGGTGTGGACCATCATGCAGAGGTTCAGATGATTATATAAAGTCTGTAGAAATTCTCTAAAAATACCTAGGATCCCACCTAAAAATAGTGTTAGAACAGCCCCCCTATCATTTCACGGTGATACTTTCACTTGCAGGGAGAGACTTGTGAGGTTAAAGTTATACAAACTCATGGGAATACAGACCTAGACAGATTTTTGAACCTCAGAAAATACATTCTAACTTAGAATTTGACACACCGATCCTTCTGATTCTGTTAATTCCTGTATGCTTACAGTGAGTTAACTACACCATATTAAAGACTTTTTTAAATTAAAGATTTACCTTTTTTTGCAGAAAAATATTCTCTTTCCATTTCCATTACTGTGTGTATAGCAATAACACAGTACTAATATTTTTTTGGCAAAAACTCCCCTTAAGATATCAAGACATGAAGATGAAAAGGGATTGAAATGTAACACGCCTTACTGAAGGGGATTGTATTTGCAGTTTCCTTCTATAAAAATCTGTAGATGACAAGGAGTTTTTTTCTTAAAGAAACCTTTACTAACTACAGATTTGTAGTACTTATAGATTGCTTCTCTCCTAAACTGGCCATTATTTGATCTAGGTAACTGACTAAATATGTATTTGTGCACACAAATGAAGTAAAGTCAGGTATTTGTGTTTAAGGACACGTTTATTAAAGAACATCAGAACTTCTGATTGCTGCAGAACAAAACAGTTTAGCTCCAAAATCTTGCAGACCTCATACTTGTTGGGGTTTTATTTCCTCTCTCTGCTCCCTAATTATTCTGTTCCTGTTAACGTGTGTGTTGGCACGCTCTGTCTACGGTCCTCATGGATCTCCTCACTTACTCTGTACATGCAAGGAAATTCATGGAGGAAACAACCCTGTTTAGAAATAACCACGTTCCCTTGTCAGTGGTATTCCCAATTGCTTTGCTGTACAAACATGGCACACTTTAACCATTACTTCCAAAGTCGGTGGAAGTGGGTTGTGATTGAAAGCTGGGTCTGTTGCAATCCTGAATAACACAAGGTATCCTTTTTTTAGAAACTTTTGGCTACTCCTGAATGCCTGGACACAGGCAGTCAGCTGTGGATCTGGCAATGGATGTAGTAGGTCTCCACCTTCTCAGGGTAGCTCAGGCACTAAAAACACTTCTTGAGAAACAGTCAATAGAACATACAGTGCATTCTGCTGAAAACAAAATAAAGGATGAAGTCATGTCTTTAGAGGAAGGCTGTAAGATGAGGGGAAGAGTCCTAATACAAGAAAAACAAGGGTGTGAAAGCAGCAGAAGTGCAAGCCTGTTGTCATAGCAGCACAATGCTGCAGGGCTAAAATGTATCTTATGCGAAAACAGATGAGAATTAAGATACGCAGGTAAGATCCAGGCACAGCCAAGGAAGAGGGAAGGTAAATAGCACGTTGCAAGGACAGTGTGGAAGTGTGTGCAGAAACCCCCCTGAGCTCCCAGTGTCAGCAGCAGCAGCTCCTCGGAGTGATTCCTTCAGGCAGGAGGGTTTGGTCTCTCCCGCAGGCGCTGGGCAGCGCCTGGAGCAGAAGTCCTAAAGTTGCCTGTGCCTGAGAGGATGATCACATCCCCCTGGTGCCCACCACCCCCTGGCCCTGCTGCAGTAGCACCAGCCAGGACAGGGCCCCTCTGCTCTCCCTCCTGCTTCACTCCATGGTGTGATGCTCCCTACAGCCCCGTGCTGCTGCCCGCCGAGCAGCCCGTGCTTGGAATGCCCAGCATCCCGTGTTGCCTTACCTTTCCTGCCTTGGAAGGTCAGACTTTGCTTTCCCTCCAGCAACACACGTGTTTTCAATAGGTGGCTGGATGTGTTGTGTGTGCTGGGGGCATCACCCCTCAGGGAGAGCACACAAGGGGGCAGGACAGGCATCCGAGGCCAGGGACATCTGTGCGTCACAGCCACCGAGACCAGGCCACCCCCAGGCAGTGTCACAGGGCTGAGGAAGAGCTGCCAGGCCTCCCCACTGACCACATTTGTACTTCCTAAAAGCTGGGACAAGGCCCTGCCTTTAAATTGGGGTTTACAGCCAGAGAACCCCCTCTTTCTTACTGAAAGACAGAAGGAGGAGCCAAGTTGTTAACTGAGACCGTGGGCTGTGAACCTGCAGCTATTAAGGTTTCCCTGCAGGCTGTTCCTCAGGCTTCTGCTTGGCAAGAGCCCCCTGAGAAGCAGTATAAAGATGGAAGGGTGTTCATGGAGACATCTGAAGTGCATGGAGAAAGCCACCCGTGGTGGAACTGATGCAAGATCAGACAGAGGAGCGAAGTTTTATTCTTTTTTCCCCATCATGAAAAATTGATCTTGCTGCCGCACACCAGGCTGCGCGGAGAGGTTTCTGCTGCCCAGGTGTCCTGTCATCCGGCAGCAGTCAGCCCAAAAAACAGAGTGGGCTTCTCTCGGTAGAACAAATTCAGGCAGATTTACAAGGTGTCAGAATTAAGATGGTATTGATTAGAAAAGCTTCTCCACTTCAGATTAGAAAAGAAAAATCATATCTAGCGATTTTCTGTAGCTACCAAGAAGACAGATGGAAATGTAAATGTACGCACATCTGCCACTTCGAGCACTAATAGTTGTCCCTCAGCTGATGACTTGTAGTTGAACCATTTTTAGATTTTATTTTTCTGAAAATTGTTCGGAGAAAAGATAAATACTTGTGTTTTAGACAGCTGAAAAAATTAGCTGCAAAAATAAATCCCGTGCATAATGAGTATCTTAGCGTCTCTTCAGGAAACCTGATTGTAGGACTGAGAAAAAGAGCCAAACTACTCAGAGCGATCCTTGCTGCTTGCTCTCCAGCTGTGAATTCTAATGTTTATCCCGAGCCATTAGGATCTGTTGGCTTCCTCTGCTGGCTGTGTGCAGGCTCTTCATCCCTTGCTAGGCTGGCATGGTCAGGAGGCCACTGCCCACCACCCTCCTTGAACCCCTGCCCTGGACCCCCAGTCTCGGACTGACAGCAGGGCACAGCCTGGCCAGGGGCTCCCTTGCCCTCCCTCTCTGCACCTTCTGATGAAAATGCACTCTTGAAAGTTTAATTCTGCCCCTATCTGCAGAACCCACAGCGGGGATTTTTTTATAAATTAAGCTGGAAGCTGTGCAAGTCTTTTCCCTCTCATAACCTTTTTATGTTTTGACTGAGGCCACCTCTTGACGTGAATAAAAAAGTACACTGCAAAGGTATGAAATGCCAGAGATTACTGAGATCATAGAATAAGTGGAGAAATTTATAGCTATCGATTAAAGGCATTTTTTCCTCTTCATTTTCCTTGGCACAAGTTACCTGTAAAAATTACTAAAAGAGTAAACCAGCTTCTCATAAAAATGAAGTGTATATTTAAAATTATTGTCTTCGTCCTGCTTTCTAGTTTTTCAGTCTTCAATCCAAAACAGTAATAAAATTTTAAACAGTAATAGGTAATGAGTTCAGAGCCTTCCCAGTCTTTCCTCCATAATCATGAGTTTAGAATTTTTCTTTTTTTTTAATGAAAGCTGCGATTAAAAAAAAAAAAAAAAAAAAAAAAAACAAAAAAAAAACAATACTTCAGGCTCCAGGGCTCAGAAAAAAACAGATTTTGTGAAAATGACAACAAAAATATTCTGAGTGTCAACACTGAAAAGCAAAGCTAATATTGGATTTGAACCCTCAGATGGAGACTGCAAGACTAAAAAAGTCAAATAATAGCAGCAACAACAAAGTAATAAGGCTTTGCAAAGATGAGGCTCCTGAGAGTAAAACATGTCTGCCTGCCAGATCATTGGCAGCGCAGGGGGACATCCATATATCTAGCTAGTTTTGTCTCATTGGCCATTCATTGACTGTATGTCAAGCACAAAGTATAGTCAAGTCCTTACAATGAGTTATGTCCTCTATAAACACCACATATCACTGCTCAGCAGCAAAACCAAACATATTTTTGAGGTATATATGATAAGCAGGAGGTAGCTGTACACATCCTTGTGATTAGAAATGGTGTCTGTGACTGACCCAGCTTCCAGGAGAGTCAGGATGTGTTTTCATGAGCTGAGCACGGGAGCTTGTTAAAGACTGAATGGTCCCACTGCATTTTGCTGTGGCTGTCACTGTGGAGTTTCCCTGGGAGCAAAGCTGTGCCACCAGCAAGGTGAGATCCAAGCAGGACATTGGTGGTTGGGTCCTCATCCCCTTTGCCTATAGATTTGATTGGGGTAGGAAATTATGTAATGCGAGCTTAAAGGATTTCTGGGATTGGACCATTTTGCAGATGAATCAGCAGTTTCTAACCCATCCCTGCTGGGAAGGGATCTGTTTCCTTCCCAGGGAGGCTGCAGACTTCTTTGTTACCTGATTAAATAACAAAATTCTCGTAATACCTTCTCACTTTTGAATAAAAGGCTTTTTCGACAAAGCAAAGGGGTACAGGTTTTTCTCACCCCTTCTTGTAGCTTCCTGCATCTTTTGCAGGGACCTTAGAATAAAAACAAGCTTTCCTTTCTGTCCTGACCATACATCTCCAAGTAGAACCCTTTTGCCTTCAGGCTCAGCTTTGATGGCGCTGCTGAAAGTTGTGCCAAGCTCTGAGCAGTGGAGAGCTGGCTTATAGTGCCCAGTGTGGGGCTTGGCCATCCCAGGGCACCCAAACTGACCCTATTGAGGGGCTCTGGTTCCCAGCACCTGTCTGTCTGGCGGCAGAGGTAGGAGGACCAGCAAAAATAAAACAGTTTGAAGAACTTCCAGCCATGGCCCTCTGTGGCATAGCCCAGGATAAGCAGAAGGATTTTTGCTTCCTGGCATCCCCTCCTGGGCCCATGGACAGAACCAGCTGGCAGGGAAGTGCAGTTTCACCACCTTTCATCTGTCAGCTGTGCCACAGGCTTAAGCATGGCTTGGTGGGGAGGTGTGAGAGCAGTACAGCCCTCACCTGGAGATATTTGCTGCAAGGGATTTGTCTCCGTGTTGAAGCCATCATTCCTCTCTGTCTAAAATAAATAACCAAGTGAGCATGGGACTTAAAGTAAGCAAAGACCAAGACCAAGATGTTACCAAATGCAAATGACTAAAGACTAAAGGAAAACACTGTTCTAGAAATCTCTAAGGTGGTGCAGGACACCTAAATACCATTTTCGGAAGGGAGAGGGGAAGTCCAAGGAATGGTCACTGTCTAAACAATGGCAGAAGGAAGAAATGGATGTTATTATTTCATGTCTGGACACTTTCAGGGACTGTGTGCCACCATGGTGAGGGAGCTTAGGTGGTGCTGTGCAGTTCTAATGCTGCAGTGCTCTGGCATCTCAGCAGTGAGCTGCTTTTTGGTTCCTTGCACTGTTAGCTAGCTGAAAAAGCTGGGACTGATGAGCAAGCAGTGCATGTCTCCCTTCAAGAACAACCATTCATTCGGATTTTGTTATTCTTTTAAATTTCCCTTTCTCCTAACAGGAGCAGTAAGGATAAGAACAGTTGGATCAATGAGGATCTGGTAGTCAGTCATTTGTCCCAGGACTAGGTGCCAGGTTTATTCTGAGTTAAATGGTTACTTGCTATTAGAAACCTCTGCACTGAGGAGTGCAATATGCATTATGCATTAGCATATTGCTAGTGTTGTCCCCATCACAACAGCCTTTACCACCAGACTGAAGTTTTCATGGTGTACCATAGGTAAGCCAAACTGCAGACTGTGCAATCCTGTGAACTCACAGGATGTGCCCTTGTAAGCTCTTGGAGCTCCTGTTTTCTGTGGAAACCGTTTACCCAGGGTTATGACTGTGGCACAGCTGAATTCCCAGCGTGGCAGCAGAGAGGAGAGTGCCATGGGACTGAAGCTCTCATCAGGGAGGAAGCAGCACCCTGTGGCTCACAGGCTGCCACAGGCAAGCAAGGGGAGAAAGGAGAGAGAGCCTGCACCATGCTGCAGCACACCCTGCCCTGCACTGAGGCAGCAGAGGGCTTTCCTAGCATCAGGTCTGAAAAAAGTGCAGATAAAGTGTTGTGTTTGTCTTGAGAAGAAAAGTCTGGGTCAGAATTCCCAGTGCTGAATCCCTGGGCATGCTGATGCAGTTCTCAGCATCCTTTGTTGGGATGGAGGGAATGGCAAGCTTTCCTCTTCTTTGGCTGTTTGCCGCCAATTTAAGACCAAACATTGTGGCCATTGGCAAAGCTCAGAATGTATCTCATCGCTGCTCTAAACTGCACAAGCTTGCAGCCAGCTCCGGGGGCTGCTCAGCTGCCAGGATGTGCCAGGACACAGAGCTGTCTGCCTGCTTCCCTGTCCTCCCCAAAGCCCCATTGCTGAGAGGTGGGATGGGCAGGTCCTCCCCATGCAGCGCCCGCTCCAGCCCAGCATGGTCTCGGAAGCACCAGGCCACTGCTGCAGAGCAAGCTCCTCAGCCTGGAATGACCATTTCCAAGAGGAAAGGAGTATTTTAGGTATGACATTTAGCTTCTAGCCTTTCACTAAAGATGAAGTAACAGATGAGGTTATTTTATAACCTAAATATTAGAAGAAAGTGCTCCAGATGTGGAAGGAAGCAAATGGTGCAGTGAGGCAGGATGGGTAAATAGCAACACACACTGTTTGATAAAAGTTGCATGTCAGTTTAGTTTCTTCTGCATTGTGTCACTCCATAGATCCTCTCTGAAGGAATTGTATTGTGAATCTAATAAAGGCAGGAAATTCCTTCTATTCCTCCTGGTTTCCCTCAGCTGCGCTTTTTTATGTGACGTCTTGTTTTATAGCTGTTGTCAATGAAAACCATTCAGTAGCTCCCACTGCAAAAAAATTAAAATCAGATATCTGTCTTTGATCTGGTAAATCAGGGCATTTTCCTCAAACTGTAGTCATGTACAATAGAATTTGTACCCCAAAACAGCGGAACTTTGCAACTCCAAACTGAAAAGATGGGAAGTATTCCCCATAGAGGTTCATTTCTTTGTCATGTTCCTGCAAATATTTTGTTTTGTTTTGTTTTAGAAGAAAGTTGTGCAAAAGACCCTAATCTGTTACATTAGACAGTTACATTTTTTCTCCCACCACAATGGAAAATTTTGCTTCTCACTATGGCCAGGTATCATGTTCTCACAGTACTGTGAAAAGATTTGTTAGATCAGTTCATTTCTCAAACTTATCTTCCTAATGTCAGTATTGAACTGTTATTTCTGTCAAAAAAATTAAAGCTACTCAAAGGTGGAAAAATACACCCCCAAGCTGCTAGAGAAACAAGATGAGAATATAGGAATGTTGTAATCTTTGTCTATATGATGTTATAGTATCCTGTGGAATGGAGACAACATAAAGAAATTTATACCCATCACAGAGTGTGCAATGGAATCACAAAACAATCAGATTGATAGTACCATATAAATTAGGAGGGGGAATGGTGGCTGGGTGGGCTGCTGCAAATAAGTCTCAAATACCACACAAAAGTCACTATGACTGTTTAGTTTAGTTTCAACAGATACAGGGAGTTAGCCAGGGTTATTAGACATTTTTTCCTTTGCCCCCAGAAGAGTGTGTAAGCTCTGCTGCTCTCCTGTACACTATCTTCTGTTTTTTAAACAGTGTTTAATATCAGACAGAGTGATACACATAAGCAATTCAGTATTTTATTTTTGAGAAACATTGTAACCCTAGCCTATTAGGGCTATTCTTTTGCCATATTTTAAATTTCTTGTTTCTTCTGTGTTGACTAAAATGGATTCAGAAAAGGTTGCAAGAGTTTTCTGTATTTTTCAAGAAGAGATGGTAATTTTTGTCTGCCTTTCTGATGCTCAAAAATAACTGAATATTTTTGGGATCAGAGCTCAGGCATGGCAAATTTCAGAAGGATGAGAAACAAAAAGGAAGGTGCACTAAGAGCTGCTAGACCTAAATAACCTACAAACCCTAAAGTTAGGGCACCCTCACTAATTAATAGAACCTCTCAGAGAGAGCAAGAGAAAAGCAGTGTCTGTCTCTGCCATTGCTTCCTGCTCTCATACTGCTGAGGATTTGATGGGGGAAAGAGGGAGGAGAAAAGAGGGCAAATTAGTTATTGCCAGATCTCTTTTCCCTGCTGTGCCAATGGTCTCTATAGGTGGGACATGCAGCTGTGGCCTGTGCTGGTCCCCTGCACTGCCAGGCTGCCAGTGCATCCTGCGCAGGTGGCACACCTGGTCACGGTGCTCTTCTGCTTTCTGTACTTCAGGTTGATCTCTTGAGAGGGTAATTGGGCAATCCTGAGCACAACAGTGTCCCTGGACATGGCTGGGCTTTAGCTGGACCTGTTGAGTTTACTTATTCAGAGGCCAAACAGCAGCTGCACGTGGCACATGAACACATCACATTTTACCAGAGTTACCAGCAAAGGACACAGGGGAATAATACTGCTGATTTGATGCATGTTTCCTTTTTTTTTATATATATATTTTTTTTTTTGCAATGAGTGTGCTATTAATACTGCAGTCACCAGAACTTTTGTTGTTGTTGTTGCTTAGATCAATAGCAAAGGGACGGCGGTGAGGAGCTGCTGTGGTTCTGGCTGCTGCTGCTGTGCGGGATGAACTGGTGAATAACGTGTGTGATTTCTCTTTCCCTTGTAGTTGCACTCTGCAGTGACCAGGATCCAAGTTCAAAGACCTGGTTTCAATTACACGTTTGCCCATATATGTATCCTGAACAATGACAAGACATGCATAGTGGACGACATAGTGCATGTACTGGAGGAATTAAAGGCTGCTCGTTCTTCTAATCGAACTAATTTTGCAATCACTTACCCGATTACTCACTTAAAGGATGGCAGGGAAGTGTACAATGGGCATCAGCTCGGTGGGGTTACTGTGCACAGCAAGGACCGGGTGAAGTCTGCAGAAGCCATTCAGCTCACCTACTACTTGCAGGCAATCAACTCCTTGAATGACATGGTGGCAGAGAAGTGGGAATCCATTTTTTGTGACACTGTTGAACTTTTCCAGAAATCCAACAGGAAAGTCAAAATGTATCCTTTCACTTCCTCTTCGCTGAAGGAGGATTTCCAGAAGACGAGCAGGGTGTCAGAACGCTACCTGATCACGAGCTTGGTCCTTGTGGTCACCTTGGCCATTCTCTGCTGCTCCATGCAGGATTGTGTCCGCAGCAAACCCTGGCTTGGCCTGCTGGGATTGCTGACAGTGACCCTTGCCACCCTGACTGCTGCTGGGATCATCAATCTCACTGGTGGGAAATACAATTCCACCTTCCTGGGAATCCCCTTCGTCATGTTAGGTAACTATCTCCTCTCTCTCTTTTGTGTGTTTGTGCCTCCCTGATGCATTTCCCAGCAAGCAGACAAGCATCACTGCATGGTTCCTGTTGTCTCATTCCTGCAACACTGCCCCATGCCAAATCCACACTGCCTTTTTTCCTAAACTATTTTAATGGTGCCTGGATGTTAAAATCATGCCTGGGGCTCCAGTGTGGCAGAGCACAAGGCTGTGGGACGTGGAGCCTGTACAGCAGCAAGGAACAAGGATGTGCAAATGCCGTGCCTTTTGCAGAGAGGGAGCCCAGCTGCTGCTTCTCTGTGGATGTTTGATTCTGGTTTTGGAGGGAGACCTTTGCCGTGGTCCCCATGCACCACTGACAGCGTCAGCTGTGCTGGCAAATCAAAGGGCTGCCCATGCTGAGCGTTTAGGGAGTGCTGGCTCCTTTGGAGACCAGAGTGATGCTGTCCTGGCTTGGCAGGTGTCTCCCTGTGGGATCAGAGCAGTGGTTGGTTCTGGGTTGCATTTCTCCAGAAGTCTTTGTGTTGGCTGAGCAAGTGTAGGGAGAGTTTCCCAGCCCTGGGGTGGGAACTTTGGCACCCCTGGTCAGGGAGGGACCTGCAAGTTCAGCACCAGCACATCCCACAGCAGAGGGTTATGGAGGGAAGGGGCACTGCTTGTTCCCTGGCTCCTGTGCCAGCAGAGACATCTTTATCTCCCTGGGTTTTGTACCACCTTCACTCACTGTGGAGTATGGAGTGGATTCAGTTTGTTTTGTTTTGTTTTCGTTGAGGGTAGGAAAGGGGAGGACAGAAGTCTGGCCATCTTGCTCCCAAACCAAAGTCAGAGCCCTCTCCTGCTGGCCCCAGGGCATTTGTGGGAATTCTGCATATTGTACCCAAAGAGACAGGAGGACTTCACAGGACAAAAAAGGAGAGCTCTGGAGAGTTCACAGCTTCTTTGTTTGTTTTTGGTTCATAACCAGTGTGAAAAGCTTTGTGCGCTGTAGGTGTTTAATATGTCCTTGTTCACGCCATTATTCATTTGTGGAGAATAATACATGCATTGATTTGATCACAGCTTCCCCAGCTGAAAATCAGTGTTCAGTAATCCTTCAGGTTTCAAGTGTAAGAGTGTCTCCACTGACTTAGTCACATCATGTAGTGATATGACACGTTTTGAGCACAGCTATTTTTATATCCAGCACCAGGTTCCTGTGCTGTGCTGGTACTGTAGTGCTGCTGCACTGTGGTATTGTTGAACTTTAATTAAAGACTATGCTTCAGTGCATCACACTACCAGTTAACACACAGAATATATTCAGTGACAAACAGAATCCAGCTACATTACATTGGCTGTCATTTTCAGATGACATCCGTGAAAATTAAACTACATTGTAATCTAGAGGAAATGCAGCGCCAGAAAGTCAGAGTCAAAAGAAGGGTATCTTTCTGACCTGAGTTGCTGGTTTTTTTGGTGGGTTTTTATGCCTATTCATGTATTATAAAATTCAATTCCTCAAACTAAGTAGTGTATATTAAATGTAACTTTAGATAGGAAGGGATTTTCTGATGTGTTACAAGAGTAGGAGAAAAGCAGTCTAAAGTCCAGACATATGAAGTGAAAGTACTTGGGAAAGGTGACTCAAAAATATGAAATATTAGCTTTGTTTAGGATTAAATATCTGCTCACTGGGACAACCTTTCAGATCTTTAATTTACTAGTAGTAACAATGCTGAGACTTGAAATCCTCCAAGACTTACAGATAACTATGAAAAGTTTCACATGTCTATTTTAGTGCTCCTTTAAGTGCCAAGCTGTATAGTCAATTCTGCTTTTCTTTTAGGTTTTTTTTTTCTTTTTCCAGATTTTTTTTTTTTTTGCTCTTGCTTGGTTGAAGTATTCCACTCTTAAAAGGGCAGCTCAGCTCCCACTGTGAGCAAGTCAAGATAGAGCAGCCAAGTTCGTGTAAATCTTGCCCACTTCCCCAGCTGCATAAAATCTCCCAAGGGATGGGAATATCAACAGGTGAACAGAAGGCACTGACAGCATTTTGGAGTTTTTAATGAGAACTGTTTTAAGCTGGCAGAAAGGCAGGTTGGCCTTTTTTTTTTTTCCTCTTCCTGAAGTACAAAGGCAAGAGTCATGCATTTTGAGATGTATTTCATACCTAGATGTTGTTTTGCTTATAAAGGATGTTTTAAGTCAAGGCAACTGAAGGCTACAGACACCAAGAGCCTCCATTACAGCCCGCTGAACTGCTTCTACTTAATTCCAGTGACCGTCAGATTAGATCATAGATTAACTGACCTTTAGAAAGCCAAAGGATTTCTGGCTAACGACATAGCCCTGTATCTATTACTCATAATCTCATGGCTAAAAGCAGAAATGAGATAGAAAAAATGATTACACCGGACACATCTCAGGCACAGCCCCTTTACTGGTATACATCATTAATGAAGTTTCCCTGGTTTATAGCAGCTGAGGATTTTTAACTTTTCATCAGCGCTGCGGAGGCGGGGGGACACTCTCCAGACATCATTTGACACAGGATGAGATTACATCTTTCATAACAAATAGTTTTCATCATGCACTCTGTCTCCTTCTTGGACCACTTCCTCCTGTGTTTCACTGCACAACCACTACAGCATTTGCATCATGTCTAACCTGAGTTACCCTTTTGCAACTTAGCCGTCCTCCTTATTTATTCGTTGCATCTGGAAAATAATTTATTTTCTTTTTCTTTGCATATTTGCTATCACTCTCACTTGCCCAGTCTTCTTCCTTTTCATCCCAGCTTTCCTCAGACTCACACAGACTGTGTTTACCAGACTTCCAGCAATCTTCTTACTTTTGACCATTCCACTTCTTCCATGGAGTGTGGTGCCTAAATCCAGGCACAGGATTCAGACTGAGGCTTTCAGCAGCACGTAGAGTAGGAGGAGGATTTTTCACATCTTGCATATGGCACTGCTGTTCATACATTGCCATATGTCATTCATTTTTTTCTCAGCAGTATGAAATGGTTGGCATTTGGTTGGTGGTACATGTTAATTCACAGATCCTTCATGTCATTTTCTACCCTGTTTTCACAGCCGTTTATTCCAAACAACATGTAGAAGTTTGCCCCTGTCCTTGCTGAATTATAGCTTGTTTATCTCACAACATTTCTCCTCAATAAGTTTATCTGGAGACCATCACTGTCTCCAAGATGTATTAGCTGGTCAGCAATGTTTTGCAATTATCAACCTTTTCATATTTTCAAGAATTACTTTCTGAATAGGTTGTCCAGTCACAAGCCCAGTCTAAAAATGTAGGCAGTATGTCTGGAAAATAGTCTGATCAAAGTGCTTTGTAATACTTCTTCCATTCATCCTGTTTTCTTTGACATCCCTTATTCATCAGCCATTTCCAAGAACAAACAAGCTACAGTGAAGGGTACCAGCCTCTGCAGATGTTGAATCCTCAGCTTTTGCATCAACAGGGAATTTTAAAAGTTACCACGACTCACCAAATTACAGTCTTAAGCTCAGGCTGTGTAAGTGTAGGCAGGAATATCTTTTGCCCACTCCACCTGTTAAATATGACATGCCAGTTTAAACACTTCATACTTTAGTTTTAATCATGGTAGTTTATTCTAATTTATTTTACTTTTAATTAAGGCAGATTACTGTAACCCATCTTACAAAAGATGACTCTACCTGGCTTGAGTATGTCACTACTGTGACGATTTTTATGGTGAGGCAGGTTTCTTTTCTGCTGTCCCTGATTTCTAACTCAATGGCAAAAACTGAAGCTGGGAGAAATGTTGCCAGAGACCCCCTTCCCCAGCAGATACTAAATAGTGAAGGTTTCCTTTGGGGCCTGGAGGTCCAGCTGTGAGAGGCTGGAGCTGGGGCTGGCCTGAACCCCACTGATGGCTGTGGGGTGAGGCAGCAGAGTCCAGGCTGGCTGCAGCCACTCTCTTCTCTGGGAAATCTTGTCAAGTCAAACTGGGAACTGCTCTTCCCCAGTTAAAGGTTAACACAGGTACTTCCAACCTGAAAGTGAAGCCTAAAACTTGGAAAAATTAGCAGGCTCCCACCATTTGTCTGGACATCGTATGAATTAGCTTATGTCTCTGTGTTTTTTTCAAACTGCAATCCACATCTATCACTGTGCAAACAAGTAATTTAAGGACAAGTTTGCTGACACGTCTAGATCTTGTGAATACTTTGCTGAATTAGGGGTGTTCATTTTTGACCACAGGAACCAAAAAAAATTAATTCTACAGCTAGGTTTGGTTTAAAATAGCTGATTTATAGTGTCAGCTGAAAAACAGAATTAAATTTCTGATTTCCTATTGCCTTCTTCATTAAAAACTACAGATGTTTGGTCTGGCACAGATGCTAATATATCCATCATAAGTTTCCCTTACACATTAAATGCTGTTTAAAAACTGCCAAACTTTTAAAAATAATGTTTTCCTCAAAAAATCACAGTGTTACCAAACAAATCATTGGACAACAACCAGCGCTGTCTGAACAAGTTTTTTGGCGTGACTTTTCTTCCCTTCCCAGAGGCAGAGTGGAAACCTAGGCACTCAAAAGAAAATTGCAACATAGCCCTTTGCACTGCAAACTAGCAATGTGTTTGCTGTGGCTTCAGAAATGGATACAGCTTACTCGGGGAGAAGTGGCTCTCTTCAGCTGCCAAGTTCGTGAAAAGCATCGGCTCTGTGGAACCGCGCTGGAACGCCGGGCGCTGCCAGATATGGGCAGGGACACAGGGCCAGCTCCCTGAGCTTATATTTAGCCTCCAATGCTGGCAGGGGAAAACCAGGTAGAAGTTATGAGAGTGGCTTCAGCTTGTAGCACACTGTAAAAGGAAATGATAGGCAGCCATGTGTGAAACTGAGCAAAAACGGGCAAATGAAAGCCCCTTCTTACAACCCCCATCGTATCCCGCCCTGCAGCATGCCCCTTCTGGGGTGAGAGAAAGGAAAAGCAGTCAACAGAGAGATCCAGGGAGGGATGGGTGGGAAGGAGCAGGTGGAAATGTCAGGCAGAACCCAGGCAGGGTTCTCCTGAGGTTCAGTCTCAAGTGGAGGAAAGACAGGGGGGGAAGGACGCCCTTACAGGGCTGTGGAGGAAGCACAGGAGCAGATGAGCTATGGAGCACTTTGGAAGGGACCTGGAGGAACCAGGGCTCATAGTGGCACCTTACAGATGCAGAGGAGCTCCAGTCACTTCTTAGAAACACAAATTTGTTGGGGGCACACCTTCTACACGGCCTGCCTTGGGGAGAGCTGTGCTGGTGGAGAAGTGAGCTCAGATACCTGTACGGGGGCTTTACAAATGCAAAAAGTTGGATGGGATCTGAGGTTAGAGACAGTTGGGAAAGAAAGTTGGAAGGAAAAAGGCAACAGAAGAAGAGGGGAGGTCAATGTGTTTGATGATAGGAGTGAAAAGCACAAGAGGACAAGTGAGAGGACTGCTGAAGGTTAGAGACCATGAAGGCAACAGGCAACTAAACCAAGCAGGGCAGCTGGCAAGCAGCACAGAAACCTGAGGGTGTCCAGGCCAGCACACAGCAGCACATGGGGCTCACTGGTGCTGTGCCTCAGTGCCAGTAAGGCACCTGGCCTGGCTGCTGCTTAGTTCTCTGAAAGAACATGCTGGTAGGGAGTTGCAACGTATGCCAAATTGATACATCCAAAAAGCATCCATTATCCTCCTTATCAAGCATCCAAGTGTTTGCTATGTTCAGTAAAACTGAAGAGTCAACATATAGAGAGTTTCAAAGACAGTGAAGCAGCCCCTCCACAGGTCTCCCCCATGCCCTTCAGTCCACACACAGAAGTAGCACACACCCCCAGATGTTTGACTTTGTATAGTATTTTTCCACCAATTTTCCTGCTGTCAGTAATAAAAATGTGAAGTTTACTGAGTCTGGTTTTTTATTCCCCAGCTAAGCTTTCTCATTCTACCTGTCCCACTGTCCCTCTGCTGTCCTTTCATGCTGTGAGGAAGCATGTCCTCCTTCAGCTGGCTGCCCCCATGTCTCTTTCTCCCGTCTCATCCATCTCTTTTGCAATACCTGGCAGCCTCCTCCAGCAGGTCTCACCCATCTTCGTGCTCCAGGCCATGGCATCTCCTTCCTAATGCCTGCACAACTCTCAGCATCTTTTGGTCTCACTAAGCTTCCTTCATCTTTTCTGCTGTTTTCCACATTCCTGTCAGTGGAATTCCCTCTGCCATTTTGGTTGGGTTTTCTTTAAATTTCTTCTCTCTCATCCTCCCCTCTCCTCAGCCACAGCTGGGCCCATTGCTCCCACCATTTTCCCTATATTCTTCACAACTTCCTTGGCACTCACATAGGTCCCCACTGTGCCCTGCAGTTATATCTCAGCTGCTTGTGGTTTCCACCATTCATTCTTTCCTTTTTTCATACTGCCAAAGCACTCCAAGAGTGCCCTGGAAGTACACTTGGTTTTTTGTCACTCCATCTGCTCAGCTTTCCCAGTTCAACTCTGCACAGCTCAGTTACAGTCCTAAAGCATTTTGTGGTTTGTTCCTTTCATCCCTCTTCTAAGAAATGAATAAAATCGTCTGGTTTTATCTACCCTGAACAGACAGAATCCCAGGCATGTCACTTTCCTCATCATGCTTTTTTCTTCTCCCTTTTCTGTTCTCAGTCCCTCAGTCTTTTATACCATCTCTAAACAGCCATGCATCTTTTGCAGTCCTTCAAGCATCACATGGCATTTCTGTTCCCCATGTGGAAGAGGGAGTAAGAGCAGAAGTAGGTTCCCAGGCCACCCCTCCACACTCAATGTTCCAATTAGTCCTCTCACCAAAGTCAGCATTTTCCACCCAAGGTGGAGCTGATTAATCACCTCCTTCACCTGCTGGTCTTCTTCACTCCAGCTCTCCTCCTGAAGGATGATGTCTCTAGCCCCTTAAGAAACCCAAACACAGAAGCCACTATTGCATGGGAAAGAAATAGACTTGAAATACAAATGGTGGCAGACTGTTTTAGACACCAGCCCTTTCCTGAGCAGTTGAAAAGCAGCAGGTAGAGCTTGCAGCTGGCACACAGGACAGACACACAGCCAGCATGGTGTCCAGGTTCCCCCTGCACCAGCACAAAGCCCAGTGAAATCCCTGCACACGGTCGTGCTTCTTGGCTTCAGAACACTGCCGAAGACTCAGATAATTTACAACGTTTTTTGGAAGAGAGGAGCTGTATCCATAGGAAGTCAGTCCAGAGCACATCTTAATGTTGAAACCAAGTGCTGTACAGCCATTTCCTCTTCATTTTTGGTGCTCCAATATACACTTGTGAAAAGTATGTTACAGGTGATGCAGCATGTTCAATGAACATTTATTTATGCAAAGAGTAACAGAAAGCTGTTACACTTTCACTGTCTGCATTCTTTTAACTGTGAGGAACTCAGTGCATGCAAGGGCTCAGTGGAGGGCTTTGTCAGAGGTGTCACGAACAGCCACAGGCACCGAGAGTTTGGCACTGACATCCTGATTTTCTTCAAGGAGTGAAGTCCCCCAAGAGAAGCTTTCACATATATGAGAATTTACTGATTTGTTTGTGGTACACTTTATGTATTGGGCCTAGGTGGTCAAGGAAGACCTGGGGAATGTCAGCAGGAACTGATGTGACTTCATTTTAGGTCTGGCTGCGAGAGAGATGGTGCACGTTGTGAGCTTCAAATAAATGACATCGTCCAAATAGGCAATAGCCTAGAGGTGGGCAGACGGGACCAGTCATTTTCAGGTCATGAAACCTGTGGCAGAGAATCCAGAGGTGAATTAAATAAATTGGAATAAGTCTGGATGCTTTGTGAAAAGCCCAAGCTGAGTTGCAAACTTGTAAATTTTTTTAAACCAGTAAAAATAATAGGTTGGATGTGCTTTAACTGAATTTTTGCAACTTTCTGAACATTGTGTTTCACATATGGTTGATCTATATATTATGAGTAAGAGTAGTGACAAACATCACTAAAACAGGAGAATTTAAGTGCATGCCTGAGATATTGCAGTTGTAGCTTTCTTGCCAGAAAAGGAGAAACTTGAAGAGTGGTAAACAAATTCATATTCCACTGGCCCATGTTCCACTGGGACAGCACTCCTAGAAGCAAATGATATTTTAGCTGGTAGCCATAGAAATTTAAAGCAGATTGAAAGCCTGTTTGCCCCAAATGTACCCAGTATGCCTCTCTCCACCTTCAGGAGGTTTGCTGTGTGTCACTTGGCTGCTCTGTAACATGGTAGACATTAACCTAGCATGGGTGATTGCAGGAGGCTCTCGCTTTTAAGTGCTTCTTTTCCACAACATGCATAAAATCTGTCCAAAAATTACCTAGACAAGGCCAGGTTTCTTAACAGGCTAACTCCACGTGTGACCACCTCCTCAGCTAGTGAGGCTTGAGCTTTGTGCGCCATGGGGAAATTCATCTTGCCAGCTGTACCTGTCCTGGCATGGCACTCTCCCATCCTGTACAGCTCCCCTGGTGCACAGGGTGAGCTCACACACCCTGGGTCTGCACCCATGGGGTCTCACCCCATGCCAGCAGCAGTGGTGAGCAGAGCCCTGCCCTCCTCCTTGGAGCTTTCTCCCTCTCGCTTCAAAAAACAGCTTACCCAGGGCACTCTGCTTCCTGGGAGATTTTCTGGTGTTTCTGAGCTAAAGAGGATGAAGAGGCATTCCTGGGAGGGCTTTGGGGCAGGGAGACCCTTTGGAGGCCAGGCAGAGTCAGGTTCTCCCTGGTGTTTGCTCCAGAAGCACAGACTCGCACGTACGGCACAGGTTTGGCTCAAATGCTTTCGGTTCACATCTGCAACAGGTCTGGGGGGTCAGCAGAGGAGCAAGCCATGCAGACATAAATATTCCAGCAGCTAAAACCAGATGTTGCTAACACACATCTCCTTCTGTTGCACTGGAAGAAATATGACTTTTAACTTTTGCCAGGTCTTTTGTGAAAACACAGGAAAGCAAGTGACACGTTTAAATAGAGCTGACAGCCTGCTATTTAAATGCCAAAACAACCATTTACTGATTTTTAAGTGGAATAAATGTTCTTTTTATATCTAAAAGTGGATTTTGAACTGTAACTTAGTTTGCTTATCAAAATACAAGATCCACTCAAGTTTTCTCTTAAATGTATCTCTGTTTTTAAAATGTGTTTATATGACATTCTATCACTGACATGCTATCACTGTAACAACAAAATCTCAAATATTACATTGTTTCAAAAGTAAAAATACAAGAAAAACATCCATTATTCTCCCAAAACCTAAATCAATAATTTTATTTAATTGAAATCAATGGGTCTGTTCAGGATTTACCATGTAAGTGCTGAATTCCATGTATAATCATTATGGTAGGAGACTATTAATTTAAACAGAATTTTATATACTTTAAAAAATTAATTTGAAAATGCAATATTAAATAGTAAGATTTTTTTATTAGTAAATAGCTCTAAAATATTCCAAAAATAAAAAGTAGTGAACTTTGTTACCACCATCACTGATTAGGGATTGTGGTGAAGTCTAGGGCTATGAATACCAAGTCATTGTTTAATTCTACTTAATTAAAATATTTCTCATTCTCTTTGTTTCTTTTCCCATTAAATAGATAGAAAAATTGCAGAATGTTTGTGTGTCTTGTGTACATGCATGTATTTCTTCAAAGGCAGAGATGTCATCATGGTTTATATATATATATATATGTAATATGTGATCATAGTTTTAAAATTAGCTTGTGACATGTACCATTTTCTTAAATATTGGCTCATTTTAGTTTGTTTGCCATGATAAAAAATTGTACTGAGGAGCTTATAGTGTGTGTGCACCACGTACCCCAAGCATTGCTGACTGTGTCCCCACAGTTCAGGTGAGACCAAGGGTGATTTCATTTTGTCCAGGCCTGCTTTGTGCAAATGTGTACTTTTTAGTACAGGTCAGAAAGGGCTACACCTGACCCAAACAGGCTGTTTCACAGGACAGCAAAGAATTGACTGGGTGCTCCATTTGCAAAAGCCCAGTTTTAAAAATGTAGGATATTATGGCAGACCCTCATTGCCAGAAGGCTGGGATCTAAATTACTCTGGTGCAGCAGATCCCTACAAGTCTTAGGAGGAACCTACCCCCCTTTTGTGACTGGGAGTGCTGCACAAGACCTAAATGAGGCCTCAACCTTGTGCTGGATTTCCAGACACACTCCATTTTCCTGACTGTGCATTAAGCAATTTCAGTGCAGGCTTAATGGCCCGGAGAGTCTTTCAGCAGGATCTATGACTGAGAACATCGTTGTGGTCTCCCAGTGTGAAGCACTGAGCACCAGTTGAAGACATCTTCTCTGCAGGCACCAACCAAGGCAGCGTGTGCTGCACGGGGACACTTTCTCTTCACAGTGCATTTCTGTGGGCACAGCCACCCACAGCTGTGAAACACAGCAGATTCTGAGAGCATATTATTAAACATTTTGGTTTCTCTTACTTTGTTGCCAAGAAGATACTGCACAAAACACAGCTCTCTCTCCAGAGACTGAGGCAGATTTTTATCTGGTGTGTATGCTCCAAGATACTGTGGTTTTGATGCTGGTAGTAAGTTGAGGAATACTTGGGCATGCATGGGGCTTTCTGGCTGGGATGGCCAGTGCTGTTGTAAACATGGTTGGAGAGATCAGCCTGACACTTGAGGGTGAATGGCTAATAATCAAATGTAAAGCAAAACAAGAGATTGATCAAATGGTTTCATGCCTAGATACCTAACAGGCTCACCTACCTAATTTCAGTATGTCTCTTGTGACAGTGTTCACAGGGGTTTTCAGGATGAAGGGAGAGACGTAGATCTGACTCCATATTTCAGAAGGCATGATTTATTATTTTATGACATATCTATATTACATTATAACTATGCTAAAAAGAAATAGAAGGAAAGGTTTCCTCAGAAGGCTAGCTAAGAATAGAATAGAAAAGAATGAAAACAAAAGGCAGCTCTCTTGGACTCTGTCCGAGATAGCTCGGCCTTGATTGGCCCTTAATTATAAACATCCAAGATGGGCCAATCGAAAATCCACCTGATGCATTCCACAGCAGTAGATAACCATTGTTTACCTTTTGTTTCTGAGGCCTCAGCTTCTCAGAA
Organism: Calcarius lapponicus; assembly: GCA_039654755.1. NCBI lineage: Eukaryota > Metazoa > Chordata > Aves > Passeriformes > Fringillidae > Calcarius > Calcarius lapponicus. The sequence continues at coordinate 108,378,245 of CM077462.1, forward strand.
AGGGAAAAAATCCCAAGAAATATTTTTAGTGAAAAGATGTCTGTGACAGTGTCTCTCTTGGGAAGATTCCCAAGTCAGATGTTAGTACCAGCCATAGTACATCTCAGGTGATAATATGTGTAAAATTTAGTACCCTTTAAAACCATAGCTGCAAATACTGAATCTACCCAACAGTACTGTTGCCATGTTTCTGAGGTGTGTTGTCATACCTGTAATGCAGTTACAATACTGACATGTAAAGTCTGTGGGACAGGAGGTAATAAAGCACTGCAATATGCACAGACTATGCTTATGTACATCCCATCGCATGTTGCTCTTCATGTGTCCTGAATCCCTGTACCATGCCTGCACATGGCATTCAGGCTTACTTGGCCTTTGAACCTCTTCTTGAAGGTGTGAAATGAGGTCAGGCTGAGCTTTTGTGGCTGGGACTTCAATCACTTTGCCAAAGAGGGTGCATTTAATGCTACTGAACTGTCCACAGCCTGCAGTTCCCTAGTCACAATTTCCCTGAGACAAACACTGCTGCCTGGAAACACAGTTGTTTAGATGAGTACCTTACAGGATGTTAGTATCCTCCAGGATTTTACTCTACACTGTGAACTGGGCTCCCACAAACAGGCAAGTGTAGGAAAAGCAAGTAGGATTCACAGTGCATTTCTCAGCTCAGCACAAATGTTTGGGACAGACAAGTCTGCACTGTGGGATGTTCAGCAATACACACCCTCCTTCATGTCTGACATTCATGCAGCAAAACTGGAGTGTTGCACCATTTATGGACCACAAAGTTGGACACTGTTTGGAGTTTGTTACAGCAGCATTCTAATGATGGTATAGCTGGTCAGCTCAACCTTTGCCAGTAAATTGCTATCCACTCAATGAAAAGTGTTGTATAAATTAGGCTTGGTGCTGATTCTGTCTGCATGCTGAAGGATCTCATTTAGCTGTAGTATTGTATTATTTCAGTGAGAACAGGCCGTGGAGCCAGATGTTTGCTTCAGCTGGATGCAAGTATTCTTGCTCTGCCCGTCACCTTCAGTAGCAGTTTGAGCCTGCTATGTGTTCTGGGCTGAAATTGTGCCTGCTGGGAGAGGCCACATGAAGCAGGCCAGGTCTTCAGTCAACAACTGGTGGATTGCAACTCCTGTGACAAAGGGAGTCTGGATTAGTGGTTTCACTTGGCTTGTCAGAAGATGGGAGAGGTGATGAGATCACTGATCTAGCTGGAAAAAAATAAGTCAGCAGGGGGAAATTATCTCAGCCTCTTTGTTGACATTACTGTAGAAAGCAGTTCTAGAGTTGAGCAGTGTCCATTGTTATTTTTAATACTGTCAGCTAGGAAAATTCATTGCGCATTCATTATATCATATGTTATTGCAGGTACCATTTTGGAAAGGGCAATTCCTGTGATGTGATTCTGATCTCCTATGTGCTATTTTTGCACAAGAGCAGTTCTTGAGACCTTGCCTGCATTGGCAGCAAGCTGGGATATGCATTTACAGCATCCTAGTTATTTCATGTTAATTCATCTGGTGTTTGTCTCTGCGGATGATATTTCACTCCACTTTGAATGTGAATCAAGCTGTGCTTCAAAGAGACCCCCAAAGAAAGCTGGTGCAACATAGTTTGCCCTCTGTACGTTCACACCCTTTTTCACAGGACACTAAATTCCTCTTGCAGACAAGTGCTCCAATTCAGTAGGGTGATTTCAGGCTTAAATCAACCTGAGTGAGACAACACTGCTCCAGCTGAGCTGATAGTGCTACAGGGATGCAGCCATTACAGTGCAAGCAGAACCCTTAAATCAAAATCCACAGTTAACCTCACCAATTCCATCAGAGCATGCTTCCACTTCAAATTTTCAGCCACCCAGTTTACAAGGCTCCCGTGTATCCTACCATGAGTCATTACCCATTTCAGACAGTCTTTTGTGCCATCAGCATCAGGAAAAGATTTTGTTTCAAAAGTAGCCTTCAAAAAAAAAAAAAAAAAAAAGCTACTTTCTGATCCCCACCATTCCCTTAGTCCAGTGTAGACTAAAACAGGTGAATCAGCAGCCATGTGGGAGCAGAAAACTTCAGTAGGAAGAGGGGAAGTAAGGCCTGAGAAGTGAGAAACACCCCATAGCCCAACTTTGCCACTAGGGAAGTCTGCTCCATCTGGAAGAGAGTTTGATGCTTTATTGGTGTTAATTGTGGCAGTGAATGGGCACCAAATACCCTGGTGCAGTACTCAGCCTCCCTGAGGGGCAGATCTGTTGTTGTTAGTGTTTTGTGTGCCTCTGCATTAAAATGGGATTAATAAAATCTATTAGCCCTGAAATGCCACCTTCCACACAGAAAGTTGGAATTTCACAACTTGTAAGTGGCATTTTACTCAGAGACATTTTACTCGAGTATCAAACACATACAGAGACATACAACCTTCAAAACCATAAGGACAAAAAAGATGAGACCCACAGTGTACTGTTGTTCTCTACTTTCATAGATGGGTACAAGTGCAAAAAGAAGATCCAAAAACCTCTTTCTCAGTCATTCCCCTCAATTTCTCTGATGGAAGAAGTCTATTTGGATATCCAAGCCTCATATTACCACAATAAGATCAAAACTTCACATGATTTTAGTTCACAATTGAACATACCCCTCATTTGTTTTACAAAAGCAGGCAGCAAGCCTTGTTTCAGGTAAGCAATTAAGCCAAGCAAGTAGAGAACTGGTTTGTGACTCCAGAGACCAGCAGGTCACTTTGCTGCCCTCTCACAGGCTCTGGGACTGCTTAAATCCCTTCTCCTCCCTCTGCTTTGGTCTCACTGTTTGCAGTCAGGAGCAGAGCCAGCCCTAAGCCCAGGCTGCTCGTGCCAACCCACGAGGGCCCCTTGCTTGAGCAACCACTTAACAGGGATGCATTCCTTTTTTGAGGTTTGAAAATGGTACTAAAAAGAATCATTTCAGTGCCTGCACATAAGTAGTATTTTAAAATGAGGTAAATTATTTGATCATTTTAAGGAAGATAAAATTTTCCTTTCATTTTCACAACTTCCTACAAATGCTTTTTTTGTGATGCAGGCTCTTCATTGATTTTGCAGAGCATGTGTAATTGCAAAACTTGTTTCTGAAGGAGGCAAATGAAACTTTTTATAGCATTTTCAGGCTACTCATAAAAGTGCTGTATTTAAGCTAGGACTAATTTATCAGGTTTATTGGTAGTATTACTATTATTATCAGGTTCTAAAATTAAAGGTAGCCCACCTCAGGCAGAAAAACCTGTGGAAATCCTCAGCATTAACAGTAATTTTCTTCTTCATTTTCTTTGACTACAGAAGGCAGAATGTCTGCTCTCAGTCCTCCAGCATAAGGTAGGAGTATCTCCTAAATGCAAAGCAGCAGAAAAAGAGAATAAGAAAAAAAAGTTTGATTCCCATTTTGTCCAAAATATCTTTCTCCTCTCCCTTTAACATTTTCCTTTGACCCTGAACTTCTTTTTCTTAAAAAAACTCCCATCTTTCTGTGTACTTCTTGTTAGCTCGTGATTGTACAGCCTGGCTGTAGGGCACGACCGGTGAATCATAACAGCAAATGTCAGCAGGAAAAGATCTCCAGTAGCCCATTAGCTGTTTGAGTTCATATTTATTATTTACTGAATGACCGTGAATAATGAACAAGTTGCTCTAAATGATTACAGATTTGTGGCTAAATCTCTATTAAAAAGGGAAAATCAGTTGAAGCAATTACAGAACTTATTTACAAGGAAAAAATTCCCTTTGTCTCATTAATATTACATGGAGAAGATGTAGCAACAGCAAGAGAAATAGAGGTAATTGGTGCAAATTGATTAGGGATGCAAAAAATGAAAACTCTGAAATGACAGAGAAGTGAAGGAAATTCTCTCAAAATGCTTCCATGGAGGTATCTGCCCTAGTCTCTGTGGGCTAGACTTATGCGAACATCAGCGAGTTAGAGTGTTGGAGATTATTGTTACCCAAGTTGTGTTTACAGTTGGTATTTAGAGGTAAATTAGGTTAGGTAAATCCCATCCTAGCTAAACACAGCTAATCTTTTGACTGCCAAGCCTAATTTGTGCTTGAGTTTGGGTCCAATTTTTTCTGAGAAAACTGGATCAGGTCAGGGGTGGCACTGGTGCAAAAGTCTGCAACTTTAGGCATGTCCTCCTCAATGTAAACGATAATTCTGTACCTGTCATATAAATGGACAGAGATATCACAAACTGTACAATTGAAGGAAAATACCAGCTCCTAGTACACAGATTGTGTATCAAACAACAAAAGGAATCTATCCTAAAATAGGAAAGTATCCAAATATTTTTCTCTTGACTTTGTGGAGCACATGTGGTGACGCCTCTTCATGCATTTACTTGAGCAGTTCTCTAAATCAGATTCCATTTTAGGGTAGTCTTGAAGATTATGTAAGAGCAAATTGGGGCTTTATCTTTCCTGCCTAAAGAAGGAATGTGGTATCAGAAGTCATGTTATCAGGCATTATCCAAAGCCTTATACCTGTTAAAATGTCATGTTCAGCATCATATTTAACTAGCTCTAGTTTCCTTCTCTCATTGCACAGTCAAAAGTTCCCCAAATTAATATGCCTATTTGAGTATTTTTAGGCAAGAGCCTATTAATGCTGGTTTTTTTTTTTACAAAAACATGCTATAGCTAAAGCTCATGATGGAAGTAATTTGTAATATTCAATGACCTCATTTTATTCTGTTTTGCTCACTCAATGCTAATGCGTATGATGCCATGTGAAATTCGCAGACGAGCCTGTCTGCAGGACTCATGGGAGCCATAAATGGATTAAACCTCTCACTCCCTACTTTGGCAAGTGATCAGTTACATTTAAATAAAGGTCAGTCTGTCTTTACAAAGAACACACTGAAAGCAAGCTTAATAGCTTTCCCTACTGAGCCTAGAACATAACTATTTGAAGCATAATTAGCAACGGGGTGCCAGTCACTGATTGTGCTTTTTGCTTGATTTTATGTCTGGGGAGTTCCAGTATTCCCCATTAGCTTTAAGAGGGGGCACAGTGCTAGTTATCAAATTGACAGTCTTGACCTGGCCTCTGAAAGCAGCTGTAAAACACTGTTGGGGAAAATTAAGATGAATGCCAAAGCCAGGTCTGTAATACTGCTACAAATTGGACATTTGAGGTCCATGCCACGACTCTAAATAACAAAATAGGTAAAATATCTGATATACATGAGAGTATGGACTTCATTACACTAAACATCAGATGATAAGGAGATACACCAGTTGTCCTATTGTCTCATCTTATGAGCTCTGTATTTTGACTTCTTTTTAAAATACTCCATACCTATTCTTTTCAGTATAACAGAGTGACCAGCTCTGCCATCTGTCAAAATACAGATTTCAAGAACGGTGGAGTGAATCAGCAACAACTGCCCTGCAGTAGAAGGTGATGACCACAAAAGCGTTGTTTTGTCAAGTTAATTAAATATTTAGCCTGTATGAGACATTTAAGAATTAACATGGTTAGAGAATCACAGCATCGTAAAGTGGTTTGGACTGGAAGGGACCTTCAAGATCATCTAGTTCCAACATTCCTAATATATCTTGTGGTGTTCCAATTCTTCAAAATACCTCATTTACTAGGGGTTTATGGGCTGGTATTTATATCCCTGGTAGCAAAAGTGATAATTGTCTACAGGGGGAGAGAACATAGCTGATACAGCAATCTTGGTACTCTGCAGAGAGCCTGAAATTCTAAGAGAGATCTGTGAATTACCTTGACTTTTCTGACTGGAGCATCAGCTTCAAAAGTTTAGTGATTGCACTTCAGTGTTATCAGCAACTAATTTAGCACTGATCATTTTATCTACTACTATCAGAGAAGATGGGTGAGAGCAAAACACAGCAGACTAACTTTTGGGAATTTCTGGAGATAATCCAAGAGCAGACCAGAGAAGCAGACAAGTGACAGCAAAATCAGCAAAAGAATAAGGAGGAGGAGGAATTAAAAGGCAGCAAAGAGGCTGGAATTATTTGGAAAACATCTCTTAAGTAAAGATGAACGTTATAATAAATTATGAAAAAATATTACTATCTCACATTTTAGGTTTGATACAAAGACTATATTCTGTTTATCTCTGTGTAAATCATCAAACTACATTTACTTCAGCTCTTCTCACCTGGTAGATGGTCAATGGCTACATTCCCAGCTCAGGGTCACTACCAGAGAGCAGAGGTCTGTGTCCTCCAAATGCATCTTCACAACATAGAAACTGTAAGAGGAAGATGACCAAGCAGGGATTAAAATAAAAGCATGTACTTTTCCCGATTTACCTGCACTTGGGTGTTAAACACAGGATTCTAGGTCATTCCTTTTGTGAATGGTATATCCATTTTAAGAGTCAATTAAATACATTGCAAAATGTAGGCATTGCCAAGAAATATAGGGCTGTATTTGTTTTATAAGCTCTCAGATATATAAAGAAGACCAATGCCTTAAGCAGCTCCATATCAGTTTTGCCACTCTCCTTCTCTAAAATTTATTTGTTCTTCTGTTTGTTTCATTTCTAGGATTTCTTTTTCCTGATGGAACATTTGTATGAGAAGTGGAGAAATCAGTAACTGATTTAATTGATCATTTTCAGTTTATGTGTAATTTTCATTTTTTACAGATTTTCTACAATGCAGCCAACTAATGCTCTGCTTCCAGCACGGGCACTTCAAGGTCGTATTTCTTTGTTTTCACCACAGATCAGATACCATCACCAGGAAAAACTAATTTGAAAGCATCTTCCATCACAGGCACTTGGAAATAATGAAACGAAACAGCCAAGCAGAGTGAAAAAATCCTGTTTCTTTAACCCATGAATCCTGTGCCAGCAGTGCAGAACTCTCCTCAAGCTCTCACAGTAAAGTTTGCTAGGCAGGTAGCAAACGTGCTCCTGTGGTTTACACCTCCTTAATAATTTCTCTCTTCTGCAGGATGTTTCCTTCAAGCACTGGTAGCATCCAGCTGTGTCTCTTTTGAGCCTTTTAGCATGTTGACATTAACTTTCTTCTGTGTAATTTGGTATTTGAATACATTGAACACTACCTTTGTTCTCTATTGTAGGTCATGGGTTGTATGGGACTTTTGAAATGTTGTCCTCCTGGAGAAAAACTAGAGAAGACCAACACGTTAAAGAGAGGACTGCAGCTGTATTTGCAGACTCCATGCTCTCGTTTTCTCTCACCACTGCCATGTACCTGGTCACTTTTGGAATAGGTGCCAGTCCCTTCACTAACATTGAAGCAGCCAGGATTTTCTGCTGCAATTCCTGTATTGCAATTTTCTTCAACTACCTCTATGTACTCTCCTTTTATGGTTCCAGCCTGGTGTTTACTGGCTACATAGAAAACAACTACCAGCATAGTATCTTCTGCAGAAAGGTACCAAAGCCAGAGGTATTGCAAGAGAAGCCTGCATGGTATAGGTTTCTTCTGACAGCCAGATTCAGTGAGGACACAGATGATTCAGAGGAAACGAACACTTACGAGAGTCATCTTTTGGTGTGGTTCCTGAAACGCTATTATTGTGACTGGATAACAAACACTTATGTCAAGCCTTTTGTAGTTCTCTTTTACCTTGTTTATATTTCCTTTGCCTTAATGGGCTACCTGCAGGTCAGTGAGGGGTCGGACCTGAGCAACATCGTAGCGACCGCGACTCGGACCATCGAGTACACGACTGCCCAGCAGAAGTATTTCAGTAACTACAGCCCGGTCATTGGGTTCTACATCTACGAGTCCATCGAGTACTGGAACACCAGTGTCCAGGAGGACGTGCTGGAGTACACCAAGGGCTTCGTGAGGATATCTTGGTTCGAAAGCTACTTAAATTACCTTAGGAAACTCAACATATCTACTGGATTGCCGAAGAAGAATTTCACTGATATGTTGAGGAACTCCTTCCTGAAGACCCCTCAGTTTGCCCATTTTTCAGAGGATATCATCTTTTCCAAGAAGTACAACAATGAAGTTGATGTTGTGGCCTCCAGGATGTTCTTGGTGGCCAAGACAATGGAAACCAAGAGGGAAGAACTTTATGACCTCCTGGAGACCCTGAGGAAGCTCTCTCTCACCTCCAAGGTGAAATTCATCGTTTTCAATCCATCATTTGTGTACATGGATCGTTATGCCTCTTCAGTGGGAGCCCCCTTACAAAACTCCTGCATTAGTGCTTTATTTCTGCTCTTCTTCTCTGCATTCCTGGTGGCAGACTCTCTGATCAATGTCTGGCTCACTCTAACTGTTGCCTCGGTTGAATTTGGAGTTATAGGTTTTATGACCTTGTGGAAAGTGGAACTAGATTGTATTTCTGTGTTGTGCTTAATTTACGGAATTAATTATACAATTGACAACTGTGCTCCACTGTTATCAACCTTTGTCCTGGGCAAAGAGTTCACAAGAACTAAATGGGTGAAAAATGCCCTGGAAGTGCATGGGGTAGCTATTTTGCAGAGCTACCTCTGCTATATTGTTGGTCTGATTCCTCTTGCAGCTGTGCCTTCAAATCTGACCCGTACACTGTTCAGGTGCTTGTTTTTAATAGCATTAGTCACCTTCTTTCACTGCTTTGCCATTTTACCTGTGATACTGACTTTCCTGCCACCCTCCAAGAAGAAGAGGAAAGAGAAGAAGAATCCTGAAAACCGTGAGGAAATAGAGTGTGTTGAAATGGTGGATATGGATAGCACTCGAGTGGTTGACCAAATTACAACAGTCTAACTTGATTTGTTGGTTGCTTTTTTACACTAGGTCTTACTGAGAAAAAAAAAAAAAAGAAACCAGTACTGACTAAATGTGTGGGGACAGGAAGATTGGAGGTTTTCCCCTCCCTCCTCTAACCTAAATCCAGGAATATTCAAAATTATGGGAGAAATTAAAAATAAATTTTAAAAAAAGCAAGAGCCGGGGTATTGTACCTTGCTCAGTTCCTATAACAGGTAATATGGGAGAATTTGCACACCCATGTAAAGAAAGGTTAAATTTTAGATGCATGAAGTAAGATCTAATGGAAGAAGTTGGGTTCTTAAGCAGTCGTCTGCATCGCCTGTACTGCAGATGCTGCAATTATTGTGGCTAAACCAAATCATGTTGAAAGGTCAACTGTCAAGGCTGAAGTAGCACTAAATGTTTGCTGGATGTAAAGGCTTTACAAACTTTCTGCACAGCAATAACTCAAGTCAGTGAGTCAGCTCTTATAAGTCTTTGCCATCACATTTAATATTTCTTTTCTCCCCTAATCTAAACATTTATGCAAGACTATATAAAAAATAGCAAACTGTACTGGGAAAGAAGGCAGTACACAGCAACCAAGTGCTTTCCAAACACCTTTACGTTATGAATCACTTTTTTTTTTCTAAAAGTATCATTATTTTAAAATTGAAATCATCCCTTGTAACATTTTTAATCATGGTTTTATAGCTGTTTCTTTTTCTTATAAAAACAAAAAAGAACAAAAAAAAAGGAACAAAAAAATCCATGTGACTCTGTCACTCTAGAAAATATATAATTCTATTTTATACATGTCTCGCTACTAGTTAAACATGTAATCTGCTTTACCAACTGTAATTTTGTTAGCACTCTACTAAGACATGTGAGTGGATCTAGCAGCAGACAGAAGATGGTGTACTGAATATTTCAGCACCAAAATCCATGATACAAACCTCAAATACTAAAATGTCATCAAGAAAGTGAATGTTAGGGCTCTTTTAGTGAGAGCCTATTTCAGGCCATTCACTGGTAATGCACACTAAGAGGATTAGTGGATAGTTTTACATAATGTATAACTTAATCCCTCAATCTTCCTAGAGTACCTGTAAAGCAATAGACCTTGCAGCTATGGGCTCTTCCAGGAGACAGTAGACAGTAAGAGTTGAGTGGAACAAACTGAAGGTTGGGTCTGTGGTTTAGCAGCAGCAAGTTTAACAACGTCTCCAAAGAGCCCATATCTAAGGGGCCTATCGAAAACATCACATGTGAGAGGGGAAAAAAAAAAAAAAACAAAAAAAAACAACTTAAAAAGATTACATGACCGAGTTTTTTTGGAGCCGTGAGTTCTAAATCAATAATTCTGTCAGCATCTGTGATGTGGAGTAAAACAGATAAAGCAGCATCTCTTCCCTCCTCCGCCCCCCTCCACCCTTAAGAGCGACAGGCTCATTGCTGTAAGGTTTTATCATGTGGTTGAACCCCAGTGGGGATATGTAAGCCAATTCTGTAGGTTTTGCTGAGAGTATTCTGACCATAAATTGCCTGTGAAACCCCAGTGGCAGGAAGCTGGCTGGTGTGTGTCAGGTGGGTTCATATGGACTGTTGCTTTGTGGTGCAACGTGAATGTATTCCAACCAGGCTCCCTTCTGCAGCTCATCTGGAAACAAAGAGCACTTGAAAAGTTTTCAGCATTTGGCATAAAGTTTGCTTCAATGTCAGTATCTGGAGAGGGAGGGGTATTGCAAAAGCCATGGGGTTTCTTGGAGCACTGGGAGCACCGTGGCTCAGGAGGTTGCCTGTGGTACCTGTACAGTCACTAGGATGTCTGTGGTCACAAAACCAGGATGTGCTTCATTGTGTGAAACGTCTCTTTAGCATCCAAATCCCAGTGACCCCCAAATGCCCTGTACAAAACCTGCAAATGCCACCTACTGAATATTAATTTTCCAGCAAAGAGATATTTCTGAAGCATCCTTCCTAGCAGAAAATAAGATAACCAGATATTTTGCCCTGAAGCAAAATATTACATTCTCACTAGCAAAACAAATCATCAGAGCAGCTGGCAACGTTTACTTTCCCCTGGATAAGTCCCTTCCCTGACCAGAAGAAAGGAAGCTGTGTCCAGGAATGCACAGGCTCTTTGCTTAAGTAAACAACAGTTGCTTCAGTAGCAGCTGGGAAGCTGTAACAACAACTTCAGCCTTGGCAGAACACAGGCAGACACCTTGAAGACAGCCAAATGAATGTAAGGCTAGGAAAAAGATCTGTTTCCCCTGGTTTTTTTAGACTCAGGCTTGGGGCTATGTTTTCCGGCCAAAAAATATTCCTTAAATATACTTCACTGTAAATTTTCTGTGATCATCAGTATGTTGTTTAAATATCAGTCACCCCATCCCCTGGCTGTTCAACAGGCAGCTGCAGTGGCTTTTAAACTTCTGAGGGCATTAGCAAATTAGCTGAGAGTCACAGAGGAACTGCAATTCCTCTGCAGTGATCTACTGACTTGTGTGACACTTGGAAATGGGACACGTGTCAAAGAGGTTGTTTGTACACTGCCGAGAGGAATACATGGCAAACACTGATTTTACACCTCTGCTGTCCCTCATGCTATTCACTTGCAAACACCAGATGCCAAGATAGTCACCATAAACCTCCTCACATCTAATTGCAGTGCATAGACCAGGAGCATCTTTAAAGAGATGTCCAAAGACAAGCTTGCAGTTTCACAGATCTCTTATTAAATCTCACCATGTGAGGCCTTCAGAGATCTTCAAGAAAGGTGATAAAACCAGGGATAAAATTACTTCTCTATCTCCAAACCTGTCAGAAAAAGGATGTGGAGGCATTCCTGTGACAAAGTGCTGCAGAAGAGGCTTGAGTGTCCACAGAAGGCAGGGTGAGAAGTCATGCAGTCCATGCCCTTGCCCCCAGGGCAGAGCCAACAACTTTTAAATAATTTCTGAAGGATGTTTGTCCAGCCCATTCCTAGAAGTCTTTTTAAGGGCAGATTCCATTCCCAGTAGTTCCCCCCCTCCAATGCCATGTTACCCTCTCTAGTAACCAGTAACTCCTGCAAGCCACCCAAGACTGGGATGGAGAACAGGAGCCGTGCCCCTTTCTACACAGGGATAGGACAGGCAGGAGACTGGAGCATCCCCAAAAAACAGAAAACCCAGAACAGAGCCAAAACCAACTTACATGCATTTTTCACTGTGTTTCACATCAAGCTGCCATTCTGTTCCCCAGCATTGGCAGGATACAGCCATGGAAGTGTCCAAGGTGCACTCAGCCCAGGTCCATGAGACTGCGGCCTGAATCCTGATGTGTCTGAGGGATGCACCAAATGCTCCTTCTCTGCAGGTAGCTTGAATACCTCAACATGAACCACGTTCTCAAGGTTTCAGACTATGCTAAGCCACTTTGGCCTTCCTCCCCTTCAACTTTTTCCTCTGGAGCAATTATCTTCACCAAAGTCAATGGACCTCCCTGCACTGATTGATTAGTAGGTGCAGATGCAGTGCTCTGTTCTCAGTCCAAAGCACTCCCAGTGGCTACTGTGCATGAGATTTTACTGGTGAACCTCCAGTTTGGAAGACTACCTAGGCTTAAGCAGATTTTTGTCATACTCTTAAGTGGCTTTTCAGCCCAGGTATCACTGTGGTTTTGTTTGCAATATAGATGATCCAATTTTTTATAAAGGCAGTGAGTAGAGCAGAGTATTATACACTGTCAGGCACTGACTAAAATCTAACAGTGAAAATTTTAGCTAAGGCTAACAAGACTATGTAGGACTATGGCTCACTGAGCACGTATATCTTCTACAAACATGAAAATTCCCATACAGAAAGGTATGGTGTACAGTATATTTTTACTACAGGGTAAGCATGGGGAAAAAAGAGCCAACCTACCTGCATATGGCCCTCAAGATCACTCCAGTTTTCTTGTAATATAACTTCTGATATTGTGTTAGCACAAGTCCACTTTCAATTTACAATTACTCTAAATGGAGAAAAAAAAAAAAAAAACAAAGAAAATTTGTTATAGATGGAATAACCATGCCATAAACATTAATTGATGAAGACAGAATTTTCTGCCCAAAGCAGAAATGTGGAAGTGTTCTAGTTAGATTAAAATTAGAGCTGGAATTGTTGAGAAAAAAACCTGTCTGTGAAAGAAAAAGAGCTTCTTTTCCAAAGACAAGCAAATACACTTATTTTGGTCAACTGCATGAACCTGGAGGGAATTCAGTACCAAAGTGGCCTGAGGTTATGTTGAGTCACGAGAGGATTCACATCTGCTCTCAGAAGTCTTCTGAGCCAGCGCTGAATTCAGGTAAAACATGTACTGTAAATTGAAAGGTGTACTTTTAAATGTTTTTTTCTAGGCTGACTGTCCTCCTGTGAGCCATGAAATCCCACATCAGCCAACACCTTTATTTTTATTCAAAGGGAAAACAAAACTAAGTGGTGGCATGACTGGGCAGAGATCGAGGGAGTCCAGAAGGAAGACAGGCTTCTCTGAAAAACAGAGAGAGCCAGCAAAGCAAATGGGTTGTGGGAGAAGACCCGGTGACTTCAAAACTTAGCAAAGTGGTGGTTTTTCCTACTTTGTTAACTTGGAAAGCAAATATCATGTTCAGGGGAGACACGAGGAAGGGAAGCTGATTAGTGGGAGTCAGCTCTGGGTTTGCTGTGCACTCCAGTGACAGTAGCTCCGCTGGCATGGCTGGGGCCTGTCAGCAGGATGGGAATTGGGAGGGGCAGGGCTGGCGCTGCTGTGTGGGCACTGGGGATGCCAGAGCAGGGGCTGTGGTGGTGCCATTTCCCTTGTCCCCATCCCACAGCCCTGCCAGGGGTTCCCAGGGTGTGCAGCAGCAGAGAGCATCAGCTGCCGTGCAGGAACAGCTCCTCACAGTTCTCACGCTGTGGCAGCACTGCTGGGGGGTTTTGCTGAAGCAGTGCTTTCGTGGCAAGGCACAAGCCCTGTAGGAAACCACTTTCTGGGAGCTCTTGGTTGGAAAGAATTACCTAGAGCCTTTTCCTCCCCTGCCTTTGCACATGTTAAAATCCTTATCCATAAAAACCAGATTGTACCATTTAGCTCTGTAGGGACAAAGTATTTCTTCCATGGCTTTATCCCTACATTTATCACTAGAAGTACCTGTCATTTATTTTCTTATAAACATTGTGAAATAAGTAAGCCTTTCTGGGGTATACACAAGTCTGATGAGAAGGAGGTGGGAAGGGGGGAGAGCCCCTTCCCTTTCCCAAAGGTAGGAAGCCTCTTCCACCCATGGCCAGGCACTACACCGTCACTGCAGGGCACCCCCAGTGACCCCAGCTCACTGCAGTGGGGAGGACAACCTTGTTCCCCTCCCCAGTCTTATTAGAGAGCAGGGAGAAGCTTTAACTCCAGACTGTGGGGGGAGATGGGCCCCCAGGAAGCCCTTGTGAAACCCGTCCAGCGCCAGGAAAGCGCAGTGGCGAACTTCTTGTTTGGTTGGGTTTTTTTTGAGAAAGAGATGGCAAAAGGATCCCAGGAGGGCATTTGAACACAAATTCCTGTCCATGGTGCGTGGGTTGGAGCAGAATGGCATGCCCTGACATGCCACCCCTTGCCCTGTTGTCCTGGCACAGCTTCCTGCCTGGAGAGAGGGCACCTCAGCATCACGTGCGCCTGCCTGGGGCAGCCGCTTCTCAGGCACAAATTGTTCTGATGTCGTTGGCATTCTGCAAGTCGTTACCTTTTTTTAATTTTGGGGAAAAACAAAACAAAAAAAAGATCGGCAGAAACAATTCTAGATTATTTAAGCTCCAAGAAGTCTTAATCTGTGCATCAAATAAATGGCTTGCAAGATGTCAGGGGTTTTCGTTTAGGCTTTTTTTAACCTATTTTTACTATTTTTGTATTAATTTAGGGGAAAAGTTGTATAATGAATCTCAATGTATAGCATAAGCCTAAAATAAAATGGCTGTCTCTCTCTTTGCTTCCTGTGCTCCCAAACTGCTACAGAAATCCCATGCCATCGCCAATGCTACAAACTGATTTTCCTGGCCTAACCCAAATAATCAGGATGAGCATGGCCTCCAAGTCCCCACAGAGAGGGGTGGTGGAGGAGTTCAGAGGCACCTGCTCAGCACAGAGCCAGCAATGTCCCCAGGATGATGGGCATGCTGCTTCTGCAGGAACCCCTCTTGTTCCAGGCTGCACACTGCAAGCACAGGGAAAACCACATCCATTCATTTCCATGTTATTGGGATCTAAGTGCTTTTTGGGGGTGTTCTAGATAATCCAGCAGCAGAACCCCAGCCTTGGCTGGCCAACCAACAGCTAAGGCAAAAATCTGAAACTGATTTGATTAAAAACTACATTTTCTTTCCTCAAACAAGACCTGGACCTTCTGAGATCTGGTAGGTAGGCCTGAAGTGTTACTGTTGAACAGAAGTATTGTGATTGAACAGACTTATTACTATTAAAAATTTTCTTACCAAGACCTTACCTTTCACAAACTCAGAAGCCACATCATCACTGAGAGACCCACCTCTCTCACCAGCAGAACCACAGCTGCTGCTCCAGGATCTTCTGATGCCTGTGCTCAATCATCTTTTTCCCATGCCCAAGCAGATAACCCATTTACACTTCTTTCCTAGTATTTTGGAGAAGGGGAGCAGCATCCCTAAAACCCATTTGGACCAACTGCATCGAAGCAGAAGCAAACCACTCCACCAGGGGATGTGGGTGACAGCTACAGGTTCTCTGTCACTCGTGACTGCAGAAATGAGATATGCATCACTTTACTGTAAAAAGCAGGTGAGCCAGATCCAATCACAAGTCACTGCAACACATAGCAGGAGTTTGGTGTTTTGGCTACCAAGGGCTTTCAGTCACTTTAGTTTAATGGGAAGTTTGGGTCTGCAGTTTAAAGGTGATTCCTGTCACCTGTTATGGCTCCAGGCCTTGTCCCTTTCAGTCATTCTTTCTTTCATTGCCTTAAATTCAGAATCCAGAAGCACTGTTGCCAAAAATTCTGTCTGAAACTGAAACTTAAACGAT
Organism: Calcarius lapponicus; assembly: GCA_039654755.1. Taxonomy (NCBI): domain Eukaryota; kingdom Metazoa; phylum Chordata; class Aves; order Passeriformes; family Fringillidae; genus Calcarius; species Calcarius lapponicus. The sequence continues at coordinate 108,394,038 of CM077462.1, forward strand.
ATCAATTTTTCTAATTGCTAGTATAATGTAAGAGAGGCTATGTCTAAGCATCGCACAGGAACTCAAAAAGCAAAACCCCCATCCCAGGCTGGTGTTCCTCATTTGTATTAGCAGGAGTTCCTTCGTGCAAATCTCCACCGATCTAATTTACAAAATTCAGGCTTTCCAAATGTGTAATCAGCACGTTTCATTCTCAAAGTTCATCTGTACGTGTATCTTCAAAATAAAGGCATGTTAAGTCTGATTTTTAGCTTATCAAGGAATACAGTTCAGCCCAACAAATGTTCGTGAGCAGCATGTCTGAATCCCACATTCAGTGCAATTCTTACACTGCTGCATACAAGTCAGAATATTTTCACTCCCAAATGCCACATTTCCTTATTTGTACAACTAATTTGCACACAGAAACTAGGCAGGACTGTGGACCCAAAACAGTGAAGTGTGCCCATGTTTACATTAATCCTGCATATATCACTTAAACTTTTAAAGGTTTGTGGCTATATAGAACTCATTGAGAACAGGATTTTTTTGCTGACTTCAGTTTATGGGCCAAAAATAACAAATATAAGCACTAGCCAAGCACTAGCTAGAAAAAACCAGGGAATAAGACATCCAACAGTCCATCCAATCATCCTCTTGAAAATTTATACATATGAGAAATGTAGGAATCATGTTAAAGGCCTAAGCTGGGTATCCAGACTATACATAGCATATGTTATATATGAATGCAGAATATTCTATTCTTTTTGGCCACATTGAATCCTCTGAAATATGCTCTGTTCTGTGAGGAGGCATACTTTTGAGCAAAACTGACATTTATCTTCTTAGAAATTACCAATTTGCACAGGTGAAGTTTGCTGGAAACAAAATTTTAAATGTATACAAACAAACTGATGCCAGAAAACACAATTTGTAAAAATTATGCTTTCACATACTGATTAGATTTCATAATAAGCAATCTGTTCCCTGATGCTACAAGTAAAAACTGATTTTTTATCTGTCATCTATATTCAGGAAAATGAGATGCCCCACTAATGTATATATAGAGCATACACCCCCATAGCAATTATGTATTTCTTATACGCCCAACACAAGTTGGCTCTGTATAAAGAGGAGGAAAAGCCAATCTAGAAATGTAGTTGAAAGCTGGTAGGAAGAATAGTTTATCTGTACTGAGATTAGTAATGGATCAGCAGGGGAGGAGCAACAAAGAAGTTTGGTGAGGACTTTAGGAACAAAGAAACTGGCTACAGAAATGCAGAGCTGTCAATAAAACTCAGGTTTTATTGTGTCAGGAAAATGAGAATGAAATTATATTAAAACCCTCTGAGTTGCAAAAAGGAAAGGAAGGTCTAAGCTAGTATGAGACTGAGAAAAATCATGTGAACATATGTAAGACTAGCAGCTGTAATGTATATTAAGGCTGTTAAATAAAAGACAGGATCTGTCTATACAAGGAAAATAAAAAATCACAGCTGCCTAATTATATGATTTCATATATTTGATATAGATGCAGTACCTCATTGTTTTGGAATAAAAGGAGGATATCATAATCTAATCTGAGGCCCAGAGCTGAAGAATTTGACATGATCTATAAACAGTATCATACAGAAAAGGAGATTGGTCATGGATTCTGGCTCATAACTTACTTAAAAATGACAAATTGACCCTCACTATTTTACTGCAGCTCTTATTTAGAGAAGAGCAGCTGACTTTAATGTTCCGAAACAGTCATGCCTTCCTGACGAAAGACTTGTGTGTTGGAAGGATTTCTTTTCTTTTCTTTTGAAGATGCGATCTGTTTTCTCTCTGGACAAAGTGAGTCCTCAGGCACAAAACCCACAGCAAGAAGTAGGAAATTCCTCTCCTAAGGTGATTCCTGATTCAAGGACATCCATCTGCAATTGAATTTCTCTTTTCTCTCCTCTCTGCATACTATTGCAGGCAGTTCCAAACCTGTCTATTGACAGTTTGACCAATCAGTACATCGTCCCCCTCTTGGCAAGATAGGTGGGGTTCTGCCAAGCGTCTCCTGATGCTGCCTCCAGAGGCAGTGGCCACATTATAATATCAGGGTTATTCCTGCTCATTAGCCCCTCTCATGGGAGCCCTTCTGTCAATATCTTGCTGGAAGAGTGGCTGCAATGTCTGTCACAGGACAACCAACAGCAATTTGCTGACCTGCCATGCCTCTGATACACACAAGTGACACAGCATTATCAGATCTAGCAAGGAGGAGCATCAAAAGCTCACTGTCAGGACATCATATGATATTTAATATCACCATCTGTGAGGATGTTTATACAGCAGACTTATTATATGGAATTTGCAGAAATGGGGAGAGATAGAATATCAATTAAACTGCTCATTCAGCTCTTTCCAAACCTCTCCATCAAAGGAAGAGTTCTTGCCTCACAGTCAGTGGTGATACCAAACATTAAGAATCTATTTTACAGAAAAAGATTAAAAGAATTTGGCTTAGAAAGGGGAAATGTGGAGCAGAGATATGTGACCAGAATTATGGATAAGATTGCTAACATCAGTGAGTTCCTTTTTTTTTTTTTTGCCCAGCATATCCCTCAAAGCCAGAATCTCAGAATACAAAATATTTGAAGTGAGAAGCAAATAATAAATTCACGGAGAACATTTCACAGGTAGAAATGACAAATACACATTGGAAACTGTAAAGTCAAGGGAGACAAAAAAATCAACTTAGATGAGAAATGCTTAGATTTACTGTAGAGAACTCCATGAAAACCTGGACAGAAAACCTCCTAAATGTATTCACAGCCCTGGAGAGCTCTTCAGGTGGTCTGTTCCGGCACCAGATCAAAAATAAGGTAAGAGTTTTAAATTATTGATGACTGCAACCAACAGAGCTTTAAAGTATAGAACTTGGATAAGGGAGAAATGGAAAATTATGGGAAAAATACTGAATTACTTATTCATTGTGTTCATCAGCACCTCTCCACAGACTTCTCAGGAGTTACAGCTAATAGCATTTGTTTAAAGCACCACCCAGCACATTCCAGACATCTGTTCCCCCCTTCCCCTGGAAGCCAAAGGCTGAGTTTCATTTTGTCAGTCTGCTTCCAAGGCAGGTGATCCCTCTGACAGTGTCTGAGTGACAAAGGACCTGAGATACAGAGGTGAGCACAGAGCAGCACAGGAAACACCTGAGCCATGGCAAGGCAAAGCTTTGTTCCTCCTTCATCAGACAGCTGTGCAAAAGAGGGCATTCCAATTTCTAATGTACTTTAAAAGCTTATAAGAAAAATTGGCCTCTGTGGAGCACTGTGGTTTCCCTAGGCAGTAGATGTGCTATGGATGCTGTCCAGGCATCCTTATGCTTGTGCTTTCCCAAATCTTAGCAGTCTTAGCAGCCAAAGGCTCCATGCCACACAGAGTGTCCCTCTGACACTCATACTGCAAGTTTCATTGAGATACCTTTTTGGTGAAAATTACTTCTTTCACACCAAAAGAACTGTTTAAATAGGAACTCTTCTATTTGCCCCAGGTCCCCACACCTGCCATCTCTATTCTCTGTCAGTACATCTGGAAATGAAGGTGGCCACAGTGGGAAGGACAGAACTGGAAAGCAAGCAAAGGTCCCATCATTTCAGTTCAGTGGCAGCTAGTTTTGTGAGGCTCAGTTACCAGGAATTTTGTGACCTTCATATTCCAGTACCAAATTTTTAAAAGGTGCTCACTATTCCACTCCCAAGCCAGGAAGAACTATGGATTTTCAGAATACTCCAAGCGGAATATAATTGCTATATTAAAACCATGTTGCCCAGTGGAAATAAAGCATTGGGAAGGGGAGGAGAGGTGAATAGAGTTGCTGAATTTGAAATTTTCAGCAGAAAAGACTGGGTTTTCTTTTTTTAAAGAAAGTTCACATTTTTGCCTTTGTTTTGAAAGGAGAAGTCTTTAAGTCTGACAAACTCAAAGCACATAAATTCATATACAAAACCTTCTGTTCAGGAGAGGAGAGTCCAGATGTGAGCTGAGGAAAGATGTCAAGGCAGTAGCAAATGCAAAAAATAGCAAACATTACAATTCTATGGAAACACGGATTTGAATGCATAATTGGCTGAATGTTAACAAAAATCTCCTGATGCAAGAAAAATAAAGTAAGGGAAAGATTGTCAAAAAACTTTCCATGGTTTTTAACTTCTTGTTATGTCTCATCTGTGGCTTTTACATTCCATTCAAATCTGTAATCAGTTTCTTTAGACATAGTTGTCATTAATATACATTCAGCCATTGACCAAATATAAACCATACTCAGGTGGCCAGCCATAGATCTCAAGTAGTCAAAGGTCATCCTTTACAGCTACCCCTGCTCCTAAAACACATATCAAGTGTACATATTCACAGAACAATGGGGAAAATCTATACAAAATTCTAACCTACCTGGGAACAATTTGCTTTAAACAAGCCAAACAGAATTGAAAAATTGTTTGCAGCAAATACTTTTAAAAGCTCAAAATGTGAAGGTAAAGTAGCTCTATTCAAACCTTTTGAAGAGAATGAATGAGAGAATGAATGTGAAAAAGCACATGGAGTGCAATTTAAAGAAGCAAGCAAGCGAATCATGACCAGAGAATGTCTATAAAACCTTGGCAGTTGACCTTCAATGGGTGAGGATGGTAAGTGGTTTGGAGAATCAGCATTTCATCAAGTGGTTGAGTATATTTTTACCCTTTTCAAATATGAACCAGCTCATCAGGTAAAAACTGGTCATGCAAGGTTTGTCCATTTGCCTGCTCTCAGTGAGCATGAAAAAAACCATATTCCTAATCAAGCCTGTGGTTTCTGCTGGCTTTGGTTAATTCCAGTGTGTTTCTGTTAACCACTAAGGGGACAAAAGACAGAAAGGGACAAAAGACAGAAATAAAAATCCTCCAAACCTTTATTGCTATTCCTTTCTCAAGAATGTATCCTACACCTCCCATTACCTTCTCCTTTTGCTATGCCAGACCTCTCTGACGAAATTCCCCAATTTTGGCCAGTTGACTCAAGTGCTCCCCTAATACACTCTTGCAATTGTAAGTACTCAGGGGTTCCACTAAAGGGGTGGCTGGATGCAGCTTCAGGACTAATTGTATCCTATGAGTTATAGAATTATGCACCAACAGCTAAAAGGACACAATTACAAAGTGAACTATTGTGACACACACTGTGTAATGTCATACAATCAAATGCAACGTTTAGTAGACATGAACTTCTTTGTCATTTTGTATTTATTTATACAGGTTTAAAAAAAAATAAAAAATAAAGCACACATTTAAAAATATCCCTTTCTCCAATGTGTCTCTGCAGCATTTTGCAACTTCCCGTTGAGGCTGATGGGAAGGCAATGACTTGGTCAGTGCCTGGGGAACTCAGCAGTGACTAGCAAGGAATATGCAGCTCTTGTTTGAATTGAATTATACCTGCAAAGAGAGGGAGACAACCTTCCAGAGAGTGTGGGAGAGAAAGGGAACGGCTCACCAGGCATTTGCTAGGAGCTGCCTAGGTGGGAACACCAAATTTCTGCAGAAGTAGGAGCCTTAACTAGGTCACTGCCTAAAGACCTGCATTTTTCCAGCAATGTGCCAGTAATGAAACACCTAAGGGTTTCTAATTCCTGGGCTCCTCCCTCAGCTACAAAGTAGGGGGGAAAAGGAAAGGGGAAAAAGGTCTTCCCTTACAGCTGGAGAACTGATAAATTTCTGGCATGCCCACAAAGCAGGGAGGTGACACCAGGGAGCCAGGTCCTGCCAGTTTGCCCAAGGACCCACAGTTTATCCCACCAAGTCTGTAACACACAGAGGCTCTGCTTTGCAGACCTCCAGCAACCCTGTGTCCCTCTCCTCTGGGAGTGACAATGCACATTTCAAGATCTCTGTCTTTCTTCAGAGGAAGATTCTCTGGCACCTTGCCCTCCTGCAATGCCACCCTCCTTCTCTCTCCCTGCTTGTTCTCATCCTCATTTATCTCACAGACACACACATAAGAGATTCCTATGCAAAAGGATGATCTCAGTCCATGCCCCTATGGCCTTAGCCATTGGCAAAGGAAAGCAATCCACAATTTTGGCAAAATTACCATTTTTCTCCTTTCCTCAATGAACCACAAGAAACAGAGAAAGATGATCTAATGATGGATATTCAAAATACTGCAGAGGGAACAAAAGCCAAGCATGCTACTAATTTTTACAAAATATGTGCTGTGAGTTTAGTGTAAGTACAATGAGTGGAGAGGGCATATCATTATTTTCTAGAACGGTTACAGAATCAATTTTGTGGCAGCAGTTTTGGTCTGTGCTTTGAATGCAAAGCAATTACAATGTCAAATGGCACTATTTTGAAAAAAGAAAAGTGTTTCTGAAATTTAATTGTGTTCAAATCCCATAGTAATTGTGGTACAATAGGAATTATCAGGTGAAATTTCAAATCTATCTCTACATTTGCATGTGTGTCCATGCTCACATTTGGTGTACTCAGTGGTACTTTTAGCAGACACACAAGGGAGAGATCCCACATGGGCTCTTCAGGGCCAGCTCCATTTAATGTTTTCACTACTACCAGCATGGATAGTGCACAAAAGAAGATATTATTAAAGCATTGTCTGCCTAAGCTGGAAGAACTGCAGAATTCTGCAGGCCGAGAACAGAGTCAAAACACACTCAGACCATTGAAAGAAAGAATGATGTGAACTCAACTGTAAGAAATTCAGAAAAGCCAAGTCCATGGGGGAAAGAGAAATCAGTGGTGCAAACACAAAGTGTGGAAAAACTGATTAAACAGCAGTTTTGCAGAAGAGTATCAGAGATTGCACTTGGTCACTGCTTCACGGTGAATAAAAACTGTGGCAATGCTACAAAGCCACCACATCTAATCCTTATCCAATTTATTAAAAGAATCACATACAGAAGACATGGAAGACATTTTTTTTCTGTTCTCCTTAGAGGAGATGAATCTTCAACTGAACACTGTGGGCATGACCCTTGGAAAGAGTGCGGAATTAAATGAGAATGAGGAGTCAGAAAAATGCACTTTCTTCAGGAAAGCCTGCTTATTCTGTGAGAGATGAATTTGAGAACCACAGTAGCACTTTTCTGTATAAAAAGGATATATAAGAACAGGTATCAAATGCTTCTTGTGTCCCCTGAAGGTGGGACAAGACACAATCATTTTAATTTGCAGCAAATATAAGTCAATTTGTATATCCTAATTCCAAGAATAGGCATGTACTGGGAATATTCCTAGGCTGGCTGTGGGACCATGTTTAGCAGTGTTTAAAGAACAGGTAACACAAAAAACTGCTTGAAACAACCTAAATACTGATTCAGTCCCTTTTTTAACAAAAATCCAGTGTTTTCCAACTCAAGTATGGTATAGCAATTTAGGTTGCCCCAAGCTATGTCCCTTTAAATTGGCTCAAATTATGTATTCAGAAACACAGGCACCTTGAATTGCTTGTCATGTCACTTAGCATAAAAGCTGGATTCCTGGCCTGTAGAGGCTGGGATGTGTTCAAAAAAATGGGAGATTTATGTGTCTGTAACTAATACTTTTAAGTATGGCAATTTAAAATTTGTAGCAATTCAGCCTCAATAAGTGGAGAAAATGTGGTGTCTTCTACTGTTTCCTGATGCACTTTAATATGTATCTGTGAAATTCAAGCTCTTGAGCTCACAGAAAATCTCTGCTGTAAAACATTCAGTTAGAAGGGTCCATGAAATACAGAATAACAGCAGAAGAGACAAATTAATTTGCTCAATTGACGATTATTGGAAGCTTAGGAGACAAGAAATACCAGACTAAATACTTTCTCCATTTCTTTCTTGCAAATCAGTCTTTGGGTGTTTAATGAGTTCCTATCGGTCTATGCAAATAATTCACAATGAATAATTTATCTGATTTTTTTTCTGTTTGGGGGATATCTAAAAGCAAATTGGTTTCCTCTCACATATTCATTATTCAAAATTATATTAATACAGCCTTGGGTGAATGTGTTTTCACTGCAGTTGCTTTGCTCCACAATTCAAGTTTTCATACCAACTATGTGTGGCAAGGGTCCCACCAAATTTCTCTTGTCCTCAGGGCAAAGATTCCTTCTAGATGAGTTAAGGTCCCACTCTCACCAGGCTCTGCAGGATCTCTGTCCACTGATGCCATGGAGGGGGCTAACCTCCTAATCTGAGCATCTGGATGTGCTGTGGGCATCTGGATTAGGCTGGCAGGTGGGAGTTACTGCCAGTCCTAAATTAAGGACCCTCTTGAGCTCCCACTTTCCAAATTAACTGGCTGAAGAGAAGCAAGATTACCCAGGGAAAGAAAAGCAGCACTCCTCCAGGCACCCCATTTCTGCCATTAATGTTCCCTATCTCTTCCATTGGCTGTTCTCAGTCAACATTATCATAGAATCATTAAATATTTTAAGTTGTAAAATACTTTAGGGGCAATCAGTCCAACTGTGTATTAGATGTATGGTTTGCCCACAAGAGGTAGGCAAAGGATTGTGACCTTAGTTTTGGATCTCATTTTAATAATTCCTATGTGAAGGAAATTGCCACCGTACTTGAAGACTTCACCCTTTTGGGTACAGTCCATGGAACTCCTTCTGCTCCTTGGAACAGAGAATTAAAATGCTTGTGTGGAGAACTTTCAATTCACCTCTGTCATGAAGCTTAGGGATGCCAGACAGAGCAGCTAACACAACAGGCATTGTTCCTCTGCTGTAAAACACTGAGAATGCCAAATGCGACCGAGAACTGGCAAGGACCTTCAGCAAGCAAATTTTGAATAGGAAGAAAAGCTTGAACTGTAGTTGTTTTTCCAGATGCAGTCAGATCTTTTGATAATCACATTTCTATAAATTTTCTCATTACTTCAGTGCAGACAGTTAAGGAGTTTGTTAACTGAACACAATGGAATATTTGTGTTGCTAGAGGCACTTGACAAGGGGACACACTGTATTAGAAGTTCAGTGTGTCCAGCTCCTTCAAACTCCTTCTTTAACATTTTCAGAATGCAGAATGCCAATTACACTGCAGCATTTGCCTTTGAAGATTCGTCTTCCTCAGAAGCTCACCTCAGACTTCCTCTTTCACCATCTCAGAATGCTAGAAGAAGTCATTCAAAGTTATCAAGAATATTTTTATTCACAAATAGAAAGGCTCATTCTCTTTACTGCCATAAAAAGCCAGCTTAAACTGCTGACTGCCTGTGGCTAGCCTATTAATGTAAAAGTGAGAGAGCATGCATGGGGGAGATAAAAAGGGGCAAAGGAAAGAACAGAAAGCAGGCAGGGAGAAAAAAGAGATTAAAAGAAGAGGGGGGGAAAGTCAAAGAAATAAGTGGAATGGGAAAAAAAGCAGAAAAGGAAGTCAAAATATAGAGACAGTAGAAAGGAAGAAACAGTGAAGAAAAACAAGGATATTGGGAAAAGGCAGGGATGATACCAGATCTTAAAATAATTTTGAGAAAATAGATAGTGATGTCAAAATCCCAGTAATTGAATTTTTGCCTTGAAAAGCCCCTGACAGTTTTGCTTAAATGTTTAGCCACATAAAATCAAACTCCACATCCCTGGCTGCATGTATCTCTCAATGAAGTCAACAAGAATCAATAGCAACTGCAGCATTCAAATCCATGCTGTTTTCATTGTAGAAAAGGCAAATACAATATTCTTTCCATACCTGCACCGTTTCTCCATCTTTTTGTGGCCTCCAATATGCTTCCTAACATGTGTATCCCAAAGCCACTGTTGTTAGCCTTCCTGAATTGATGGCACCCAGCTGAAAAGAAGCCAGTGAGGGAGAGCTCACACGTTGTCTGTTCTTAATAAATAATCATTAAAGGATAGATTGGCAGCACCACAGCATTGTCCAACACTCAGTCTATTTGCCTTGAGTCAGCTGCTCTGTACTTTCTCCCTATTCTTGCATAATTGAATACTACATCCTACATTTCTTTTTTTATCTGTGCAAGGATTGGTCTTATCTGAAAAATATTGTAAATTCATTCAAATTTCATGAATTCATTGGACCTAATGCAAACTGGAGGTACAGGAAAACCAAATAAATTAGTAAACCAGCACGTCTCCACTACCAATTAATAGGGGTGTTTTCTGTTTCCTTTAACTGCAACTCAGGCCTGCCTGGCCTCTCCCCCATCCTTTGCAAACGACACTGAAAAATTTATGAGCAGCCCAAACTGCCTCAATCATTTCAATATCTCAGACTTACAACATATCACACAAAGTGAGTACTCAAATGCTTGAATCATCACACTGGGGCCACGTTTCTTGGAGCAGTGATGTTTCTATCCATCCACCCGACAGGTCTGATGAGAGTCCTGCAAACAGGGGCCAGACCAGGAAGTAATAGTGTCACATAAGAGTTAGATAAATGCTTCACTAGTGGAAGCGGTTCAAAGATTTCTTGGCAGTTTAGACAAATCCTGAATGTTGTAAGCACGGGAGCAAATGAGTGAGTAGGTCTCCTTTCAGACCTGGAGCTCAGGTGATCATGGCAGTGGAGGGCTATGAATAAGCACAGTGTCACCAGGAGAGGCAGGGAGCTGATGGGAGCTGTGAAAATGTGTATTTTATGATTGGCTTTTCGCAAATATTAAAATGAATATTATATGTGTCGTGTAAGAAAGTAATGCTGTATTAATTCTCTTAAGCAGTGTGTTAAATAGAGTTTTAGGTTATAACAAAATGTTAAAATAGAAACTATGCTATGTAGGATACTTTTTTTCTAAAGAAAGGACTCACACTGAGATAGCAGCCACAGGACACCTAAATCTTTCAGAGAAAGAGAATTTATTGCTCCATTGTCAGGAGAAATGAACTTCTTCCAGCCTCACTTGGGCAGGATGACGCCGTCAGGATTATGAGGAAGAAATTGACGATGACCAGACAGAATCCTGTATTTGAATGGAATTTATGCATCATGTATGAGGTGTATGAATATGCAACAGGTTATTGTTTTTAAGGGTTAATCCTCTGTAAACAGGTATCATTTTTGGGCTTATGTCACCCAGAAAAAGGTACCCAGATGTCCATAAATCTTTGTTTCTATTATCTTATATTGTCCTAACTCAAATTGTCCTAATTCATATTGTCCTAATTCAAATTGTCCAAATCATTGTTACTCTAATTGTATTACTATTTTTATAACCATTTTATTACTATTACATTTTTTAAATTTTAAAAACAAGTGATTGGCATTTTTTCACAGAGGCCATGACAATCCAGAAGGGGTGGCAGGTGGTCAGAGGGTTTCTGGAGTTTGAGGGGACACCTCTTTCCTACCTTTCCATCCATCTCACAGGGGCTGACGCAAGATCTCCCAGTTTATTTTCTGTCTGGTGGGCTTTGGTCTGTAAGAGGGGCACAGCAGCAGAGCCAGCCCTGCTCCCTCGGGGAGCCCAGCCCTTGCCCTCTGGTCAGGCTGCCAGGCTGTCCGTGCCCTGTCCCACCCCAGTGGGGCAGCTTCCCCAGGGGAGCGCCCCCAGTTCCCAGCCAGGGGATTCCCTGCAGGAATCACACCGGGCAGGGGACAGCGGGGACACTGCAGGCACAGCTCCCAGCAGCTGCCAGTCGCCCTGCCTGCCTGCTGGGACACGGGGAGGAGCACATGGCCCCCTGCCTCAGCCTGAGTCAGGAACACTAATGCTGAAAAGCACATCCTAAAATCTAACAGGCTCAGGTCTTCAGGACCATTTTGCCTGTGCAAAAACCTAATGATTCTTCATTTGGACACCAGTCTAAACAGCAGAGCCATGATGATCCAGAGGGAGCTGTCAGGCTTGTGGGTCTCTCTGTGTGTCTCATTTAGGATGGGAAGACAGATAAAAGACAATCAGGTTGATTAGCCAGAGGGAATGACTTACAGTTTCATGTACTGTGTGCTTTGCACACGTAAGCAACAGAACAAATTCAGATACATTCCTGAGTGGCCTATATTGTGACCATGTTCACAGGGTACGAGGATGAGGGAAGAGACGAGGATCTGACTCCATGTTTCAGAAGGCTTGATTTATTATTTTATTATATATATTATATTAAAACTCTACTAAAAGAATAGAAGAAAGGATTTCATCAGAAGGCTAGCTAAGAACAGAAAAAGAAAGAATGATAACAAAGGTTTGTGACTCGGACTCTCCGTCCAAGCCAGCTCACTATGATTGGTCATTAATTACAAACAACCAACATGGGCCAATCACAGATCCACCTGTTGCATTCCGCAGCAAGATAACCATTGTTTACATTTTGTTCCTGAGGCCTCTCAGCTTCTCAGGAGGAAAAATCCTAAGGAAAGGTTTTTTCATAAAAGATGTCTGTGACACTATATAATCAAAAATATCTATATCTAGGCCCTAAAACAGAGAGAGGATTTGTCTCCCTTTTAAAAGTCAAGGTATCTAAGCACATAATATAGAAGGAAAGAAAACTTAGTATTTCCCTCTAGAGGTCTTTTAACAAAAGAATGTGTCACAATGATGTACAGAAGGTAGAAAACAAATTTGATAAAATAAAAATACAGAAAAAATAATTTTTTAAGGACAGTGTGACATAATATTTTTGGCTATGATGCAAAAGCATATTTTTGATTTGCACAATAAGTCCCTTTCAAGAAATACTCACTATTAGTTGTAAAATGTCATGTTGTAAAGCAGAACCATCCATCAAAATGCAAAACAAGCAGGTTTCTTATTTTGGGACAAATGGAGTTCACCGAAGATATGAGGTCAGGTGAAAAGAAGGAAAATTTTCTGTATTTTTCAGCCAACAGGGCTGTGAGAAAAATCCTTTCTGAATCCTTGCCGTTGATGTGCCTGTGCTGTACCTGTGCAGCTCGAGGTTCCTCGTAGACAGAAAGCAGGATGCATTAATCATGAGGAACAGAGGGCCTGAAGCTGCAGTGTGCCACTCCACTTGAAAAGCCTCTAAAATATGCTAGTGCCAGATCTGCCTGGGCTGAAAACAGTGTACTGCTCACAATGATGCATCTGAAAGGAATAAAATTAAATGCATGCTCTCAGAAAACTTGCTGCACATCTACTCCCAATTTCTTCCCAATTCTGCCTTACCAAAGGGTTGCAATTTCCATCTCTGTCTTAAGCATGCTCCTTCTGTGTCTTTCATCAGACCAACAGAGCTTCCTCCTGCCTTTCTCATGCAAGTTCACCTCAATGAAATCACCCAGGTAAATAAGGCGAGCAAGATTTTCCCACTACCTCACAGGGAATCCGTCTGCCCAGGCTTCACTCTCTGTAATGTATGGCTTTTGTTCCTGGCCCCCTGCACACAGTTAGGCACCCAGGCACGATGGTGATGTGGCTTTCTCCCGATGTGCACCTGGCAGATGGTGGTGTGCGCTAGCTCTGCACTCAGCAATGCAGCCTGCTCATCACCACACTGGAGCCAGAACAGCCTCGGCCACGTTCCCAAGCACTCACTCTTTGTCTGGAGTTCCTCAGATATTTCAGTGCCAGCCATACATCACAACTTTAAGAGCTGAGGTGACAATTCAAAATATGAAAATCATTGCAGAGTAAATGAAGCAAATGATTGTTTTTGACAAATACACATGAGTGTGGCACTCAGAAATCTGGCTTGGATGTCTCTAAATAATTAAATTTATCTACCTCAGTAACTGCATTTGAATTGCAAATTAATTCTCCACCTCAGCTCTGCCTCGTGTGTGTCTCCACTGGTACCTGAGCTCCCACAGCCACAGGCTCTGAGTGCAGGAGCACCTTTGGGCAGAAGCATTTCAGTGCAGAGAGCACCCAGGGTGGGGACACTTGGCTTTGCTACACAAGGTTTTGTTGTCACCCTCCTTGCCCTTCCTTTTGGTGCCTTTTAGTGGGTGCTGTGCTGTGCAGCACATCCAGAGCCCAGGGACAGAGCCAAGCATGGAGCTGCTGAGGCAGGGCTGTGCTCCTGCAAACCTGGCTTAGGTCCATCCCGTGTGTTGTGGTATCTTTCAACTGCATAAACCATCCTCCCTACCCTGCTGCTGTCCTTTCTACACAGAATAGACAGGGCAGCACTGCTCTCCTGATATTCCCCACTGGGGGAATGACAAAGTTCATTGTTAAGTCCCTGTATTGTTTCCATCTTTGTTCAGCTCTCCACCAATGCCACCCTTATTACAAGTCACTCAAATTCCATTGTAAGACAGAATTACCCACCTCCCTACTACTTCTCAACATATGAGCATTTTCCCAAGAACAATGACTTGGTTCTCCCAAATGTCCTGTGAAATGAGGAAACTTCCATTTTACAAACAGAGGCTTGAGGCACAGAGATATTAATGTCAACAGGGCTAAGTCACTTTAAAAGTTTATAGTTTGACTTTCTTAGGGAACCAGGCATTTTATTGCACTAGGTTTCTCCACAGCAGTGCAGTTTCCATTGGAAACTCCAAGCATTCCTCATTTCATTTTAACAAGTCAGACTGAAGGGCTCAGATAAGAAATCCAGAAATTGAAGAACACACAGGCAGCACCTGTGAGAAATATCAGTGAAGTGATGTGATTTAAATCCCAGTGGAATTCTGGCAAGTCAGGAAGAAAAGAAAGTTCTCCAGGGCAGTATTTAACAGCCCATCCCAGAAGACTTCCTCTTGTTCTATCTTATTCACTGCACAGATTCTCAGTTCCCACAGCAGATGATGCAGAGGTCCTGGAGGTGACAGCTTCTCCCCATGGCTGTGACACATCCCCAGCCCATGTACCCTGAGCTATTTACAGCACTGTGGAAAACTCTGTGTGTGGTGTGAAGGGTGAGCAAGTAACCCAAAATTGCACTTGCTACCATTCAGGATTATAAAGTCAGCTTTGCACAGGCAAGTTGAAAACTGATTTTTTTTTCTTCTAGTTCCATACCCTCTTCTGGTGCTGTAAGAAAACCCTTAGGACAAGTGCAGAAGGGGCTAGGAAGTTCCCAGGTTTCATGCTTACAGCCCTGAAGCAACCCTGAGGCAGGAATAATCCTCTGCAGAAGTGTCACAAAGATGACAATGGCAAATGGCCACTCTGGCTCCTTAGCAAAAGGAGCCACACTACACTCCACCATGGCAGTAAGTGAATTTTTGCCTTTGCACCCTGAGCTGCCCTCCTGACCCCTTGTGACTCTCAGTGCCTCGGGTTTGGTGCCACCTGAGCCTTGCCCTCATCCTACAGGGCTCCATCCTGCCCCCCTTCCTCAGCCCCAACCTTCCCACCCCCATGTCCCTCCCAGCACAGACACACACACACAATGACCATTCTGCACGCAGAATGAAATCAGTCAGCACAAACTGTACTCTCTCAGGGGTATTTTCACAGAGGGAGTAAGGGACAGATCCTGACACCAGCCCTGCTCCTCACCCAGCTTTCTAGCCCCACCCTAAAGCTCTGCCTGAGCGAGGCTGTCCCCTCTTTCCTGCAAACTGGAAAATTGTTTCAGAGAATAGAAATTGTGCACATGTTTTGGCAGTGAAAGTTATAAATGTAAACTCTTAAATTTTAGCAAAGTTATGAAGCATAGAAAAACAATTATAAATATTTTTGTAGCCTGGAGTGACACTTGATTACCTGGCTGCATTATTTAAGAGCAGCTTTTACAAACAGAAAGAATATGAATGGGATCTCTGGATAATCAGACAATCTCAGCTGACAAAACAGTAACTAAATGAACACAGGACTCAGTTGAATTCTCTCTGTCAGGTGGCCAGGTCTCTACTACTCAGAGATTAGGAAGTGAATTCTCTCTATAGAGACCTTTCTTTATATCTGGAAGCAAAACCCAAAGCTTTTTAGCAGCACTTCCAATTTATCCCTTCTACTAACAGGCAGCATCCTCTTAAAAATCTTTTGATCTCTCTACAGTACTAAATTACACAGTCCTAATCCCAAGTGAATCAGATGATTGTGCCTGTCTGTCCTGTAGAGGCACTTGGAGACAGCTTCACTCAACATAAGCAGCATCTGCTCTGCAAACATCATACCTGCTATCCACACCTAAAAGTGGTTTTGGCTGACTAACAAGCACTACTCTTGTAACATTAGCCCAGCTGGATAGTGTTCATTTATATAGTCTGCTTTATATGTGTTTATTTATTACTATTAATAAATAGTATATTAGAATAATATAATGTAGTTATAAATTACATAATTGTTTGTTTGTTTGCTTGCTTTGTTCAGATAACTAATTTATAATCTGCTAGCCCAACTACATCTTTAGGTGTAGATAGAAGTTTGGGACAGCTATAGGCTCTCTGGAGTCATCTGCCATATGTAGTGGCTACAGAGATCATGGATAGACTTAGCAGGGGGAGGAGGCTCATGTGAGAGTGCTGTGTGTATTTTTAGGAGTTTTCTCATACCTGTCAAATGAAGAAAAGATGCTATACTGATTTCAAGTGACCCCATCACTGCAGCTGGATGCAAGATGCTGGGTGGTCAGAGTGCCTGCTCACAGCTCAGTGTCTTACACCAGCTGGGTGGCAGCATCACCTTTCAAGCACAGACAGGCCTGTGTCACTGTCATATTTTCTGGAAAAATCCCTTTCCCAGGATTTTCTCCTGGGAAGCTGAGAAGCTGCAGAGAAAAAGGAAAACAACATTATCTGATTTGCTTCTCCTGTGTTTTGCTGCTTTGGAATGTGGTTTGAGCATCGTTTACCAGCAGGTGATTGTTTCATTGGTTTCATGGGAATTGTTTTGACTTAGTGACCAATCACCATCAGCTGTGTCAGGGCTCTGGAAGGAGTCACAAGTTTTTCATTAGTATCTTGTTAAGCCTTCTGCAAATATCCTTTCTCTATTCTTTAGTAGAGTTTTAGTATAGCATTCTTTAGTATAATATGGTAACATAAAATAACAAATTAGCCTTCTAAGAACATGGAGTCAGATTCATTCCTTCCTGCCATGAGGGACCCCAGAAAATGCCACAGGCCTGGCTTTCCATGACACATCTGTCTTGCCATTTAGGCCTAACCCTGAGGTCTGGGATGAGAATCCAGCCTGGCAGGGCTCCCAGCCTGCCTCACCACTGTGACAAACCCATCAGCAACCACCTGAAATAAAGAGCATCACGGTGCTCTGGCTGAACCCCTCACACCTGTAGCTTCAGGTTGCTCCCAGAAGGACAAGGGGAACTTTGGAACATGGTTCAGGTGGGACACATGTTCGTTTGCAAAGTAATGTGCAAGAAGTTTGAGGAGCTGCTGTCTCAGCAGGGAGCCCACTCTCACTCAGCTGGGTGCCACAACCTCTGCTGAAGGAGCTCAAACTCCTTAAACAGCTCTGAGCTCTTTCTAGGGCCAGGGCCAGTGCCCTGAGCAGCTTCACACTGGCACTCAGTGCCCCGGCACGGATTTAAAGCACCAATTCCAAACTCCCTGTGTGTCACCAGCAGAACTGATCCAACAGGAGCTTGAAAGCATCATCATCCAGCCAAGAACCAGAGGCTTGGACTGAAAGTCTTGGGAAAGAAAATGTGGGGTCTGGAGCCCGTTCCCGGATTCAGGGGAATATTGCTGGTGCTCTCCCAAGCTTCATGACTGCCTGTTTGGCTCAGGGAAACATCCCAACAGCCCTGCACTGGCTTAAGTCACTGGGGACGGGAATTAGATGATATTTAAGGTCCCTTCCAGCCCAAGCCTTTCTATGACTCTGTGAAATCTATGAAAAATCCTTCATTATATTTTAAATAGAAAGGATACTCCTTTTACACTCTGTTTTCTGAGCCTTTGGATTACCCTTATCCAGGCTGGTCTCTTTGACAATGAAAGCCTCCTCATAATGCTGTTCAGTAATGAGACTTCAGACAGGGAAGCTTCAAGGAAAACTCCAAAAGCTGCAGCAGAGCTCTCAGCGCTGGCAGCACCAAGAAGGGATCACAGACAGACACTCTGCTTACCAGGGAGACCCTCCTCTCTGGCTGTCAGACCCTTCGCTTTTCTTCCACTTCCACTCCACCATCTCTCATCAAAGTGACAGGTGTGAGACCATGGATCTCAATTAATGTCTGTTAACTGCTTGGATGGAATTTGACAGAATATGAAATGCTATTATTAAATGCACAGAAATAACTAAAGATAGGATGAAGTGCACATGCACAGATATGCAATAATTATATATATATATATATGTATGTATGCATTATGTTTTTTCTCAAGAAGCCAGTGAAAAGTTATTGACTTTTTATCCCCTTCTGAGATACTTTCTGATAATGCCTTGACAATTATTCCAATGCTTGTTATATGAAACACCAGTGTGTTTCATAAGCAATACACTTCCAGAAATAATTATCCTTTTGACATAATGTTATATATATGCTTCTTTGTTTAGGCATCCTGCAGATTAATAAAATCAAGAGCCAGATGCCTTGAGACAAATTAGCCATTTCCTGTCAATAAAATATAATGCAACACACTTAATTTATAGGAAACACTGGTGCCATGAAATGCTTGGGGCTGCCTGTGCTGCTCATCCCCGTGGAAGCACCATTGTTATTGCAGCCCTACAACCACACAGCACTGATCCATAAGTATAGAAGATTTTATCTAAATAAGAGACATTAACATGCTAAGATGGTTCTGCACCAAAAAGATCCATTTGACTTTGAATTTGCTTAGTCACTCTCCAATTCATTTTTCATCTCCAGGATTCTCTATATCCACTTCTAAAACCAGGTTGTTTTTATGGGCATTTGAATAATGACAGTGCTCTGCAGCTGTTTGGCACTGCTTATGAAATGGCATTCGTGACAGGGAAGATGCCTCTGACAAGACCAAGTCACAGAATCATACAACCACTGAGGTTAGAAAAGACCCCTAGGATGATTAAATCTGCATCTAACTAATCACACTGTTGTTAATAGCTTGAGAGAAGAAATATTCTGAAAAAGTTTAAAAAAACCAACCCCTCCTATCATCCTGTATTTTTCTTGTATATTTCTAACTCATCCAAGGGCTGTTTTCCTCTCTAGACTTTGGTTAAAATACTTTGGTGCCCCAGCCTAGTTTGGGACACATTGGTGAGACTCATTTGCAACTAGCACAGTTATTTTTGGAAGACCTGTTGCTGTGCCATAGTTAAGTTGCATTATGTTTTATCATGTTGTTTAACATGCAAAGCATGTGGTACCACCCTCAAATGTTTACCATGGAGTCTCCTTTTTAAAACTTGACATTTTCGAGGTTTTTCAAGAAAGACAATAATTTAGGCTCTAAGTGCTAAATAATTAAGAATTAGTCCCCAAAAGCTCATGTTTTCAGTTCTGTGGTTTACTGGACCTTCTACATTGACAAGGTCAAAACAGAAAAAGAGAAAACACGGGGAACATTTCATGACTTCTCAGTGGCTCTGGCTTTATTTTACTTTCAAAATTCAGACTTTCAGCAGTCAACTAACATAAAATTTATGAGAGTTTCTCCAATTCTTCAATGCTGCATTAAAAGTCGTCTTAATCAGCTGAAGTGATAAGTATGTTGGGAACCTTTCTCTCAGCCTCCACCAAGGAAGACAGAAATAACTTCTGCTGGGCTTTCTTCTTTAATATAAAAAAATTATAGGGGGAGAGGGGGCCATTCACTAATTATTTGTTAAGACAAGGTAGAAGTCCTGAAGTGGCTAACTTTAATGGAAACAAAGAAATCTGTTCCTGAGCCAAAGCTTATGATTCTCATGGAGTGCCCAGCCCATTTCCACTTCCCTTTGATTTATAGCAAACGGATCCATTCCTTGAAACAGACAGGTTTTTTGCACTCCCCTCACGAAAAAGCTAAACAACAAAACCAGCCAGCAAAAACAAACAAAAAAATTCCTCTTTTTTAAACAATAGTGACCTTTTCTCAAGAAAATATCAATTTTGATAAAAGTTTATTGTTTCCCCCAGACTTCTGGTGACCAGGAAGGAAAAGGTCAAGTTCCCACTGAGCATTTTTCATCTGGGCAATGCTGAGAGGTCAGAGAGCTCAGCATGTTGAAGGTGAAGCCCCAAGGTGACCCTGTCAGCCTGAGCACTGCCTGCCACCAGTGATCCAGCCCCTGGCCCCAGAGCTCACACCCACCCCTGGGCTCCCTCCCCTCTGCCCCAGGGCAGAGCAAACCCACCAAAAACACATCCTCACCCATGCCCCCCTGACAGGAACCTCAGAGAGCAGGACAGGCTCTCACAAAGCAAAAGACCTTTTTTCTATTTACACAAAACAGAAAGCTCTACTCAGAGCTACGTGGCTCTGTGAGGAAAATTGGATGCTGGGCAAAAAAAAAAAAAAAATCTCAAATCTTTTCCATTTATCTGAGTAAGTGACAGCTGTGATTAGATGCACACACTTGGGAAATTACAGCATGTGGCAAGGACGAGGTGCTGCAATCCTTTCAAAAAGACTTGTGTTCCCAGAGGGGACCCCTCAGACACTCCAGGAGACCCCATCCTTCCCCCAGCTCTGCTCTGTTTTCCCCCTTTAGCCCTCCCCAGACAGGAATCCCCCATCCCCTCCCCACTGCCATGCAAGCGTTCCTGTGCCTGCAATGGAAGCAGAACAGCAGGAGGCTTCACAGCTCGCTGCCCCAGCCCTGCAGCCTGAGCACCAGGAGGAAAAGCAGGGACAGACATTGGAGTGACTTTGAAGGAGCAGGAGGACATGGCTATTAAATTGCAGCAGAATATGGATTAGATGCAGTTGAAGCTGGTTTGGCACAGGAAGTTCTGCCACGTCTCTTGGCCCTGCAAAGCTGCACTGGGCCAACCTGCTCACAGCTCCTGGTAAGGTTTGTTTATAGGCCACCCTTTCTTTTTTGTCCATGCACAATTAGGAAGTGCAGAAAACTAAATTACTTGCAGCAAATGGAATTTGAACAGGAAAATGCCTCCTTACATCCCACGGAAAATGAGGTGTCTACCTCAGGAATCTTCTGTTCAACACCTCTGGATCATGCATGAGTTGCAAACTGATGTTCTTTGGCTGATAGGGGAGCCTTTCCTGCTCTTTTACATCTGTCTTTTTGGGTTCCAAGAGGAAGGAAGGAGCTTAGTAGTGAATTTTGGAAAATAACTTCAGTATGTGTGTGTGAATTCCCTCACTAGAGAACCTACTCACACCAGTCAAATCTCACTATAAAGAACTTAACCAACACGTTGATTTCAAGAGCCCATTATGCAAGATACAACTGGAAAAAAATGTGTATTTGCTGCATGTTTTCACAGTGTTCAGCTCACTTACAAATAAACTTTCCATTTTAAGGAATATTACAATAGGGTTTTAATTCAACAGCATCTCCAGAAAGATTTATACCTCATACTTCCATATTTATCATGTCAAAGGGTAGAAACAAATGAGCATTGTCACATTCTGACACTGAATAAAACGTCATGAAAACCAAATGACACACTTAGAATTTACAATTTTTATTCCAGGAGAGAGAGAAACTGTTAAATATATTTAAGGAAAAAGAAATAAAGCATTCAAAACAATGAAAGAGACGATCTTTCTTGCTTTATTACCTCTAGAATGCCAACCTCTTCTTTTTAACAGCCAGGCAGACAAAGACCTGTCATCCAGTATCTTCACAAATTACAGTCCAACCTGTAAATACAAACAGAGCACTTGATATGATCTTCAGGCATTTCTATTTTCTATTTAATACTGTTTCATGCATTCATGTGCTAATAAAGGTTAAACTAGGTGATCCTTCAAGCAGCCCTCTACACTTTATCTGCCAGAGCTATAAAAGCCAAAGAAAATTGGTGCATTTATATTGTGAAAAGAGAAAGACTGGGAGCATTGTAATGAAGTAGGGTATTTCTTCTCGTGTATCATTTCAGCAGCAGTTGTTTACAACAAAAACATTTAGTCAGAACTGGATTTTTATGAGAAATCCTCATGTGTTACTAATCTTCTGCTGACATCAGACTGATTCTCTTGGATCTTTCATTTGCTTCTGGTGAATCACCCTGCTCATAAAACAAATTGCCTTGTCCTGACTTGGATTTCCACCTTGATTTTCAGTGTGGCTTCAGGTATATGCAGCAGTTTACCCTTGAGAAAATTCAGCATAGTCATGCTAGCACAGTCTTCAGCTTGAAATAACACACAACACCATTGTGCAATGAACAAAATAAAAAATTGGAGGAATTAATTCTAAAACATTTCTAGTATAGAACAGCCTTTTTACCTCAGACTCCAAAACCAGAACCAGATGCATAATTAAGTACAAGATGGCCTGTATAACCACAGATGAGAAGCAGACAAAAGTGTTTATCAAAATGTCACCTTATTCCCTTTGACTTCCCAGCCTTGTCTTCTGTAGCCATAAACTGTAGTCTCAATTGCAATTATTAACTGAAGTCATCATATTTCTAGAGTCCCATACCTTCTTGGGGGTTTTCTTGTAGCCTGTTCTTCACCACACTGACTCCTTCTTCTGCAGATTGCTCTTGCTCTTGTTCTTGCTCCTGCTTCTTCAGAGCTCCTTCAGGGTTCTCCCTAATTGGGAAACCCAGCCCCCTTTTATCCCAGTTACCTCTACTTGCCACAGCTGCGCCCAATTAAGCACATTGCAGCTGCAACCCATTTAGAACAACTGGGACTTATTGGGGCAAGGCCCATATACAGATACTTCAAATACAATACATATATTTTACTCCAAGGCCATCTCTACTACAGTCTTCAGCCTTCCTAAGGTACCAATTTCTCCTACTCTATTCTGCAAATACACAAGTCCCTTTTTAACCCTCGCAGTAGCTGGAAACCCATACCATAAAAACCCTTTGTGGAACCCCACAAAGAACCTTTGGGCAAAACAAGCAGCTGACTAAAATCACCTTTTCAGATCTCCACATCCTTCAAAAGTTCAGAGCACGGTCCTGAAAACGAATGGTTGCTTTGGCTGAGAGCTGGCAGATTTGGGTTACAAGATGAGGAAAAGGTGTAATGAAAACCTTTGTAATACAGACAAAAAAGATTGCCCCACGAATAAAGCCAAAGAAACACATGGATATAGAGGGTGGGTTTGGCAAAACTGCTTCCATGGTTTCACCAAAGAGCTGAGATAAACATGAACGGGCAAATCTCGATGCACCCACTCATTGGGCTAGAGAACAAATTATCATTACAGAATAAATGGCATTCTCCTTTGGGCAGAGCTGATAAACAGCAATCTAGAAAGAAGGGAAAAAAGCAAGAATATCCCTTGCAAAGGAATTACAATAAAAACCCCATGTGTTACTGTAATGTTTCACGATCACACAGGATGAGCCAACACCAATTAAAGGCCAAACTCTGCTCTGGAACTACAAGCTCATCTCCCATTTACAGCAGCAATGATAGAAGAGGAAAATTTTGGCCATGACCTCGTCTTTTATTAACATCCTAGGTGCCAGAAGGCAGATTTACAAAGGCACTTTTTGAGATAAAATTGCATATGGGCCCGTTGACACAAATACAGGGATTTGCAGAAAATCCTCATGGGATGCCTGAAGTGGCTTTTTAAATTTTTAATCACAAACAAATGAGTCATGTTAGAAAGAGTACACAGAAAGAGAGCTACTACCATCACCACAAGCACTGATTGTTTTAAAAAACCTAAGTTAAGCTTGCCAATTCTAGCACTTGAAGTTTCTTTTCTCTGTTATTTGTCTGCACACACACGGTCTGACAAAGCACCTCCGAAATTATAACATAGATTTAAACAAAAAAAAAAATAAAAACTGTGCACATTTCTAGAAATACCCACTATGGTGCAGTAAAATCTTTCATTATTTTCCCATCTTTTCATTTTAATCTGATAAATGTACACATTAAGCCCTTCTCTCAATAATTTTTTATAATCAAGTGGAATCTGATTTTTTCCCAACATTGTTATTCTGAACAGCTTCCTTCCTTTTCCAAAGGCATTTTTTGACTTAAGCTGGTTTTTTTACATTTGAAATGGAGCAACTGAAATTGGAATTGAGCAAAGCATTTCATTTCCTTAGATCAAGAGATTCTTAGGATTTTTCAGAAATGCTTTAATTATTTTGGGAGAAAAATGTTAGCTTTCCTTAGTAACTCAGAGCAGGTCCTTCCCTGTATGGCAGGCTAGTCAGTGCTTCTTTAGCCTAAAATAGCAGCTCATCTTTTAAAATACTGAGTTATGCTCTGTGAACAATGTGTTTTGTCACATCACACTGCTTTTTTGAGTTTTTTTTTTCTGAAATGTCTTCCTTGAATATTTTTTTACACAAGTTGGTAAAACATAGATTATCTAAGAGTATACCATGGTTTGCATCATCCTCCTCCATTTACTGTGATCTACAGACCTCAGGACTCTGGATTTGACAGACTCTGGTTTCAGACAGTGCCACCATCCAAGGCACTCACAAAAAAACAAGCACCATGGCTACAGTGAGATCCTGAACTCATGTGCTAGAAGGTTTCTGCATTTCACAGTTATTGTTCTTTGTTTTGAGGGGGTGCCTACAGGTCTCAGCAGCAAACTGATCCCTCCTAGGTATCAGGTCATGCGTAATGAAAGCTGAAAGGGAAGATGAAAACAATAACTTGTTGACTGGTCTTTTTCCCCCAGCTGTCATTTATGCCCTCACCCATGCTTTCATTTCTGTTTCCAAGTTCATGTTTTAATTTTGGCCAAGCTCATGCTGAAATTCAACACAAAGCTATTTAAAATACTTATAGTCCAATCTAACTCCTATTCAAGTAAATTGAAGGAAAGATGGATTTTATTTCTTTATTTCAGAATAGAAAATATTCCTGCATTTCTGCTAAGACAAAGGCCAGTGCAGGACATCAAACTGCTGGATTCCATCATGCCAGAAGCATTTCCCACACGTGTCTTAACAACGTGAGATAGAGATGAAAACAAAAGCCTTTTTCCCAAGCAACAGCACCACCCCAGTCCCGTCCCAAGCCCCTCCTCACTCCTTCCTGAGCTGAGACAATTGTTCAAAGTATTTTCCAAAATTTTTCAATTTACTTTCCTTATATTTGCTGCCCAGTTTATACTGGCAATGAAGCCAGCCAAGTCATTCCTTTTTGTCTTGAGCAGAACAAGGTGGATATTTTTTGTAAATCATTTTTACATATACAATATTCATAGTCCTAGAGATGAGCTGAAAAATCTACTGTAAGGACTGTGCAGCTGTTCTTAAACAAACTTGCTTGATTTTATTGCTGGTGCTTTATTTTTCCTTTCTCTCTCCTCTCTTGTTGTCTCTGTCACCAGTACCAACCATTTTCACCCCTGACACCACACTGTAATTTACAAAAGTTCTTGTTCTATGGTCTAAAAAACTATTTTAATGACCTCCATTAATTCAAATACATTTTCAAGGTTTTGTGCTATAGCTATTGAGGCAAGCAGGAGTCTCAAAATGTCTGTGAAAATTATTTATTGAAAATTTTACATCTTAAAAGACTAGCTAAGAAATCTTTTCACAGGCTTTGATTCCATGAAGTAGCCATGATCTTCCTCCAAAACCAGACAGACAAAAAACAAAAAAACAAAAAAAAAAACACACACACAAAAAAAAACCCAAAAACAAAACCAAAAACAAAACCAAAAACAAAAAAAACCCCACACTTTAGGAAAATGAAAAAAAAAATCATAATACTGAAAATACTACCGTGAAGCAGGGTTCACATCTCAATAAAGAAGAAACTCAAGGACTTCATGTTTGTTGTAGACATTGATGTAAAAATGCACATCTCTAGGGAGATGAAGGAGGGTAGTGCAGGGCTTGAGAAAGAAAACAGGGCAGCACCTGAACCCTTTGTTTTAAGTGTAGAATCATCATATAATCATTAAGGCTGGAAAAGACCTCTAAGATCATTGAGTCCAGCCATCCAGCTGTGTAGCACAGGAGAGGTGTCTCTTGAGATACAACAGCTGTTTATGTCCTCTTGATCAAAAATATTACACTTTCTCATGCCATGAATTTGCAAACCACATATCCCTGCCTGTGAAGAATAACGTGGAGCCAGACTTGTGTGAAGCAGGAGCAAGAAGCCCACAGGACAAGCATTCCTCTAGCGTGGCCTCCCTGCATCACCAGAACAGCTTCTGCTGGCTCCCAACCCAAAAGGCAGGACCCAGGAAAGGGACAGAAGAGGTGGGAGGCAGGAACATGAGGAAGCTCAGCTCCCTGAGCAAACGAAAGCATCGAGGGAGAGCAGGGAGGGCTGAGCCCCCTCCTCCTGTGTCACCTCTGTGCGCACACTGAAGGAAATCCAGTGCTCACATCTGCCTGCAGCACAGCATTCCCTGGGCTCCCACTGCTACACAGCAGCCTCTGCTCTGCCCCTTGCACAGCTCTGCAAAGCCTCCTCTGAAACAATGAAATACAAGGAAGTGTAACTCTAAGTCCTGTCTGTAACTTACACTGAGCTATTATAAAAGGAGGAACATTACCCAGATTATAAATGTTACATGAGTAAATGAGGAATATGAATGAGTGAGAGATATTCATCTCAATGAGCACTTCTCTCCTGGAGAGTGTTACAAAGCCACAGGATGTCCCAAAGTTTCAGAATTTGCATTCCCACCTTTGAGCTGGATAAAAAACTCACAAAAGCATATGTATCTAGAGAGCTCCTTCACCACTCTGCCTCTCAGGGGAATTCTGTGTATTGAATATTCAGGAGAGAGAAGGCAAGAGGTCGTACCATGAATGCTTACCAATAATAATTGCTATTTAAACAGCCATTCTCTCCTGAAAAAAAAAAAAAAAAAAAAAAAAAGCTTTACTGGACACCTACTATCAACCCTCTAAATGAGGGGAAGCCAAAGATCTTTCAAAGTAGATGGGGAGCAGTGGGGTAGCAACTGAAACCATTTCCATTGGCTAAGACTGTGTCTGTATTGCAATTAAAATATGTATGTGGAGATAAACACTTAGAGCTGAGGATCTAGTGCCACATTATTAAAAAAAAAAAACAGAGAAGATGGAGAGTGGGGATGTATTTAGGCATGGTCTAGTCTGATCTGATGTGCTGGATTAGCAATGGGAGCACTGGTCTCCATCCAGGAGGAGCTGAGTTCATGAGCTCCGAGGAACTCGGTACCACAAACCAAATGAACTTAGTGTGAGCAACTGAATGAGCTGCTTCAAAATCCATTCCAGATCTGAATAAATCCATGAATGTGAATGCACACTTCTTCCTCCTGTTCCTCAGTACCTTTGAAAACACTGAAATAAGTCATGCACAACGGCACAACCCAAGGAGAAGTAAGATTGCACAGTCATTTCTCTTTTGCCCGAGCTTCCATGCCTTTCATGTTGCTCTGATAAAAAATGGAACAAAAGTCTGAAGCAGAACTATTAAACTAAACTACATTCCATTGCCTGGTTCTAAATAAAGGAATTTCAAGCTTTTCTACCTTACCTGTTATCCTATTCTAAGACAAAGATTTCTATAATTTTAAAGTTTATTGAGAGTTTTTTCCTCTGCATCAATGAGATTTTTTTCTCCATCTGAGAATTTAACACCTTTCTCACAATCACCACTCCACCTCCAGTTTCTTTAACACACCTGTTTCTGCACAGCAGACAAGAATGAGCTGGTTTTGTTAAGCAGTGTCTTCCCAGTGAGCTGCTGCCACTGCAGTGCTGAGCACCTCTCACAGCAGCACCCAACTCTTCTTTCTGAACCTTCAGTGCCAAAGCTGCATGTTGATTCTGCTGCACCAGAATTCCATTCAGCAGAATTCATTGCTGCACCAGAAGCATCCTTCCTGCAGAATTAACAGGAATACCTCCGGGCCAGTGCAGGAACCATAACAAAAGCAGGGAGAATTGCAGCCTCTCTCTTTCTCCCAGGTTGTTTGAGAGGGCAGTTGTTTTTTTAGCATATTTCTTAAACTGGAAATTATTTTTCTAAAAAAAGAAACACACACACAAAAACTGACTACTCCTTTTTCAGTTCTGGTGCTAAGAGAAACACCACTTGTTTTAAGTGCAGGCAAGGTAAATTGCAGCTTTAAACCAAAGTGATGTTTTTCTGACAAACACATATGATTTTTTTTTCCCTGAAATTTCTCTCCTGCCCTTCCACATGCCCAGACTGGAGAACAGGCAGTGTGTACAGAAACTACTCCCTGCCAGGAAAGCCAAACCATGGGCAGACACCTCTGGGGGTGAGCACAGAGCAGGAAACAAGCCCAGTGGAAGCTGCTAAGAAACCACACCGTGGATGCCCTGCAACTGCCCCCATTCCCCTGGGACTGCCCCCTTACAGAGGCAGCTCCTCGGTGGCTCTTCCCTTTCCAAAGGCACCATGGCTGCTCCCTTTCCACAGGCACTGTGGCCCCAGCCTCAAGCCCTGCTTTGCTGTGGGCAGCTCTTTCCCCCTGGGCTGGGACATGGCTCTCTCCTGGGTTTGAAATTAAACCACTTGGCTAACAGGTCTCCTAAGACCCAGGCAGCACCAGAAGGTGCTCAAATCACCAAAATGTTCACACCTGGCTGGGTTAGGAAGTGAAGTGGAGAGCAGAGCAGCATTTTCATCTGGGAGCCCAAGGAAGGGACAGGTTTGGCCCCACTGTGAATGAAGCAAAGGATTCACACTGCCCTGTGACCAGATCTTTCCATGATGCCAAACTGAGCTTTGTGAAGGAGTGGGGAACATCTCCACCACCTTCGCATGATCCCACCTCAGGATCTTAGATCTAACTTTACTATGCTTTAAAAAAATATATCTGTTTTATGGGATTGGTCTGTTTCTGCTCCTTGGTGATGTTCATGACAGCAACACGGCAGAAATATAGCACATGCCCTTAATTTAGTCCCTGTAAAGCTCTCCTGTTACTACTTAATGCAATCAATTACTGGGTAATCTGAACTGTGCCCACAAAATGAGCAGAAATTGTCATCGAAGCTAGGACAATGCAAGTGGTGGTGTTAATTCCCAGCCATCTATTGTAATGCAGTATTCATTGGAGAGGTTTCTCTCCTGGTAAATTTTAGAAGCTCTTTACACAAATGACTGCTTTCCTTTGATGTAGAGCAACAGGGAATGCCTTTTTAGCACTAAAATTACACAAAACATACTATGCATGTATGTACACAAGCAGAACTGAGCAAAAAGTATTTCTAGAAATTCTGGACTCATTTGCTTTGGTGGAGAAATACTGTATTTAGGTAAAGTCCATTTACAAAAATACACGACACATCTATTTATATGTATATATACGTATACACACACATCTCTTCAGTGCAGAAAATTCCCTTTAGAAGCGCTCAGAACTCCACTGTGCATTAACTGCAAAATAACCCACACGCGGTGCTGCCGATGACAAACGGCAGAGGGGGAATGCTGTGCACTATTCCAGGGCTAGGTGAGGCGGCAGCGAGGGAGCCCTGCCCGCCTGCTCCGGAGAGGGAGGGAGGGAGGGATCGGGGATGCTGGGGGAGCTGCGCGGCCGCGCTCCTGCGCTCCCGCTGCCTCTCGCCCTCTCCAGGCTTCTCTTGCTCACACTGCCGCAGAGCTTTCCAAATGAAGAAGCTGTTTCCATGACACCAAACCCTTAATTTGAAGCATACATATAAACAGCCTATGATTGTGATCACAATGCACCATTTCTTATTTATTTTATTCTTTTTTTTTTTTTTGGTTCTGCTTTGGACAGAGACAGGCAGTTCTTATAAATACAACATAAAAATCGCTGGTTGCAAACCACAAGCAGTTTCACCTTTAGTGTTTTACAAATACCTTGATTTCTCTATTAAATTTCTTGTCATGTTTAATAAACCTATGAAGCAGACTAGTTGGCTAATCAGAGTGCTTTGTGGTTTTGCTTTGTACTTGTAGCCAGACACATCTCCGTGGTGCTTTATTCTTTTGGTGAGTGTATCCTTTCCCCTCACTATTTACTTTTCCTCAAAAGCTATATTTTGGTCACTCTCTTCCCCAGAACAGCGTTTTATAGCCTTCTATCATGGCAAACTTACAACAATAAACTACAAATGTAAGTATTCTTTTTTTTTTTTTTAATTTATCTAAATTTTTATCTATTTATCTAAAGATAAGTAAAAGAACATTCTTCTTGCAAAAAAAGAAAAAACTGTGAGAAAATATGTGCCACATTAAGAAAGACAGTCTTAAACTTATATTGAACTTATATGCCGTCAGTGGAACATACCCCATAAGCAAACTTTTGGGGTTTTAAATTCCTTTACTATACCTTCTTAATCACAAAAGCAAGTTTTATTTGTCCTTCTAAAGAGAAACTCCAATCAAAATATTTTCCACTTTAAACACTGTAAATTTGTTTGATTCCCAGTGAAATGGAATCAGAAGGTAAAGATGGCAGGAGGATTAAGGTTTGGTGCATCCACAGCACCCCCTCTCTCACCCAGCTCCTGCTGCCAGTGAATGCGGTGGCAGGAGCACCATGCCATAGCAGTTCAGTGTTATTCACACCCTCAGCCTTATGAACACGTCTGAGACACCCACAGGGTGCACACCCACACAGCTGCTCAGCCAGAGGCAGGGAGGGCAGGGATGTGCTGAGTGCCTGATTCCCATTGCTCCCCCTGCCAGGCAGCTGCCCACGGGATGCGCTGCCCCCAGCTCCCTCCTCAAACACAGCAGCTCCTGCCCCACTGCTGCAGGCAGGAATTACAGGCAGGAATTGCAGGCAGGCAGGAATCACAGGCAGGAATTCCAGGCAGTCCAGGAATTCCAGGCAGGAATCACAGGTAGGAATCACAGGTAGGAACCACAGGCAGGAATCACAGGCAGGTAGGAAAGAGTAAAGGGAGGAGTCATAGGTAGGAATTCCAGGTAGGAATCACAGGTAGGAATTGCAGGCAGGTAGGATTCACAGGTAGGAATCACAGGCAGGAATCACAGGCAGGAATTATAGGCAGGAATCACAGGTACGAGTTACAGGAAGGAATTACAGGCAGGTAGGAATCACAGGCAGGTAGGAATCACAGGCAGGAATTCTAGGTAGGAACTACAGGCAGGTAGGAATCACAGGTAGGAATTACAGGCAGGAATTCTAGATAGGAACTACAGGCAGGTAGGAATCACAGGTGGGAATCACAGGTAGGAATCACAGACAGAAATTCCAGGCAGGAATGACAGGCAGGTAGGAATCACAGACAGAAATTCCAGGCAGGAATGACAGGCAGGTAGGAATCACAGGCAGGAATGACAGGCAGGTAGGAATCACAGGTAAGATTTCCAGGCGGAAATTACAGCTGTCTGCAATTGCCATGCCATTCCCTGAGCGTGCAGGGGGACATGGGAAGGTGGCACGTTTCCATCTGGCCATCACTCCGTGCTCACTGTGGGGAGCAGCTTGTGCCTTTGGGCCAGATGTTTCACTGCCCTGGAAGACAGGAAGCAACAAACAGTGAAACAACATTGGGAGTAACTTTTCAGTGCGGAGGCCTGGAGATCCACCCTGAAATCAACACACAAAAGACAGCCCGGAATGTGATCACTTTCAAGTGATTTGATGTAACAGCAAAATCAGCACCGTCCTTTTTTCTGCCCACAGTTCATCCAGAAATTCCTGCACACAAAGGAAAGGAGAAAATTCCATGGCTTTGTAGGACAAGTCAACCACTGATGAACTTGCAAGGAGAGTGATATATTCAAGTAAAGGTTGCAGGGGCATTTCAGAATAGGAGAAATAACTTGTTTTATTGATATCTTTTCCCCATCCATGGAGGCTTTCTTATGGCATAGACTTTTCCCCAAAAGCAGCCTGTCCCAAAGGCCAAGGAAGGCAGAAGGACTCCCTGTGCTGGAGACACCAGGTGTCCCACCAGTTAAATGTGCTACACATAGACATGAGCACGTGGCTGCACTATCCCTGAAGGACACATCCACAGAGACTTGCAGGAAGCAGCAAGATGAGTAAAGTCTGAAATCCCATAAATAGCAGGAAGCACTCAAGATGTAGAAATGCAAAACACAAGAGCAACCAGCAAAGCCTTGGGCAGTGCACCCAGATTTGAAGGGGGTAAGGCTTCTAGGTGACCACAGGAGCTCACCCTCCTTCTGTGTGGCAGTTTCAGCCAGGCATGATCTCCTCTCCCCGTGAGAGCACACAAGAGCCAGGCTCAAGCCTGTTCCATGCAGGTTTCCTCTGCAAACCTCAAGCAAGTTTTTCAGTCATCTGTCAGGGAGGAACAGCAGCAGGGCCACACATCACAGGGACAGGGTGGAGACAAATACATGGGAGCACATATGAGACTGCAGCAGCAGGAGCTAACAGAGCTGAAAAACCCTGAGAGAAGAAGCAGGTCTGGGGTTTGCAGCATCCCCATCCCTGCCTCACAAGAGAGCTTCCTTACCTCCAGGAAATCCTCGTGCAACAAGAGCATCCAGCCTGGAAGGTGAAGTGTGATCCAAGGTCTGTTGAGGAGTCTGGACATCAAGGACTGTGCTCACAGCTTTTTCATCACCTGTGGAGAGCCCAACACTCTACAAACAATTTAGGATGTGACAAGGAAATAAGATAATGATGCATTTTAAAGTCAGTTATAGGAGAGAGATGGGGTTCCTAAGGAAGGACAAAGCCACTTACGGGATCACACTGACAGGGTGACACCAAAGACAAGTGATTTGAACTGAAGGAAAGGCTTTTTCAATTTTAGTGTGGACTTTATACCATTAGGACACTGCTGCTCTGTGTGTTATTCTCAGAGCTATTCATGCATCTCTATCTTTTAGCTGAATTATATTTTTTCCCTTTAATAAACTTGCTTATTCAGTCTCACTATCACACCACAGGACTAATTTGGATTTAATTTATCTCTGTGTACTTGCCATAGCTGTTGCTTCTTTTACTTTTTCTCCCCTATCTGCCAGTCTTTTTAATTCTCAGTCTTTTGTGTGAGCCTTGTAGGGCAAGGATCATACCTACTGCTATTTTTAGAAACCACCTACAGGGAATAAATTATGGTAATTATGTCCAGCAGAATTAGATTGTAGTGACTGCCAGACATGGAATAGCCACTGTCAGAGAGCCTCAGAACAAGATCTGGTTTTTCCCTCAAGTAAGAAAGAAACAAGTAAGATGCCCCACCAAAATCAGTATTATGATAGTGCCTCTAATCTCTGGAAAAGTACATGGTGAATGCTGCCTACAGCCAGGGAATCACAGAGAGAGCCAGGCATTTGAGCTTTAGCACAGAAAGGATGTAATTAGCAACTGCTGAATTTAAAATTGAATTCTACTAAAGTTCCCATTTGAAGCTACACTTATTCCCTTGCTCAAGGCTTTGAGGGCGGCTAAAAGGGTGGGAAAAAACTTTGAATGCAATCTTCATTTTACACATTTCTGATATTTAAAATGTTTCAAAATTATTAATGTGCTACACTTGCCCTCAGTCCAAGTGGTGGCTTAGCTAATATTGGTTTATGAAAAACTTAGAAATATGAAAATAGTATTTTTCCATACAATTCAGCTAAAATCTGTTATTTATGTAGCAGAAAAAATGGTCAAATATTTTAACATGAAATTAAGTGTGTGGCACAGACCTCCCAGAGGAAAAGACTCGTGAAGGTGCTCAGTTCAGCAGCTCTGAGGTGAGGGATGCCAGTGCTGACAGAGCTGCCCTTCTGACTCAGACATTGAGGCTCTGTTGGTGTCTTGGTGCTCCAGGGCTGAGGTGGTCCCAGGAGACAAGGTGCAGGCTGAGTTCCCCTGGCTCGTTCTTACCCACTTTTCCTCTTCTGCTGCCTCTATCAGTGTTCAAAGATAGCCTGTGAGAAGGGAAAGAAACGGTCCTTGTACCCTTATCTTTCTGCTTCTTGGTGAGTTAGTGACATCTGCAAGAGCTGGGAGTCTGCCTTGTTTGGGTTTCCTGGCTTTTTCTGTGAAGAATTCAGGTTCTGTGTCTTGTCTGAGGAGCAGTCATTGGCAACCAGAGCCATGAGAGTCCTGCTGACTCCTCTCTGGAGTCAGAGCTTCCACAGCTCAAAGAAGGCTTCCCTGGCACCCAGAGCAGGTCTGCATGTATAAAAAACAGGTTGTTCTGAATGTGGTTCACCTTTTTATCTAACTGATGTTACCATGTCTATGTCAATGTGGATTAACATATCCATATTCATCTTCCTGTAAAAAGTATAAATTGCAGAGCTGCACAGACTTTTATTACAGAGGGTTTGTTTCTGTGGGCTCTCTTCCCAGGTGAATATTCCTGATTTAAGGACCTAGTATCCATAAAAAGGCACTTTTTTTTTTCCAGTAACAAACCACCCTGCCAGTGTCAGAAGAAACCAGGACACTCCAAATATTTTTCTCCATGCTGACAAACGTGACACACAGGTGATATGATTGATGAAGCATCAGGAGAGCAGAGGGGAAGAGACATTTTGGACACCTGCCAGATCTTCCTTTAGGCTGTGAGCCTGCCTTAGGGCAGTTTTATTTCTTCTCCAGGAGCACACGATCCCAGAGCAGCAGAGTTCCTCCTCTGTGCCTTCCTCTGAAGGAACTCAGGGCAGAGCAGCAACCACCTGGAATCCTCCCTGAGAAGCTGCCAATATCTCCCTAAAACCTGAAAGTTTCTAAATAGGCATCGGAACAGATGGGGAGATGCATCCCTTTTTAAGGCAGGATTTACATTTTCTTGCATTCATATTGCAAATGTTTTGTTGAAACCAACTCTTCTGGGATTTCTGCGATGGCTGAAATAAAGAGAGAGGATTTCAGGCAACACCTGACTGTTGAATTCAGGGGCCTAAGCCCCTTAGTCTTCAAAAGGTTAGCACCTTCCCCTGTGAATCTGTGACTGATTGCAGGTATTAACATCTCCTCAAACCACATAAATAGCTTGAGTAAGGACAGATTTCAGAACATTAACCTCAGTAATTAGTCTCCTGTATCACCTCCCTTAAAGGACATATGCTGAGGAGAAGGCCATAAAAACATTTGAAGAAATTAATCCTTTTTCCTGTACCTTTTCTTGTTTCTTCAGGCTGGCCCTAAGGAGGACAGAAGTTTCACCTGATAGCTGGAAAGGCTCCTATGGTTGAGCCTTTGGACATGTACTCTTTTCCCTCTCTTAAGGAGGAGCTGGTTTTGTGCACTTGTTATAGATGTTTCTCTCAAGGTCACTTGGCTGAAATAGCCCCCAGTGTTTTCTTTCCTTATTCCAATGTGCTTTCACAATAGCTTTGTGCACATCTGGCAAAGCAACTGTAGAGCCAAGCAGTTTGGACAGCTCACCCAGCAGCCCACTGCTCATCACTGACATGGGGAAGCCACCATGAAATCTACAAGATACCTGTCACAAAGATTTTTACCTTATTTGTTTCTGTCAGGTTTGGTGAGTAGTTTGGAGGAAAGCAGCCAAGGCTGCAGAGCTCAATTAAAACTCCCCCATTTAATGACAACCCTTTACCAATCACAGATTTCTGAATCACTCTGTTCATTCTGTCTCAATCCATCTTCTGGCCTCACGTCACCCCAGCTAAAAAAGCCTGTCTTGAATATGAACAACACATACAAGCAACCCACACATCTTGCCTAACACCATGATTTGCACATGGGGGTAAGGAGCTGAAAGAAGCATGAGATGCAGTTGATAAAACAGCAGCACCATCCCTGCACTGTGCACACAAACTTCACATTGGAAAAGAAATCCTTGAGGTGCCATCATGTGGGGGCCCACAGCTCAGGCTTGATGAGAAAGCAGTGGGAAAACCTGCTGTATTCCAGGAGCTGATATGTGGTATTTGTTACGAGTAGAACAGCTGCCCATTTTTTTAAAAGGCTGCAGAGTTCACAGGTTGGGCTAGTTGCTGCCAGGGTGGAGTTCTGTTTGTTATTATAATCACCTGTCATTTTCATTAACTACCTGTTGCTGATAGTTTAGAATTCCCCCTTTTTTCAGTGACACCCTGCTGCTTCCTGGAGGATGGCACCCAGACAGTGAAGAGGAGGGGACATCAGAGTTGGCATGTAAATGACATTAGACCCAGCATGCAACGGGAGGGACCCCTCCAAACCTAGGGGAAAAAAACCCCTAAAAACAATGAGCCAACATGGAATTGATGAATCAAAGCAATGTTCAGACGTGAGGAACAGAATCCAGTATCTGCTAAGACCCTTTTTACCCCTCACCCAACCTGCAAAGATGTCGGCTGGACAGAGGACCTCAAATGTCAAGCCAAAAAACAGGAATCTCTGATGCTTTTGTGGGAATGGAACCCCCAGTTCTGCCTCCAAACCAGCAGACAAAGCTGCACCTTCCTTCTCCTTCTTGTCGTATGTGGGAGCTGCGGTGGCGTGAAAGTGGACACAGTGGACCCGTTAGTTCTCCCCACCCAAGCTGATCACTTTTAATAAGGGCATTAAAAAGGAGAAAGATTTCTTGCCCTGTTTATTTCAGTATTCACATACCCTTTGAAGAGAGGGAGAGATTGAGCTTCCTCAGCATTTTCCTAAGAAAGGCTGTGAGAGAAGCAGAGAAGAGAATGATCAAAACAATTCTTATCTCATTTGCTGCTTCTCTCCTGTGTTTGTGCCCATGTGGAATGTGTTCTGGAGATTGTTTACCCAAGGTGATTGCTTGATTGGGTTCTGGTGATGGTGTTTTGGATTAATTGACCAATTGGATCCAAATGTGTGTGTGTCAGGACTCTGGAGTAGAGAGTTACCGGGTTTTCTAGTTAGTTAGTGAGTTAGTGACAGTTCTTCTAGTATAATATAGTTTTGGTATAATATAGTATAATAAAGTGATTAATTAGCCTTCTGATATCATAGAGTTCTGCCCATCATTCTTCCCACCTGTCAGGCACCATAACTCCGATACTGATAGAGTGTCACTGTCCCAGAGCCACTGAGTGAGTGAGCAGCAGCAACTGCCCTTTCACACTATGAAACCATATGTCTTTTTAATTTGAAAAAAGATTGGCTGATTGAGGCCATTTATATCTATATTTCCTACGGAAATTTTAATAGCAAAAAACCAAAACACCAGATAAAGATATCTATAAGAGTAATGCTGATTGACCTCTGACCATAGCATCCTATACTCTGGCATTATAGCAACCTGCTTAGAAGTTCCCACACCCACAGAATTTCAGTCCTAGCCCAGTTCTTGGGACTGCTCTATTCCACTTTTAAAAGCAAACCCATCAATTATCTGGATATTGAAGGAGTGAAGGATAATCTTGAACAAGTTACATGAACATTTTAATTAAAGCACATCTTGACAGAAGATCAAGAAGAGAATAGTAAGTTAACATCCATAAAAAATGTGTTGAGACGGCTCTGATGTATTTTCCAGTTGTAGAAAAGGTAATTGGATGAAATGAAGGGGAAACAAATTCAATGTGATAAATGTAATAGATATTTATTGCTACAAAGGATTAGCTAGAATTACCTTCAAGCACAGGGTTGATGCTGGATATGATAATTTGAGAGGGAGAAACTCCTTTCACTTTCATACTATATCAACTTCTTTAATTATGACGTATCATAAAGGGGAGAAAAAAATCCCATTATGGACTTGCTGGCCTGTGGGATAACCTTGAAATTGTGCCGCTGAATTTCCACATCTTTTTTTTTTTTAGACCTCCAGTATGGAACCAAAATAGTCTTGAAAATGCCTGGAAGATTAGAATATGAGTAAATACAGAGTGTGACCCTTTCTTGCCACAGAGAAAATCCCTGCGACCTCCATTCACTGGGAGTCAAGGCACAAATGAAAGTGCCTAAAGGGAGAAGAAAAAATTTTACCCAGGAAGATAACAAAACTTTCTCAGCTATGAGCATGCCTTATTGAGTGAGAAAGTGTTACTTGAAACTAGCACTCCATACATCCTGTGCGTATGTAAATAGGGGTGATATATTCATTTCACATCTGTACTGGCTCCCTGCCACAGGATGTGATGAAGCACATGATGGATTTTGCCTTCCCAATAATGATTCTGCCTTCCCAATAATGACTCACGTGCCACGTACAGTAAACTGAGCAGAGAGGGGTGGCACAATAACTACAAATACAGAACAAACACGTGGTTTCTTATCATTTCCATCTTCTTGTAACTATCATCTTCTGTTTTCCTTCTAGAAAATAAGCTAAACCAAAGTAGCAGTTTTTCCTGAACAAGGAGTGCTATAAATGTTACAAACAAGGAGTGCTGTAAACAAGTGTTATAAAGAAGGAATGTTATAAAAAGTTGAGAACTCCTATTTTATCTGCAAAACAGACATGCTGACATCTATAGCATTACAAAGCAAATGGATTCTTTCTAGACTGCAGGTTGTGCAGAGGTGGGACCTGTGTCTGTAAGACTGTTCTTAGCACAGTAGTGTTGCTACTAAAATACTAATAACAAATTATATACATAGCCTGAAGGGTGGGATCTCTTGCTTAAACTCAAAAAAAACCCCACTGAACAAGTGTATGACACCCTCAGACTCATTCACTCCAAATTGTTCTAACTCAGTATTGACATTTTTCTCCATTATCCATCATATCCATGAGATTTTAATATAATTATTTCAGAACATTGCTCAGCTCTTGTCTGCTCTTGGAAATATACCAAAATAGCTACAATTATTCTGAGATGGTTTATTTCAATATAAATCCCAATGCGGACACTCTTATTCCAAAATAAGAGTTCTTATTTCCAATTTAATTTAATCTAGTTCTAAAATATCCTCCTGGGATCTTATTCTGGAATAGTTATTTTGGTACGTTTCCAAATGTAGGCAAGCCCAAAGTCAGGGATTGGAGACTGGAGTTTGTTGAAGAGAAAACTCTATTTCCACTTGAAAAAAAAAATCCAAAGCAATAAGCTTAAGAAATCCATCCCTTTCAGAAATGAAAGCTCTTACACAAAAAGGGTAGAGATCCTATTTCAAGAATAGCAGTTTGCTACCTCTGCATGTGTAGATACCAATTAATGTTTCATCAAAGGAGTCACTCACAGCGCTCCTCCACCCCTTTTTTTTCATCTAAACATATACTGTCAAAGTAAAAGAGAAAAAAATAAGAATCAGAAACTAAACCAAGAAAATAATCTAGCTCAGGAAGCCTTCTGATCCTGAGAAAAGAGAAATGTAAAAACCTCTACTAGCTCAGCCAAACATTTCCATCAGTTGTTAATTTTACACAGAAGGTGTTTGCATGCTGAATGCTAGGCTGTATACAAAACCTGCCATAGGCAGGCCTTAAGAGAAGGACAAAGAAGTTATGAACCTATGTAGGGAAAAAAAGGATATTTGTTGCTTCTGAAAATCAGCTATACCTTTTAATACACCATAGCCTAAACTTTCTAAAATTTCTACAATTCTAAAAGGGACTTGGAGAAAATCTCAGTTTTCTTTACCTCAAACAATCTTTGGGAAGTGGAATCATAGAATCATGGTTTGGACTGGAAGAAACTTTAACAATCATCTGGAATCTATGACTTAACAACTTCCTTGCTGGGAATAAGAGCAGAGATGGTGAGAGAGGACACTGGGAGTGTTTAGTGTCAGAGTGGTTAAAGTCATTAGAACACGAGCAAACACAGGAACCCAGCTATTACTCAGCGGCTTCCTCTCTGTCCTTTGGCTTCACTGACCACTCAATAGTATTTTCAAGGCTGAAACAAATTCTGATATCAGCAGATATTGACAAATTGTTGTTACTCAGAACCTCTGTCTCTGAGTGAATATGGGAACAAACAAACAATACAAAATAAAACAAAACAAACAAGAAAAACATCAAAATAACTTCTTCCTAATACACTGAATGTGGATATTTGATCCAGATGAGTTGTTTTTATTACATCTGTCCCACAATGGTTAGTAAGAGATATGGTCTATCCTTTATGGATTTCCAAGACTGTCAACAACACACCTTTGTTCCTCATTTTCTACTCACCAGCCTAACAAGAGAATTCAAGGCTTTCTTATTTTCTTTAGAGTCTTTTTTTCATCCTGACCATGCACAGACTATATGCAGCAACCTTTACCAACACTGCCACCAGCATCCCACAGAGCCAGAACTCATCAGCTCTATCTTGCATCCCATGGACACCTTTGAAATCTGTCCCAAGTACCAGTGACACGTGAGCTTGTGACTGTGCTCTGCTCTGGGGCTGCCCAGAGCCCCCTCTAGCCCAGTGGCCCTGCAAGGGGCTGCAGTCATGTCTCACAGTCCTGTCCCTGTGGGAGAGTTGAGTTGTCTCTGCAGCCCATCTTCCCCTTGGCTCACAAATCACAGGGAGCCAAGACTTCTGAGGCAGGCAAGGAGTCTCCTGCTTTAAACAACATCAACTTGGCAAGCCAAACAGGTGTAAAGGAATACAAAAAGTAGTTTCATGTCCATTTCTTGCCCTCACAAACACACCAATGACACTCACAGCAGCAATGCTTCGGGCCCACAAAGGTAACACTGCCGTGGTTTTGGTTCTCCCATAAGAAAGATTTGGCCCTTCTTCCTCCCAGTGCAAGGGAAGAACCATGACCATCCTGTCCCACATGATGCTGAGCTGTGTTTCACAGCCAGAAGAGAGAGCTCAGCCTGTCCTGAGCTGTACAGACCAGCTGTGTTTGAGATGGAAACTGCAGAGTGAGAAATGGCCACAAAGGTGTAGATTGCCCCACAGGCGCCACGCAACCCTCTCTGATCAGTCCCTTCCTCTGCATGTCCCCAGCCCTCCCTGCACCTCGGGAACATCACCACCAAAGCTGGGAGGGATACCAAGAGCCACAAAGTGAGCAAATATCCCCATCTAGTGTCCCTGAGTACTGCAGAGTATATTCCACTCTTTTCCATCTCTTTAATCCCTTTCCAGTCATCCCAATTCTTAGTGAGAAAGATGCTCTCTGCAAAAGAGAGACTCAAAATTACCACTGCCCCCCAGAAGGGCAGGATGCAGGCTCTAGGCATGCAAACAGCTCAGCCAGCACACTGCTAATTACATTTCTGCAGGTCTGGTCTGAGCTTTCTCTTGAGCAACAGCTGCTTATTATTTCAGCTCACATGGTCAATCTCTGTGAGGTTCCTTTCTTGGCTTCCATCTGCTAATCTGACCACAAGGAATCGACAAATTAGTTCTAGAGGATAAATCAAAGGGGTTTTTGTGTGGCCCTTACCCCTGTTTTGCATACAGTGCTTCCAGCTCACTGCTGTCTCCTCAGTTCTCCCAGAAAAGCTCCCTGGCTACAGAGGCGTGTTATTTGAGGGTGAAATGCATTAGCCTCTGTTTGCTCCAAATTTAATTCATCTATTTAAATAATTTAATACAGCATCCATCAGTATGAAAGCTGGGCAAATTGAATCCAAAGGATTTGAAGACACATAGATTAAATAAGCTACCTTCAAATCCTGGCTCTCAAATTATCACTGCCCCTGGATTAATTCTACCTTAATTAGACAAAATAATCTTCTCAAAATGATTAAATTTGTGAAATAAAGATGAAATAAACATAAAGTAAAAGCAAATGGAATATAAACAGCCAGAAAGTATAAGACATAATACAGAGCCTTAAATCATACTAAAAGTCATTCTGTTTAGGACCTCATTAGAGCTCTACAAAATCACGAGTGGCATGAAAGAGATGAATAAAAAGTTTTGTTTCTCAAAATACAGAAATATGGGTGCATCACATGAGATCTTCAGCCAGGGCTTTAAAACAAAAAAAAAAAAAAGTGAGGGCTTTCTGACAGAGTGAATCATTAAATTGCTAAACTCATTGCCAAAAGTGCTGCAGATGCTGAAAGCAAAAGTAGAATCTGACAAATCAACAAAAGATAGGGCCACAAAAACTTATTAAACACAGAGATCAGAAAATCTTTAAGCCATAAGCTGCCGAGGGGTGGGAGAACATATTGGGGAAATATCAATCAATACTTTCCCTGCAGTTACACCCTTTCCTTAATTATCAGCTACTGTCAGAAACAGGATACTGAGCTGGATGGGCCTTTGGTTGAGCATAATGGGGCTATTCTTATAATGTGACAAGTCATGAATTGGGTTTACTTTAAAATGTTGACACTGGCTTCAGTCTTGTACCAGACAGTAACTAAAGAGCATCCAAGCTACACTCAGCTCATGGAGTTTAGGATAACAATCAGGCTCTCAGACTTACCCAACTTCAGGAATTGTTCATGCTGCAACTCC
The DNA here is from genome assembly GCA_039654755.1 of Calcarius lapponicus. Classification (NCBI taxonomy): domain Eukaryota; kingdom Metazoa; phylum Chordata; class Aves; order Passeriformes; family Fringillidae; genus Calcarius; species Calcarius lapponicus. The sequence continues at coordinate 108,436,129 of CM077462.1, forward strand.
ACTTGATTGTGAAATCCATTCAGCATCACTACTGTAAAGGCAAAGGCAGACATTTTTCTATGGCTATGGCCCATGATGACAGCAAGACAGCAGGTTACAGAACAGAAGACAGCAGTGCTCTACAAAAGGTCCCTAGCAAGCAAATCCTTAACAGCAAGGATTTTAAGGACAAAAAACAAAAACAGAAAAATCAAAAGAGTAATATCTTCAAAAAAGGCCCCAAAATTTGAGGAAAGGATTGAAATAATTAAAAACATTTGTTCCATTCAGGTAGCTACAAACCATAGTGAACCCTGCTTTGAAGTCTCTAGAGAGTCCTTTGGAATAACCATAGAGGAGCACATCATCCCTGCCCTATCTGGACTGTAATGAAAAGCAACACTTGGAGATCAGGGTCAGAAAGATGCTTGTGCAAACCAGCTCTCAGAAATGAGAAGCAGAGCTGGTCATCATTCCAGAAGACGTTGTAGAACTGGTGCTAAATCCAAGGAGAGGTAAGGAAACAATCCATTTTTATACCCTTGCAATAGGTGGTGCAGGGCCATACCTCAAACGTAACCAGCAGCACCACCTGACAAAATAATCCCCTCCTCTTCACCCACAATGCCAAAGTTTCTGAGCAGGAAAGCATCAAGACAGTTCAGTTTTAAGCTAGTTTTAACACTAGCTGGAGAGTCCCCAGGACTCTGGGAGCAGTGCAGCAGATGATATCAATATTGCCATACCCCAATTCTACTGCCAGAGCTGGATCATCCCAACCAACTGCATGTTTCAGAAAAGCCATTTTATTTTTGTCTGCTGGAAAAAAAAATGTATATAATATGAAAAAAAAGACCCAAAAAAAACAAAAAAAAAAACCAACTAGATTGATGCAGCCTGCAGACCTGACTCACCCTTTATTGTCTTCTGCAGAAGGACCCTTGATGCTCTCCTGGGAGTGGAGTGCAGCCTTCAAAGTTGCCTGGAAACATAAAACATGATAAGACTGTTGAGGTATTGAAGCTGCTGTCAGAAGCCAGCTGAGGACAGCCCCAGGCTCCCACAAAGCTCGTGGAGAAGCTGTTTACCAGGAGCAGCAGAGTGAGTTCACTGCCTTTTTCACCCACATCAAGAGCCCTCAACAGCCAGACAAGCGGGTGCTCCCAGAGTTGGCACTGGGACATGCAGGCAGGTGTGCCTCACCACTGTGACATCAAAACAAGTCACATCAAAACAAGCTCTTGTTTTCCCCTGCTTTCCCTTGTTCTTCCTCCGTCAGTCCCCCATGTAAAGCCTGTCTCCATCTTCCACCATCATCTTGCTGTAGCAGGAACAGCCAAATAGCTCAGCCAGAGTCAGAAAATGCAATGCCCACCCTGCTGAGTGTCCTGAGCCAGCTCTCACTCTGCACCTTCCTTTGGGGCACAGTTCTCAGCCACACACATTTCCTCCATCAGACTTGTACTGGTACTGACCTCTGCTCCTGAAACAGCCTTCAAAACCCTTATCAAGGCTTCCCTTCACCAGTCACCATCCTGACCCACACACAGCCTTAAAATTACAAGCCCTGGATCCCTGCCAGCTTAAATAATGCACATCCAAATGACTTTAAATCTTTTTTTTTTTTCCTCTCTGCATTTTCCATACACAGTGTTAAGACCCACAGCAGAAAACTCTGTTTCCCTGTGTTATTCTGTAATTTGCAATGCCACCCACCAAATGGTACAGTAGAACTAGTTAATCACATAGGCTTGGGATATGCATAAGCTGAGTTGTAAAGGTGCTAATAGGTATATTGGAATTCAAAAGAGATCTGAGAGGTGGAAAATAATATCTTATTAGTATGCTATATGTGTGTGCAAAGCAGCAGCCTGTTCTCTAAAAGATGTGGGGAAAAATAGTAGAATCAAAGCCTTCAGCTTCTCCTATAACAACACATTAAAATCAGTAATTTTTTCTTTTTTCTCATTAGAATTATTAAAAATTATTATTTTTAATTCTGTGATTTCTATATCACAGAATTTTGAACCATTGCAAAAAATATTACACACAGTAAATCTGCATTTCTGTATGTTGACAACCACTCATGTCTGTCTCTGGCTCCAGCCTCAGATACCAGCACCTCAGTGTTTCCATATAACTTGCAGTTTTCCTGGCACTTGGAGAAATGTGTTGAACCTGAATCAGGTAGGAAATGGGTCCTCAAAATGAGCTGTTAGAATGTACTGTATATGGGCTGAAATAGCACAGCATGGAACCACCTTCAACTTGCTTACCTTTATTTCCCAGAACATATTCCTCAAATACAGGTAATTTATGGGAATTGCTCTTTCTGTCTTCAGCACACTGCTGGTTTGCAGGTTGTTCTCTCCCATTCTCTTTGCTCACTCTAGAGCAGCAGCCTGCACAGAACAGGTCCAGCTGAAGGTGTGACTGAGCACTTATTTCAAGGGGCCAGGCACAGAGGTTCTCCATAGAGGCAAAGGAGAATAAGATCAGCGAAGCACACAGATTATGTGTGGGCAGGATTCATAAGTTTAAAACTTAGAAAGAACAGGTATACCCAAGCAATTAGTCCAAGTTTCATTATGACTACTTAATGTGCTGTTGTTAGTCAACTCAGTAATTCTATCACATCCATCACATTTACATCTCAGCTACAGAATTTGGAAATGATTCTGAAAGATGCAATTTGGGGAAAAAAGGTTATAATTTCCTTTTAAACCTTGGAGCATGATGGGGAGAATAAATGCTGGGCTATTTGAACTTACTCAGAATGTTTTCTCTGGCATAGAGAGGCATAAGATTTCAACCTGTTCACTTTTTAAACTGAATTTCAACATTAAAAATGGTTAAAGGGGTTGTGCCATCCACAGCACACTCTGGGGACCAGGGGCATGACTGAATTTAAAAAAGCATTAGGCAGTCCCTGTCAGAACCCAGGAAATGCCTCTGGCTGCCCTGGAGGGCTCGAGCCCCTGCCCAGAGGGCTCAGAGACCTTGGCACAGAGCCCAAGACCCCTGTGCCTTTGATTTAGCCCTTGGAAAAAACAATTACCAACCTTGTATGAAGAATTACAAGCCACAAAAGTTTAAGTAGAATGACAGTGAATTTATCACAGGGTGAAAAAATAGCTTTTTGGGGTTTTTTAGAATGGGGGTTCAGGGAGCAAGGTGGAGGAATCTGGGCATGTCCAGCCTTTCTCCTCCTTCTTCTTGGCCTCCATCTTCTGCTGTGATGTTGGCACTTACAGATTGGTTTAGAGTAGAAGCTCACTGTCTAACATAGGTGATAGGTATTGGAAAGTAATTGTAAATATTGTATATGTGGTTTTTAGTATAAAGACATAACACCGCCCCAGGGGAGGCAGAGTGCCTCTGAGTGTTGTGCTGAGCAGACCTCGGCTGGACAGGAGAAAGAATTTTATAGATAAGATACAATAAACAACCTTGAGACTGAGAAATGAAGAGCCCTGACTCCTTCACTCCTTCTTCGACCACTAGGCTGGGAAAAGAGACTTTTTAAAATATCTCAGGGTCACTCTGACCAGTGAGAGTCCCAAGAAGTCCCTGCCTGTAGACATTCTCCCCACCCCTGTCCTATTCTCTAATGTACAAACTGGCACAGTGAAACCCGGCACCAGAGTCTCTGTCTCCATGAGCAAGGGGCTACTCTTGCAGAAACTCTTCTTGGTTTATCTGCTCTCAAACAGCAAACCCAGATGAGATGAAAGTTGCTCCCACAGGCTTCTACTGGGAAGTATTTTCCTTTGTACTGAGTACAACAGAAAACAAAACCAAGCGAATCCCTTGGGCACATTCCCTCTCCTCAGCTGTTCATCACTGACCTCCCAGGACCTTTAACAGCCTGAGTCAGGTTCAGCAGTCCCTGCCAAGCAGGGCAGAGGTGCCATCCTGAGAGTGGCACTCACACCATGAGGCCGCCGTGAGCTCCACTCCTGCACGAGGGCACAGCCAAGTGCCACATCAGCCACTTCCAGCAGGGAGGGCAAACACACTGCCAGCTCTGGGGTCTGACGCTGCCTTTGCAAGCCACATCTTTCAACCCAGTGTGGCCTTGAACAGCAAGCAGTGTGTATCCATGTTGTATTCAGCACACTTGCTGCCTTGGGGATACCAAAAAGATTTTAAAAAAACAGAAAGGAAAGCAATCTGTAACAAGTGCTTTCACCTCTGCAGTCACAAAAGCTGTCAGGAATCCAGAGGTCTGGAAAGTGAAGCTTCCCGTTCATTCTGTGCACAGGACAGGCCCAGAGAGGCCGTGGAGTCTCCTTCTCTGGAAATACATTGTTTCAACACATTCCTGAGTGATGTGCTTTAGGGGAGTAGGGAGGTTGGGCCAGATGACCTCCGGTGATCCCTTTCACCCATTCTGTGTGATTTTGTGACTCGTCATTTCCTGGGAATGAGGTGGTGCTCCAGCAAAGCACACAGCACACTATACATGAAAGTCAGGGTGACACAGACATTGGATAATGTGAAGCACATACATCTGCTCTGTTCTGCAGGGATCAAAACATCCATGCCCTTACTCATATCCTTTTTGCAAGGATATGAATCATGCCTATAGCAATTATGTTTTCATTAGTTAACACTGAACTGCCTTTACTGAATAAAAAAAAAAAAGAAAAAAAAATCCTTTTAAAAGTTATGATTAAATGAAACAATGCTCTTCTGCAGGATATTTAAACTTGCTTAATCACATGCAAATCTCTAAAATCAACATTAACATAATGCTCAGTCCATCACTTTTTTAATTGCTCACACAATTTTATTCTTATTATACTCAGTCCTCTACGCCACCTTTGGAAAGTACACCACAAAGTGCAAGTGTATGTGCATTCCAAGCATAGTTACAAAAAACCTCTAGTGCAAAACACAGAACACTCAAAACTAGTTCACGTGCATATGGGTTTTTAAAGCTGTATAAAACTCCAACAGAAATGCAGAACACTGAAGACTTGATTACCATTTTTGCACCAGCACATCTTCCAGGAAGATGCAATATTTTCTTAGTATTTTTCAATTGAATCTTTATCAGTAATATTTTTTTTTTTCTGACACTGGGTTTTGATTAGTACCTAGTCACAAATGTTTCAGTTTTGGCTTTGTCATTCTTAATGTTCAGCTGGAAATTGTAGTGTTTCACCTGCCGTGGACATCATGGGAAGTATTTGACACTTTGGGGGTTTTTTCTTCTGTCCCTGGAGTTACAGCAAAGGCAGCTTCACCACAGAGTTTAGGATCTCCTTTAAAAACAATCTCTCAAATTTGTGAAAACTATTGCTGCTGGGAGCTCAGTGGGTAGTGAACGCTCCAGGTGCTGCTGAACATTCAGTTCATGCATTGGGCATAACTGGAATTGGAAATAATTAGATGAATATTTCAGTCCTGAACTGTGCAAGTTGCTCTAATCCTCTCTGTTGCAACTGATTTGCTGCTTAGCAATATCAGTTTTAATTCCCAGTTCCTAATAAGAGCTATCAAGCATCACTCTCTTGAGTTCATTATACAGAACTGGATGAAACCTTAGGTCAAGTGTAACTCCCAGGTGAGCTCACATTACCATTTGCCTCCAGGTTTCTGGATGTGCTCTACATGCTCCACCTCAACGATGGCAGATCCTTTGTAAGTGCTGGAATTGTTCAGCTGGGTCCCCAGGGCACCCCAAAACACAGCAGACACCACAGAGAGCAACAGGCACAACTTTCCCAGCATTGTCCTTGGGAAGGCTGGGAGAAGATCAGAGAAAAGAATGAGAAACAATTCTTATCTTCACTTGCTGCACCTGTTGTTGTAACATGTGGAACATGTTATGGAGATTTGTTTACCAAAGGGTGGTTTCTTAATTGGTCAATAGTGATGGTGTTTTAATTAAAGGACCAATTAGGCCAGCCTGTATAGTAGTTGTCTCTAAAGGCAATGGGTTTTTTAATAGTATAGAACAATGAAGTGATTGATCAGCCTTCTGGAATCTTGGGATCAATGCTAATTATTACCCAAATGGGGACGTCGTGCTATGACACACAACAGCTGCCCCAGCCCTGAGGTGTTCAGCTGTGGCAGGGCAGCTGGCAAAAGCAAGCAGCCCAACAGCTGATAAATATCACCAGGGTTAGCACAAATCATCCTTCGCTCAGTGTTTTCCCCATTCTTCCCATCCTCTTTTGTGACTTTGAAATGAAGTTGCATAAGCAAAAACTGGCAGTTCACGTCCACGACAAATTGCCAGCATGAAATACGTGACAACTTTACATATTTACAAGGTTTGGAGGAGGCATTTGTATCATCAGGAGCCTTAACCACATGGTTTTTAATATGCATTTCCCACTCTCAGGGATATGATGAAGAGTTTTTTACTGCTGGCTGAGCACTAATGGATTTGGAGATGTTAACTGTAGTCTAGAGGCATCCTGAAATGGTGAGCTAATGTGCATTTAATTTTGCTTATTTGGTTTTAGCACAACCAGTTTAGTTATAACACTGTAGTGTCAGCACCAGCCATCTGGGGTTGAACACTGAGAGAAAAGGCTGTGAGCGCTTAATGAAACCCTTTGAGAAGGGGAAATTTAAAAGAGAAGCAGATGAAAAACAGAAGAGAAACAGGCAAGGATAAGAAAAAGAAAAAAAATGTCAGAGAAACAACAGCAATAACAGGTAGTGACAGAACAAAGCACCAAAAGGGAGCGCCTCAAATAAATACCCACACATCTGTTTGCTCTACACATCTGGGTAAAGACTGCCAGGAAACTCTCTGAAAACACTAATATCAGCAAACTGAGAGATGCCAGTGTTCCTATTTTAGATATCAGCCCTCAAATTAGGATTTGAGTACTGGATCCTCTCCTGGAAAAACAGCAATCCTGAAACCATCCAGTAAGTCCTGGAAACATTTAGGGCCTGCATGGCCATTAAGCAGCTCATGTTAAGTTTTCTCCACGAAAAGCATTCAAAATGCAATATTTCAAAATAAAGAAGAGAGGAAATGCTGTTCAGGGACTGTGGACTTTCACCTGTAAGTTTTGCAAGTTATAATGGGCTGGCAGGATGTTGGCACAGGAACTAAAGGATGACAAACCAAACAATGATACAGAATCACAGAATTTTCTGAGTTGGAAGGGACACACAAGGATAGTGTACAAGAAAACAAATCATCTCAGGCTTTTAGAAGATCTGAGCAGGGACATCTCTTCTGCAAACCAGGAACACAATCCTCTTCCTCATCTCTAGATGTGCACTGCAGGCACATCCCAGACACATTCCCAGGGAGAAGGAGGTGTGAACACAAGGTGCCCCCTGATGTACTTCAGGGTGAAGAAGAGTGCAGTAGATGGCATGTCCAGAGCTGTATGCACAGAGCAGCATCCTGTCAGGGAGACCATGAGCCAGCTCCAGCCTGAGCAGCACTTGGCACTAACAAATGGACCAACCATAAAAAAATCTCAATAGATCATTTTCATCCTTATAAATACTGCTACTAATGATTTCACATCAGTCCAAAAGAACCTTCCATATCTCTTACCCTGGCAGGGCCTGAAGCAAAGCCAGCTCTGAGCAGACAGTGGATATATTCCCCTAATTTCTAAGACTAACTGTGAAATATAACTTTATCATCACCAGCAACAAGAGGTCTCCCAAGAGGCAGCCTTGGAGAGGCTGGGGAGGACTTTTAGAATCACATTAAAATATGTCTGGTCTTTAGCACTGGCCAGAATGTCACTGTTTTCCATGTGGCAAAGTAAACTGAAGACAGAGGAAAATCCACCATCCCTGAGTGACTTGACACAAGCACCAGTTTAAACAGTAATGTCAGATGTACAAAGTCTTACCTGGAGTGTAGATTCAGAACCTGCTGGCAAATTAATATTTCACAGAAATCTTAGGACTTTAAAAGTATGCTGCCCATTGCAGGCTTTTTTATAGTAAAGAAAAGAAACTAAATAAAGAAACTGAAGAAAACAAACTAAACCAGCTAAGGTTTCATTATGCATTCGTACACCTGCTTATAATGGGATATTTTTTGAGTGGTCCCTCATACCAAGGTCCTGCAGTGGTTTAGGCCAGGTAGGAGCAGGGATCCCAGCACAGATGTGCTGCCTCCATCACACTAAAGCTGCATCTCAGATGTGGGAGCACCACCTGAAAGTGGATCCTGCAAGGGCTCAGTGAGCTGAACCAGCTCCTTTGGCCTGGGTACTGGGATGGTGATTTGCAGCAGAAATTGCAGACAAATCCAGAGGGATTAGTGGCTGGAGAGCAGGAGTTGAATTGAGAAAACTGCTCCTCCTGCCAAATAAATGCAGCAAATGAGTCTTGGGTAATGGAAGTAGAGGGGGTTATGTGAAGGAAATGCATATCTCTGTCTCCTGTAGTGAGGCCCACAAAGGACTGGTTGCACCAATTAAATTAAATCAATTTCATAACCAGTATTGCACTACTGTACAACCATCTGTAGAAAGTGATATTTAAATTAAGAGCATTTCCTCTCAGTTTAGATTAAGACGGTTCATAGTAAATGTTTTTTAAATTAATAAAAACCATTTCTGAAGAGAAATCCAAGCCTTGGCAGAACCCCATTCACTGATTTCCTGCAAGCCTAGAAAAAATAACTTCTCAGCAAGATACATAAAGTTATGAGAAAGATTTTTGGGTTTTGTGAGAACATTTATTATTGCCATTTCTTTTCTAAAATTCATTTCTAAAGCATTGGGAGATTTTACTTTATTGTGGCTGGCTTTGTGCTTGAGTGCTGCAAAGCAGTTTGCACTGAAAAGGGCTTTTTTGCTGATAAAAGATACTGAGAAGCCTCTTGAGCTTGGACTATTAAATGGCCAATGAAGATCTATCAACTTCCAAGCACTATTTTTTTTTATTAATTTATTAATTCATATGACCAATCATTGCACAGCACTTCAAAAACTTTGGGAGTTTTTTGTTTGTTTTTATAGACGAAATAAACTCTTGAATGACAAAACTGGTGAATAGTGTTGGTAGGTAAGCCTGCCCATCAGAAGCAAGGGCATTCAGAATTTAAGTGTTCAGTCAGACTGACACAGGTTTACTGCAAAAAGTGAAAGCACACAGACATTTGAGTTAAGCTGCCTTGTGAGAATGCCTGTTGGAGTTGTCTTCCCCTGCAGAGAGGTTTTATTGTCAGCTCATCTCAGGCAAGGTCTGCTCTTGGAATATTTGCCAGTATAATCCTCTTCTCTGCAAATATGGGGAAGAAGGGAGCAGGGAGAGGAGAGAAAGAGGAAACAAGGGAGAGGAGAAATGAGATCATAGGATGTTTTAAGATTTGCTAGTATAGATATATTTCTGTTGGAAAATCACTTTAGCTAACCTCATTTGTTTTATTCCTTGTTTTATGATATACCTGGTATAAATAACAATGCCAACTGTAACTTTTTGCTGTTAGAAGCTTATAAAGTCTCCAACTGTATTAGACAACTGTGAGAAACTAACATACTGCTTATCTAGAGGTTATCTGAGATGCAGTGAATGGCTTTTCATGTATCCTCAGTTCAGTTCAGTACAAAGGGCAGTGGCTTGGATTATTTCACCTCAGCTGGTTTGAGACGCAGCACAGATAGAGAAGTAGAAATCGCCACACCATTCTGCAACAAGCAACTTTCTGTCTGAGAGCAAACCAAGCATTCACAGCTTTGCACTGAAAACCTTTTGAACCACTTCAAGGTCTTGCTGTGCCTGCTGAAGCCATGAGAGGGCTGGGCTGTGCAGCCACTCCACTACATGGACATGTTCTAGAGCAGCCTGTGGCCATGACTCAAGAGGATGCATCCTATGGCTCCACCTGCATTGTTCTGCACAGTTTCTGGTCATTTCTCCATCCCTCTTATGAACAGGCAGAAATATCAGCCCCCAAAGCACAGATGAGCAAAGGTTTGATCCTGCCCCTCTGACCCTTCCAGACCTCAGCTCCCTGGCCCTACATAGGGCTTCTTTGAAGCTACACTGGTACAACTTGTGTAAGGAGTTCCAGCCTATTAAACCATTCCCTGGGGAGTTTTTCTCACCTAGAAAAGTCGATAATGTCCTCATTTCAGTTAAGCATTCATTAGCTTTCTGTATGCAAGCCATTGAGTGGGCAGGGAAGAGCAGAAGGATGTGTATTGAGAAGACACAATGTTCTCCTCTGGCAATGTGGGAAGACTGGCACATCATAATGTTCAGGAATAATAATTGCACCTCTAGCACTTCCACTACCTACTTGATCAATGTTTAATAAAGATTTAACGTACTGATGTTTTTGAAAAGCAACCACCAGTCCAGATGCACAGCTTGTGAGGGTCAGGAGGAGGGTACTGGAGGAGAACTCTTTAAAATGGCTGAGTAAGATATTTGATTGAAAACAAAAAGAGCCGAAAAGCAAGTTACTATTTCCGACTTTTTCTAAGGAAAAGCAAAATCTCAAATGAAAAAAAAAATAATATATTTTCACCAAAAACACTGAGAAAGCAGGAATAATAACTGTCATTTGAGTGGCTTATGTTGCCTTTGATGTAGGCCAAGTTCTGTAGTCCAGTTGTACATCCTGTCATGCCTGAAGATATCATTCTCCCTCACTCATGAAAACCATTGCTGCTGGGGAACCATTGGCTTATAGGGCAAAATGGGGGCATGAGGAAAACAAATGGCAGCTTTACAAAGGATTTGGTATAGCACTTCCAAACCAAAGGCACAGGTCTTGGCTGTACTACCTCTGTTTTCAATGAAAAGCACCTATTTCTGCCAAAATGCTATTGAAGTTCAAGTGATTATTTTATTATATCTTAATTGATTGAAAACGTTACCTCTCAATTTTTGTGAATTACCAATTACCTTCCTTGAACCATTGGAGACAATTATGGACTAATCTCTTTTCTTACATTAAAAAGGAGAAAATGTGGTGCTATAGTACTTGACTAATTTTGCTAGACTTTCAAATCTAATAATAGCATTCTTCGTAATTGATTTAGTCTTTCTCAATTCCACTTAAATTAGCTTTCTGCCTTAATTAAATCACAACATATTTTATGCCAGGAGAGAATTGGTCATTTTTACCTGCTGGTATAATTACAAAATATCACCACAATGCACAAGAGAATCCTGAGGTCTATAGTTATAAATAAGCTTTAGAGTTAATTTTAGGCTTCTGTTTTCCTTCCAATATTTACAGCATATTTGCATTTCTGATCTCTTTTATGCTGCTGTGTTTTACAGTGTTTTGCAGATGGTCTTGCAATTCTCAGCATGCAATAATAGGAATTAAATATTTATGATTGTGCATAACTTCAGTTCTCTCTGCAGTCTTCAGAGTTCCCTGTAGAAGTCAGCATTTGTCAGCTCGGAGCCTGCACTGGCACCAGCAATGATTGTGCTGGCACTGCCTCATGCCACAGCAAAGACTCTCTCTAGCCCCAACTTGTCCATAATTTCAGTGCATTTCATCCCATCCTCTTCACAGAAAAAGTTATCAAAGTCAAAACTGTTGCCCTACTTTTCCAGCCTGAGGAAGGCATCGTGTGAGAGCTGAGATTTTCCTTTGGTTTCCGTGCATCTCATGCACACCTTGGAGTGGGAGGTTTGACTCTGTGTGGGACATATGTAACTCACGCCTCCATCCAGGCCAAGAGCTCAGACTTCCCTCCACCTGGCAAAAGGGCACACAAAACACACAAGGAGGAGATGCACAAACTGTCTCCAGGGCTCTTGAGTCTGGCAGCAAGGGACTGCAGGAGCAGGTTTTCAGGCACAGCTGCTCTTCTTCCATCCAGACCCACAACAGGACAGGACCAGGGGAGCATCCAAGCTCTCAGCAGAACCAAACCTGCAGCTGACACACACAACAGCTGAGACAAGTCTTTAAATCCTGCTGTCCTGGGTCCTACTCTCTCCTGGGTCTGGGGCTCCTCCTTAAAACCAGTTCTGGTGCTGTTCACAAACTTTAGGATCCTTTTCTAACCAGTAGACAGAAAAGCTCTGTTAGTGGCAGGCCATCCCATGCACTTATTCTATAAATTTCAAAATTAAGTAAGAATCAAAAATTAAAAGCACTGCTAGTGTCTGTTAAAAATGTCTGGACTTTCTATTTCTTTCTCTGTTCGCTTATCTGACCATCTGTGCTGCTTTGAGAACAGGAACTTGAGTTGTTATCTCCACTGTACACAATGAAACGGACCCTGGTAAATCTGCAGGTCCCTCCCCCCAACTTTTGCCCTCTGCTATAAAGGGAATTATTTTATGAAGTTACTTTACCTATAATACAGTACTCTTACATTAGGCCTAATTGCCTTTCAACAGAGCCTCAAAAGAAGGAGCTCATTTACAGTGTTCTAAAGCACCTGTACTTCCTTATTGCCTGAACTTTTCCAATATGAATTCTTGTAAGACAGAGCACAACATGAATTATGTGTATCTGTGTTCACTTATAAGCCTATAAAAATTTGCATCTACTCCCTTCCTGCTTTTTCTCCTTGTTGGATTTGTTGTTTTCTTCTCAACACAATCTGTTAGGGAGCTGGTAAATCCTTTACATCAGTACATGTAACCATATACTTTTCAACCTTGAATGTAACCACCTAAAGAAAAAAAAAAGAAAGTCCAGAAAGTAAAATATTCCTTTGCTATACATACATTTTTTATTGTTCCTAAATACAGTTTCGATTTTTACCTGGCAGAAGCTAGGAAGGGACAGTAATGATTTCTCTAAAAAAATGAGAAAAGCTTAAAAACTTCTGAAGCAAGATTTATGCTTCCAAAGGGGTACTCCCTCAAAATGCCCTGTGCCTCAGTGTGAGCAGAGTTACATGCCTTCCAATTTGAATATCATCTCTGAAGTGCCCTGCCTGAAAGAACAGTCTGTAACTTGGACATTCATTAATAGAAGTGAGGAAATCCTTTTCATAATGCTGTGCATAGACACAGAAAATTATCCCTTGTGCATAACTGCATATGAGAATTCAATTTTTTTACATGTGTTTGAATACATATCTGTGCATTTATATTGATATATAAATAGTATAAATAGGTTATTAATGACTCCAAATAATAATACTGCTGCATATTCTGCTGATAAATGACTTCAGAAATCTGCCAAGGGATGCTGTCATTGCAACAACATTGTTCCAGCACTGTTGGAATAGGACAAGTGGAGTGGACAACTGCTACTGTCAACTCATTCCTTATGTGGAGATTTACTGACAATACAGCCTCTGGTAGCTTTCCATAACAGACCTCTACCTACAGCTGCACCAGCTCTATACACAAAAATGTAACTTAAGTCTCCAAATCATGTGAAGGCTCACAGCATTAAAGCTAAGATCTGAAAATATTTTATGGAAATATTAAATATTTTAACAAAATATAGCTGTGTAGTAACTGGACTGGTTCAGTAAGTGCTTGATGTAATCACGTGGCAGTGTCTGTCTGGAGATCTCTGTCAGTCTAAAATTAACCTGAGTTTTAATAAAAGATTGCAAAATGAAAGCAGATAATTAAAGGCAAATGCAAAAAAGTAGTAACTTCTTAACTTTTAGTTTCTATCACTATGACCACAAACTAGCAGCAGAATGCAATCACTGATCCTACATTTGAAATCACTTAGATTACCCACAATCTGCTGATGTAGTGGCTGAGGACAAAAGAAGTAAGGTGAAGAATAATTAAGCAACTCACAATACATTGCTGCTATACATATACACAACATGGAACCAAAAAAAATCACATTAGCACGAAGAATACATGGAGGAGACCTAGTGCTTTTCCTGAAAAATTGTCCAAACTTCTCCCTTTAAGTAATACTTGGGAGCACATTGGGTTTTAAGGCCAATTGTTCTCACATATTGAAATTGTGGGAACATTGACTTTCTTCATTAAGTCAGAGCTATAATCCATAAGACTGACAATAAAAATATTCATGGTACTTTGTCCAATTTTCAGCTGATTACCATCCTCTGCAAGCAAAGCTGCAGGAAGCAAAAAAAATTGAGTAACTTATTGAAAAACAGACCAAACTGCTTTTCTCTCACAAACTAAAATGTCCATCTTTGGAAACACACTGGCAAATTTAACTAAAAGAAAAGTATCTGTCAATGATCTGCTCAGCATATTACCTACTTCATATATTATCATTTACTTGAAGTAAATTAACTTAAGCATTGCTAATTATCTATTTCTGCTAATTTTATTGCCAATTATGTATTTATTGAGCATCACCGGGCTTGTAACCAAAAAATCCTAATTTAGTTTGAGAGTCACAACTCTTTTTTAAAACTTTTCCAAGTCTGTCCTGTACTTCTTATAGAAGAACAAGATTGTTCTTCTACAACTTTGCTATAACCATGTAGCATTGTTAACTTGGCAGAGCTATTGGTGACCAGACCAAACGTTCATCTGCAGGGTGGCTCATGACATTTCACCTCTGGCCTCCTCTGCCCTGCAGCTCCAATTGCTCCTCCAGCCAGACCAAGACCAGCACTTCTCACAAAACTGGAGCAAACTTCCCTCCTGTGGGCCACAGAGGTCTCCAGGATCGCCTGCAACACACTGGAGTGCTCCTCTCCACTTGGAATCACAGAATCAGCTAGATTGGAAAACACCTCTCAACCTCAGAATCACAGAATCAGTTAGATTGGAAAACACCTCTAAGGTCATCAACCATCAGGGCTCTTTCTGCAACAAGTCCAGACTTTTGGCCCGGGGGTACAAAACTTGCTCACAGATTTTGGTAGAGTTGCAGTGAGGGAGACCCTAAGCCACAAATCCCAAGCATTTGGGAGAATGTTAAGGAAGTATTTGGAGAATGTTAAGGAAGTATCACTGTGTACTTTCTCTTATCTTCCTCTCTCACTCGAGTACCTGCAGCTCCACAGGATAACTGGTCTGAAATGTATTTCTTTGCTTATGTTCATTAGGAATTACTGGCCAAAATCTGATATCCAGAATTCAGAAAAAGAATGAGGTGACATAAGTTTCCCTCATTCCCTTTTTCCCTTTTCTTTTTGATATTCCAAGGAATGTAAATAACTCAGTGGTTTTAAGAAATCAATGAAGACTGTCATGTCCCTGCAAGTAAATGAATGACATTTAAACTTTCCACTATACAAGTTTTGAATATCTGATTGATTTTATGCTGGAGAATTTAGTTTAGGAAAGCAGCACTGCTAAAGTCTCATGCATCAAAACAAGACAGACTTTCATTTGACATCTCCTGAAAAACAGAGTGAAACTATCCACACTCTTCAAGTACACTTGGATTGCTTGACCTTGTAGGAGAGCTACTTGTGTCACCCAGGGAAGTGCAGCATGGAGTGAGACTGTGGCCTCCACTTTGCTCTACCCTTCTATAAGAATGATAAAGATTATCTCAGGAATGAAAGCACAGATTAAAAAACAAGTCCAAGATGTTCTCACAACAAAGGTGCTAGTAGCACAGCACTAGTTAAAGCCTACAAAATGTGCTAGCAGAAAAAAAGCAGTGCAGAGACACTTCAGCTGGAAAACTTCAGCTGGGGAAATAAGGATGGCAGTGGCTGAAAAATTTGTTCAGACCTTGTGCACATTAAAGCAAAACCGTCCCCAGCCATGTCAGTGACTCCGGGTCACTGAGAACTACAGCTTCCTTCCCAATAACAAACTGAAGGGCTCACTCAGCTGAGTAGTCAACAGTTAAATATCACCATCTGATTTAATTCTCAGTTTTAAGATTAATTCTTTTTTTCTGTCATTTGACTAGATTTTCTCACCTTCCTTATTAAGGAGAAAGTTGGACTTGAGTTTTACATTATGACAGCACCCTTCCCTGAGACTGTGTGCTGATAAACAAGGCTCTGCAACTTCCATAAACATTTTTCCTTTTAGATACTAACCAAAGCAATAACAATTTTAACTGAAGAACACAAATACATTTGAGGTGACCAGCAAAGAGAAAACAGCTTTTTATTACCTGAAATATTCTACAAAGTTGTCAACAAAAGAAGAGTGGGTTGACTAAAATGCACATCAGTCAATAAAGCAACAATCATCATTTCAAATCACTCAGGGAAAAATACATTTATCTGTGGCTGCTTTTGTGAGTGGAAATTAATTCAGACAAATTTCAGAGAGGAATAAATGGCCTTTTGTAAGAGCCACTATACCCAAATTGTTATTACTTTCTGACTTCTAGCACGATGTCAAAACCCAGAATCTCAAATGACATGTGAGTGCAGAGTCCCCTCAAACAGAGACCAAGGAGAGGATGCAGCCCCTTCCAGAGCTGGATGGGAGTTACCCTGATTTGGGTGAAAAAAGAAGATGGTGCAGGGTGAATGTGCCAGCTCAAGTCCATGGCAAGGTGTGCTGCTGCCTTTCAAATGAATGGCAAGTGGCAGGTCAGTTTTAGCAAACAAGAAAGGAGCCACAAGCATTACATCTCAGGAAAGCACAGTTTATGATGCCCAGATCAATACTACATAAATAACAGTGCACCCCACACAGCCTGCTGTCTTAAATCAGTGCTGCCAAACTATGCCTTCTGAAGGAGAGCTAAAAATGACATTGAAGGTTTTCATGTGGCTTTTACTTCAGAGTGAATCCATTCAGCCTGGGGAGACATAAAGATCCTCTCTGAGAATCTGCTCTTATCCAGCACCAGGGATGAGGACACTTTGAATGCATCTGACCAGCAGGGTCACTCAGGCATCCCTTCCCACAGAACAGAGCCCTAATTTGATGAGTATGCAAAGCATTACACAAAAGAAAATCACGACAGCTTTAGACCCTGTGCCCTGCTCATCTCCCCAAACAACTCCAATTCTGCTTTCAGTGACTAGTTCCCAAACTTTTCTGACAAATGAGTCATTACTTATCCACCCATGATTCTTCTGGCAGAATTAGAAAAAGCCTTGTGCAATATCCATCACTCTAAGGGACAGAAGCAACAACTGAAAACCAGCTATTGCCAACAGGGTGCTGCTCACAGAGAGCAAGGGAGCAGCGTACAAATCCCTGCGCCAGGCTCTCCCAGGCCACAGCAGCTGCAGAGCACCACCTAGAAACCCCCATCCTCTAACAGAGGGACAGGGCTGGCTCCCCAGGACCCCCCATGCCAGGTTTTTCCATGCTGAGAGAAGCTTGGACACCCTAACTGAGTGCCACCCAGAGGCAGATCTGCAGGTCCCAGCACTGCAGCCCCACTGCTGCACACAAAAGGCTCCTGGAGAATGGCTGAGGTCTCCAGTTACCCTAATACCATTACTAACAACCACCTCATACAGCAAAAAAGATTACTTTTAAACATTTTTCCTCAACATTTGAAGGAACATTCTCCTAAACACCACCTTTCCTTTGAAACTCTCAGTTTACCCAGGTAGCCTCTCACTCTGTGCCTACCTCACCCTGCCTGACCCCACTTTTCCCACCTCCATTCCCTTCCCCTTTTGTTTTCTCTCTAATCAATGTGCTTCTGCTTAGAATCATTTTAAAATAAAGTTTTCATGTTAGTTCTTTAGTAAGTATCTTGATCTAACTTTGTTCTGTTTGTTGTTCTTATTGAAAAATAAGTGAATGGCATTTAGCAGGTCCATTCCAACCCAAGCCATTCTACGATTCTGTGGCTCTTTATTTGCAATTTCTTGTGCAGAGCATAATCTGTGCTGCATCTTCCTGTCATATCATGCTGGCAGAGGCCCTAACAGATAATTAAAGATTTTTCTACTTTTTCTTTTCTCTGTTTTCTCAGACACAAAGTTCTGGTTTTTTAGTAGCACCTGATTTTTATGGAAATCATCACTTCCCGATAGACATTCTGGAAGCAGCAGCAATAATTTCTGACCTATTATGGGCAAATCAGCAGTATTAAGTGATCTTCAAAGCACTTCTGTAGTTGGTACAAAATGTATATAAGCTGCTCCATTGGCAAAATTATCTACCTTCTGGTGCCATTACACAGAACAGCCTAATATGCATAATTACAGTAATTATGCAGAGTACAGCACAAACAAAAACAAAATTATATGCTGCTTCACACTGGCACTCTTTCAGACAGAAATTCATTTTCACATTTACAGTATTGCAAATATGGACAACATTATTACAGCAGAATTTGAATATAATTATGCATACCAACTCCACATTAAATTGGTGTTTTCCATCTTCAGTAAGTTGTAGGTAGCTGTTGTGATGTCTTTTTGATAGTACACTAAACCACCCAAACTTTAACAACATGCAAGTCCATCTCTGCTTTTCTTTCAACAGTATCAGTGAAAGTACCACAGCATCTGTAACCACCTGCTGCCTTCAGGCTGACTGACTCTGCTTCACATAGCATACAGAACTAGTAGGAATTGCCAACCATCAAAAATAGACCTAAAATCACATCTTCAGGTAATTCTACAAAGAATCATCCTTCCTTGTTTAGAATTTAAAACATACTTTTAAAGTTTCCCCACCAAAAAAAAAAAAAAAAGAAAAAGAAAGAGAGAAAAAGAGAGAGAGAGAGAGAAAAAAAAAGAGAGAGAGAGAAAGAGAGAGAGAAAGAGAGAGAGAGAGAAAGAGAGAGAAAAAGAGAGAGAGAAAGAGGAAAAAGAGAGAGAGAAAAAGAGAGAGAGAAAAAGAGAGAGAAAAAGAGAGAGAAAAAGAGAAAGAAAGAGAGAGAGAAAAAGAGAGAGAAAAAGAGAGAGAAAAAGAGAGAGAAAAAGAGAGAAAGAGAGAGAGAAAGAGAGAGAGAAAGAGACAGAGAAAGAGACAGAGAAAGAGACAGAGAAAAAGAGAGAGAAGGAAACTATTTTAAGCAGGATGGACTGTTTTATTTGAGTTATTCAGTTATTATGTTTCATTTCAATTCTTTTTAAGCAAAATGAAAACTTGGAGCCCAAAGTCTCAGACTTTCTACACTTCCAGTAACAACCTGCATGAACACAGCTCTTTCCAAAACACACATCCCCTATATCCTATAATAAAATTTCAAGCTACTGTTATTTTATGCATATGGCCCACATAAAAGGAGAATCCCTGTTGGGACACAAGACTGCTCAGACATTGGCTGGGAAGTGTCCCAGACATTTTCCTCTTGGCAGCCCCAGCAGCTGGGCAAGGCCCTGGGGTCAGAACAAGAGGGAGATGAGTGAGTATTTAAGTGTTGAGGGTACCTGGAAAGGACTCACCAGGCACCAGAGATAAGACACTGCTGTGACTGAAAAAGCACCCAGAACCCACCTAGACAAGCAGAAAGTGCTTGTAGTGCTGGGGTGTGACTGCAGGCAGTGAGTTGCTGTTGGCTCAGAAAACCCGAACTTGGAAACCCAGTAGCTGGAAGAGGAAGAATAATGAGTGGCCCAGTTTAAAACTTCCAAGAGAAGAAGGTTGATGCCAGTGGCAGTTTTAGAAGTCTGTCTCACCTGTTTGGACACCAGCTCTTTTAAAATGGTTTCATCTATCCAGGCTTTTGATACTTAGGAGAAGGAAGACAGAGGAAGGATCACTGCAAGCAAGCTGATGAGGAAAGCAAAACTGAAAAATTTGCAAAAGGACTGAATTAGTAGAACAGTTTTCCACATTGCCACATTATGATGACCTCCTCCAACTCAGAGTGGATACACTGGCAGACATTAAAACCAAGACCAAGGCCAGGAAATGCAAAGATTGCTCATGTGAGAGGAAAGCCACGAAGCCCTGCTGTGGGTCAGCAGGACAGGGATGCTCAGACTTGTCCAGACTGATCAAGCATGGCACAGACAATCAGCTAGGCTCCTCCAGCCACCACCATGTCCTGAAAGCCCCAGGGCTGAAGAACCATCTGAGCAGAGAAGCACTGTTTCCTTCCAGATGTTCCTCTAGTCAGCTCTGAGTGAAAGTTAAAATGCTAACATTTCTTAAGGAAATAAGGCTCTTTGTGTCTGCATCCAGGACCGTTTGTCTTTTGTTGTGCCTCTTCCCTAACCTTTTGTGAACCCATTGGACAATTTAGATCTAATAAGACAAGCCAGAAGTCTTACAGTCATTAAGTTCCTACACATTTCCTGAAAATAGCATGTGGGTGGAAGAGAAAGAGCTCATTAATGCTGCCTGTGGGGGGAAAGGCTGGTGAACAAACTCCCACCTCTTTAGAAACCAGATTGCACACAAGGGACAGAAAGCAAGTGGCTATGAAAATCCCAAGTGTGGGGAAAGCTTGAGGTCTGCAGAGGACCCAAACAAAAAGATCAAAACCACAGAAGCACACAAACTTCCCTTCTTCATATGTTTTGACGCTCAGTTTTACCACTGGGGGTAATCCAATCTATTTTAGTTTCAGGACCTGAAAAGAGAAGGGGACCAGATTTGTGTTTGGAGTGTAAGTGTGCCCATCTGTGAGCCCACGTAAGCTTCATGCAGGAAGGAAACATTCCTCAAATAACATGAAGCTGTTCATGTAATTTTAACTGCCCTGAGACTGGGGAATTGCCATTTGTAATTGCTGATTGTAGGTGGCCATTGACAAAATTGATGGAGCCCTGGCTGTCAAGAGAACTGCCCTGCACAGCAGACAACAATGGAAAAAGGTTTGGCTACCACAAAACAACTCAAAGCTAGGCTCAAGGCTTTATAATCAAAGCTGTGGTTCAGGTATTAGCTGAATATTCTGCTTCCATGTGCAGATGCATCCAGCTAACAAATCAGTTTTGACTCTTTGATGAAATTATCTATTTAACCACATTTACAATCAAATAGCAGCAACTTCTTCACTGTTAATACGGGGGTGCTTTTTGTATAGGTATGTTAGCATGTAACATTCTGTGTGGTCTCTGGATCTCCACCAAGTGCAAGGACTCAGGCCTTCACTTTTCTTGGCAGAAAATATCCTACAATTTTCCTAAAGTTCAAGGCTTAATTCTCATCCCTACAGCACTCTGACTATATAATAATCTTCAAGCTGTAACTTAGGAGCTATGGCAATTACTTGAAGACAATGACCTAAAACAGCTTCTCAAACATCTACTTTTTTATCTTATATTCTTTTAGTCTAAATAATTAAAAACAATATATAAAAAGACTGAAATATTTTAAATAAGGCAGAGGATATTTTAATTTAATTTCTTTAATCAAAAGATTTTCCGAAAGTGGCCATTTAAAAGAAATATTTCCACTGCAAATACTTGAAAAATAAAATGCATTACATAGAATGATTTCAGCTTCTGATATTTTATTTCCATATAAGATTTATTTTATGGGAGTGTTCATTTTGCTTTATCCTATGAAGCTTTTAGAATGAATTAACTTTATTCCCAGATCAAACCACCTCCCTAATAAGTTCATTTATCCTTTTGGATGCAGCACTGAAGTAAGCACACCCAGGCCAGTCACAAATGAAGACTGCTCTGAGTGGAACTCATGTCCAAAGGCCAACTTCTCACAGTTTGCAGGTTGATAAATCTGGAATCACAGACACTGCCCAGGAGGTAAGTTGTCTGAAAGTTGCATGGGACTTTGGTTTTGCAAAAGGACAAAAAGCAAAGCAACACAAGGAGCCCAGTTTGATTCATGAGAGAGAAACCCTTTCAGGAGCCTTGTTCCCCTACAGGGGACCTGGGCTCTGCTCTCTGCACCAGTTGCACCAGCTGCCACTCATTAAAAATGTATTCTAGGTTCACAAAGTCATAGATTAGTTGAGTTTGGAAGGCAGATCATCCAGTCCTGACCTGTGCTCAGAGCAGAGTCAGAAAAAGACAGTTTGTCAGGCTGTGTCCAGTCAGGTTTTGCACATCTCCAAAGGGTTTTGCCTCGGGCCACTTTTTCCTTGATGTTCAACAATAGACAAATTGGTGCACTATACCTGTATCAACAAATTGGATAAAAGCAACCATCTCTCCCTAAAACATCACAGCTCTTATTAGATCAGAATGGTCTTTTCTACTACTGCTGCTATTGCTACCATAAAATTTCAATTTTCTTTTTTGGACTTTAAGAGTAGATTTTACAGATTCTTCACAAGTAATTAAAATCTCCTGCCTCTTACCTCTGCATATTTGAACAGATTGCCTCATATAGTCTCTAAAACTATTATTAATCACATTTATTACCTGAAGATTTAAGCCTTCATTTGAGAGGTCTATATAGAGAGTAAGGAGGTATTTTTTGGAGAGGAACATTTCTGAGCTGTGTACTTCTTCCATTAATCAAAGCACCAAAGGAAGGATCTCCACCAATACAGCTACACCAGTTCTCAGCAGGCAACAATCTCCCTTTAACATCTGTAAAGCATTTCTTATTTAATAATACCAGCTAATTAAATAATCAGAGAAGCACATGTCTATAGAGAATCAGAGAAGTATATGCCTATGAAGACTGTTCAGTCCCAGGCACAAGTGTGAGAATGTGGGTTTTTTTCTTCTAATAAGCATTGAAGCTAAACTCTTTCTTAGCTCTTCGCCTTACTGCTCATTTGAATTTCTCAGAAGCATTCATTTTGACTCAAAGAAAAGCTGTGATTCAAATCCTTGCAGCTTTGCTGATGCTCAGATTAGATCTCCTCGCGGAGCAAAGTGTTCCCCAGGACAGCTCTGCTTAGCAGGATGCAGGGTTCAGTATTTGTGTGAATCAATCCAGACCACTTCAGGGTCACTTTTAGCAAAGGAAAGCCTGCCTGTTAAGACCAGATAAGAGTGAGGTCATTGATTTATTTTTCCCTCATTATCTGGCAAGGTTTCAGTTGAAGCCTAAACTCATTATCTCTGTGGAAATACAAACACGACTTGGTCCCTTGAAGCAAGTTAATTTAGTTTGAAAACAGTTAGGGAGTTACCTTCTGAATTCAATTAGCTAATAACTCCTGATGGGTAAAGGTCACAGAAGAGCAAAGCACTGTGCTGGTTCAAGTTAAATGCAATTCTAGGTAATATCAGAGCAGCACTTTTCCCCTTCTTACTGAGTCATGGCTGCAGCTTCTGGCCACCATCTCCAAATTCTCTGTCAATAAGAGAGATAAATTTATGCCAGAAGGGATCACCTTCAAGGATGAGAACAGCAGCAGTACCTTTGAGCCACAGTTTCTTCAGTGTCATCCCTTTGTATTGGAAATAAATCAGCAGGGGAAGACATTCCCCCTTTCAACCACACTGAATAAAGCCCCTCTACTCACCCATGTTAATCAAAATAACCTGTACATTAAAATCCAGATCCCTCTCTGCAGCAAGATGCAGTCAAATGCAGGATTCACTTTCTATTCCCAGCTGTAGAGAAGGTTCCTGTAAGGACTGATGCTGCAGGAGAGCCTGTGTTCCTGAAAGAGTGGAGAAAATGACTGCATGGTTCCTGAAAGAGATATGACACTTGAGGATCCCTCATAGACCACCAGCTGCAAGAGGCTGCTTCAGGCTGGGCTGGGAAAACATTTCCAGCTTAGCATCCAAGTTAGAAAATAATACAATGATAGAAACCCTGACAGGCTTGATCACAGTGTAATAACTGCTGGCATTACTGCCATAATGGAGGGGAAGTGAATGGTGGAAGGGCGGCACAGCTTAATTGTTCTCACAAGGAAACACCAGGCTCTGAACCACCACAGGCAATCACCAGCTACAAGCAGTTCCCTCTTAGAGAAACAATTTTTCATTTTATAATGTGAAAGCAAATTTCTTGCCAGTATTACCTCAGGTCATTAGCTATATTGTAATTCTTGTGTTTTTCCAAACTGATTTCCCCCTTAATTTGATTTTGAGCAGCTGATTAAATTTACGCTCCTTGAAGAAACAGACATTCAATTTAACTCTAGTTCGACATTCTCCTGGTATCAAAATGCAGTTCTCATGGTCACACTTCTTGCTACAGAGTAATTTTGTCACTGCTTTAAAGGGGCATTCTGTAACCAATGACAATATGTTGGCTCCTCCTGCACATCCATGTTATACACAAGCTCAGAAAGCAGAACAATAAACTGCACAAAAGGTACTCTTCAGACAACTAGAAATCATTGAATTACAGGATGAAGGAAAACCTAATGCAGAACTGATATTCATTTTACTTACTTATTCCACAAAGAACCTGGTTCATTACTGTAGCCCCCAGGGCTCTCACCTTCTCAGGTGTCTGGATCCATGAGACCTTCCAAACACATTCTCCTTTAAGACTCTGAGTGGACATCCAGGCTAGGTCTAAATTATTTAAGCAGGGATCAAACCTTGGGATGCTGTAGGTCTCTGAGCTATTTTACGTGCAAACCATAAAAAACATTAAACAGAGACATTATGCAGAAGGATTCTACTAGATCAGATCAAAGGTCCACTTAGTCCAGTATTCCACCTCTAACAGGAACCAGCAGCAGATACCAAGGCAAACAATTTTAAAAGGGGTAACCATGCAGTCATTTTCTCCACTCCTTCCTCCCCACATGCAGAGCCTGCCACACAGGCAGCTCCTCAGGCACAAATTTCATCTCCTTGCCTATTAGTCCCTGATTTTCTTTTCCTGTTAATTTGGGTTTTGAGCCCATCTAACCTCCTGCCACCAAGCAGATACTGTAAGACTGGGTCCAGTTTAATCACACACCACAAGGACCAAGTTTGCTGTTGTTTGCTTAAGCCGCTACCCAGTAATTCCACCTGATGTCCCTTGTTCTTGTTCTGGGAGAAACGCAAACAATCATTTGCTACTTATTTTCTCCGTGCCACTCATGATTTTAAACACCGCTATCACATGCCTTTCCACCTTCCCTTTCCCCAGCTAAAGAGTCTATCTAATCAATCTCAATTCAGAAGCTGTTCTTTCTTTGTGAAAACACTTGTCAGGTTTCTCTGTCCCCTTTGAACACTGGCATGCCTTTTCTTAGATGTGGAGACCGGAACAGCGCACAGTAATCAAGAGGTGAATAGACAGCAAAATAATTATTTTGTTTGCTGCGTCTTCCCTAGCAATTTCTGACAATCCATTTGCTTTTAAGCCTTGCTCTGCCCTCGGCCAACGTTTCTTAGAATTACTGACAGCTAATTTGAGCTCTGTTCCCTGAGTCACAATAGGTAGTTTAAAGCCCATTTCAGCACTGTACAGTCAGGTTTATTTTTTCCCATGTGCGTTATCTTGTGGTTACTGGCACCAAGTGCAGGCTGCCATTTTACTGCAATGCCACTCACCAGGTTTTTTAAAGTAGATTTTTATTCCTCCAACCCTGAATAACTTCGTCAAAGAAGCATCCAGCACTATTTAGGACATTTTCCAGACCACTTTTGAATATGCCAGACATCACAGAACTCAGTGCAGATCCCTGTGGGATTCCACTTGTTATCTCCCACTGAAATACCTGACTGTTTATTCCTACTCCTCACATCATTTCCAGCAGGGAACTTTCCTTTCATCTTGCTACTGTTTTGCTTCTTTAGGATCTTCTGACTGAGGAGCTTATCAAAAGCTTTAGGAAAATCTGAGCACGCTGTACCAACCAAATCACCCTAATCCACACTCATGTCAGTGCTTCAGACAAAGAGCAGTGGATTTCTCTCAGACACGATTTCTCTTGACAAAAGCCACATTGACATGTTTCCAAAGTCCTTTTTAAACAGAGGTGACAAATTGCTATTTTCCCTTTCTGTGGTGCAGTAGATGTGTGGGGCAGAGGTGCAGGAGTTCCTGTTCTGCTGCTGAAAGTTGGCTGAATCTGAGCATGCAGTGGTTGCAATGACCAAAAGTCCCTCCAGCCCTAACCACGCAAACAAGGCCCTGCCTGCCCTTCTGAAGGATGCCAAGCTTCTTCTCCAGGGATTCCCCTTTAGTGCCTTCAACACAGCCACTCGTGCTGCTTCACAGCAGCAGAACCCCTCTCACTGTGACTCCTTCTCCACTCACACTCCTGCTTTTTCCGGCAGCTGCTCAATTCTGTGAGTTAATTCCACACCTTTGGTGCCCAAAACACCCCCACAGAACAATCCTTCCCTCAGCAGCCAGACCTCTCCTGCAGCCAGGCTGCACCCTCCTTGTGAACCCAGGCCCTTCTGGAAGGCACTGGGATCTGCTCTCACAGGGGAGAGGCCCCTGCCTTTCTCCCCCACGTTCAGCCATCCCTGAAGAACATGACATGACAGAGCTATCTTTTAAGAAGGTTTAAGCAAACTCCAAATTAAAATTCATGTGGGTTGCCCAGCGAGGAAAATTTTGAAGCCACAGAACTATACTAGTGCTTCCTTTTACAATCAGGGATTAATCATCTCAGTGTTATGGCTACTCATGTAAACCCTGAGGCATTAATTAAATTAATGTAAGTGACAGAGTTTCCCTAATAGCATTCAGCTATTTGACAACATATCTGGTAGTTATTTCAAATTGCTGTGGCTCTTCCAAATAAAAATTAATTATACAAACACACTTGGTTTCTAATTTTACCTGGTTTTATGTTAATAGGCTCCTTCTTATCCTAGCCTTATCCTTTTTCAGATTTTTCATTTAATGCCTTGGAAAATATAAGCATGCACATTTCAATGGCAACTTAGCTTTTCAGAACATATCACAACTTCTTAGAGATGTATACATAAAATCAGTAAAAAATCCACCAGGATCTTAGGCACTACTTTGCATGTATGAGGTGCTATCTGTAAAAGAATTCAATCAGAAAATTCATTACAAAATGTGAGAAATGGCCCAGAACCTTCAGTCTAGTGTATGCTGAAATTTATGAAGTGGTGTTAAGGGAAAATTGTTTCCAGAAGGCATCAGATAAGATAGCAAAGATAAGGACTTCCAAATAAGGAATTGGAAAACAGACACACACAGTGATGCCCAAAATATGCCTTTTTAATTCCAGGTACCAATGCTCTAGTTAACAGGTAGATCTGTATTCACTCACATGAAGTGAGGCCAGGGATTAAAAATGTTCCTGTCCCTGAAAATAGATATTATGAAGTATGTTAATGGCAATGGAGTATCCTCAGCTGAGGAGGTGAAGCTTTTCAGTGGAAGAAAAACACTTGAGATTTTTCACTGACACACTTAGGTGTCTGTATGCGTACATGTACATACAGAGGCCACTTGAGCTCATGGAGTATTGTAAAAACACAGGCCCTGAGTTTCTCAGTCTTTTTAATACTGAAAGGTGAAACAGCTAAGGTGGCACTATTCTCCTGCTGTGAAACACCCTCAAATGTTTCCTTTCACATGAAATGTCTTTTGAGCTGGACCACTTAAGTCCCTGGGGTACCACCAGTCAGTACCACCAGGCAGTAAATGGTATAATTTACTGCAAAATTTGTGTACAAAATATCTCCCTCCACAGCACCCCAGAAGCCAGAAGGACACATGCACAATGAATATTTCAGGACTTAGAACTCATAAAGAAAGGAAAATTCAGAAACTATAGGTCCCAAACCCAACCACATTGGGACATTCACTGCACAGAAACCGAGCTTGAATGAACAGTTTCCAACTAATTAAAACCTAACAACCATAGCAATGCTTCCAGCTCTGCATGCTTCACTGAACGTTTAATTTTTTCCACTAACTTTCATTTCATATATTTTAGCAGTATTTGTGTCTCTTGATGCATTGCTGATGCTCAGATTCAGTTCAGTTTTCCCAAGCCTTTATTCCACACTAATTTCCTCGGTGTCTGAGTCAACCTTTCAGAGATGATGTTCCTCCAAATCCAAGCCTGGTCCAGCAGTTTTGGGATATTTAACGAGGGCAGCAGCATCCTCTGGGCTGAGTGGGAGCAGGGTAATGCCAGACTCCTCCTGGTGATGCCTCTAACCTCTTCTCCAACCAGGCTCTGAAAACAGCCCTGACCTGTAGCAGACTCCATGGAGCTTGGGAGAGCTCCATGGGGGATTGAGACTTAACAGTAGGAACTGCTGAGCCAGGATGAGGCAGCAAAATGAGCTCCTGTCTCTGACCCCCTGCCCCTTAGCCTTATCTCTGCAACCTCATAGGTCACTTTTCCCTGACCCTTACTATTGGGCAAGTTTGGATCCCCCTATACCCTATAAAAAGAGGCTGCTTTAGCCCATTCGACAGAAGAAGAGCTATTTGTGGCTGGGACCCTTCACAGACTCCCCAATAAACCATCGCTGTGGAACCCCCAGGACTTCTTCTTCTCCTCTCGCATCTGTTTCAGCCTCAGCCAAGGGCACCCTACCTAGCAAGCAAAGAGCTGAAACCCTAAGCGAGCTTGCAATCACTAAAGAGCTGACAATCACCAAGCTTGCTAAAGGGTAGCCCGCAGCGATGGCCAGGAGCTAACTGGGGATTCGGGCACTCTGTCTCCCAGAGGGACTGGGCTCCCAGACCATCCAGCATCGCTCGATAATGAGGCCAAGATCGAGGCTTTATTATACTGACCCTGCTGCCTCTGTCAGCAGCAGATTTCTGCTGGGGAGGGCAGGGTGGGAGGAGCTGCTGGCCTCTCTCTCGGCCAGGAGAAGCCTGCAGGCACAGCAGGGCAGCTGTTCAGACCCACACACTCTGCCCTTACACAAACCTCATGTAAGAACCACAACCAAACCTGACCCCTGGCAAAAGGCTCCTCCTTGCTCTTCTGCTTTCTGCCACCCAAAGGCTGGGCACAGTTGTTCAGGAACATCACAGTATTTGCTTGTTTCCCCAAAATCTTTTCTTCAAATGTCTCAAAAGTACATGGAAGCTCATCTTCCATTTAAAACAAGGCCTCCATGGAAACCCAGCCACGTGAATCCCACATGCATACCAGGAACCAGACACGTCCAAAGATCTCCAAGCCTCTTACTGCTACTGCTTTCCATCTTCTAACCTCTCAGCATCTGGGTTTAGCAATACTGCACATAAGCTCAAGGCATAGGACTCGCCATTTCTTCCTTCCAGGCTTGGGGCTGTTATCTGGCTCACTGTGGGGAGTGAGGAAAGAGGGAACATTTTGGCTGTTGTGCTGGGGAGCAATCACTGCTGCCCAGCAGAGCTCATGCTCTTCCATTGTGGAAGCACTGCTGCCACCAACAGCAGGCTTCCCACCACAAATGTTCAGGCAAAAAGCAAAACCTTTACAGCTTCTGAAAAACAGACAGCCCCTGTAGCTCCAGACTGCTGTTTTCTTTGAGTGGGTGCAGAAGGATTTAGTACATTTACTGACCAGGCTATACATTCTCTCATCTGGAGCCTTCTGCCTGCTCTTTGTTTGCAATTTTTCAAAGAAACCCCTCTGTGGGGCAGGACATACTGGTGACAGCCTGTCCCTCCCTCCACAATAGCAGCCCTGCAGCAGCTCTCCTGCCCTTATCAGGAGCACCCAGGAGCAGCGAGATGGGAACAGGAATGCACCAAAGCACAAAGCAGCTTCAGTGGGATTATAATGAACCTCTGACCCTTAAGAAACAATTTGGTAAATATAAACAGTGATTTGCTGTGTGACCTACTCAAATACATCCAGGCAGCAGGCACAGCAAGCAGATGACTCTCCAGGTGTGCTGCTGCTGCCTGGGGAAGAGCAGAGCACAGAGCTCATGGCCCAGCCAAGCCTTTCAGTATCAATGTCAACTTGCCACAAGTTTCTAGATAGCTTTCTAGTAAGAAAACTGAACAAATGTGTAGGGGGATACAGTACAGGTAAATGAAGGTGGTATAGAATGTAATCTTATCCCCTAAAGAGTTGCAGCTGAACCAATTACTGAAGATTAGGAGCAGGCCTGATGTTAACAGGCCACACCTGTAGCCAATAAGAAGAGCGTTATAAAAGAGTGGATTGGTGGGTCCTGGAGTCAGTTGGCTGCTGTGAGGATAAGGAAGAGTCAGTGCCTAGAGGAGATGCCTACAAGAAACATCAAGGTGGTATGAAACTAGCAAAATGGAACCCTTGCACTATAAGGGCAACACAAATGGATAACAAAGATTAAATTAACAAAGAGATTATGTCAGGTATTTTTAATGAGGCATTTTAAAATTAATTATTTCTTGTTAAACGCTAGGAGGCTCCAGTCTGTTGTTAATGTGGCTCCAGACTCACCAGGACAAAAAGCATCATGTCAGACTTCTGAGAAACAGCAGCAAATGTTGCAAATGACCTTGAAGAGTGCTTTCCTACAGGATTATCAGGAGATACAGAATCTGACTTCTTTGGTTGCTTTTTTCTTTTAATGCTGCTTGTTTCATTTCCATTATAAATACCATCTGGCAGAAACTTATCTCAGAAATCAACACCCAGGTCCAAGAGAGGAACTCTGCTCCATGAACTATTCTGTGTTATCAGCTTTCTTAACTGGCAACTTCAGTTCACTCTATAGTTGCTCACAGCAACTATTTCAAAGCGTAGGCTTGAGGAACAATCCCTTGCAACAGCTATTTGTGCAGAAGGTCAACACATCATTTTATATATCTCAGCAACATTTACCATCTTCAAAATCTTAGGAAGTTTTAAAATAGGGGGAATTATTTGGCAGCACCTCCCACACAGTGAATGACAGAGATGATACAAATTTTGACAAGACAGCTGCAGTTGCTGAGTGATTCAGATAAACCCATCCCTGTGTCCAGGGACAAGCTTTGGGTCATGCCTGGAGTGGCACAGGGCGTATTAACTGTGCTCATGCAGAAGTGTTATTTTATTTTCAGATTACACCCATTCCCCTTTTCATCACTTTAGACTCCATGCTGAGGAAAACAGAGTATACTGGTTTTCATTCATGTCTTATGATTTAAGTGTGCAAGTTGCACACTGTGCTTTATTTTAGGCTTCAAGAGCAGCAGAAAAAAGAAAAGCAGCTGCACCCAACTGTAGCAAGTATCAGTATTTTCTAAACATTTTTGTCCATATTTTGATTATGTAATGGTGAGTATGATTATAGGGTATAAACATATAAATGCTCTGCACACAGGTAATATACTTCAAGTGTACTAACTATAGTGCCTATAGCATCTTGAAATCCCTCTGCTTTTGCTTAAGAATTTGTAAGTTCTCCAAACTTCTAAGAGTGATGCCTTTCTTAAAAATAAGTAAACATGCAATAATAAATAATATTCATATCTATGTACCACGGGCTTTCTTCCTTTAATTGTGGGAAAACAACAGCACTACATTTCAAGTTTAGTTGTGGTTGATCAAATATTTACTCTTGCACAGAGGCATGGCTTCCCAAGGCTACTTGGAAAGTTGGCAAATCAAAGCAGAGAAAGAGCTTTGACTCTAACAAGAGTTATTTTAGTATTAATGCCAAGTAATTTACAGTTTACTACACAGCTTATATGCTAAATTAGACTATTGGATTTATCTGAAGGAGACTTAAATCATATACCTATAGTCCAAGGAACACAAATATTGGGTCCATTTCACTTCCAATTACTAAGAAATTTTGCTTCGTAAGGAAATCTTTGGGTCCTTGCACTAGACCAAGCAGGCAAGCTGAAATAGCTGAACCTCTGAAATATTTGCAAAATTGAACTGGGATAGGTGAGGATGTTACCATAAAAAAGGTAAAGCCTTCATTTATTTACAGATATTCTAAATGGAGTACAGAGATTTCTGAAAGAGCAGAGAAGAAACAGGGCCTGTGCACTCCACCTCAATTAAAGTACAGATGATAGTTTCCTGGACTGCTTCCTAATGTCCCAGAAACTGTGCATAGCTAGCAAAAAAGGAAGCAGAAACAAAAATGAAGTATTGATTTCAGTACTCCATAGCAAGCAAGTTAAAACTCATTTTCTCTTACACATCTTCACCTCTTACACCAGAACTATTATGGGTTTTTTTTTTATTTTTTATTCCTATTTAAGAGATTTCAGTAGCATCACCAGCATCTTCACTCTGAGTTTATTAGATAAACTTTTTACTGAAAAATTATATAAGCTTTTTACTGAAAAAAAAATGTAACTCTTTACTGAAAAAAATATATAAGTTCTAAAAAGTTCACAGAAACTGGGGTTGTTTGCGAGGACTGAATAGATATTTCAATTTGCATTTCCTACACCTGTGGACCTTGTATCTTAGAAGAAAATACCAGATCCCATATTTTAGGGAATTTCAGACTCTTGGAGAATAGATGACTTCAGTTCTTTGCATCGGGATAACAAGCATTGTACTGCCACCTAGTGAGCAATGTAAAAGCAACTGACATACCGAGGTGCAAAAACATTTCTCATTACAAGCCATTTTTTCTTTCATAAGTATAAATAGAAAATAATAGCAAATTTAGGCGTGGAACGCTGCTAGAAAATAGACAATAGAAAAAGCTTTGCAAGATAAAAGTGAAAAGGCATAGGCAGGCCAGCATAAGAAAAGAAGCTGAGAGTTCTTTATGACCATGTTATCCCACCGTGCTGGGAATGCAGCCCTCTCTCCTACACAGATCAAGGGATCGCCCATGCTTCAGACAGTAGGGTCGATTTTTTGACAATAGCTAAATATTCAATTTTTCTTCACTGCCCAAATGCAAGGCATGAAGCACACCCATCAGTCTGAGCAAGGCTTTAGTGGTTACCCACAGAAGAGGCATCCCCCAGGTGCCACCAATAAACATTAGCAACATCTGTCTCCATCCTGGTTTAAGAGAATAAGAAATCAGGTTGCCACAGGGCTTCTTTCCATCTATGAGGCTGTGGTTCAGACACCTGTGAGGGCAAGACACAGCTTTGCTTTTTCTGAGCAGAGAGGTGACAAATTTTCCACCTTTTCCCAAAGGCTGACTGAGCTCAAGGCTTGGACCAGAGGCTCAGGTCAGATCTGAGAAGGCAGAACCAAGGGTGGGACCCTGAGGGCAGGAGCCTGTGACTGTCACTGGTGGAGATCACTGCCCTTGACACAGTGGGGTTACTGCTCTGAGGTGAAGGTCTGTCTTGGTCAGCACCACCAGACAAAGCCAGCAAGGTGATCCTGGCTAGCAAGCTCCTGGCTGTGATGGCCTCAGGGCACAGCAGCAGCTCCAGACATCCAGCATTGGCTTTCCAGAGCAATTCCTCAAGTGTCCTTCACAGCTCACTGACTTGCAGATAACAGCAGATGTCTAACAGGTGCTGTCAGCACTGACTTTCTCTGTCCTCATCAGTACAGCTGGCCAAAAATTGTGCTAGTGCACAGAGATGTTTTGGGCATTTCTTCAAATACAGACTTGTTAAAGCAAGAAAAAAATGAGATAGAGCATAAACACACTTGTAACCCACCCCCAGGTGACAGCCAAAGGAAAACTGATGAGGTCCTGCAAGGACTACATGATTTGTCAGCTCAAGAGGGTGGTTTCACAATGTTTGTTTCTATTCACAAACTTGCAGATTCTGTCATCACTTACAGAGGCAGAAGAAAGCTTGGAACAGAGGTGCTTTAGAAACCATATTTCCCCCTGACCCAGGGACTAGCAGCACCAACCACCCTTTGTAACCTGCTGTGCCCTGATCCCATCCCACAGCCCTGCAGGGCTTCTGACACCAGTGACACAGGAAGCAGAGCTGCTGGAGGAGAAAGAAATGAAGCAGAACTTTTTTATGGCAGGTGTGTTTGCAGAGGAAAAACATAAATTCCTCTCTAAACACTAATGCATTCCCCAAAGGTAGGCTGCAGGAATAAACGCATTGTTGATGCTTCTATACTATTAAGTGGCAGATTTTACAAAGTCTATGTTTATGTTTGCTCAGTCATCCTGCTTCCAGTAGCTGACCATGCAAGCAGCAGTCAGAAGTCAGGATGCATCTCTGTTAAAGCAAATGGCATCACCCAACACTTCTCAGCTTGATACACTTTTACTTCAAGGCCCCTTTGCAGCCAGCACACACACAGCTGACCCCACCAGTCTGCCCTTAGTAAGAGCCAAAGAGAAGAAGTCAGCTCTAATTGTTCATTTTAATTGTGGTCATTCTGTTCCAATCCCTCTCACAAAACAGATGTTTTCTACCCTCCTTTCTCCAGCAAAGTTTCCTATGCTATAGATTTTTTTGTCATGCATGATGAGCAATGCAATATATTTGTTAAAATGTCCCTGTAAACCATGAGGAGGATAAAACCAACTGCTAGTTTCACCAGCACAATATTGAACATCTGCTCCATCTGTTCCAGGAAATGGTGATGGGTATCTTGCTACAATATATTACACTAATTTTTCCAAGATATTTTTATGTTTAGTCATTTAAATTGCAGAGAGGTATTTTATTACCACACAGAACCTCCATAACCACTTCTAAAATGCTTCAGTACCCTGAATCACTCCCTGCTTACATAACTTCAGTGCCACTGTGGCAATGACATCCTGCCACTATCCTGCCCTTTGCCAAAGCTGAACCTTCCTCATGGGCCTGGACAGGGCATGACAGGAGGAATGAGTGCAGTGGGGGAAAGGAAGGATTGAAGAGATTTCCCTTCACACATGCTGAGCCTTCCCAGCTTCAGCAGAGCTGTGTAACAGGGTGAAGGTAGCAGTGTTTCTCTTATCGCATTTTAACAGCATCACTTAGCATCACAAATTCAAACACAACAATCAGCATTCAGTCAAGTATTTAATCACTGAGAAAAGAAAGACTGCTGCCCATCTTCTCCACTGAGACTCTGAAGAGTGATATGTATTTGGATTTCACAATGGATTCCATTTATGAATTTTTTTCATTTTTAATCACTTGCAGAAGTCTTGAGAGTACAGCATCAGCCAGAAAGTCTTTCTTGTTGCTCTTTTGAACTCCATTCCATGCCTATACACACTTAATCACATATGAAACTCAGTGCTATTAAACTAACATTATATTCTGCAGATAAAACCCTTTTTTTCTTCAGCATTTTCTCAACTCATCAGAGGCCTGCTTTTTTTTCTATTTTTACTGCATTGATTTTACTCTCATTGCTTTTCTCTCTCATTTACAGATACCTGGGAATATCTTTCGACTGAAGGATGTTAACATTATGCAAAGTGCATACATTGCAACTGCTCTTTTTTTAACAACCTTACTGTGTGTCTATCTTTCAAATCACTGCCATTTCCTACAGCTCAAAACACCAGCACAAAGAAAAGAGCAGGGCCAACCAAAATAACTTTCTCTGTGAACTCTTGATATTAAATTCATTGCTACTAGAGTTAGATCATGTAAGACAGTAATCTATCAACACATTTTAGCAAGCTTAAATGTAAAGCTCCTGTGTTTCTGAGATCAATGGGAATACACAGATTGTTTAAATGCTTTTTCCACCACAGCCAGAGTGCTTAACATGAGCAAACAGGTTTCTTTATCCTCTTTTTAATGACATGACCTTGATAGGGGAGGGTGTCAAACTCAAACAGCAGCACTGAAAATAACAGGTTTTATCCAGCTTTCAACACTTGGGGAGTATAAACAGAGAACAGCCACCACCAACTCCCTGTGAAAAAAACAGGACAAAGGGATCTCGTGTGCCATCAAGTCCATTTCCGCTTTAGGCAGACATTTAATACAATTTTTTTATAATTCCAGACATGCTGATCAAGCCTGGTAAATATGCAGGTGTTTTGCTTCTGTACTCATGAGAAGGCTGTCCCAGAGCCTTACACTTCTGACCCTCAGTAATCTTCAATCCCTTCCTTCAGGTGGGCCCAAGGAAGATTATTACTGTGGCAGTAAGTATATGACTGGCATGACCCTAGCTTGTAGAACCTAGACTGGAACTTAAAGGCAAATAAGGAAAGAAGAGGAGAGAGACCTTTCTGGAGAGAAGTCCAAGCTTTGGGAGAAAGGAACACTAACATCATAGGTGAAGAAGTCCAAGCATGCCTGCAAGACCTTGTTTCTCCCACTCCTGTGAATTTAATTCTGTGAAGTATCTTTCTGAAGAGTGAAATTTGTTACAGGAAACCAGAAAAACATTAGGATATTTTCAAGACACAATGCATAATCACAGGTGTCTTGCTAATCCTTTTCTTTTACAGAGCTTTTATTCTTTGAAAATGGCCCTCAGCATATTCTTTTGCCTCTGCTCTTTACATGCTTGTTCTGTATCATTCAAGGTGGGGGTGGGGAGGAGAAAAGAGAAATTGTACTGTCCATTCTGGCACAGGTACCACAGCATCCTGAAGCATTTATCACAAATCTTCTGCAGAGACGGGCTGCAATGCAGACATTCTTGACATTGTCAGTCTGGAGAGCTGTTACTGGACCATCATTTGTCCCAGGGGATGGATGGCATCCACACTGCTCAAAGCACAAAAGATCAACGCTTTCAATAAGGGACGGCTCCAGCTCTTCCACACCCTTATTTTTAGGGACCCTGTATACAATTTAATTGATACATTTGACAGATGACCTGACCTGTCCCTGTCCAATGGGTATGCCTAGTTCAACCAGAAATTGTGCTGCAAAGCCTACTTACTACTTACTGTCTTCAAAATCTTGTCATTAAATGCACTGTGAAATTACATTCTACCTATGCTTATCTGTGACATATGTAATTGTTTTGTGATATGAACCACAATCTACTCAGCACTAAGAAAAATGACCTCTCACAAGGCAAACTTGAACCAAGGCATCTGGGTCACAGAGATGATCACAGTTCTGGAGTATCTCTTCTGCAAACCTTGAGGTTGTTCAGCCTGGAGAAGGCTCCAGGGAGACCTTAGAGCAGCCTTCCAGTACCTAAACGGGGCCTGTAAGAAAGATGGGGACAGACCTTTTAGCAGGGCCTATTGTGATAGGACAAGGAGTAATGGTTTCGAATTACAAAACAGTACATTAACATCAAAGATAAAGACATTTTTTACAATGAAGGTAGCACACTAGCAACAGGTTGACCAGAGGTGGATGCCCCAACCCTGGAAACATTCAAGGTCAGGCTGGACAGAGCTCTGAGAAACCTGATCTAGCTGAAAATGACCCTACCATTGGAGGGGCATTAGAATAGATTATCTTTAAATGTCCCTTCGAACCCAAACCATTTTGTGATTCTGTGAATTAAGGCGCTTAGTATTTCATTTCTGTCTAACCACACTCTTACACAGTCACCACGTGCACTACATGGTGCCCATTCACGAGTTGCTGCCCAGCTGGCACCAATTCTAGGTTTTGGGCCCGAGGCAGTACCGCTTTTCTGCATTTCCTGTATTCATGAGGCCAGAATGCACAATCTGCATTTGGCACAGCTGGCTATGACCGCGAGTGCTGCCGTGCCCACAGAACCCGCGCTGCCACAGATGAGCGATGATAGCAGATGGGGAGCCTCTCACAATCACTTTCCTTCTGCAATCACTCGGATACGTGCCCGCTCTCTCAGCACACACACGCGTTCTTTTCCCGTTTCTCTACACACGTACATCGTACTCCGCTTCCTCCGAGGCCGGAGGATGAGCCCGCAGCCCGGCCGGCCCTGCCCGCGCTCAGCGCCCGCCCCAGGGTGGGGCAGGGCCCGGGGCGGCTGTGCCGGGATGGGGTTCCCGTGCCGGAGCCGGGGTGGCCGTGATCTGCCCTGGGATGGCTGTGCTGTGCCCCGGGGCGGCTGTGCTGTGCCCCGGGGTGGTTGTGCTGTGTCCCGGGTGGCTGTGCAGAGCTCCGCGCCGGCACAGCCCCAGCCCCTCACGCCCCCGCCCGCCTCCCTGAGCCCCGGCCCGGCCCGGCCCGGCCCGGCCCGGCCATGCGGCGGGAGTGTGGCCATGTGCGGGCCAAGCTCCTCCCCGCCGCCGCCGCCCCTCGCAGCGCCGCGGGGACGTGCAGTGGCTCGGCGGGCCATGGAGGCGGGCGGCGCGGCCGGGGCCCGGTGCCCCGCGCTGCTGCTGCTCCTGCTGGCGGCGGCGCTGGGAGGCGAGGCGGAGGCGGAGGAGCCGCGGCCGGCGCGGCAGCGCGGGGACGAGCAGTGCCATTACTACGCGGGCGGGCAGGTGTACCCCGGGGAGGCGGCCCGGCTGCCCGTCTCCGACCACTCGCTGCACCTCAGCCAAGCCAAGAGTAGGTGCCGGGCGCGGCCGGGGCTGCGGGGAGCGCCGGGGCCGGGGCGGGATGTGCCCGCAGTGCGCTCGGGACTGCGAAGCGGGGCGGCGGCGGCAGCGCCACGTCAGGCGGAGCGCGGGGGCTCCCGGGCCCTTCCCTTCCCCAGCCCGCTCTGGCTGCGGCCTCGGGCGGCCTCGGCGGGCCGGGGAGAGGGGAGGAGAGGGAGCGCGGACCGGCTCCTTCCAGAGCTGCGGCCCCATCGTGGTCACCGCCGCCGCCTCATGGGCGTCCAGCGAGGTCCGCGGTTCCAGAAATGGCGAACGAGTTCAGGGGAGCGCTTCGAGGCATCCGCAGGAATGTTCTGTGCTCACACGCTGCGATCTGAAACAATGAACGGGCGCCCCTCGTAACGCGCTGCCTTCGGCACTGCCTTTGTGCCTGCGCTCTGATGCGGTTTCAGTGCTGTAGGTGACAGGCGTGGGGACAAACGCCGTAAATGGCATCGCTGGGAGATGTTCAGGGACACTGCTCAAAGCCCCAAAGCCCCGTCCTGCAGGACACAGAGTACAGAGCGATCACACAGATATTATCTTCAATTTGAAATCCTTTTCCATTACTGAAGCAGGGCATATGTTCTGTTTTAAACGTTTGCAAGCAGACGCTCCCAAAAAAAAAAAAAAAAAAAAAGGAAAAGCAGCCAAGATATTTGTAACCGATACTGTTTGGGTTTTTCTCCGTTTGCAATGTAAGTTATTACAGACAGATGTTTATAACTGCAAAAACAGCTACCTTAATTTAGAAAGGGATCAAGATATGCCGTATTCCGTTTAATATCTTTTTCTTCTCCCTCCTAATCTGAAGGTCGTTGTTATACATCCTTGCTAACTATATTCTGCAGCTGTGGGTCATCCTAAGAAAGGAGAGCCAAACAATTCAGGCACCATCCAGATAATATTTAAGATTCCATATATTTTTCTCAGAAGCTTTTCCCTAATTTGCTGGAGCTGTATGTCAATGTCCTTGACATGGCAAGTGTATTCAGACCACCTTGTAATCCAGCATACCCTATCCTTTGTCTCAGAATTCACAGTGGTATGAAAATAGAACCTGGCAGATTAATTTTTAATATTTTAAATTTAAGGTTAATCCCATCTGATAGGAATAGTAAATATATTTCGTGATTTTCAACTTGATATTTTTTAAAACACAGCTATCTTCAAGTTAAAATTTGCTTAGGAGTAGTAATTTAATAAACATATGCTGCATTTTTAGGCATTTGTCTTTAACCATGTTGTGGCATGTATTTTTTGTGGACCAGAATTCCAGACAGGTTTTCATGGCTAAAAAGTAGCAATTTGGTGAGTTTGAACTATCTTGTGCTTCTGGTTCCCAACAGCTACTTTTAGCAGAGCAATGAGAGTACCTGCAGTATTAAAGAGCTTTCCCCTTCAGTCTAGCAGGTGCCCTGAGCTGGCAGTGCACACAGGGTTTGTTCAGTCAGGCCAGATAAGGTTTGTGTGGCCTTGATTATCAGTGATAACAGTGCTCATGAGCACAAGTTGGTCAAATTATTTACTTTGTGTGTGTACTAAAGCCTTCATTTCTTCATCATTCTGTACCCCCCTGTTTAGAAAGCAGTTTCATCTTGGAACTGTGCTGCAGGTTGTTTTTCAAGCAAAAGGAAGAACAGCTGTCCTTGGGCACCCTGGTTTGAACACAGGTGTTATATTCTGACTTTTAATTCAACATTCTTTGCATTTCAGTCTCCAAGCCAGCACCTTACTGGGAGGGAACAGCAGTCATTAATGGAGAGTTTAAAGAGCTGAAGCTAACAGATTATGAAGGAAAATATCTTGTCTTCTTCTTCTATCCTCTTGACTTGTAAGTAGGAACACTGTAGGCATACTACTAAGTGCAGCTACACTAGATTCATAATTCATTAATTCTTCTCTTTTTTTGAGGGCTTGTATTTTTTGTTTGGTAAGAATTTAGGAGAGAAGAAAGGAGTGACAGAAGAAGATGTATTCTTTGCATATGTTTTCTCATCATGCATTGGTAAAACTGCAACACAGTCTTTGTCCGAGTAACTGTGTCCACTAATTTGTGTCTCCACACAAAACAAAAAACTTTGTAGTTACCCAGTTAGGCAGAGTCTATGTTCTGTTTCATGCTGTAAATCAGTGCTGCAAGTAAAAGAAAGCATCCTTTCAAGAGTGTATATAATATATCCAAGAGGTGGCATTTTCGCTTTAAGCTCATCCCATAACATCCTAAGAGCACTTGGCATTAACATCCTTTATTTAGAATGCAGTAACTTCACTGACTGAGTGAAAACATCTCTGCTTTTTAAAGGACAATCCCATTCTTTTCCACAAAATGAAGATAAGAGGACAGAGATGCATAACTACTTTTAATATTATAACATCATTAGCTTTACTACTTTAGTTCTTCTGTAATAGAAAACGTTGAAGACAAATTAGTTAAAAGTTGCAGATTTGCCCAGTAACAACAAATTATAGTATGATCCTCTGAAAAAATTGGCTTATAGTACTTAAATTCAGCCACATTTGTAAAGTCTAAAAGAAAGTAACAGTACAAGCTTGAATCCAGATTTACAGTCTTCAGAAATAAACCATATGTAACAAAGCTGGAGTCTGAGGGTGGAGGATTTGTCAAGCAGCATTTTGGTCAAATACTTAAAAGAGCAATAAAAATAAGCAAAAGCTGAAATAATTTATGATAAATACACCATTTTAAGTTAGGCAGAGGATTTACTGGCTTCTCATGAAATTCTGACTTTTATCTTGTTTTCAATCATCTAGTACATTTGTCTGTCCAACTGAGATAATTGCCTTCAGTGACCGAATTGAAGAATTCAGAGCAATAAATACTGAAGTAGTAGCATGTTCTGTGGACTCAAAATTCACTCACTTAGCATGGTATGTATCTTCCTCTTGTCTTTCACTAAACATTATTCACGGTTCCAACTTAGCAAAAGAACAGTACTCCCCAGATTTTTAGCCTGTGGAGGTAAATCGTAATGTGTGAAAGTGAGATGCTATTGACACAAATGTTTAAACTGAATTTTAATCCTAGTGTGTGAAAGTACCTTTATTTTTTAAGCTGGTTTAGTGTGTATTGCTTGCAATATGTCATGTCTCAGTCCAAAAATACTACTAATACTAAAAGAAAATATTAATGAAACTATTAGTAAATGCTTCATTTGTCCCAAAACTGCAAAAGATCTACTGAACTTTTTGTTCAAGCCACAAATACTGTTCATCTCCTTTGTGTGCAGAACAGAAAAAATGTCACTTGCACTATATCCTTCTGTCCATACTGATGTAGTTTGTGATTTCTGACTTGTGTAGGGAATATAAATCTATGAGAAATTATCTCTACTTCATTTTCTTCAAAGGATTAATACTCCTCGTAAACAAGGAGGACTTGGACCAATGAAGATTCCCCTTCTTTCTGATCTGACACACCAGATTTCAAAGGATTATGGAGTGTATCTGGAAGATCAAGGACATACACTTAGGTATTTCACTGGGTTGCAGTCTGGTTGGGTTTTTGCTGGGGTAATACTGCTTTATATTTGAAGAAGCATTTGAAATTTTTCTTTTAGAGCAGCTTTTACTTGGGGATTCATGGAGAGTAGCAAAAATTGAAGAACACAAAAAATGTAGTCATAATGAGTCAGAAGAGGGATCAAGGTTAATATCCTGTTTAACAGCAGGCATCAGTTGATACCTAGGGCAGGGCACATGTGCAGGATTCCCCAGAACTGCAGTTGCTCAGGGACCTCCCAAGTCCAGGTGGAGTCAAGACTAAGGTTACCTGAAGAGATACATTTGCCTAAAACTGAATCGTTTCTTTGGGGGTCCCTGTAGTGCCATAGCGTCTGCAGCATCCCCTGGCAGGGCCTGTCAGAGCTTAGTTCTATGTTAGTTCTGCAAAGAAGTTTATTTTTTTGGTTTTAACTGGAGCTCAGCTCAAGTCCTCTGATACCCAGGTAAAGAGTGGTAGGTTACTGGTGGTGAGTATTACATGGTGTTTGCAAAGATCAAATTCCTCCCATCCAGCAGACATAAAATAATGCATGAAAACACCACTATTATTAATTCTGTTTCCTAACACACAGACACTTTTTTTACCCACAGAGGCCTTTTCATTATTGACAATAAGAGAATCCTTCGACAGATCACAATGAATGACCTTCCTGTTGGGAGATCAGTGGATGAAACACTTCGTTTAGTGCAAGCATTCCAGTACACAGACAAACATGGAGAAGGTGCTCTTTTAACTATTGCCATATTGAAGATTGCTTTACTTAGCCTGGGATCTGTATTAGCTTTTTGGAGGAAAGATGCTCAGTAGCATTAAGGACTGCCCTCATACAGTGACTGAAGTGCTTTGATTGCCCTGCTTGATTCTGTGGTCCCAGGTCCTTAGGTTGTTTCTAGAATAGTAATTTACATTTTGTTTCACATCCATGAGAATGAGAGCATAAAGCATTCCTCTAGTCTGAATTTTGGCATGATGTACCATATGTCACAAGCATAAATTTCTACAAAATATGAGGCTGGGAAGAACGAGGCCCAATATTTCAGTACATTTTTGCATACTAAAATAACGGAGATGCAGGCCATCCTTGTCTTGTGCTATTCAGTGAGGACCTGTGACAACTAATTGAGAATGTTTCATGTCAAGATACATGGTGATACTGTGGAATTATAGCACCATTACTTTGTGTATAAGTGCTGTGTGATCATCTTTCCCCAACAAAGAAATTTTACTGTCTTCAGATCATTACTTTGTATCAAGAATTCTTATTCCTCCAGTTCAAGCATGGGGTGAACTTTTTCACATTTCTTTAAATAACTTATTTGAAGATTTGTTTAGAGATGAATACACATTTAGCAACTTAACTTCCAGTTCAACTCAATGTCTCCCAGCATTTGAAAGTACCTTTATATGAAGGTACAAATCATTATTCTGCTGTGCTGCACAGACTTGAAAAAATAGATGTTGATACTTTGGCTATGCACATCTAACTAAGGAAATTTCCCCATATTTAGTGCAAAGCCAGCTTACAGAATGTTGATTTGCAGTGTTTCCAGAATACTACTTTTTTTCCCAGCTTTTACATGAATGTTGAGGAGAGCCTCTGTGGACACTTCACTGGTTTCTTTGCACAGAATAACAGTTCTCCACAATTCATACTAGCATGTGGGGCATTTTGTCTGCCAGCCTGTCTTAAAGCAGTGTAATATGACATAACTGCTCAGGCTGAAGCCTCAGAGGGAGAGCTCTGAATAGATGAGAGCTTTACTCCAGAATATGCAGCTGTTCAGGTGGTCCCAGGGCTCCCAGCCACACTGTGGTAAGCGTATGCTGCAATCCCTTTCCTCCTAAGCAAGATTACAAATAAAATTAGTGTCTTGTGAAACCTTTGAACTGATCTCTTTGCTAAAATATGCTCCTAGTTTTGGTTTTAAAGAAAGAAAGGTAGGTCTCTATGTAGTCACCTGAATTTTGTTGCAAAACTTCTGTTTTACTAGAATAGGTGCTCATTCTCAGATACTGCTTTGCCAGTACTTTGTGTAGAAGGACACAAAAATTAAACTAAGGGATAGGCATCCATCCAGAGATCTGCAGTTTTCAGGTAACTGAAGTGGTGGGTGGTGTCAGATGTAAACTGCTAGGTCACCATCCCATGTGTAAAGAAAACTGCACATTTAATAGTTTCAGATATTGACATGTGACACTTCATGGTGTTTTACTTTAAGGTCAGAAAGAGAATATTAAGGACACAAAAGTCTGTGTGTGTAAAAATACTTGAGCTAACTGTCCCTTTTTTTTCAGTTTGCCCTGCTGGTTGGAAACCTGGCAGTGAAACAGTAAGTCACTGTTTATATTAACATGCATGTAGTACTAACAAGCACTCAGTTTCTATTAGAGCCAAATCCAAA
Source organism: Calcarius lapponicus (assembly GCA_039654755.1). NCBI lineage: Eukaryota > Metazoa > Chordata > Aves > Passeriformes > Fringillidae > Calcarius > Calcarius lapponicus. Next base: position 108,479,862 of record CM077462.1, read on the forward strand.
ATCTCAGCAACTTTCAGTGAGAAGGTATGAGTAATGTCACATTATTAAACTTACACCATTTGTATTACTATTGATTTCATTAGGGGATTGTTTCCCCCACACTGGACATCTCCCAGTTGTTTCAAACTCCTGATGTTTGAACAAAATTCACTTGTCCAGCAGTCGCTTTCTGATCAAGAACTTTTTCCTGTTAACACCTGATGAGGGAAAGTTCAAAACTCTTGAGTTTGTTGTATCTTCTTGGTTATTTGTCCATATAAATTCTTGGTGGTTCTTACAGCACATCCTGGGCACTACCTAAAAAAAGACAGACAGAAGTTCCCAGGCTGCAGTGGTATGTGCCAGAGCCAGTGCCACTGTCAGCGCTCCAGCAGGGAGCACTGCTTTGCTATGCAATTGCCCTCCCTTCTTTGCTACTCCTGGGCTCCATGTGACTGGAGGCAGAGGAGCCAGAGTTCACATAAACACTCACTGAACTTGTTTGTGTTCCCTGGCCCAGAGCAAGCCTCAGCAGAATAATGAAACTTTCACCAGAGGTCTGAGCTGCCTCACTCAGATGAGATCACTGTCACTTACTTGAGCATGTGGCTTCCTTCTGAACCATCTGGTGATGACAGAGCACTGTTGTTAAAGAGCTGGCTCAACAAAAACCAGGTCGCAGCAGCCTCCAAGCAGAGTTAGTGAGGTTGTACTTGATAACTTGATGTTAAACCATGTTTCTTTGCTGGATGGGAAAGTTTCCTAGGATGACTTGAGGCTGGGAGTCCATTTTTTCATGCTAGCAGAGGAGTATCATAACGGGGGAAGCTGGATGTTTAAGACTGTAAAATGAAAGAGGGCAGGCTGGGCCCACATTTGTATTTTGGCACTGAAAAGTTCTGCCCTCCATAACTAGGATCACCTAGCTAACATGACATGGATATCTTTTCTAACAGTCTGACAATGCTGATACTAACAGCTCCAACATTGCCAATTTAGTAATGTAAAGCAGTACTGAAACATTTTCCACCTCCTCTGTGCAAAAGATGCAGACAGACAATATCAGAGTAGTTGAAAAAGCCTTTCTCAAAGATGTAGTCATGCCTTCTAAATGTGTTTGATTTAATTAGATCAAACCAGAGGAAGCCATGAGAGTGTGGTGGCCAAGGGAAGAACTGTAAGTAAATTCTGAGCCTCTAGACTGCAGATATTAATTTACCAAAATATCTTGCTTTTGGGGCAAGCTGTCAGAATTCTTCCTTTGGTAGGCTGCACTCTCTCATGCCTCAATTGGTTGAATCTCTGTGCTACTGCTGTTAGGTACCTTTAGAGATGAACAGTAATCTAGCACCAAATCAACTGATAAATTACTCTTCAGTGTTGCAAGTGAATTGGCAGTAGCATCTTACTGTGAAATACTGTGCTTTTCTGGCTTTATAGTTTGCTATGTTTTCATGGCTTTGGTTTTTGACTAACATTTTTATTTTCCTTCTTGCACAGATAATTCCAGATCCAGCTGGAAAACTGAAGTATTTTGATAAACTAAACTGAGGCTCACTTCTGTTGAATTCAATAGGTCACATTCAACTTGATTTTTGCCAATAAAATTTCATTAATTTTGGTACTTTTGTGAGTTGATTAATATGTAACAGCAGTAAAACATTAAAGGGCTCATTGTTTAAACAGAAGTCTAACCTGTGTGAAGCACAGGTATCTCATTAGTTATCATAGAATATTCTAATGAAATACATGTTTTCTCTTTAGGTGATATTTAAATGCTCAGTCTTCCCCAAATCCATTTATCATCTTAGGCTTAGATTCATGACTTTTGCTATTAATGGATTTTTTGATTTCTGCAAAAATCTTGTGTGTTTGGTCACATTCTAGAAACTACAGCTAGAAAAGAGCGACTTGGTTATGGTACATTTGTCTGTAGTCCAGTGGCAAGCAGCTAACTTAAAAGCCAGGAATAAGTTACAGTCCTGAATTAAATGTGTAAAGCTTGAAACATTTTTCAACTACTGAGAACATACCCTACACTATATAAATCACTACATCTGCACTGAAAAAACCACACCTCTACCAGTTCATGTGATTCAAGGGCTGAACCAGTAAATTTTTCTATGCTTAAATTTGTAGTGTATTTGCTGATAGGTTCGATTCTGTTTCATATTTTCTGAGTTTTGTCCCTGTCCCTACACTGTTAACAGAGGGATGTGGGGAATAGTGTCCTGTGCCAATCCAATCCCTAACTGTGACTCCTAGTTTTAAGGGAGTAGTTGTAGTCTTTCCTGAGATAAGTACTGACATGTGATCATCAGAAACTCTTGTGGCTGATGGATAAGACTTTCTTCTTTCAAGTGAAAAGAACATCTCCATGTAAGACATACTTGTGTGCACTGGAGAACCCTTTCCTGAGGATGTCGTCTTGCTTCTTCCCACCTCTTCCTGTTTTTGACACAGTATTCTAAATTCTGTGCAACTGGAAAAACAGCAACAGAAATGTGTGACCCTTTGTACCAGGGTCATCCTTGAAAAGTCACCAGGCACCTTCCATCTCCAATCTGCACCACTGCTTTGTTACTCTTGGTTGGATCCCACATGCCTGAGAACTCACTTCCCTCACCAGACCATACAGTTCCCTGCCCTATACACAGACTCTTCACTACAGTTCTGCAGAACCAGGCCAGGACTTGCATTTGCCCTGTGAAGTTACATGACTTTGTGGACTTGGGTGAGTATTGAGCAGCTCTCCCTGTTAGTCACTGCAGACACAGAGCAGGAATAGCTGCTTCCCTCACTTCAGCTCTGATATAGATAACACCCGTGCAATGCCACGGGTGGAGGGAACCACAGCCAGGGCAAGCAGAGTTTCACTGAGCCTCAGCCTCCCTGTTCCTGTGAGGTCTGGGGAAGGAAGTGCCTCATCCCATCCAGAGGGTAACAGGCAGAATGGGATCAATGCCAAAACCCAAAGGCTCCTGTGCTGCTTCAGCCTGTGATAGCAAAGACTGGGGACAGCATGTAAAGAGAGGTGCCTTCTCACATTACTAGGATGTAAATCACCTTGAATTTTACTCTGGATTCTGTTTACATCAACCCTGAAGCACCAAGAACATCACACAGAATGTTCAAATAACCCCATGCCACTGAAGCATAAGAAATGCAGGCCCAGCTATGCCATGGATATTCAGCAGCAGCCCAAGGCACAAAATGAACACAGTGCCTGTGCCCCCTTTAGAACTGATGCCCTGGTGCTGAGAGGCCTTGCCCCTCTCCAGCCAGCAGGCTCTCAGTCACACCTAATGCTCTCCCAGCTGCAGGAACCTCTGGCACTGAGCCAGCCAGTGACACCTGACAAAGACAGAGATGAGTTATCAGCCATGTGTTGAACATGCTCCACCCAGCCCATGGCTCCTTGCAGAGCCCAGTGAGCAGCGAGTTACACCAACACAGCCACAGGGTGTATCTCTGCAGCAGTCAGCACCAGCAGATGTCAAAAGCTGTACACAGCCTGAGTCAAGAACAGAAAACTGTGCTGAGAACACTTAGTGACTGAAGAAAACTGGGGCCATCTGCATGCTTTGACCATTGCAAGTTTAAGTCGCAGCAACGTAGCTGAGTAAACGTTCAAGGTTTTTATAAATGCACATTTACAGTTTAGACATGTGGTAAGGAATGGCATAGGGTTGGTTTTTTTGGGGTTTTTTTAATGCAATTCAACGGGGATAAAAAGTATTAGGGAAACAGGGACATAGTCCTTAAACAAAGATTTGAGTTGCCATGTGACTGTACATATTTGAAATTAACAAACGACAAAGCAGTCTGTTCTTCCAGTACTCCACATGAGGTTTGAAATAATGGAAAACTAAAATTTCATACACCTCTGCATTCCCAAACCCCAGGATATATTCAGGGGCCTCTCTCGGAAGTGCATAAAATGCAGATGCCATTGTAAGCCCATCTTCTACAGAAAAAGCAAAAATGCTTCTCCAAAGCAAGTAATGACTAATAATGAGACACAGTCTGCAACTTCCTCTGCTATTTTGGGCAAGCATCCTACAGCCTTCTACTGCCCCCTCAGTTGTTAAACTATATATGGTGGTGTGGTCTGCAGATGAAAGCCACCTCTCTAAGCAGGATGGATCTAGCTGAGACCTGGATGTCACTTCAAATTCAAATATATTTATTTGATTATATTAATTAATCAATTCAAATAATAATAATAATGGCACAGATTTTTTTATGTTATTAGCTGATGTAGCCCCCTGCAGCCTTGCCCAGAGAAACCTCTTCTTCTTCAGTTATTTTTTGGATAACTGAAGTATATCCAAAAAATAACCACCATGTTGCTGGGAGCCTGTACTGGTATTAGGTTTACAGTTGGACTCAATGTTTATCTTACTGGTATTTTCCAACCTGCCAATGCCCAGCAGTGCCTCCAGCCTCATAGACAGGAGCCCTGCAGGGCTGGGGATCTCTGCTCCAGTGTATTTTCTGTGCAGCTCTGGTCATCCAACTACACCTTCCACAAAAGGAGTCCCCAGTTTCTCTTTGATGAAAGCTGAGTATTTACCCTTTTATTTTCCTGTTAGCCTGTGCCTAGCCCATGCAGAAATGATCTCTCCCATGCCTAGTTAAGAATGTATTCAGAGCAGGATCAGCAAGCAAACCAGTGTCACCAAAGGCTGGATGGACATGAAGTAAAACCAAATGAGCATGCAGTGAGTTTAGAGCAGGTTTCTGAACTAAAACTGTTGCTCAATGACCCACATTGCACCAGCTCCTGCAAACTTCTTTCCAGAGTGCTGTACAATGTGACATGGCTGCAAAATCTGACAGGGCAGCAACGGAATGGTCCCTATTTGAAAAAGGGCTATCAGAAGCTGTTGCATGAAGTTTGAGTGATTTTAGCACTTTTTTAACCACAGAAAAATAAAAACATTTGAAACAAGGCATTCCTTTGGGCACTGAGTTCAGCCAATCCCACAGAAATCTTCCTTTATATCACTATTAAGTGAAAGGGTAAGGGGAGGCAATCCTGCTCCTCCTCACTGTATTCCAAGAAACAATGGGCACAGACATTTCTTTCCTGCTACAGAGCTACAGTCAATTAATTATATAGTTAAGCTTACTATAAATAAAAAGATTTTCTAGCAATTCCTTTAGGCTTCTGTGGTAATGGTTGGTCACCTACAGGCTGGATAGAAGTTGCAACATAAACCCAGCATGAATTACTATGTTGAAATATTTTAATTCTAAATGATCGGAGAACATTTTTCTCCCATACACACAAAGGCACAAAGCAGCATGCATACCCTTGAACAAAGATACCAGAGAGGGTGACAGCTTGGAGTCACCATCTCAAGGTAAAAAATACATGAGTACATATACATAGCAATAAAGAGAAAAGCATTAATCTTTTACATATGTGCATACACAAACACACATTTTCTGTATGGCTGCACATACATTCTGAAACTACTGTCATTGTGGTACGTGATTAAGTCATCATGAACTTTGAGAACACAGCAATTCTTCTACACATCTTCATTTGTGGCATTCATTTTCTTCACTGCATCCAGAGGTTCTGATGTCACACCTTCCTCCATACTCTATTACCTCTTCTTCTCTCCAACCCCTTCCCAAAGGCTGAATTTAAAAATTATGATAAATTTATCTTTAAATGCAGCTGAAAATTCAGTGGAGGATAAATTTGGTATCCCCTTAACTTATGTGTGTTATAAAAAAGTGATCTGGGTAGGATCACTGGGTCAGTGATCAAACCCTGCCAGGTACTCAAGAGTAGAACGTAGTTCTGAAATAAATAGGAAGGCAGGAAATGAAAGGATCTATTTATTAACAGTAGACATTTTTCCCTGCAACAAGGGGGAAGAAGCTGAGATACAATTTCAGTTCTTTATTTGTGTGGTCAGTCTAATAGAGTCAGTTTTAAAAAAGAAAATCCCAGAAAATACAATTTATCTCCACAGCATCATAACCATTAAAGATTTTAATGTCATAGAGCAGGGTCAGCACTGGAGTGTGGCTGAAGAGAGAACTCTATGGAAGGAACCAAGAGTTTACCATCACAGCAATGCAAGAATCTGTTTTGGATCAGGCCACACCCCTGTACCTACTCTGGAAAGCAATCTAACTTACCCAATGCAGCCGCTGAATCTTAAGAAGGAAAGCTGATATGTAACAGGCTGATTGTTACAATGCTCAATTACAATTCCTCACAGGAATAGCAAAGAGCTGCTAGGGGTCATGAACTTCATGCCATCCTAGCACCAAAGGAAACTGCTCCTAATTGTGACTGTCTCAGGTTTCTTATTCAGAAAGAAGAGTTCAACATGCTACTTAATTTTATCAACATGCTTCATGCATCTTGCTGATTGACATAATTACTATTTGCTGCATCCTCTTTTCAAAAGATTTTAAACCTCACAGGGAAGCCAGAATCCATTCTTGTGTATTGTAAGACATCACATTTCTGTTTAAGCCCTGAGCCCAACCCCTCTTTGGGTGTCCTCATCAATCTTGATGTGAAGGTACCAGAGAACCAGTTTCATGCTTGTGACATGCTCACTGCTAAAAGTTGACTTCTCCCATCCACTCAGCTTCCTGATTTCAAGAAATTGGGCTTTATGTGCCAGAAATTGGATATTAATATATAACTTTCTCCATTACATCAAAAGTACTTCAGTACCAAGTACTCTCTTCCTGTTATGTATTTGCCATAGATATGACCACCATGGTGTCCCCTCTGTGTTGGGGAAGTTCTCTGTCCTTCGCAGGTAAACTTGACAACTTTTAGAACTGTGCAATATTCATACTGCACTTCAGTCCACCAAGGGAACAGATAAGTAATCCAGCTGAGGAGGAGACTGTCCCCTAGCTGTACTACCCCTCAGTGGGATAAAGATCCCGTCATTCAGCAGCTGACCTGGGAACTGCTCAGCACAGATTCTCAGGACCCCTAACTGCAACACCAAACATCACCATTACCATCTGGACAGCATTTTACCTTTTTTGTTCCCAGTCCTTAATAAACAAAAATGTTCTGTTCTACAATGCCATTTCCCAGTCCCACCCAGTCTCACCAGTCAGACCTCTAGTCTCCAAGCCATGAGAAATAATTCACTAAGGAACTCACAGTTATATATATTAAAACAAATAAACAAAAAAATAGAAGAAACCGGCAAGGACACAAACAGAGTGCTAAAAATACCATCTAGCCACCTCATTTCATTGCAAAAATCAGTTTCCTCCCAAGGGAACATGAAAGCCATCCAAACAGAAGCTGCAATAACCTGGTAAAATCCCCCGTGATGGGAAACACCTGCTTTCCATTGTGCACACACTAGTAACTTTTGCACCTCTGCTGCTGCTTAGATGCATGTGTCCTTGTTCAAAAAAGAATTATGACCCTTAACCTAATTTACACAAGAATGGAGGTGAAATTGCTTCACCTGTGTGTATCTACTTATTGCACACCTTTTTCTGACAGAACTTCTATCCCTTATCAGGGAAACACAAAGGAGAGCTACTAAGGGAAAGGCAGCAGATGGTGAAGGGACAGCCAAGATTGCAATGAGATCTCTCAAAGTAGATAAAGAGAGTCTATCCAAAGCTTAAGACTGCATTTTTCAGCCTCTTTCCCTAGCATTTGCATGTAAAAGATTTCAATGAATTCTAGCAGTAATGAATAAAAACTCCAAATATATGCAAATACATGAAGAGTACTGAAAAGGCAGGTTTTGGTGTGGAGTTTGGGTTTGGGTGGTTTGGTTTTCAGTGGTTGTTGGGTTTTTCTTTGAGTATTACAAGCACCTGTCCATTAGCCACCTCTAGTGACAGCTCTTGCCAAGCTGTCACCCAGTGCCTGTCAGATTTCTTTCATGACTGCAGTAAAGTGTCGCTTCCCATCTAAATACAACATGGACTCTGAAATAAAGGGGAGAACAGAGAGAACCACATTAGTACCTTAGTATCAATACTGGGCCACTACAACTAAACACACTGGCAAAAGGAAGAAGTAATCCACACTGTCATCAAAGCATAAAATCTATGTGGTTTGCCATGAAATCCTGTTGAATTACTTAAATGCCAATAGTTCAGTGATTAAAATGATCAATGTTCCACGAGAAACAAATTCATCTTTTCTACAGAATTATGATGACAACATATTAATGGGATACTTGCCTCCATATGTCTTAGGTACAACTTGTGGGACCTCATTTTCTGATATAAATGTAAAATGGAAAATATTGGTAGTATGGTGCTCCTTGGTATTTGCATTGTAAACTTCACTGTGTACTCGAATTTGGATGTAGTTTTTTTCTGTGTAACAGACCTACACAGTTAAAACAAGAATTAGAGATTGCAATTTATCAGCAGTGCTGAAAACTGTAACTGATTTCATTACATCATTTAACAAGAAAAGTCACACACTCTCATAACACATTGTTCATTATCAGTGAGTATCACTGGTGACAGCAAAAACAAGGTTTGCTCCTTTTCAAAAGGAAATTAACTCCTACCTGCCCAGAAAGCAGTAATAAGGATCCAACTTCTACTGGCTTCTGAAACATGATATCATCAACAGATACGATAAAGGGTCTGGAACTCCTGAGGAAACAAAAGAGACATTTCTTCTCATAAAAGAATAAAAGGGATGTTTGCAAAAATTTAAAATATCTACTTGTCAGCATTTTAATGACGGTCACTAGAGAATAAATCTCTTCTTAAACAGAGGCAACAGAATAGTAAGGAGTTATGTCATCACTGGAGGAAATCGCTCACACCAATGAAGTTCACACTTTCTAAGGATACATTACTGCACCATTATTGTATCTTATGACTTACACTTGCTGGACAATCTTCAAGCCATCGTTGCTCAGGCATATGTTTTTCAAGCACTTACACAAACCACTTAACTTTATATCAGGCTTTGTATACCCCATTAAACTTTATATATAGACCTTTGCTGGGTGATGACTTCAGTCACACTTCCTAAGCTCAAGCAGTTAACAGAAGTTTAAAACTCATTCCTCTTGTGTACTGAATGCAAAGATGTAATATTTATTTGATATAATGAATATGTTATATGGTTAAAAAGTCCATCTCAATAGCTTGGTAAGATAAAAGAAAACAGAAAATGGGTGTAATTTCTATCTTGACAAGTAATGCTTAAAACCCAAGCTCCAAGGAGCAAGATGCCAATCTCTTTGTAAATATGACAGATGCTCAAAGTAAAGCAGCACTGTGCACTAATAGTGCACGATTCCACCAGACACCTAAGTTTTTTCAGCTCAGATTGTCATTAGGCTGGTTAGCTTGGATTCCCAACCTCTGTGTATGAGCAAAATGCTCTGTATTGCAGGTCCACAACTCACCCATAACTGCAAGCAGTTGCCCATCCCAGTTCATATGCCTTTCTCATGAGAAAACCCCCAAAGATCCTATTGAAGATGTTCCGTTCCTGCACAAAGAAACAAATACCAAATTCTTTTCAAGGCCTTGTGTTGAAGTCTGCACTTCAGTTCACAGTATTTAGCAGAAGTCCCAACACCTGAACATATAAAAAGCACTACTGAAATATGTATGCAAAATTCAAAATGCCCAAGGCAACTTTACTTAATAGGAGCTAATCTGATTAATTTGACAGCATAAGATAACAATTCAAAATTGTATCAGCAACCAAAGGCCAAAGTTTTTGCAAACACTTTGCAAAGGAATTTCTTTACACAGAATGAACAGTCTGGTAAGAAAACAAGGTCATTAAAAAATCATCCATTTTGCAGTGGTAATCCAAACAAATAACAAAAACCCAGCAAAAGAAACTAGGCTCTAAATTGCAAGGACTGCAGAAGCCAGACAAAATAATGGTTCTATTAATTTTAGGCAAAAATTCATAGTCATAGAATGGTTTGGGTTGGAAAGGATCTTAAAGACATCTAGTTCCAACCTCCCTACCATAAGGGACACCTTGCACTAGACCAGGTTGCTCAGAGCCCCACCCAGTCTGGCTCTGAATGTTTCCAGGGATGGGGCATCCACAAATTCTGTGGGCAGCCTGTTCCAGAGCCTTACCACAATCACAGTAAAAATTTCTTTCTAATACCTATTCTGAACCTCTCCTCTTTCAGTTTAAAGCCATTACTCCTTGTTCTTTCACTGTGTCTGTGTAAAAATTCTCTCTCAAAGTTACTTCTTAAGTAACTTTCTGTAATTCATTAATATTTTTCAAAATACCTCAGGATGGCAAATCTCCAGGCCTTTTAGCTTTGCATCTTCAATCCATACTGAATTGGGTGGTAATTTACGACTCCGGAAGCTCACTGTCCTTTGGAAGAGACAATAAACTTTACAGTCCACAGAATTAGCAGAATTCAGCACGCCAAAAAAGCAGAAACAGCAAATGCAGACACATACTAAAAAAAGCCACAAAAACATAGAACACCAAAATAAACCCAAAACAGAAATGGTATCGCTAAACACTTCTCCAGCTGCCCTTGAAGCCTTATCTAAAGCTGTCCTTCAATTTGTTACTGCAATAAACTTATGCTCCTGATCTTTCAAAAACTTCTGCTAATGTGCAAGTTTATGTGAATGAAGAGGCTTGAGAAAGGTACATGAAAGAAAAGATGAATCACAACCACGAAGTGCACACATTGTCAGAAAAGCCTTGCTCTGTTTTTTAAGTCATAATAGGAAATAAAAGCACACAGTGAGCTAATGGAATAATTCAACATCAAACATGCAGACAGTTTTTGAAGTTTTCAAACCCAGACAGAAGTATAACCGCTAATTTTAAGAGAAAGCAGGTCTGCCTTTGGTAAACAGCTTTAAAAATAACAATTGTATAGGCTAATAAACTAAAGAAATGATAAATGATTGTAAATACAACACTGCACTAACGTAATTAAACATCGTTCTATCACTGTTTGCATCAGATGACTTCACACCAATCTCAAGTATGAGAAAAGCATGCTAACAGCTCCCTCAAATAATGTTGTCAGCTACTGTATTTAAAACCCATTGCAAGGTTATTTGGTTAAAAGGTGACCAGTTCCTGCCCTCACAGTTTTTTTAATTAGATATCATGGCAGAAAACTGATTGTGCAAGTCATGAGTGCAAAACCATTCAATTCTCTTATCTGCTTAAACATTATTAACATTTTTCCTGAAAATTGTCCTAACAGCTTGCTTAGAACAACAGAAGACTGCTCTAAGAGCTGCAGATTTCATATTAAAGTTTGTACCTGCATTTCAAATAAATTGCCACCGACTTTAAATGAGCATTTATTCCAGACTACTCTGTTATGAGCACCCACTCAAAAGGCAATTTTCTCTTTCACAAGATGTCAGTTCTCCTTCACCCCCTCCCCTTCTTGCCTTGTGTCCAGTGTATTAAGGAATATGTCATGCACAATGTTTCTTTCTTCTGCAGTGGGAGCCATTTTCAGCAAGGAAGCAGTGCTGAATTCAATCCTCTTCAACTTATTCACTGAATATTAAAAAACAAAAAAAAACAAACAAAAACAAAAACATAGTATTAAAGTTCAAAGAAAAAAAACAAATATTGGCCCTGAAGATTTTAACCTGAAATCAACCATCTTTCCATATATTTTTCCTTTTCCCCCATAATTTAAAAGCTGTAACTTCATGGGGCTATAGATCCAAAGAGAAATTTGGCTCCAAAGAGAATTTTGACTACAGTGAAATAAAAATAAAGCAGAAGTTCACTAGTACCTCACCAATGTGATGAAGAACTTCTACACATATTTTATGACACTCACACACTGTTCCTACAGAAAACTTGAGTACTGCCCTCAAAGTACAGAACAAATCTAACAAGAAACCCTACAGAACAATCAGCTTCAGGTTTTGCCAATGGCACAAAATGAAAGTTTATGACAGAACTCATTACCATAGGCAGCAGTGACTGAAATTTTAGCTTAAAAGATCTTCTGTCCAGTTTATTCAGTCTTCAGTGTTTTTCTAATTCTCCACTTTAAAACCCCAGCTTGAAACAAATGAGGATGGAACTACATGCTCCTTCCTCTGCTCTCCCACTTTTTTTTTTCCTGAGTTTCTTTCCAAAAGGAACATGGGGACCCAGACAGGTGAGGAGCTGTGATGTCCTGCAGGCCCACCATGGGGTAATCAGTTGGCCAGAGTATTAGGAGACCCTGTACTGCACTCAGATCCAAAGCAGGGGGAGCATCTTGCCAAGGGAGAAGTCCAAAGGGTGTGCAGAGCACATCAGGAGTGTCTGTCAGTTTAGCCAAAGAGTTTCCAAGCATGTGGTAGCAGGCTTTTCAACTCTCTTACTCTACTGACACAAATGAGACAGGACAAAAATCTGATTTTAAACAAATTAGGAACATTTCTAAGTAGCAGAACTCCTGAACTTTTCTTCCTCCCAGCTATTAAGTTGAAACTGAAGCAGATGTGCATACTACCAGGAAATATGACATACATTCCCCTTGCTTGAAGATTTCTTCCTCCTCAGGGCTCTCAGGAATGAGTGGATTAACAAATGCTGGCCTATAGACAGGAAGTTTTTTTTAAGTCACAAATTTTACAAGAATTTGTCCCATAAATACATTGTAAGAGTCTTCCATTTCTGCTTACATACACAGTACAAGATGAAATTACATACTTCAGGTTATATGACAAAAATAAATATGGCTGCCAACACAATATGACATTAGCTTAAACTCTGAAGAAGCAGTTAAATGATCCAACCACTACCCAGTGCAATCAGGAAAGAGAAAGTGACACATCTATGCTTCTTAAGAAGCTAAAATTATACTCATAAATTATAATGAAAATTGTTCAAGAATAAAGCTGTTCAGAAACTCAGCAAATGAAACAGGATGATCTAGGATAGTCTAAACCAAAACTTGTCTGGTACCATTCCTCCTGGAATAGAAGAAGCACAGGGCAGTAGCCAGCAAGTATTTTTATAATTCACATGCTCCCTTGACAGCCTTATCAACACCCAAAAGCTGTTTACCACGTGTACCACTTATCAAAGATTATGACATGCCTTGAGCACAACATTTCTATGTTTATGCTACTGCACAAATAAGTTTACTTTAACCTAATTATATAACATTTAATTATTTGCACAAGTAAAAACAAACACTTATTTTCAAGAACTGTTCTTCCCCATAGTTTCTAATTATTATATTTTAGCTTCTAACATTTATACAAATGCTGAGAACAACATACATATACATACATGCACACACACATAGAGACCTGCTGAACAATTCACCTCTACCCCCAGCCTTTACTTGGGCTGGCAACAACAGGCAAAGAGGTGCTTTTTTCTTAGAACAAACTGATCTTTCCTGGTTTGCTAAACCTCTGGATTTTGGACATCCACCAGCTCCTTCTCCATCACAGAGTTCATTTCCCCTCAGCTCAGCACACATCTACATCAGCTCTCCTGGCCAAGCCCCAAGCTGCTGAGATACAAGTTCCCCAAAGCCACACAACACTGTTTCTGTGGGGCTACAGCCAACCTAACATATCCTGTACCTCTCTGAAGGGTTTTGACCTCACATAAATACCCTCTTTATATGGACAGAATGCTTCCACAACACAGCTGGCCTGTGGCCAGCTAGCTTGTACAACAGTCAAGGAACTTTGCATCTATCTGCACAAGTCCACGTAGGCTTGTCAATCTGCTACTGTGTAATTACATCAGATTTGATGTCATTATTTTGAAAAATTAGTCTTTAAAATGGGAACCATAATATAATTTGTTTTCTTAATGTATAGTATATTCACTGGTTCTAGAAAAAATCTGAAGGGAAAAACCCTCGAAACTACTTCTAATGTTATCAGTACTACATCATTATATCAAGTAAAATCCCTTCATTAAACACATCTTTGTTAAATACAAGCAATTATTTGAGCTAATTAGAAACAGAGAAATGTTTATTACTTGGGCAGGCTATGTAGGAAAGAGGTAAGAATTACAGCCAATTTTTCTGATGCTGGAGTCACAAACCTAAATGGCAGCCTTTTGTTCTAATAGCTAAGGAATTATAGAGAAAGTAAAACCAGAAAAATAACAAAATAAATGTCTGGGGTTTTTTATGTTCTGTGAGAATAGCTACCAGTTTCATTTTAGTTACACAACCAAGTTTTAACCTGAATTATTCTGATGACACCTATTAAGTGTCTATTAGAGAATTAATTGTATTAATCACTCAAAGACTATTTAACCACTGAAACTCAAACATTATTTCAAACAACTACTAGAATGCAGGTGGGTTTCTGGCAGACTCATTCACTTCTGTGTTCATTCAGACCAGTCACTCAGACCAAACACACAGAAAAATCTGTTCTAAAAAAAGGGTCAGATCCCAAGACTACCAGCAATTCCTGGTATCATGACTGCTAAAGTCTGAAGTTTGTCACAGGAAAGTTAACACTTGTCAGCAGAAAACATCAACTGTGTGGTTTATATACCACCTACATTATATGGCTTCTACACATACAGAGCAAGCTGCCATGTTTGCCATTTTCAGCACAGCACAAGTCAGGAAACTTTCCCTGTCCTACAAATTACCGTTTATTCTCTGGGTCCCGGGCCACCATGACAAAGGTTGCATCTAACACAGGGCTGTAATCACCATCATGTTGCTAAAAGAGACAGGGAAAAATACATTACTGAACTCTAAAATTGGAAATGTGCTTAGCAAGCTATTTAGTTGACATAAACTCTTCAATCATACTGTTAACTCTGCTTGCTTTCACATTCTGTCATTCCTTCCAACACCTCTCACAATCGGTCAAAGATAAGGAAAAATTAAAACTTTAATTTCAGGAATTCTGCAATGTAAACAATTACCAGGGAATGCTTATTAAAAACTTTGAGCAGGGAGGGAAGGAAATTAACACAGCCATTTTAAAAGGACCCACTTAACCTTTACTCTGAGAAATGCCATAGCTTTTTTTTTTATATATACCACTAATTGCCACTAATGCCAGCACTGTAAGGAGTTCAGAATAAAAAGGTGTAACATTAGCTTCTACATCAGAGACTTTAGTTAAGGAG
Organism: Calcarius lapponicus; assembly: GCA_039654755.1. Classification (NCBI taxonomy): domain Eukaryota; kingdom Metazoa; phylum Chordata; class Aves; order Passeriformes; family Fringillidae; genus Calcarius; species Calcarius lapponicus. The sequence continues at coordinate 108,494,929 of CM077462.1, forward strand.
AACAACTGAATTTTAAAAATGTACCTGTTTACCTGAATTATCATAGAATCACAGAATGATTTGGGTTTGAAGGAACCTTAAAGACATCCTGTTCCAATCCCCCTGCCATGGGCAGGGACACCTTCCAAGATCAGGTGGCTCAAAGCCCCATCCGACCCAGCCTTGAACACTTCCAGGTATGGGACATCTCTACTTCTCTGGGCAACCTGTTCCAGTACCTCACTGTCCTCACAGTAAATAATTTCTTCCCACTATCTCATCTAAACCCACTCTCTCAGTCTGAAGCCATCCCCCCTTGTCCTGTCACTATATGCTCCTGTAAATTCCCCCTGAGGCACCTCATGCCTGTTGTAAGATGGAGAGAAGTCACAGGAACCAACCTGCAGCATGTGCATCCTCACTTCCATAGAGGTCTTCCCAACCCAAGAAACACTGCCTGTGAATTTGATGTCACGGTCTGGATGTATAATCTTCTGGCACAAATCTACAAGACAAACATTAGGGGTTACTGGAGACAGATCGCTTACAACTAATACTAGACAGGCCAGATTTCCTAGGACCTTTATGTGATCTGAAAGTGGCAACACACACAAAGACAACCCAGAAAAGACAGTTGTTGCAAGGGATCACCCTGCTTGTCTGCAGTTTCTGCCTCTGCAGACTTTTGAAGCCAGAACAGGAGTTGGAAACAGGCACAGAGGTGGATAGCAAGACCCAAGGGAGTGTTCAGCAGAACAAGCAACACAAGCAAGATCCAACTCACCATAACAAACACTGTTCAATAATGAAGCTAAGAATCTGCATGCCAAAATAAAACTAAACACAAAAGTGCAGGAACTATGTAAGTTGCATTTTGAAGGAAAATAACATGAAATGCTGAAAAGCATCTACAGATGCCTCTTCCCACTTCTTGTAAACAAAAGCCAGAAAACTTCAAAGCTAAAACAAGATGAAGTAAACTAAACAGGAGTGAAAAAGGTATCCTTAAAAACAACCATGGGAAGGCAGTAGCTGATGAAAGAGTAAGAAAAGCAGATGAAACTATTGTATTTACTAAATGGCCACTTACTGATTTTATCCACCAGAGCTGTAACTATGGATAAAGGAGACCTTTGCTGCATTTCCTGCTTGGTGTGAGTGTAGCAAATAAGAACTGTGAAGAGATCAAAAATGGAGCCAGCTCTTTAGCAAAAACTTAAGTGGAGCAGATCAAAGTCATCTTTGCAAAGCATAAGAGGTACCTGGAAAATACAAACTAAAGTATCCTATGATAGGGAAAGCAGAGTTTCCACATTTTCATGTATGTAACACATGGGATTGCTGTAAAGAAAACACCAGCAGCTATCTCAGTTTTATGCATATTTACTTACTACAAAGATAAATTTAACTAAGCATTTTAAACCAGCTCATCACTTGACTTCCAATCCCACACAATCTCTTCGCTCTACCTCTGCAGCTCCTTGTCTCAGACTCTCCTAGCTTCTATTTTGATTTCATGAAGGCTGTCCAAGGATACATGCTATCTGAGGACTTTTTAAATACTGATTTCTTTAAAGAGGTGGAGATTAAATAAACTGTGCCTTACAGGCACAAAACCATAGTCAGAGGTATTTATCACACTGCAATTACTACTAGCCAAACCACTATTTAAACTAATTAGCTTTGTTCATAAGAGCACATCCAAGTAAACAGACTCCTTGGAGTAATTCAAGGCTGCAAAGATATGGTTTTTTTCTAGTGTTCATGTCATTTTCACTCAATACAGATCTTCATTATCAAAATATCTGACCTGTACTTAGTGAGATAAGAGAGAAGGAATCCCCACATGGACCATACACTTCAGAGTTGGACTTAACAATCCTCGTGGGGCCCTTCCAAACCAGAATATTCTGTGATCTGTGATCTGGAAGATCTCTATCCTTCCAAGTAATCTAAGATTTTTTCCCTATGCTTACTGAAGTCACAATTCTAAAACCTGTTAAGCCTATCAACTTATTGTATCAATATGACCACCCTGAATATTGCTTAATTGGGACAGAATCTTGATTAACCCAAAACAATACATCCCCAGTGGAACTGACTGAAGCCCAGTATGACTGCAAACAAAGTAAAGACATTCTGTGCTGTCACAGGAAAAAAATTAGATCTTCACAGATTTCTGGGGAAATTAAACAAGGCACAGAATGAAAAACAGGCTCATCTCATCTAACACTATACATGCATTTATTCATTCATTCATTTCTTTCTCTGCCTTCCTTAATTTTGTCCATCTGGACTCACAGAAGGAACAGAAAAAAGATGTTCTATTCACAACTTCCCATTAATAAGAACTTAATTCTTTGTCAAAAACTCCATCAAAAAGTTCCAAACCAGCTATGGAACTAGGATGAAGGAGGAAGTCACCTGGTGATGTTTTAAGAAAAAGTATCTCCCAGATCTATTAACAACCTCACACTTATTACACAAAAGAAAAAGATGGTGAACTTTCCAAGACCACAAATAAGTAAAAAGGAAAAAAAAATAAGAATGCTAACTTATTAAGTAACTGAGTTGGTTTTACCCTTAACAACGATTTGCAGAACCCAAGAACATACCCCAATTGTTTTTAATTTGTTCTCAATGGATACATTACATGCTTTCCAGATTATACTCTCCTCTCCTAAAAAGGAATATAAAGATATTTGCATCTCATTAACTGTTGGTGTTTGAGGCAATTTTGGTTGAGATTTTTTTTACAATTAAAAAAAAATCACAAGTTTTCATTTTCAATATGCACTCTGCAAATTTTCTCTGAGTTCACACTGAAAATGCAAATTCATAACTTAGGATTACTTTTCAGTAAATTATTTTTGTAGCTGGTCCTTTAAAAATCTGACAAGAGGCAGGAAGCCAAACAATTTTGTCTTCATCTGTTCTTTATCATCCTTCTTTCTCTTTCAGTACCAGTGTCTTCTTTTTTTCCTTCCCTTCTGAGATGGCAGAATTATGGGTTTCCCTCTAAGGCACTACTGTGCCACACCAACCAGTGCTCAGCAGTAATCAAACTCACTTTGTGCAGCCTTTACTAGGGCATAGGTACATACCTCCTAAACTGTCAAGATCTTCAAGTATCCTTCCAAACCTGCAATATAGGAGGTTGACAATTAAAAAATTACATACATGGCAAGCAGAAGTTAACAGTTTCCTGTAGGTGTAACATGGTTGCTTTGTTACCTTACACTGTTGTGTACATTCAGGTATTTTTCTCTTATTTCAGGCTGACTTCCTAGAGGCAGAATAACTTCCAAGTAGCTATCCTTCATTCTCCTAGGAGGGAGATCTTCCTGCCGTTTTGCCAGTAAAGTATGGAGAGCTTTTCTTTCTTGCATTGCTTGCACATGATCCCTGTTAAGAAAAAAACCTTTATTCTGAAGTACAAGAGAACTCAAACCCCAACTAAAAGATGCCACATCAGTGATTATCAAAGTTAAAACCAAACAGTAGATATAGCAAGACACAGTGAGCGTGCCTTGAAAAAGTGAAATGCACAAAATGAGAGATGTTAAGCAAGACTACTACAGAAATCTTTTAAATAGTTTGTGTACACGTGGCAAGCACATACTTCACACTAATGAGATGAACAAAACGCATCTAATTCTGAATGCTACCAAAATCATTCCCCTTGAAAAGAACAGATCACACATAATTTAATCTATGAGGTTTTGTGCATATTCATGTCTTCCAGAGCTACAGTACCACACATCTTCCACACTGCCAATTTTAAAGGACTGACCATCAATTTACAATCTCTCCCAAGAAGCAAGGGAGATGCACAGTGTTCGCCAGCACTAATGACAAGTGAAATAATCTGCTAAGACTTGCCATGATCCACAGGTGAGTTCAGTTCTAAAAACTGATCCTTTGCAACATCAGTTCTAAGAGCAAGCTAAAAGACAAAGAAAACTAACCTTTCTTTCTTTCTCTCTTCCTACACAGACATCTTGAAATTATAGAAAGTTACAGAAAGAAACAACACAGAAAAGGGAGAACAATTCCTTCAGAGTTGCTTTTCCAGCACCACCAAGTCAGAGGGGCTGCAACTCTCCCCATGGAGAAGGGGCCAGCTTACTGTCACTTCTCTCCAATCCATCACATTGGTTCCTTGCACAGGTATCTACAAGATGTAACAGTCTTGCCCAACATGCTCTCTTACCTGTTCCAAAGTTCCCTCCCCTTAGAAGTGCAACCTGACTGAATAAAGCAAGTATTTAATAACTTCCTAAAATCTATACCCATCTATTAAAAACCTAAGGGTTAAACATGCAACAGTTCTGGTTGCATAAAGCCAAGCAGTAAGCAAAAAGATGGATCCATTTCATAGGGCAAGAGAATGCATAAAACACTAAGCAACCAAACTTAATGGTAAATTTCTGGATGCGTGCCATTCCTTCAAGTTGTGCTTGCTGCATTGCTGAGATTTCAGTGACATTGTGTTAAACAAAACCAATTAAAAAAAAAAAAGAAGAAGAAGAAATTAAAAAAAAAAAACCACACAACAACAAAAAACCAACAGAAAACCTTTTCACCAAAAAGAAATTTTGTCTTATGTTTTGACTTTGACTTTGGATGAATTCTGGGTACTAGCCACTTAATATGAAGGCTTGCTTGGCTGAGTATTATTTCAGAAACTCAAGCTTCAACATATTTATGTTACCTCTTTTAATAAGCTTCAGGAAAATGCAAATAATTCATGATCAAAGAGAGTGAAAGTGAAGCAGAAAACTTCAGTTAGTTTCATTTGTTTGTTTGTTTTAAACATGAGATGTGGTTTACCTCATCTGGGAAACATGATTACCATGCAGTTTACAGGAAACAGAAAAATAACAGCCTCCTGCAGAGGGTTAATGTTTAAAGTTATGCCACTAAACACATATGGAATATTACTGGATGACTAAAGAAAGATGCAATGTCCATGATGATGCACCTTAATGCTTTTTCAGAAAGTTTTTCCAAGTTCTTTCAGTGAAAGGCTTAAAAGAAATTAATCAGAAAGTAAATCAGAAATTTGTCTACAAACAAAAGAAACCTAACAATAAAAATTTAACTACATTCTGTTTTCACCAGCTCCATCCTGGCTCCTCTGAGATCAGCAGCAGAATTCTTGACTTCCACTTCAGAATGTGTTCTTCAATATGCAGAAGTATTAGGCTCAAAGCAGTAACATTTTTCAACAGACAAATACTGTTACACACTGCAGTACTACTCATACAGTAACAATAATTCATCTAAATATTAACTAGCACCTCCCCTAAATATTCTGAGGAATGTTTATATATTTCTGAAATAGCAACAACTCCATCTAGACTATATTTAACAATGAACAGATTAATAGTTTTAACTACAAGTACAAAAACAGAATAAACACATAAATAAGATATTTCTTTTTCATAACAAATACAAAATGCCACAAGAGAAAACACAAACCAAAGTCTCCTTTTAGCAAAATCAATGGTTAAAGATGTTCCTCCAATATGCATTCCTCCTCTCTCCCAGCATTCCAGACATGTACATCAGTCCTTCCCCAGCTCCCTTTTCAGGACTCCTATCAAGCTGTACCTCAGATTTGTCCTCTTTAGTCATTCTGTGCCCTAACTCAGTTAAATCCCCAGCTGTTCAGTCTCCACATGTATCAACTCTTTGTCACTCTATTTTTAAAGTGGGCACTCTCAGGCTACACAACCTATGACCACCAAACCTCTCTGAATTTAACCTGGCATTCTCAAGCACTCCCATATGTGGTCTCCCTGGCTTTATTTCTTCATGGTAGCTAAAGGATTCATTAATCTGCAAACCATTTCTGCTGTATTTTGTCCAGCAGGAGAGAAGTACCTGTCTAAGAAAAATACTGCTGAGGTGATCCTGGCCTCAGTCTGCTCTCACTCCAGGATGGGAGAAGTGGGGGAAAAAAAATAGATGGAAGATCAGACTTGACCAGAGCCCTCTAAAATCTCAATTTTCAAATGGCATTTCCATATGGCATCGTTCCTCCTCAGCCATTCAGGGATTTTCATAAACAATTTCTAGGGCCCTTTCTAGCTGACTTGATGAAAAGTTCAAGCCCCCTCATGCTTAGATACTACTCTTACTAAGCAAAAAACAGGTTCCCAGATTCAGGCATTTTTGTTAGAATGACTGAAGCTGTGTTTAGATAAACTGAGTCAGAAGGCCTGGACACATCAGACACTTCACCCAGGCACACTTCTCTTCATTTCCCTATCCTTGCACAAAGTGGGGAAAAAGAGCTCAGCAAACACAGCCCAAAATTAACAAGACACATGGGACCAACCAAACTGCAATGTGTAATTGCTCCAGACTGCTAAATTGACTTTTCCAGACTGTAACAGCAGAGGGTTACAGTCAACTCTGGCTTATTCAATGTAATGGAGGGGGCGGAAAGTAACTTGAATAAAGCCAAACCAGCAATTATTTAAAGTATACATAAATTAATCAAAAATTAAGTTAGGGCAGACAAAGGAAATGCTCAAGATGCTCCTGATTAAAGAGACCCAGATCCCAACCTGACAATTTTCCAAAGAGACACAGGTGCCATTCAGAATGCAGCCTGGTACACAGTGAACAAGCTCGGCTATCTCTGAATCCAGTGCAGGAGAAATCCACCCTGTAGGCAATCCACCTAGAGATAACTCAGGAGGTAACAGCAACACAGCACTGACAGACAGACTCTACAGCTCCCAACTCCCACTGGACTTGGGGAGGACAATCTCGTAAGCACCAAGATCAGATATTTTGTTTCTACCTCAGAAATCTTAGAAATTTGTGATCCACAAAGTATCAATTCAGAAGCTTTGTTTCAATTACCTTTTAGTGGGATCTTTTACTTGCCCGGACAACAAGCCAACTACTGCTAACTTCCACTACCACAACCCTGAGCTCCACCTTGGTTTCACAAAAGAAGTAAAATACATGTAATGCACACTGTACCTCCAGTTGGTAGATGCTCCCACTATATCCCTCAATTTGCTCCGCACTGGAAAAAAAAGAAATCAAAGCAAATCAAGCTTAGTTCTGCAAGTGATAAACATGAGGTTGCCTGGTGTTAAAGGCACAACCCTCATCCCAGAACAGGAAAATTAAGCAAATTCATGCAAATAGCAGCCCAGAAACGAAAGTTTGGCCAAATTCTCTGCTGCTGTTAGTAGGCATATCACAGGAATGGGCTGAGTAACATGATGCCATAGCTTATTGCATATAGTCAACAAAGAGTGTTTGTTAGTGCAATCAGTCACCTCCAGTGCTAATTAACAGCTGAAAGACAGCATGGATCATGATTAGATTGGGGAATTTTGATGTGAAAATATTAAGCCTAAACACAAACTGTGGAGATAACACAAATCAGAAAGTCATAAAAGAACATAAAAGGGAACAGTGCAGCTGGAAAATGGAATGAGGAGAATACCAATTAAAGAATCCCACCCACGAAGGCAGGCAGTATCAGCAGACTGGTTCTTGCCAGCAAGGTTTCATACCCCAATTTTTAGCAGTCTGAAAGAACACAGTTTTAAAACACTGAAGACAGGCCTGTACAATTTATTCTGGCACTGCTTGCACTTTCAGAGTTAACAGTAGTTCGGCACAAGTTTTTCCAAATGTCAAGAATAATGTACGTAAGCATCTCCTCTACTCTTTCTCAGATGAGATTATTAAGTGTGCTAAGGTCCTATCAAATTTACCAAACTACTCCATGGCTGGTGAATGTTGGCTATTTGGAAACATCTGAAAACAAGTAGCAACAATTCCCAAGCTCAGAAGAGAAGCTGAGAATTGTATAGAAGAGATCCCTTGCTTATATACAAAGATCTTTTATACCAGGAGGTTCAAATGCTAGGGATACATTAAGGAGGAGCAACCAAAAAATACCCAGAATTTCATGGTGAAATTGAAAGAGGCTGCTGGTGAGTCACAAGCTGATTCTATCTGGCTTAGCATTTTTCAAACTAAATGCCTGATCAGAGTATTCACAGTGATCAGCAGGTTGGGCTATAAACCCTGGAGGAGCCTAGCTGAATTCCTAGGATTTAAATCACGTGCCACTCTCTCAGTCAGATCCGCTCAGCTCTGCTCCCCTCCTCCTCAGTCACTTCAGCTTCTGCCCAAGTCCCCCCACACCACCACTACTGCTGTACCCCAAAGCCCCCCTTCCCTGCTCCTTCCCTGCAGCACCCTCTGTCCCTACACTCCCAGCCTGTTTCTGCTCTGCCTGCCTGACAGAGAAGCACCAGCCTGAGCTAGAGGCAGGCAAGGGAATACTGCAGCCAGCACATGGATCCAGTGACTCACCAACAGCCAGCAAACACCAGCATTCGTGACTGACCCCAGCACCAGCTCTGGCACTCTAACAAATCTCTCATTTGGAAGCCAATTCTCACAAAATTTGTGGAAATATGTTTCTCTTTGAGACTGGTGGCTCATCTATTTTGGGTGACATCAACAAAAGGTTCTGGAAGATGAGGAAGACAAGAAGATGGGCCGACAAAGACAAAAGAATAGATTGCTTAGACCTCATTTCTTTAGAAAATTAGGCTAAAAACACGTTTTGAAATTAGAAGACTTCTACTACTAATTCTAAGAATAAAAAAATTTCAAGGGGAGAACCTGATTGAAAATCTTGAGAGTTGATTTCTTTTGGAAACAGGGAAGATTTGATTCCTTTTTCCTTAAGCAGCAGCAGGCTTGCTTACAGAATAGGGTATTACTTTCTTGTTACTCACACTCCACCTGTGAAGCTGCCACGGCATGCATTTGATCAATACAGTGTTAGCAGAAACACTGTTGCAGCTTCTAGAACACAAAACCTCAGTTTTTCAACAGTGTGCAGACTGTGCTGGGGTGGACAGGGAAAAAACAGCACTTTTTCTTTGTTTAAACTAAATTCATCTTCCTTTTCATCTCTAAAGAGATAAAAAGCTCTGAAAAAAAATCTCGGGTCCAAACCTGCAAAAATGTATACAACCTGTTAGTCCCATTTAACACATCTGATTTCAGTTTTAGGCATAAAAATAAATCTTTTCCAGGCTGAGAACACGTTACAATTTTTATCTTAGCATTAAAAGGGACAAAATGTAAAGCATTTCTAAACATTATCAAGCCATTTTATGGTTCATAAGTACATGGTTTTTAACTTTTTCCTTTTTTTTCCTCCTGGGAAGACTATCCTGCTCTTCTAGATATTAAAAATTTAAGTAAGTAACAACAGAAATTTAAGTAAGAAAATTAAGGACAAAAATCTATAAGCTATTTCTTTTCTTATCTGGCAAATGACTCAAGTGTGTAAAACAGCAAATTATAGCAAATGGGACCTCTCCATAGTGCTCACATAGCATATTGCACAGTATCTCCTGAACTGGCATCACTGGATCACCAATGCCAGAGCAGCAGGGTCTGGGTTTATTTGCACTGTGCCATGGAAAAGGACACGAGGAGGGCAGCTAGACAAGACACTGCATTCATCTCTATCAGCAAGATCCATGCCCCTCGTGCTGATGCCTCCCGAGCTGCATCCAGGTGCAGGAAGACCACCAGCTTTGGTACAGAGCTTGCTCTGGACTTAGGTGAAGGACACAGATTCAAATGTCGAAAATGAAGCCAAGTACAGCAGGAGCTGCTGCCGTGAGAGATTTTGTATCCCACAAGCCTCTTAGAAACCTTTTATCCAGCACTGTAGACAGAGAGTGCTGACAAAGATTTAGTGCAACACTGCCACAATTAAGACCAGGACCATCCACCAAAGGCAAAGGGGCTTTAAGCAAGGCAGCAGAGAAGAATAACAGCACCTCATTTTTCACCAATGCTAAAGTAAGGAAAAACAGTAGCTGAGTAAGTTTAGTGTTATAGCAAATATTTTAATATGTACAAATTACCACAACACACCATTATTCACATGAATGGGTGACTGTCCTGTGGAGTACAAAACACAGGTTAGATTAACAATTAAAAAAACCCACGCAATTTACATCTACTAAGGAGTTACCTGATTATTCTACCTGCTTCTGTTCTGTTTAGGCAGATATTCCTTAATTTTAGTAACTGCAGGCCATCTACCCTTGCCTGATTTACAGTCAGTGTCCTTTTGTTTTCAACTCAGTTTGTCCTTTACTTTCAAGCCAGCCCTCCAGTTCCCTGTGCACTGACTCTGTGTGGCATCTGCTTGCAGTGTAATCCCAAATAGTTCTTCAAACTCAGGGCTACCATGTACTGTTGACAAACAGTGTTAACTTTGGAAAGACTATCTGTAGCATTCTTCAGGAAATGGGATGAGTGTGTTTTCAGAGGAAAATTCCAAAGTCTTGCTTAGTGTAGCTTTTGGGAAGAGCCATGGAAGAAGTGAGGGCATTCACAATGGGAACCCAAAATTGTGAAAAGGAAGCATGTGAAAAACTAGTAAGAAAAAGTATTTGGTGTTTTGTGAAAGCATGGATACCAAATTGAAAGTATAGTTTACATAACAGTAGAATAGTTTACATATCAGCAAAACTTTGAATTTGAACAATTTTGAAACAGAATCTCAAATGTTTATAGCTATTGTAGTCCACAAAATATTAGTAGCCCTTGGAGTACCAGGATGACCTCACTGTTTTCACTGGCCTTCTGGATGGCATAATTTCCAAATATTCAAATAAACACTCAGGGCAAGCTGCAAGTATGCAACATCATGTATCCTTGCTTCACTCCTTTAACCTCCTAGATTGCCATTTATTAACAACAAAGAAAATAAGTTCTCTTACAACAAATAACCCTCATTTTCTCTTTTATTGGATAACCAGTAACTGTTGGTGTCTTCTGTTTAGAAAACAAAGGAAAAAAGAAGATCTCAGAAATAAGCAGAACTCCATGAAGGAATTACTTGAACCTGGCTCCAGCCTTTTTCCTCCTGCCTTTTCAAAGTACAAGGAATTAGAATGCAAGAAAACCGTTTCAAAAGCTTCTGAAACAGGAGCATTATGGTTTATTATTACTGAAGCACTGAAACAACCTTTCAACACAAAGCTCTATTGACAAGAGCAATTTCACGAGGCAGTGCTGCTGATCTGATTAAAAGATTTCTACAAGTTTGCAAAATTGACAGGATTGACAGATTAAAAGTTCTGTAAGGCATTATTTCCCCTCAGTTTCCCATTTCTTGGCCATTCTCTCCAGTCTCATTGTACCTATCTGCACTATATGGACTTTCTATCAGGACCCAAGCTGAGCAGCAGTTATCCTGCCAGAAAAGAACCAAGCTCTGCCAAGGCTGAAGAACCAGAGGAGCCTCTAAATCTGCAGTTTCAGTGATTATGGATATTTGTGCCATTCACCTCCAAACATCCAGTGATTGTCTGCTGCTTCCTGAACACTTCTACCATGAGCTAACAGACAAGGGCACATTCATTATCCAAACCATACTAATACATGAAGGGACACCACCTGGAAAAATAAACTCCTCAGTAACATCATGAAATCTTCTAAAGCACAGCCATCTACCTTACCTTCAGACATGTCAGGAAGCCCTGGGGAGCCACTGGTCCCAGAAGTGAGTGTCCTAGCCAGAACAGAAGGAAGCTTCCTCATGATGCACAACCTATAGGCAGAGCAGAAGAATTTAACATCATTAAAAATAATCCCATGAAAATAATTTAGGATTTAATTTTGGAATTATTCCGGTGATCTCAGAAACACCAGTCCTTATTTTCAGCTTGATTTTTAGAACTAGATACTATCAGTGCAACACTTCCAAGACAGTTGAAATTCCAACTGACACCTTTTGTTATCTAAAAATGAAAAAGAAGACTGTTTCACTGGGAGTAATTGTTTCTTCACTGACTATTCAGATGCTCCAAGACAACCAACTGAGACTCAACACCAGCTTCTACCCTGTAGCATCTTAACACAGACGGGGTCCATGTGCTTCAGGAAATCATCCATGACCCTAACCATACAATTCTCCTGCACTTGGCTGGTGTGCATAGCAGTGGAAGGAGGAATATACCAAAAAGGATTTCACAAGGTCTCACAAGCAGTCCTGTTTTTCTCCTCCATGGCTTAGTGCTGCAGCAATTCAAAAAAGCCTAAAGTGCAGGATATAAACCTCTTAGCCATTAAGCAAGAAGGAACAACTGTGAAACCCTTCAGAGAATGTAATCCACCCACAATTCACTAAGTGTTCTACAAGGTAACTAGCCAGCACTACTCCTCTAGGCAAGCATAACTAACACAAAAACACAGAGGGTGTGTGTAAACCCCCTTGTGATAGTTCACAGCACCATCCTGACAGGGAATATGGATTGCTGGTCCTTTAATTTTCTTCCTTTGGGAGTGAAGCTCCACCTCAAAAAAGGAAAGGTGGCAGGTCCTTAGGCACCAACTGAAAAGCAAGGCCTTTTACACATCTCTCTCTCTCTCTCCTTCAGGCATATCTACACTATCTACACATATGTATCATGTACACACAAGCCTTCACTATCTGCAGATACTCATGGAGGACTTAAAAGAGCAAAAGGGAACACAAACACACGCACATTAAAAAAAAACAAACAAATAAAAAACACTCTAAAGGCAGCGGAGTCCCGTATGCACAGGAATGACGTGGATGGCGGTGTGAAACGCCTCTGTGAGTGCTGCAGCCGCCGGGCTCGCTCGGTGTGTCACGGCAGGGCCAGCAAACGCCTTCACGGTACAGCCGCAGCCCGCAGGGCCCCCTCACGCCCGCTGCCCCAGCCCGGCCCAGGCGCCGCACCCGAGGCCGCGCTGCCCGCGGCGCTGCTCAAGTTTCGATGCGCCCCGCCCTGGCCGCGCCCCGAGCCCCTCATGGCGGAGCGTGGTCCGGCCGCGGAGCGAGGGTCGGGGCGCGGCCTCCCTGCCCAGGCCCCGGCCCGGGCCCGCCGGGGGCACCATCTCCCCCGGCCGCCATTCCCCGCCCGCGCCGGGGGACGCGCCTTACCGGGTGGGCAGCATGGTGCTCGCCGGCGCTGTCACTGCGGGCCGCGCCTGCCCAGCCACACGGTCCTCCCGCACCGGCCACTCGCGGCTCGCCGCGCACAGAAAGGGCTCAGGGCCGGCCGCAGCTGGAAGCTCTCGCTCCACCGGGATCCCCGGCCTGCCCCGTGTCCCCGTGGCAGCGCGGCCGCTCCCCGGGGCGGAGGTTGGGGCAGGACACCGTTAGTCGTCGGGCGGGCCCGGCAGAGCGGGCGGGCCCTGCCGTGACTCGCTCTTAATAAACATCGTTATTTTTTTCTTTTTAATGCTCCGTTTTTTCACTGTGCCGTAAGGAAGGCGGGCTGGCGACGCTCAGCTGGGCGCTGTGCCCGCAGCCTGAGGCGTGCCCCAAGCCGTCACACGGCCGTGGGGAACACGGCCTCCTGCCCCGGCCCGTCACTTGGTGGCACTGCTAGGGCGGGTAACTGAGAGCCACGGAATTTCCTAAGGAGAAGAGGTTTAACATCTTGCTATCTGTGCAATTCCCTGAAAGGAGGGTGTAGCCAGGTGAGAGTCAGCCTCTTCTCCCAGGCAGCCAGCGACAGGACGAGAGGACAGTCTTACACTGCGCCAGGGGAGATTTAGGTTGGACATTAGGCAGAGCAATTTCTTCACGGAAAGGGTGTTTAGACTTTGGAATGGACTGCCCAGGGTGGTTGCTGGAGTCACCGTCCCTAGAAGTGTTTAAGAAAAAAATTAGGTGTGGCACTCAGTGCCGTGATCTGGTTCACTCGCTGGTGTGCGGTCACAGGTTGGACTCGATAATCTCAGGTCTTTTCCAACCTAATTGATTTTGTGAAATTAGAGCTGTGTTAAATAAGCTGTGTGCTTTGCACAGGCAAATAATCAACAAGTTCAATTAATCAGAATTGTTTTTATTCCAGGGAGCTGGAGAAATGTAGAGCAGTGATGACACGGGGCCTGCACTGGGGTGTGTGAGAGGGGCAGCCCTGGCTCTGGGCCAAGACACCCCAGAGCCCATTCGGACCAGAGCAGTTCCATAATCCTGGCTGCACTTCCCAGGGACTGGGATCTAGACATGTGTCCGTGCAGCCTGTGGCTTCCATACCAGCCACAATGTCTGTGGTTCTCACTGGCCATTTCAGCTTGCCAGCAGAACAGTGTATACAGCAGGTACAAGTTAGCAATGAAGTTGCTAAACACACCTTGCTGAAGACTTAGCAAATCACCAGCGAGATTGGATGAGGATATGAGAACACATGTTCTGGCAAACACAAAGTACATTAACCAGAGTATTCATTACACATAAGGGTACCACCTGAAAACTAGATGGTCTTTAAAGTCCAACTGAAACCTTCTGTCCTAGGTTGACTATATGATGCTTTTATCCCAAATCATCTTGTTCTGTTTATGCTGAATAATAAGTTTTACACCTTTAAGACTTGTTCCAGAGAGTGAAGGGGGGAGAGAAGAAGCTGCAGTTTGTTTTCAGACACTGCACTCACTCCTCCGCATTCCTGCTCCTGGACTGTGTTGTCTGTGGATGGACAGACAGCGGGACAGAGCTCTTCTTTGCTTTTAGTTAGTTTTAGCTCTCTGAGGCAAAGAAGTTCCCTGGACTGTGGGGTTTTTTTTTCTTTTTTCCTTTTTCTTTGGACCTGTTTAAACCTGGACTGAACACCCAGCAGAGCACCGGCAGCTGCACCTGTGGCCACCGGGCCGGGCCTGGCCCACGACATTTCCAGCACCAGACGGACTGATCAGAGACTGAGTGAGCTGAACTGCAACCCAGGGAGGGACTTTCTGAGTTTGTCATCTCTTTTGGAGCAGCAAGGGGTTTTATTGTTTAATAAACAGGTTTTTTTCTACTTTTCTCCAAGGAAGTATTTTCTCCCGGACCAGCTGAGGGGACGGGCCAATTGAATCTGCTTTCCTAGAGGAGCCCCTTTGGGGGTTTTTTCCCAAATTTGCCCTGAACCAGGACACCTTACAACTGAAACCATTCTGTGATTCCATGAAAAAGCTGAGGGCGCTGTTGTAAAGCTTCTCACTCATCTGGTCATGGGAAAAAAAATGTGGAAGCTTGGTATGCATGCATGCTGAAAGGTCAAGAATCACCTCTAGGCAGTGCAGAAGACTGTGCCAAAGACAAAACTGTGACTGTGATACATAATAAAAACACCTCCTCATTGTGCAAGCCCCTCTTAGTTATAAGGAAAAAAATAGATTTCATAGGTTTCTTTTTAAGGCCTGAGATATTTCCCCCTGATTTAAGTACACTGCAGGATCAGAGCCAAAGGGACTTCTGCTGTATCCAGATACAGTACTTCTACTCTATCCAAAACTGAGGCCTGGCTAGATTCTTTCCCAACATTTATTTATAACTTTTATACCCCAAATCATTTGTACACAACATAGATGATTTTTGGATTCAGGCAAATAATTAGTTACGTCTAAATCCCAAATTCATTAAACTCCATAATTACAAATGGCAGATAAGATGTATTATCCTATAGGAATAGGGTTCTAATGATCTAAAATATGTTTCAAAGATAATAAAGAAAAATTATGGTCCTTTTATTGCCACCATATGAAAATTCATGTAGCTTTATCACATGAAACTGTTAATTTTGCATTTGCTCTGAATTCTGAGCATTGCTCATGCAGTATTTATTTAGTATTTGTACTATTCTGACAGATTTTTTTCCATGTACAGCTTAGTGCTGATAAACTTTAATTTTAAATGGTTTGAATAAAACAGCAGAAGTAATTGTGAACTCATAAATATCAACACAAGGTCTAAGGATTAGGAAAAAAAATGACCAGTGGGAAAAAAGAGAATCCCAAATGTCCAAAATCATGAAAAATTACAGGTCAATACTGAATATTAATTGCACTTTCTGTATGTTGCTCCAGAGATTTGACAGGACATACAACTTGGATTGAAATACTTGGAAAAAATGTATTAGCACAATCAAAAATCATTAACTCACTACATTTTAATGTGGAATGAGGAGTTTTTCTCCTTCTCCTCTTATTTATTACAGAGAACCTCTGAGGCATGAGGGAGGCATTCATACAGGAATGCAAGGAATCTTCCTAGCAAAGGAGGAAATCAAAAATTAAAACGGGAAGAGAGTTTGATTAGTTGAACAGTAAAGAAAGAAAGTTGGTGCCCACTTTGAGCCTTTCTGTCCATCCTCCAAGGAAAGTGAACATTAGAAAATTTAGATGCAAAAAAAACATGCTTTTGATACAAGTGCAGATGGGGTCCCATAACTCTCTGAATAAATTGTTCAGTTGCATTGCTGTGAAAGGATCTGGGAGAACTGGCTTGGCTGTTTCCTGCATCTTCAGACTAGAGAAGCCCTCCATCTCCAGGCAGGATGTGGGGAGAACTTGCCTCAGTCACCACATAATGCTCCATGTGCTTTTCTTACCAGCTGTTTATAAAAGTTCCTGTTGCATGCTAAAAAAGAAAGTGCTGCTTGCTATTTTGCACAAGTTTTTCTGTTTCTCTTAGGAGTAATATTTAGGGAAAAGATACAGTAAGAATAATAGGAATTTTGCACATTTTAGATCGTTCTAACTATTTTATTATCTCAAACACCGAAGTCCAACCCTCTTGGAAATGCAGATGGATTCACAGTCAGCAGGTTCTGCATGGAAGCAACTGCTGGCTGGTACACAAGAGCTAACCCAGACTTCAGTGCCTATTTCATAATAACAGATTATTTTAACATTGGTTTACCTTAAACACATTTGCTAGCCACCTACCAGCACACATATTTGCACAATTTAAAAAAAAATGTTGATCCTTTTCAGAAGACTTGCCACTACTCATTCCTTGGAGAGAAGGGCAGATCAACAGGCTGTGATCACTGAAGGATAAAATCCAAGCCCTGTGCAGGTCATTAAAGATTTCATCATTGGCCTCAGCTATGTCAAGATGACATGAAACCTGCTCAAAGATAAACAGGCCAGAGACAAAAGTAAGAAGCTGTAAAACACATGCCAAATGTCTTTGTGATTAATTCACAAACTGAGTTCTTTTGGAGCCTTTTTGTAAAATATTCTTACCATTCTTATTAAACTTACTTATTCTGGGAAAATCCCCCTAATAATACATAACTAAGTAATTGTACCATAGTCTCTGAGATCTAGATGTCTTAATTAGCTATTTTTAATTTTCTTTCTTTTTAACTAAATTCTATGCATTTCCTATTGTTTAATGAAACTTTTTGACACATCATGAATTTTTTTAAATATTTTTTCCTTCTGCCTTGTGAATTTGAAAGCTAAATCAAATGAACTGTATTATCTTGATCAACCCAGTATCAGCATATTTCTGAGCAAATTAAAGCAGGACTTTCAAAAACAGTCAAGGGAGAAAATATTTGGGTCTTTTTTTGCTGAGACTTCAACTTCTAAATCATGTGACTTTTCTGACTTTAGAAGAAAGAAACCAGGCAGTTTGTGTTCTTACACAGCAGGAGGTTTCCTGATAGTGTGACTTCCTCATTGTGAAATGCAAAACAAAGAGAGTTGAGACAACACAAAGGCTGTTGTCTCTCCCAGAAACAGTATTTCCCATTTCTGATCCCAGTTTAATCATTTCTAGGGAATGAAAATATCTGTATTCATTAAAGGTATGTTGTTAAGCTGAGTCTATTCTTTGGTAGTTTATTCAGATTCAGTCTCCCTACTAAACACCCTGTTTCCAGACTCACAACCCATGAAATAAATTTTAACTTTTAACCCATGAAATAAATTTTAACTAGCCACTGGTGATTGCTTAGTGATATGGAAACACTTCTGTTCTTTGAGCATCTCTGTTCTTGCTCCAGTAGAGGGTAAAGTGAGCCCATTAGGGTGTTTGAGTAAATGCTAAATTACTCTCCCAGGCCTTCAGGCACTTTCCACTGTGTGCTAACACCAGCCACATGAACACACACTTTATACACACTTTATACAATCCTCTTGCAGTATCATGTTCTGTGCTGGTCCCTCTGTCTAAGTGAGGGCCAGCCTTGCAGCTTGTTGGATACATGAAAAAATGGGGGCATGTTGTGAGAGTCAGCAGCATGACTTAGCAGCGTCTTTCCATATCCCAAACTACTCTGAAAACAAGTCAAATTCAGCTAAATGAAAGATAAAGAGCTCCTTTACAATATCTAAGAATGTACATGACAGTGGCACAGCGAATGAAGAGGGTGAATAGAAAACCACACACATGGCAAAGAGTTGCACTTCTCTGGCTGGCCCAGCTGTAGGTCCATGGACCCCACGGTCATTGAGATCACGATCCAGCTCATTCCTCACCATCCAGCAGTGCCTCTAGGTAATATCCAGAGGAAGCACAGGGCTGAGAATAATTTCTCCATCCCTTCATACTCCAAAGTCATGTTGTTGAGTCTACTCAGATGGAATTTTCCTCATCACGCCCACCTCTCTCCTCAGTGACATCCATACCTCCATCGGGATGGCATCGGAGCCTCCATTACGGCAGACTCCTGGCAGATCCCCCTGTGTTAACCTCACTCCTTTGCTCTTCTCCCAGCACAGCCCCTTCCCCGCCACTCAGGCGGGTTACGGTGGGACGGTTTCCAGCCTGGGAAACGTCCCAGTCCCAAGGTTACACTTCAGTGGTTTGAACCTTTCTCCGTAAGGCCGCTCCTGCCCGGGGGCGTACCTGGGCGCTAGACACGCTCCCCCGCGCCCCGGCTGGATACGGATCGCTGCACCGCGTTTCCCGCAAACACCGAGGCTCTTTTCCCTCTCTGCCCACAGCGGTGCACCAGCTGCCCCAAACCCGCCCCGCGCTCTGCGGCCAGGGCGGCGCCACGGCCCCTCCACGGCGCCCGCGCAGGGAGAGCCCCGAGCCGAGGGCACTGTCGGGCTCGGTTCTCGGGGTCCCGCGGCAGCCGGTGCCGGGAGAAGCAGAGCCGGCGGTGCCGGGAGAAGCAGAGCCGGCGGTGCCGGGGGTCCCCGAGGGCCGGTCCCGCCGCCCAGGGAGAGCCGCCGGGGTCTCGCCCTGCAGCGCCGCCCAGCCCCCGCCAGGGGGCGCCGCGCGGAGGGGGAGGGGGGGGGGAGGGGGAAGGGGGGCGGTGGGGGGCGAGTCACGAGACGGCCGCAGCTGTTGCTGGCAGGCCCGGACAGCATTCCGGGGAGGGGCGCGGCCATTGGCTGAGGGCGAGCGCCGCGGGCGCTCCTATTGGCTGGTGGCGGGGAAGGCGGGGCGAGGATGTCTTTAAATAAGGCGGCCGAAGCGCAGGGTTGCACTCTCCGAGGGGAAGCAGCGGTAGTGAGCCCGGACCGCCAGCAGCCGAACGCCGCCGGGACATGCTCGCAGCCTGACTGACCGCAGGTGGCCGCCGCGCCCGGGACACGAATGAAGAAACAGCTGCTCCTCCTGTTCACACACCGGGGACTCGTCAGCCGAGGGGGCCGCAGGGGGAAGCGTCGCCGAAAATGGCCTCGTTCAGCATCCGCGCCGCGCGTCCTGAGGACTGTCCCGAGCTGCTGCGACTGATCAAGGTGCGGGCGCGGTGCGCGGCGGGCGGGGGGGCGGCGCTGCCCGGGGCCGGAGCAAAACAAGCTACAAGCTGTTGCGCAAGGGACGGGGGGTGCGGAGAGGCCGCTCACATCCTCCTTCTCTTCCAGGAACTGGCGAAATACGAGGATATGGAGGACCAGGTGGTGCTAACTGAGAAAGGTAGGGAGGGTGCAGCAGCTCACCCGGTTGGCGGCCGAGTGACAGTGCCTGTGGCTCAGGTGCGTGTGTGCTCTGCTTTTCTAGAGCTGCTTGAGGATGGTTTTGGCGAGCACCCTTTCTACCACTGTCTGGTTGCAGAAGTGCCTAAAGACCAGTGGTCGTCTGAAGGTGAGGCTTCCTGATACTTATTTTTGGACGCTAAATACACAGAAGCATCATTTGCTTAATATTAATGATTGTAGATGAGGTTCCACCGGTGGACTGGGGTAGGAGGACTAGGTTAACTGGTAAAATTCAATAATGTGTAGTGATACTCTGCTGAAGTGGTTGCTAATCCTGGAAGCATGGGAGATCAGGTATAACATAATGTGCTTGACTCCAATTATTAAATGGCTTTTCTTGTTTGACCCTGACTTACCTTTATTTAATTCTGTTAAATCACATTTTTTTCTTTAATTTGTCCCCAATCTTCAGGTTACAGTCTCTAGCTTCGCCATGTACATGGCCCTTCTGTGTACATGGATGGGCGGGGAGGTAACTAAAAGATCCGTTACACAATAAAGTAGATGATCATAATATGAGGTAAGGCCTACAGGGACAAGTGCTATTCCCAAACCTTTACCAAAGACACAGTAGATGGCAGAAACCTGTTTGCACGCTTCTCTTAGAGTATGTGCAGAGTGTTGTGGCAGATGTAGTTAAAATACTCAGGGTTTATGTCCCAGTGGGCTCTTGTTGGAAGAGTTGGTTTCTTTTCTCTCTCGAGCCGCAAGAGTTAGAGTTGAAGCTGCAGCTTTATTTATCTTGACTTCCTGGTGCTGAAGGCAAAGAAAACAGCGTGATGCTCAGTGGAAGCATAAGTGGAAGTGCTTGAAATGCTGCTGTAAAGGTGGCCTGTAAATAGGCCTTCTGGCACAGTAGTTACTGAGGAATATACATGGAAAAAGATCAGGGTTTGACTGATTATTCCTAAGGGAACAGACCTGGGGTGATCATCTAGATTGTGAGCTGCTGTGTAAAGTATTTACTTGTCTTCCAGACTGGAAATGAATCAGTAGGGTGTGCATTATTTTGTAGAAAAAGGCCGTGTTTGTACTTACTGTGCTTTTGACAGTGCTTTTGAGGATTTCAGGGTTTGAACAGAGCAATCTGTTTTTTTATTAGGCTGATAAAAATTTGTCAGAACTTGTGTTTACAATTGTGTGCTTATTTGTAAACTTCATTTTTAATTGTAACTTAGTATCAAATGCATGTCTCAGAGAATCTCTATGTTTAAACATGTATGTAAAACTTTGTCTTTTTACCTTGTAAATTCTGTCTAGCTGAAGTTACACCCTTTGTTTCAGAAACATGCGTTGTGGGCTTTGCCATGTATTACTTCACTTATGATCCGTGGATTGGAAAACTGCTGTACCTTGAAGATTTTTATGTGATGGCTGAGTACAGAGGTACCTATTGCAGAATTAGATTAGTTACTACCCATAGAGCTTCTGTAGATTTAAAACTTAAGCTTCTTGTTTTTTGGGTTTTTTTTAGGACTTGGTATTGGATCAGAAATTCTGAAGAACTTGAGTCAGGTATGTCTAAGTGCTAAGTCTAAACAAGAATTAAAGGAGGTGGCAGGACTCTAGACAGCTTAAAACATTGCCTAGAGTCTGGTAAACTGTGAGAAATGCTGCAGTGGCTGCTGGCATGAACTCAGTGACTTGTGGTGGTGTGCAGTTGTGAGTAATGTGGCTGGTTGTCACTGGGGCTGTCCCTGGGCACTGTGACCGTGTGGCGTTGGTTTGCAGGTGGCTGTGAAGTGCCGCTGCAGCAGCATGCACTTCCTGGTGGCCGAGTGGAATGAGCCCTCCATCAGTTTCTACAAGAGAAGGGGCGCCTCGGATCTCTCCACCGAGGAGGGCTGGAGGCTCTTCAAGATTGACAAGAAGTATCTCTTGAAGATGGCAGCAGAGGAGTGAGAGATTATTCCAGCAAATAAATGTTTTCTGCGAATATATGTGCTCTCTGAATAAACTTCTTGCTTTCTGTGTATGTACAGTTTGTAGTGGAATAAAGTAGTGTGGATGCTAATAATGGCAGTGCAGGTGTGGTTATAGAGTAATGGTACTGTGATCTGGAGCTGAGGCATCTGTGAAGTTCAGTATGTGCTTGTGTGCATCCTTTACCAGTGTGGGCTTGTAATCCCTATATATGGAGACTTCATTCTTGTAAGTGTCATTCAAATGTGTACAATGTACACACTGGTAGGGTTTGTTTTAATTATTGCCTTTTATAAAAATAAAATAGTGTTTTCACTTCATGGCAGTAGTTTTGACTTCAATTCTCATATAAAGTTTTCCATTAAGTAACATGCAGATTAATAAAAGACTGGATTGATGTCAGCCTTCTCACAAGTTAAATGATTTACTGTGGTCCCAGTGGGATAAAAGGGCATTTGTGTGCCTGTGGGATCTGGTGGCAGTCAGGAGCACCTGACTGTTTGAAAAGGTTTGAGATCAAGCCCTGGTGGTGCGGGGCATCTTGCCTTGTGACCTATATTTTTAGGTATGGTTGGAGTCCCTAAATGAGGTTGCTGCTCTCTGGACAACTGATCCAGAAAGTCCAGAGCTTGGGACTTCCACTTACCTGCAGAGCACCTCAGCTGGAAGGGCATAGCCTTGAAGGGAAAGATCCATCCTGGTGTGGTCTCAAGGCCTGAGTAACAAAAAATTGGTTCTGACTGGTCATGTGAAATGAAAGTGTATTTACGAATCACACAAAAAGCTCAATTATGTGATACCTAAACTGCCAAACTAAAATGCTTCAGGTGGAATGTGTTTCTGATCATGATTCAGATCAGGTTCAGTATTTCTGCTGAGCTGTGAGTGCTGTGTTAAGCAGTAGAAAACCAGCCCTCTGTTTTTTAGCCTTCATACAGTAGAAAGTGAAAACAATGCTGCTCATCATTTTTTTTTAGTTGTCTTTGAAACAAATTGACAACTTTGCAGTACTGCGTTTGCGCTTCTCATAAGCTGATGACAAAAGTGGATGCAGGCAAACTTTGTGCTGCTCTCCTTTTGCTCTCTGGTAACCCTGCAATAAAAGCAATAAAAGGCTTTTTTTGGCCAGCATTGCTTTCACTTCAAAGAAGGGAAGAGACTTAGCTGCCTTGTAACATAAACTGGCTCAAATAAAACAAGGTTTTAAACCCATTGGTCGCTGCATAAATCCTGTGTCACACGGAAGATGTTTCCTCATCCTAGAGAGTAGTGGGCAGTGACTGCTTCAGCCATGGGAAATGCTGAACTAATTATAAGAATAAGGTATCACTCTGCCCAGGGCCAACAGAGAGCTGTGCATGAGACTGTTCTTATTTTCTGTTTTGTTTTTGTTTTTAGCTGATGTATAGTCAGCAGTGTGCCAGCTCTGCCCAGGTGTGAGGTTTGGCTCTCAGCTGTTGCTTCAAGAGTGAGAACACTGATAAAAAATACAGGAGCTCTTGGAGGAGAGCAGAAGGTAGCTCTTCCTTGGGGGCATTGGTGGACAAGAAGCTCAACATTGTCTTGGCAATGTGCACTTGCAGCCCAGAAAACCAATGAAAGCCCATGTCCTGGGCTGCATCCAAAGCCCTGTGGGCAGCCAGTCAGGGGAGGGGGCTCTGCTCCTCTGCTCCACTCTGGTGAGACCCCCCCAGAGTGCAGCATCCAGCCCTGGGGTCCCCAACATCAGAAGGATGTGGACCTGTTGGAACAAGTCCAGAGGAGGCCATGAAGATGATCAGAAGGCTGGAGCACCTTTCTCATCATCACAGACTGAAAGAGTTGGAGCTGCTCAGCCTGGAGAAGAGAAGGCTCCAGGGGGACCCAGCAGCTTTCCAGTACCTAAAGGGGAAAGCTCGAGAGGGACCTTTCACAAGGGCAAAAGGGCTTTAAGCTGTAGGAGGGCAGGTTTAGACTAGCTAGTAAGAAGAAATTTTTACTGTGAGGATGGTGAGGCACTGGAATGGGTTGCCCAGAGTTGTGGATGTCTCATCCCTGGAAGCATTCAAGGCCAAGCTGGATTTGAGCAACGTGGTCTAGTGGGTGACATCCCTGAACCATGGAGGAGCTTGGAAGGAGATGGCCTGTGAGGTCCCTTCCAACCCAAACCATTCTATGGTTCTGTGATATGGTTCCAGTGCTTATCTGGACTAACTCCAGCTGGACTGAGAATAGAATCTGTCACAAAAATTACCTTGATTGAGCAGGTCAGGTTCTGCATAAGAAACATCCCTTTCCAGGACTGCCCCACTCTGTGCAGCACCTCACCACTCACACCACACACAGCAGCCTGAGGCTCAATCCCTCTCCTGCCCTAAGGGAGTGGAAATCTGTTCTTCTCACTTGGATGAAGATTAAATGCCAGGCTACAAACCTCCCTACCCTTGCTGCTACCCTGTTCTCTACTGGCATTCAGTAGGCCAAAAGAAGTGAGAACAAGCATAGCCAAGGGACCAGCCCAAGAGCTGGTGATGGAGGCAGAATGGGAAAGAGGAGATGTCTCACGCAGTTCTCACTGAGCATCAGGGTGTTGTATCTTCTCCTGAGTGAAGATGTAGTAACTTCACTGGTTCCTCTGTGAGCTACATTAACCTCATCTCATCTCCTGCATCTCAGTCCTAGTGCAATCTGTTTTGAAGTTATTTTAAGCTTGTGCTTCTGGCTCCATTTATCAGACCAGAAGGTGATTGCTAGTAGAGTAGTTTAAGAGTGGTTTTATTTTGAAATTAACAGTTCATTAGATATCTAGGGCAGGCCTGCTTAAATCTCAGGCCCCAGACTTCTGGAACACAATAAAGCTATCAAAGCTGCATGACTGAATGGAACAAGCTAACTAATTAGGCATCATAATTAGAAAAGTAAGCAGCTTAGTCAAATTTTCAATCAATTTAAAATTGTTTATCATATCTTGTTCGTCTTCTGCCAATGTGGCTTACCACTGCATTTTCTAAATGAATCCTGATGGAATGGATTCTCAGGCAGGCACAGAAAACAAGTGAGGCAGTGCGAAATGAGAAGACCTTTTCTAGCCAGTGGGGATAATTTTAAACATTCACACTTGAAAGGAAATGCAAGGACCAACCTTTCAGATAAGACTTTTGCCGAGATCCTACTCAGAGGCAGGGTTTTTAAAACCAGCAGAAGTATTCTCACAGTTTTGGTAAGAGTCTCCAACGACAATGTGGTAATGCTGTGGGTCAAGAACAGACCAATTTTAAATTCCCTCAGTAACTTTTCCTCAAGCTACGGGAGGACCAAAGTGCCTCTGGAACTACAATTGAGACATACAGACATTCTGTGGCTTTAGGTGCCGGAGAAACCTCACCTGCGGTGACTTTCCTCTGCTCCAGGACCACAATCATACCTCCAAGCTGAGAGCCAGCCTGTGGTGGGGGCTGAGCCATGTCAGCTGGCTTTGAGCTGGTGTCCCCCAGTGGGAGCCCATGGCAGCAGAGGCACAGTGTGCCCTGCAGGTCAGCCAGCGCTGGCTGTCCCCGGCTGCAGCGAGCCTGCCTGCGGGCAAGAGTTAGGGAGCGAGTGTCACAGCGCTGATAACATCTCCAGGGAGCCAGGCGCAAAGCTCCTCCTCGCTCTCCCTCTCAAACCCGTGCCCCGGGAAGTTCTCCTCAGGCTGAGCCAGCCAGCGGGACGTTTCGCAATGGCAGAGTTTCCTCATTCCCATCGGGTGGGGACAGAAGGGTGGCCTTGGACGGACTGGCGGCCGGAGGATGCGTCACGACCGTGCAGAGGAGCGCCGGCCTCGCCGCCCCCTCTCCGCTTGGCCTTTCCTGTTCACAGGCTCCTGCCCAATGATCCGAGCCGTAGCCATAGCGACGACATAGTGGAAGGAGGCTTTTTTTGTCTACATAAGTTAAAACAAAATATATGCGAGAAAAACAACCCTTCCTCCTCCCCTCTTCTTGTAAAGAGCCTTCGATGTCGATGTAATTCAAAAAGCCAATGCAAACTTTTCCTGTGAAAAAGCGTATGGGGGCTTTACTGCGTTCCTGCTCGGTGTTTTGCCTTGGGAGAGTCGCCGTCCTGGAGCCCGGCCCGGGGGAGCCGGGGCGTCAGCTCAGGGCAAACACCAGCTCCGTTCGGAGCGGGACTCGGGAAAGCTCGGCCTAATTCCCCGCCAGGCAGCGCTGCCTCGGGCTGGAGGCCAGCCCAAGGGTGTGTGTCCTTCAGTTGACCAGAAGCTTTATTTCCTTCGGTTCGCTCAAGCTTCCTCCCACAGCGCTCGCTCCCCGGGCTCGCCCTCCGCGGCCCTCGGGGTAGCGGAAGCTGAGCTGAGCTCGGGGCCCTCACATGGACGGGCCGATGGCAGCGCCGAGGGACCAAACCTGCGCGTTTAAATAAATCACCCCACGCAGCAGACTCGGCTGTGCCCGGTTGTTTTGCTTGCCTGGGCAGGATTGCTTAATTTTTTTATTTTTTTTAAGCTCAGATGTCAGAGAAGTAGCTGCAATTTAAAGGAAGGCCTCAGCTGCTGTCTGAAACCAAGCAGCAAAGCAGCACCGAGCCTGCTGCTAATATTTAATCTTGCTGCAAACTCAAAGCAGCCTCTAACTTCACCGTCCAGGCAAGTTTCCTTCCCAGGACTCTTCTTTCTCTCACCAAGACCTGGCTAACTTTTTTTGTTGTCCAGACGTTTTTTGGGAAATACAACCTTGATGGAGGGCTTCAGAACCCATCAGGAGCTCAGACTTGTCCCCACGGGAGCTTGTGAGGAGAGGGTGTGAGGATGAGGACACACGGATGTGGCTCTGGGGCAGGAGCACAGCCCAGCACCAGTGCCGCACTGGGAAATGCACCTCTCCCCACCCTCAGGCCTTTCCCTGCTGAGCTCTGACTTCTTCTGTGATCAGAAACACTCTGAGTTTGATAACAGAATAAACCACAGGTACACACATCAATTGAAAATAGTGAGTGAGGGGGAAGCAATTCCATCTTCAAACCAGTTTCGGTTTCATTTCCCAGATTTGCTTCAAGCCAAAGCA
Organism: Calcarius lapponicus; assembly: GCA_039654755.1. Lineage (NCBI taxonomy): Eukaryota > Metazoa > Chordata > Aves > Passeriformes > Fringillidae > Calcarius > Calcarius lapponicus. The sequence goes on from CM077462.1 coordinate 108,521,637, forward strand.
AGAAAAAAAAAAAGCTCCAGGGGATAATTTGCTTGTGAGGATGGAAAACAAACACTCTGTTCAGAAACTGCTCTCAGGTAAATAGTTCTGTTTATTTTGTTCTGAACTTTGCGTATTTCGATTGTTGATATAGCAGGTGTCAGATGGTCGCACCTACTCAAAGGAAAAAGGAACCTCTGTTTTCTTGAACTATTTCCCTTTGCCACTAAAACAGACTAAAAATAACATGCTTTGGTAAGACAAAAACAGGCACCCATCCTCTCCTGAGGGCTTGCTGTACAGTGTGATGAGGTGCGTTTACATCTTCACAATCACCTCCCAGGAACCCACTGTGCAGGGATGAGACATGAATCCCTGGAATTCCTACTAGAAACTTTCCTTCACACAGAAAAAACGTGAGAGACATGTTAGCTTAATCCAGTTACTCAGTATTTCCAAGTAAGTGGATATTGCAGTGTTATTTTCAAAACACACTGATAAAACTTCAGGGTGAGACTTTGGAAAGCTGGTTACTATAACTGGACACCCAGATACCACTGTGGAGGTACCTTTGAACAGTTTCTTTATTGCTCTCATGATGAGCAAACTTCAGTCTGGACTCTCTGTGATCTCCCTGAACTTCCAGATTTGGCCCACTTGAGTCACGGACACACAAACAGCACCACACACCTGGTGCAGGAGGAAACAGGACTCGTAGTTTTGGTCTGTAGTCTCGTGCCTTTTGCAATCAGTTCACATGACAGCATTTGGGTTTCTCCCCCAGCCAGCTTCCTGCCACGGCCTAGCACAATGTACCAGAACATTTCCAACCCCTGCCACAGTGTGTTTTAGCTACAGTGGCAGGTACATGGGCCTTTTTCAGATTTAACAGAGAGAGAGATGGGTCAAACTCTGCCACCACTCACCACTCCTAGAGGTCATAACCTCCATACAGAGGTGTAGCTTTGCCACGGGGGCAGAAAATGTAAATTAAAAAGGAGGCAGGAGAAGGGATCTGCAACACTGAAGGAGGCCAGGTGCAGGGGCTGACCACAGCCTGCCACAGGAAGTCACACACCCCAGCAGAGGAAGCAGCATCAAAGGAGACAGTTTAGGCTTTTTTCTTTCCAGATAATGTAATCAGAACAAACTGTAAGACTTATTTCACAGAATCAGAAGCCTGAGAGGCATATTCTTGGGATACATTAATAATTTCTGGATTATTTTTACCTCCCACTGATGTCATTAGCCATAATTTAAATGGATTAGCCAGTACTAATTTTGGATTTGGTGGTGTAGGAACAGGAATTATTTGTTGCTGAAAGGCAACAGGAAGAACTGGCAGATGGAGGCAGCAACAAGTGCTAGGATCAAAGAAATAACACCTTATTAATCCAGTTTTAAACAAAACCAAAACTAGCTGAAATTTTGAGGGATGGTGGCTATGCTTTAGCTAGGCAAGAAAGCACACCCATTTTATGTAACTACATTTCTCTGAAAGCTGTAAAGCTGCCAGACTGTAAAACAGGGTGATAAACCAAAGTCCACTACATTACAAAGTACAGCTGGTCCAAATGACAGTGAAGTCAGGACAAGGCTAAAGAATCCCAAAGGAAAACAAAAATAAATTACGTAAGCAAATACTCAGGATTTATAGGCATGAGTTGATGACCTTCTCAGCACAAAGTAATAAAATTATTCTGTATTTGCATGCTGGGTTTGTCATCACCACAATTTGAAATTTGATTACAGGAGTCCTGCAGGGACTCAGAACTCCAGAGCTCCTTTACTTGCCATTTGGGCTTGGTGTCAACAAGCAATTTTCTGCTGTTAAAAGCCAAAGCACTTTTTACCCCCACAGCTCAACATACTCAGGCATCCCTGCTTCACTCCCAGGCAGGGCCAGGTTTGCTTCTAGGCACCCATAGCCATGTGCCTCTCCAGCAGTTTGGGCAGCTGGGGCTCCCCTTACACAGGCTTACATCTGGTTTCTCAGCTGGGGTACTTTCTGCAATTAGCACAGGACTGCAAAAATGAAAGGTCCTTTCGCACAGGTCTAAAAGCAAGTAGAGGTGTAGAGGAGGATGTGACATTATCTCCTGTTTGTTCTTAAGGAAACTGTTGAACCTTTTGGATCCAAGCAGTGACGGTCCTTTCCTTTAAGTTATAAAGCATCAGGTGCCCCTGTTTACAGAAGTAAAGACTATAAATCAAATATAAATGCACCTCGGGCTCTTGCAGGTTGCAATAAAAGATTTAGAAGCACCAGAATGCTTCTGTGCTGGGTCAGGCTTCACTCATTGCCAGAGTGCAGACACAGCCCCTCAGCTGGCTGGGCTGCCCTGCTCGTGCAAAGCCCCAGCACCATGGGGACAGTGGTATTTGCAGCTCGTCCTTCTCTTTCATAATCTTTCCAAGCTCAACCATGGTGGTCTTACTTTACACAGCTCTAAATAGCACCAAGCTCATCACAGGTGCTGCAGGATGTTTCAGAGGAGTTTCTGTGGGAGCTGGCACAAAGCAGAGGGGCACAGAGGTGTCCCTGAGCCGCTGGAAGCTCTCAACCCCTTGGTGCCCAAGCACTTGCTCTGCACTGAAGGTCGCGCTGAGTACTCCACAGGAGATGCCTGGGAAAACAACCACAGACAGCTCCAAGTGTCAAATCCTGCTAGTGTTGTTTCTGGTGAGACTGCAGCCAGCAAAACCTGCCTGGCTGCAGCGTGGGGGACACCTGCAGGCTCAGCACCTGCCAACACACACACACACGGGCACACACCATGCCAGCCAGTGCCAAGACTGCGCCCTTTTCCAGGAAGGCTGAGCCCCAGCAGTCTCATGACATGGCAAACAGCGTTTGAGGAGAGCCTGGCTTTGTCTGAGGCTGCTTCTCTGCAGTGGGGCTGAGCTGGGGCAGCCAGGATTCAGTGCCTGCTGGGACGCCAAAGCCAGAGTCACAGCTGTGGCCTCTGTGGCCACATGGTGGGAGCAGGATGGAGGAGAAACCCACTGAGGCAGACAAAGGCAGATGTGGGGGCAAGCATGGGTTTGTCCTTCCCCAGGCTTTTGGGCATGCCAAGGGCAGAGCAGGGCTGGCAATGGCTCTGCTCTGCTGCTGGGCCGCCTCAGCAGCTACTCAGGGAAAGGGAGCTCAAACTTCTCCTTCAGACAGGGAAGTGCCTTGTCTAAAGAAGCTTTCAGACTGGAACATGAAGGCCAAGGGTGTGTTACAGTGCCATGGACAGCAGCACACATGGCTGCCTGTCTCACATGGGTAAAACATACACTGGGTTTTGTAAGTGAAGAACTACAGCACCCTGTGGTGAAGCAGCAAGTCTTCCCAAAACCAGCGCTCTGCAATGCAGCTGGCATGAAACATCAATATTTTTTCCAGCTAGTCTCTTTTACCAAAACACTGCAAACTCAGCCACCACCCCAGGCCAGACAAGTACAGCCAGGATGTCCAGGGCTGACTTCAAATCAGCCTTCCCTGTGACACCTGAACACAACCTCCATGGGCATCCAGCAGAGCTGACACCATTAACTAAATCCCCTTTTTTTCATAGTTTATTTAATCACATAGTCTCAGAGCTATGTGTGACTCACACCCATGTGAGTGAGCGCACGTATGCGAGTTCCTCTTGTTCTGCCCCATTAATGCCATAGTTAAAAGACTTTTCCCACAGACATAGAGTGGAGTTTGACTCCATTCACAGCAAATACACTTAATACCTGAGGGCTAATGTGCATAAACAGTACATGAGTTGCACCTGATGATGATAAGTTTTTTGAGTAGTTTCCATTAAAGGTGTAGCAGTGAATTTATAATGCTGGTGTCCAGCTGTGGGATGAGTGGGGGATTACAGTGGGCTGGGTGAAATCTGGCTGAAGGGCAGGGCTCAGAGGGTTGTAGTGAATGGGACTACATGTGTTTGGTCACCAGTGGTGCTCCTCAGGGCTCAGTTCTAGGGCCAGTTCTGTTCAATATCTGGGTAAAAGGAGGCTGAGGGGCAATCTCATTGCTCTCTACAGCTTCCTGGAGAGGGGGGTGATGATCCCTTCTCCCTGGGATCCAGTGTTGGGATGTGTGGGAATGGTTCAAAGCTGCATCATCAGGGGAGTTTTAGACTGGACATAGGAACCTCTTTGGCAGGAGTGTGATAAAACTCTGGAACAGGCTTCCTAGAGAGGTGGTCAATGGCCCAAGACTGTCAGTGTTTAAGAGGCATTTGGATAATGCCCTGAACAATCTGCTTTGACTTGTGATCACCCTGAAGTGGTCAGGCTGTTGGACTGGATCACAAGGATGTGTTGTTGTATCACAAGGAACAGAACAGAATAGAACATTTTCACAGTTTCAACAGAAAGTGTGTTGAAGACACTAAACACTGCATTTTTTTATAAAATAATTTATTGTGTCTTATTCTTGAGACAACTGTATGACTAGAGGATTAAATAGGAGACTGTTACAACCACCAATTAGAAGTGTGTATTTCACCCACTGTTTTGGAAATTGCTGCCCATTGCAGCCAAGTGCCATGTTTCGTGTCCTTTGTCCAGCCAAAAAAGACATACTCCACCAGGAACCCCAATGAGTCCCTGACTGTGTCCCAGCAGGGTGAGGACCTGGTCCCCACAGCAAGCACTGGCTGGTACCTGCCTGCCTGGAGGTGTTACAGGGGGTTTGGCATGGCAGGAGAGCCCACATCCCACAGAGTCCTGTGGTGGGGCTGACAAATGGCTGAGCCACAGCTCCAGTGCAATGAGCCCGTCTCCTCTCTTTTCCTGGAGGGCTGTGCCTGGGTGCCGTTTGGGCTTTTTCCCATGCCTTTTATTTTGTGAAAAAGGCAGGAGGTCCGCTGGTCCTCTGGGCTGCCCATGTCACCTGATGCGTGTGTGTGAGGGCTCAGCATTATCTTGAGACCACCTTCCTTGGGCCATCTCCTTCCAAGGCTCAGTGCAGCCTGACCCTGGGAGCTCACACCAGCACTGCTGGCAACACCTCCTGCAAACGAGCCCTGAAAATTCCATTGGGCACCCAACACCTGCCAGCTTGTTTTTAGTCAGAGGCTCTGCAACACTCAGTTTTGTCTGTCCTTCCGTCCTTCCCTGCCCTGTGACAGCCCTTCATCCCACTGTCTCATCTGAAGGTAAATAGTGCCCAGGGAACTTGGCACTTGGCAGGAAACCCTCACCTCTGCTGAGCCTCATCAAAGGGAACCTTCAAGAATGCCCCAGGAGAAACAATTGGTTCACTTCTCCAGCAAAGTGTTTAATAACATTTATCAATCCAAAACTATCACTGCACTGGGATTATCATAGGACATATTTGTTGTGTCTAGTTATGTTTTCAGTAAGATAATGACGGCTTGGGCTTGTTAATCTTAAAGAGACTTAGGGCACTATAATGGCACAGGCATGCTTGAAAAGGCCCAGATAACTTCTTTCTTATAAACACAATTTTGCTTGTCTCTTTCCTTCCTTTTTTTAGGACAAATGAAGTAGATCAAGTGAATAAATCAGTGCCTAAATCTCCATCCCAGAAGCAAGGACCCCTTTTGATTGCCTTGCTACAAGTAAGTTGTTCTCTATGAAATTTATTTAAAATCTCAAATTATTTTCCTTTTTCTGAAGTTTAAATGTTTAAACAATAAAATGTTTAAAGAATATATCACCTATAGCAGTCAAAATACAACTCATTATGAAATACAATAACAAGACTTTGGTGTTACTGTAGCACCTTGAGTGAAATCAGGGCTTGGAGGGCTGTGCCGCTGGGTGCCTTCCCACCTCCAGCTTTGTGCATTCTGGAGAAACTGGTTTTCCTCCTACACAGCTGCAAGTGCCCCACAGAAATGTCCCTTAAGCTTTAACCTGGGGAGAAGTGAGTGGCCCCCTCCAACTGTACTGCTGAGCTGGGAGCAGGAAAGGGGAAAAAGGAAAAAAGGATTGGTAAGAAACCAATCCTTACTAGTGTGGGGAGAAAATCAACAATGGAGAGCAAGCATAAAAAATCCACTGTAGGTTTTCACTGTGCCCTTTTCAAACCGTAGTGCACATGTTTGCTCACTCTTGTTTTGATGTTTCTTTCCTTTTTTTTCTTGTCCCCATCCTGCACTCACTGTGGAGGGAAGGTTAGGTTTGAGGAGCTCATCTGGCTGAGGGTGCCACAGTGTTCCCCCAGTCAGGACAGCTGTCTCCTGTAGCTGCCTTCACGTGAGCAGGAAACTGAATGTTAGAAAAACAAACACCATGCCAACCTCTTCATAAATAAACACTCATAACCTTGATTAGGTCCCTGTTCTGCAAGGCACAACAACACCCTTTCAGGGTGCAGGGCACCAGAAGTGCTTCAAAGTTGCTGTTTCCAGGATTTTTTAGAGACAGCCACCCAGATCTGCTGCTGTCCCAGAGTGGGGAGATGACCTGCAGGCACCTGTGCCAGCACTGGCTGATGTGGGACATCACCCATGGCCCCAGACACCATATGTGTAGGAATAAGAGCTCCAGGAGTGCTCCAGACATGCTGCTGCAGTGCTGTGGTCCCCTGCACTGGGTCAGATGTGGCCATGGGGTCAGCACAGCCATCATCATCACTAAAAATTAACCTGGCTCACAACCTTGATGTTTAAAATAAATTACGTTTTTAAAAACAGTGAGCCTATTGTTTTCCAGCTCTCAAAATATTAATTGTCCAGGTTTTAAGGAAACACTGTTCCAAAATTCCAAAGTGATAAAAGCTGAAAGTGATAATCATCTATGAGGAGCCTGAGCATCTGTATATGAGAAACCTTGACAGCAGGGATGATGAGGTGCCAGAATTCCTCAAGAAAATTACTGAGGTGAGAGAAGAAATGTAAGGAAGACCTCAGCAGGACCCCCAGGCCAGGGAGGTGCTTTGGGCAAAGCCAGGAAAGTCTACTGGAGAGAGGATCACAAACACAGCAAGACAAAAAAGCTGAGAGAAAACAAGTTGTTGCAGAGAATTAAGGCAACAATCAAGTACAAAAACATTACAAAATCTTCAGCCCAGGAACCCTGCCACTGAGATCCTGCATGGATCAGAAAGAGTCTCACTTTTCCAGTCAGGAAGGATGTTGCAGAACTCTCCTGTTCTCCAGGAGCATCTCTCTGGAGCAGTCAGGTGAACCAGATGGGTCTCACAATGCTCCTCAGCCTTCCTACAGGCAGAGCAGTCTTTCAGCTGCAGGCAGAGAGTGGAGAACTCTTGTGCAAATAAAACTGCTCCTTCTGTGCATTTCACTCCACAAGCAAAATACAAACATACAGGAAGTCCCACAGGACTACCAATTAAAATTACTGCCTCAAACCTCCTTTGTGGTTGTGATTTTATTTATTGCAGTTTACTTACAAGTGGTGGCTATGGGTTTACTCATGGTAGTAGCCTTCCAGGACAAAAATCAGGCTTTGATCACAGCACAGTCTTAGTTCAGAGACTTGTGGCCTGAGGTATGAAGAGTTCTACCTGCACATCTATGTTGCACTTTACCTCACCCACTGGGAGCCTAAAACCATTTGGGTGTTTTGCTCCCATAGTTCTGTTGCTTTTGGGTGTGAGTCATCCCGGGCTGGCTAGCCCAGGGCAGAGAGTGCCTTTACACCACTGCTCCTCTAACATTCCTCAAACAAGAGACTCTCCTCAGCAGGCTAACCTCATCTGCAAATAGGACAATACTGCAAAAGCAATAATGGTTTAAAGTGACTGGTGGAGTTCAAGAAGGGTTGTGGAAGTAAAAGAGGATGCACTCACATTTATGTTACCTCTTTTTTTCCACAAGCTAAGCCTCCTTCCCCTTTACTGTTTTCTTCTTGGTCAAAACACAGTTGCTGATTTTAGCATCTGTGTATTTTGCTCTCTCGAACAGGGAGAGATCATACTGATCTTACTTCATCAAGGCAGAAGTACAGCCAAAGTTTGTTTGACCCCAGGGACGTGTCCTTGTACAGTTGGATGCTGTGCAAAAGCTGCTAAATGGCAGAAGACTCCAATATTATGTATGAATTGGCTGGCGCTCCCTCTTGGCAGGGATAGAGAGAGGCGAGTAGCGCACATTTCTTTCTTCTTTCAGCCAGTAACAGCTCATCCCTTTCATTGTCAGATGAACCCGGAGGCGAGTACAGGAGAGATAAACACAACAGACCGTGCCTCGCTGACCTGCCAGTGAACCTCGGGCAGGAGAGTGAGTCCTTCGCTCGTGGCAGAGCTGAGTTTTCCCCAGTCCCATCACCGAGCTCGGTGAGAGGCGCTGCGCGGAGCCCAGTCGGAGCCCGGCCTGACTCAGCGGCAGCTCCTGATGCCATTCCTGGTCTCTGGCAGGATATGAAAAATGTGTCAAGCCTGGCACACGACAGTAAACATAATCCTTTGGGCTGGCTTTGGTGCTTTCACCAGCCCGGATTAGTGTAGCCAGTTTGTAAACGATGCCTTTTAGACAGAAGAGCAAAACCCCCCTGGCGCCGCTCCTCAGTAAATGCAAAGATGACTTCAACGCGCGCTGCGCTGAATTACAAAACTCTTTTTTTTCTTTCTTTTTTTTCTTTTGGTCCCACGCCGAAGTATCAGCGCAGTGCTTTGAACTGAGGTTACCTTTATGATTCACGGCATGAATGAGCACTTAGTGTGCGCATACAAGAGCCCTGTACGAATCAGGAAATGGCTCTTTCAGGTCCCCTGACAAAAGGAAGTGAGTCTGAAGCTTGCTAAATTTACAAAGAGGACGCTGGTGAACTTAATCTGGGGCAGGGGGTAGGGGGAAGGGAAGAATCTCTTTTCACTGAGGATTGATATACAAACTCCCCATGCTTCTGTATACCGTTTTTAACAACAACAAAAATAAATTAAAGGGGCAAAAACTGTGGTGGTGAGAGCCGTCTCCAGCTGGCTGTCTGTGATCGCTAGCTGGTACGTGCATACAGCCACGGAGACATTTCTGGCTTCGTGCTTCAGCATTCCCCCCTTCGCTGGGGCGCGGAGAGCTTTCCTCCATCTCTGGGGCGAAGATGTGAGCTGGCAGGGAGGGAGCATCGCCCTGCTCGGGGCTCCTTCCCTCCTCTGCCCGCGGAGCGGGGGCACAGCAGGCTCCGGGGCTCCTCCAGGGCTCCTCGGCGCTCCCAGCCAAGCATGTGGCTCACTTTCAGTTCAAAGAAACCGACTGAACTTCCCCAGAGGCACGGGTGCTGCGCCCTGGAGTTGAACGAAGGTACTCCAGATAAAGACATGGAAGTTCAGATGCAGTGGGACACAGAACAGCGGATTTTGGAAGATTTTGGTACGGGACGTGGTAGGTCCTGTGGCTTCACACTATAACAGCCAAGGCAGAGAGAAATTAAGTTCTCCTTGTGAGGTTATTCTTTTATCCGGGCATGTAGGGGCTGAACTCACTACTCCCTTACAATGCACATTGCACAAGCCCCTGGGAAAAGATGAGGTGCTGACAGCCCTCCAGTACCTGTCTACACAGCCCCCGTGGGTAAAGGACTGCACCAACAGCCTTCCTGCCACTGCATCTGTCCCCCCAGCCAAAAAGCGTGGAGCAAATGACCCATCCTGGCACTTCACAGGCTGTCTTACCAACTTCAGGTTAGATTTGCTGAGGAGAGCTGGACACTCACTGAAGTGCACCCTTTAACTTTAGTCTCAGTCAAATTCTTGAGTCTTGTGAATGTTTAAAATCACACTATAAACAGAAAGAGAAGTTCCCTGACCAGGCTGTCCAATTGTCCCCACTGCTCCTTTCACAGTGGGCACAAAGGCTCTGGGATCATGAGCACAGCTCAGGCTGTGCCATGGCTGTCTGCCAGGCACTCTGCAAGCAAGTCAGCTGGGATCCTCCTCCCTGCAGAAGATTCAGCAAAGCTCATCCACTACAGGATCATGCCCCAGTAACTGAGGCTGGTGATGGAGCACTGCATCCAGTTCACCTGCCACAGCAGGACACAGCACATGAGACTGACTGGCTTTGTGGGCTGCTTGGTAGGTTTAGACCTTTAAATGTACACACAGACAAAGAAAAAGGGTAAGGAGGAGTCAACAAGCTTAGTCTACTGCAGGCATTGCAGGTCCATTTCCAATGGAGCAGAGGGAGGGAGGAATCCTTTAGAGGGAGCAGACTTGAAAGCTGTGAGACATCCTCAGCTCACCTTTGATTTTGCCAGCTTTCAACATCAGTGCAGTGGCTACCAGAACACCAGCTTGAAAACATGGCTGTGAGAGCAGCGCTGGAGGAATCCATGAACTTCAAGTCCAGCTCAGACTTTCATCTTTAAGCAGAGATAGCCAGTGATGTATTTCACTGTCATGAAATAGGAGAAAACGCTCCAATTGCATCAATACACCAATGTTTTCTCCAGAGGGACCCTAAGAAAGCTGCCAGCTCCAGTCAACTTAAGAACCATATCTGGTCAAAAAATACCAGAATCAGCTAATGGTACAGACTTAAGAGGACAGAGGGTTGTTGCACAATTAGAAACATACTTTTTTCTACTAAAACGACTTCTGCTTTGTAGTTTAGATATTGTTATCAAATGTCTTCCTTGTAAACAAGAAGCTTTTGTACCTGTAAAACCCCTCTGGAAGGGGGTTAACCTAGGCAGCTGCCAGGCCACCCAGGTGCAACAGCCAACACTGCTGTGAAGGCTGCATCCAGGAAGGTCCAGTGGGAAGCCAAAATGCTCTTTGTCAATAGCAGTTTATTATGATTAAACTGGCTTTAGAAGTAGCTCAGAATTCATAGGAAGGTACAGAAATAATCATAACAAAACAAAACAAAAAAGGGAAAAAGAACCAAATGCAGCAGTTTCTATTTATCTGGAAGCACATGTGCTCACCCTGAGGTTTTTCTGCCAATAAACAGCAGTAACAAGTCCCTTCAACTCCCAGGGCACAGTTTTCTCACAGGGTAAAATGCAATTCCCTCCACATCAATCTTGGTCTTTACAGCTCTCCTTGAAGGTGACAGATGCAATGACAAAAGCTCCAAAACATTTTCATTATGACTGCTGTGAAGTCTGTGTCTGGGGCCTCCTGCAGTCAGAGACCAGAGTTTTGCAATGAACATTTGTGGCAAAATCCTGTGTGTTTACTGAAGGCTGCAAGACTGTGCACATTTACCTGGGCTAACTGGATTGTTCCAGGCTGGAGATGCTCCTTCTAGCAGAGAGGCTTCACTGTCACTTTTGACATGAGATATGCTGCCTACAAGAATCCTCTTCCCAATGTAGGGCCATCCTGATGATCTCCAGTTCTACAACCTTCACATGCTGCAGATTAAAGACGGTGTTTTAAGAGAGAGCACTGCAGCCTGGCCCCAATGTCTCCTGCAGCCAGTGTAGCCAAGGATGCTGAGATGGGAACACTGATTCAGCTGCACCCAGTCCAGTTACCAAGCCAAAAAGCTTCAAGTGGAAGGATGACCCAACATGACATGGATGGGGAATACACAATTTTTAGCCTACATTGTAATACCCTCAGGCAAAGTCTGGCAGAAGATAACACATGCATGCACAATTTGTGCATGTGTGCACACACACACACATATAGATATCTATAGACACCAGCAGTGGTCAGCTCCTCTCCTGCTCCTCATTAGGAATGTCTGGGCCAAGAGAGTTGAATGTTTACAAACTCTTGGGCTCTTACCAGCATGACACGTTTTTTTATTTCCTGTAGTTATAAAAACCAGAAGACATAAGGAAAGGATTCCAGCTAAGGCTGTCTTGCTCACATTTTGGAACCATCTCCTTGTCATGTGTGTATGCAGGTGCTTGAAGGCAGTCATTTCCTGCTAGATAAAAGCATTCCTGTTTGATGTCAATCACTTGGGACATTTTTAAGCAGCAGTGTAAATATGCTGAATTTTAAGACCCGATCAAGTGAAAAGCATTTAAGTGATATTTATTTAACCCAGGCTATTAAACATGCACATGTGTATATGTAAACAAAGAACTGAATTACCAAGTAATCACGTCCTTAAATGCCAATGTAGCATATGCCAAATACTGAAATAATGAAACTGAAAAAAAACCCAGGCATCTAAAGCTGTATTCCCAATTCTATGGCAGATATTCTCTATGTGATATGAGAATGTGTAAGTGAAACTATCTTAAGGGCAGAAACAAATCTATGCTTGTACCACAGGAGTGGTGTAACAGAGCATTTACTGCTCTATTTCCCAAGTTTCCTTTCCACTACTGACAAAAACACTACTTTGATCCTCCCAAGCCTGCTTAAACTATCCTGGCAAGTTTCAAGTAAAAACAAAACCACACACACACACCTCCCAAACCCCATGCAAGAACTCTGCTCTCTATATCAACATACATCTTTACCAGCCTAAAACAACCATAAAAACATGCACTGAACATGTTGGGAAATACAGTTCTTCTGCCTAAGGCAACCACGTCTTATTGCCTGTACTAAAAAAGAGTTGGCCTGTTTTACAATGCCCACACAGACTGGCATTCACACTGACAAGGTCTGTTTGTTTTTCTCTAGAAGTCTGTGGAATATGCTCAGCTGGAATACCTAACCCTGCAATAACAGGAATACCTAACCATGGAATAACAAAGATGTTTACAAGCATTTTGAATCTGATTTACTTTGCATTTTATTTCCTGCTCTTTTTAGAAAGTTAATGTATCACACAAACACGTATTTCATGTTATCCTTCCTCCACTCGTCATATTCACTGATTAATTAAGGAGCATTTAAGGCTCACCAACACAGCTTTGAATGCTCTGAGCTACTTGGATTACAGTAACTTGTAATGCATCAAGCCCCAAAAGAGAGACTCATGGAAATGACAGCAAATGATGAAAGGGTTTTATTGTGCAAAGATTTCAAAATGCTGGAAATCCTTTTGTATTTCCCTCCACATCACTTTTTCCTCCCCTCCTCTGGGTGGGAATAAGGAAACAGCCAAGTTATTCTATAGCTGGTTCCCACCATGGTAACGTTCTGGTTCCCATTGTGCTGCTCATTCAAGCAAAAACAAGAACAAGCATTAACAGCTCCATTCCCATCCATCCACAGACAGGAACTCACAGATGCTTCATTACACACCTCCCGCTGGCACTGATGAGGCAGAGGACGTGTATAGAAAGGAGGGGGGGGACTCAGACAAAACACAAGAGTCATTGTAATTGTTCCCATTCCCAATTCTGTGAGCTCCTGTTAGCCAAAACATCCTACTACTGTCAGCTTTCCTCGCTGGTAAAAAATACAGGCACTGCCAACAGCACCTAGAGAACCTCTCAGATTGTGCAAACATCACATCCTGAGTTTAAAGAAGACAGGAGGAGGGGAAAAAAACAGACATTTTCTGTAACTGGAATTTTATTTTATATATAAATAATAAAGAGACCGAGGGATTTTGAGACTTGCTACTTGCAATGTTGATCCTGCAATGGGACAAGCATGGGCAGCCTTGAGTGTCACTGCAGAACAGAGGACAGAGTCTCAGGACTGACCCCAACACGTAGTGTGTCCTTTCACAGCTGCCATACCAGCAGCCTGAGCAGCAGATCATCAGACTGTCCTGAGGCAGAAGGCAGATTAGTCACATTCAAAATGGATTCAGGTGGTTTTCATATTTTTCTTGGGAAATTGTTGCTCATATCTATATTTTTATTCACCTATAACCAAAGAAAGGGGACAGAGGTTAAGGGGGAGAGGAATGGAGGGAGAAAGCAGAATTAAATTTATCACAGGCCCTTTCATTTTACAGTGTAATCAAAACTTTTTTCTTTGATGTGGCAAGTTGATCAAAATCTGTTTGAGGAACATTCTCAACACCAATTTGCTTGTAGTAGAGATATTTAACTCTTCATATTATTGACATTAGAGCACTGATGATCATGTCTGTTCTAGAGGACTCCATCCCATAGTTAAACTACATGGAAAGACAAAAGAGAACACTTCAAAGCAAACACCAATTGGAATCTTGTATAATAAACCAACTTTCTCAAAAAGAATTCTTTTAAATTCCCATCAAATGCATGTTTTCTTAATCTTATTTACCCTGGTGTCAGACCGGGATAATTTAACTCAAAGAACTGGAATTACATAAATACAGATCTGGAACAGAGTGCAAATGAGATATGCCATCTTCATGAAAAAACACAAACCCCTGTCACTTCCATGCAACTCCCAAATACAACAGCTGGATAAAATTAAAGTTTTTTTCTTCCACAGCAGGATGTGGTTTGAGCTGAAGTTTGCATATCATTTTTGATGACAAACTATAATAAAGGAGGTGCAGTGCTGCTGGTTTTTGGAATAGAGAAATATGTTGTTGTCTTCAACCCAATATGATTTTGTCCTTGGCTGACCATTCACAGTTCAGAGACCCATGCTGTGGCAAATCATGGAGGAAATGACATTGCCTTTATTTTAGTAACCACATTCAACTAGGAATATTACCAACAGTTGAAAATGCAGTGAGATTTTCAGGACTGATCTCATCCAGAATAAAAAATGTGCCTTTTCAAAGATCACAGCAATGTTCTTCAACCTTTGGGATCACCCAAATCCAACAAAACATCTGGACTTGGGTATGGAGTTAAATGTCAGGATTTGATTTCAAGTAACAAACTGCCACCCCCGCAGAGCAGCTGAACTTGATACTAAATTGAACTTTCACCATCTGCTTGCCCCAGGTCAAAAATCCAGCAGTTCTCTTCATGTGCCTCCTCCAGAAACAACATGAGGTGAAGCATGTAGTTTTCAAAACCAGGAGCACTCAGGTTCTTCAAGCTCCTGGGCAATTTATCTTCACTCTCTTAAAACCTTCCCCAAACAAAGAAAATGTGCCTGAAGCAAAAGGCTGACATTTCAGAAAGTGAATAAAAAAATTATATTCATAGCAAGAAATTCTAAAAGAAAATAAACCTATTTATGGATTTCTGTTTGAACCTTGATATTTGTGCAATGTCACAAACAAAAGTTCAGTTTTCCTGGGTTTTTATAATTTAGTAGCTCTGTCCTAGTTGACAAGAAGCACAACAATGTTTCAGTGAATTTTAGAGAGGCTTTTCTTCCTCTCAGTTCTCTTGGGATTCTTTACAGAAAAAATATTCAAAAATCCTTCTCTTAATTTTTTAGTTTTTATTTTAAATGACTATCTTACAACCTAATTGGAAAACATGTATTCTTAAAGACTTTATATTCATAGCTCTAAAGGGAAAGCTAAGGGACTCAGTACATCAGCCAGTCAACAAGCTCACATTGCTGTTGTGAGAATTAGCAATAGCAATTAAAAACACTTAAACCAGGTTTCCTTTAAGGCTGCCCATGAAGCAGTGGAATGCTGCTGCTCAGCAGATGGGTGATTCCACCACATCTGCAAACACATGTGACTGATGCTGGGCATGGAAAAAAATCTGATGCAGTTTGCCAGATCGGGACTCTATTTACAGAAGTTGGCAGCAAGGAAAAAAAAAAAAAGATTTTTCTGGTAAATGCAATACTGCATATAAAATGATGAGGAGTACCTATAATGCCAGGATCACTTTCTGGTGAAAAGTTAGTTTTTAACATGATGCAACAATAATACAGGGCAAAGAGAAGCAAGTAGAAAACATGTTCAGAAGAGACATTCTTTATCAACTGATAACAGAGCAGACATCTGACGTTTTGTGCTAAATTATGTCCAATTATGTTATAATTATTTGTAATAAGCCTCAAACACAGAGCAATTTTTATCCTATGAAACCAAACTATCACAAAAAAGTGAAGAGGATGTTTCTGTTTTGCTTTTCTAGACACTGTAACCATAGGACTTGTTTGAGTTTAAAACACAGCCCTGAGGCCAAGTCAGAACTGGTATCTCAACTTGAGTTTCTGCCTTGGAGAGCCTGGAAAATGCTGCCTTCATTTCCTCCACTTTTGCTCCCAACAGGACTCATTTGGGAGCTGCATTAACACGAAAGGCCAGGCACATAATGGACTTTTACAAGCTGTAAAGCAGTGCTGTACCCTGGCACTCACAAATCTTTCGAGAAAGCTTATCAGCAGGGAAGAGGTTTCTTTCCCCACCCTAATACTTGTACAAGCATGACAAAAAAGGCAAAGAGGTTTTTTGGTAAGGAAGGCAGAAATGGGAAGACGAAAAAGAAAATAAAAGGCCAAAACCAACAAACACCACAATCACAAGGCTTTCCTCAATTAATTCAGAACCCTTTAAACAGACATGTGTGCTTAGTATGCTCTAAAGATAAAGAATTTAGATTTCTTAACTTGAATAGTGTTAGGGAGTGCATATATTCTTGACAAATTTTAGAACAAATAAAATTATCTGTCTGCACTCTCCTAATCATGATGAAGAAAACTACAAGTCAAACTTGAAAATGTTCAGCTTTTCCCAGTTACTCTGCTGCTTAGCCACAAACTATTACCAGTCTTTATCCTTACCTGTTTGATGCCAGGTGATGTAGCATTCTACTTCTGGGTCTGCTCTTTATTTGAAGCAGCATGGACTTCCAGGGGCTTGTCACCCACTGCATCACCCTTGAGGAAGAAAAAAAATGTGCACAACATTTCAACTGAGGGAATCGATGATTAATGTTTTACCAGAACAGAAACCCTCTTCAAAAGCTGAAACAAAAATATCTCACAAAATCAAGTGCTTCATGAGACTAATTCAGTATAATACACTCAAATATGATCTTCTACCAAACACTTTCTAGACTTTAGTCTTCCTGTAGCTAGCCAGGCAATTAAAGGGTTTGAAAGAACAAGTATTTTCAACAGAAGTGCTTTAATTGAATCATTTTGCCTGTATTAATAACAGAGGATGAATACCCATAAAGCAGTTGCTATTTTGCATTCTCTGAATTCTGTGTGGATTTATACAATAGATCTCTTTTAGCACATACCCTTTTAGAGGGTGTTCTCACACTTTCCCCAACATTAATGACAGAAATCAAAGAATGAAGAGAAGCTTGTTACAAGGTCTGGTCTATCTATTTGCCAAGATGCTGTAACAAACATGCATTTGATTACAGCTTTAAATAGATATCCATTTAAAAATACTTAAAGGGCCACACACATGTGCTTGAAGTACATAATAGGACAAGCTGAGATGAGGATCTGTTCAGACTGGTGAGGATCAGACAAAGGGGGAACCTAATTCCAATCCACAATTTCTTAATGGGCATTTACATATTTGGAAGAGCCACGTCCTACAGAGGTTAACATCTAAAGGACAGGGAGAAAAGGACAGAGGAGCATGGCAAATTTCTCTTAGATCAAAGGGCAAAAAATTATAAATGTATCACACCACTGATCACTGAAGCAGGTTTTCCTGACAACTTTCTAAATCTCCACCCCAGGAAATATTCAGCACATGATTATATAAGGCCTGAAGCACCCAATTTAATTTTGAAACTGTCTCAGCTTTGAACAGGGGTTTGAGTGAAATAATCAGAGATGGCACCCACCCTCAATTGTTATTAAATTCTACACATGGAAATTAAATGGCATTTCCTCTTTATTCTAGAAGGGTATTTTTACCAACATGACTTAATTAAAGAGATGATTGGTGAGAGCCAACACAGCTTCACTAATGGCAAAGTGCCCCTGACAAATTTGGTGGCCTTTTGTAACAGGGTTACAGCAGTGGTGGACAAGGAAGAGTGACTGATGTCATCTGTGACTTGTGCAAAGTGGCTGACACTGTCCTGCAGGACAGCCTTGTCTCTGAGCTGCAGAGACATTGATTTGATGGATGGAGCACTCAGTGGATAAGGAATTGGCTGGATGGTCACACTCAGAGCTGCAGACATAACTCTGATGTCTGAGAGAGACCAGGAACAAGTGGTGTTGTCATCTTATTGCAGGAGTTCCATACTGTTGTCTCCCTATCACAAAAGTTTCATATCTTCTTGATACTTTCTCATGGGCAGCTCTTCAGAGCACTGACTCTTCCTTCTTCACAAAGCAGCCAGCTGACTCCAGTTCCTTCTCACCCAGCCACCCCACTCTTTTATAGCACTCTTCTTCTCACTGGTTACAGCTGTGGCCTGTAAAGTCAGGCCTGTTCCTAATCTTTGATAATTGGCCCAGCTGCAACTCCTTAGGGGTAAGATTACTTTCCACTCTATTTTCTTATATTCTATCCCCCTACAAGTGGTGCTCGTCAGGAGTCAGTGCTGGGACTGGCACTGACACCTCTGCCAGCAGCAAGGACCCTGGGATCGAGGGCACCCTCAGCAAGTCTGCCAACAATCCCCAGCTGTGTGCTGGTCAAGATGCTGCAGGGAAGGGATCTCATCCAGAGGGACCTTACAGGCTTTAAAGATGGGCCCATGTGAACCTCCTGAAGTTCAGCAAGGCCAAGTGCAAGGTCCTTCACCTGTGTCAGGACAATCCCAAGCACAAACATAGGCTGGGCAGAGAATGGCTTGAGAACAGCCCTGGGGAGAAGGATTTGGGGATGCTGATTGATGGAAACCTCAACATGACCCAGCAATGTGCCCTTGCAGCCCAGAAACCAACCACATCCTGGGCTGCTTCCAAAGTAGTGTGGGCAGCATTCTTTTGAAGGAAAAACTATTCAGTTGATAATGATGCACCTCAGTAAGAATCTTTTCCTCACCAACTATGCTGATTATAGTTTTCTAATTAAAGAGACAGTTATAAAGTTATTACTTTATTCTGCAGTGGTAACCTTCAAAAAGGTAGAACTCTTCCCAGTATTTTTTAACTGGAGTGCACAGCAGTGCAGGAGTAGACTTTCAATGCTCCTTTGCATAAGCTGAAAAGAAATGCCTTGGAACTCCTGTAATAATCTCTTTTGAGAACTACAGCACACCTCCCAAGAAAGAATTACCATACAAACCTAAACACCAACTCCATCCTGTGCAAATGCCAGTTCTCTTATTTATAGTTTCTTTACCCTTCCATGGAACCAGTCTTCACAAACTATGCATTGGATCATCTCATCTGGAATCTAGATGAACATTCATGCAGTGTGGGCAGCAGGTCTGCTTTGCTCCTGGAAGCAGACCAGGAGTGCTGTGTCCAGCTCTGGGGCCTGTGACCTAAGAAGGATGTGGACTTGTTGGAGCAAATCCAGCAGAAGCCAGGGGATCATCGAAGAGCTGGAGCACCTCTTCTACAAAGACAGGCTGAGAGAGTTGGGATTGTTAAGCCTGGAAAAGAGCAGGCTTTGGGAAAACTTCTAGCAGCTCTCCAGGGCCTAAAGGGGGCTACAAGAGAGCTGGAGAGGGATGTTTCAGAAGGGCCTGTAGTCTCAGACAAGGGGGAATGGCTTCAGACTGGAAGAGGGCAGGTTTAGATTTGACATCAGGAAGAAATTCTTTGCTATAAGAGTGGTGAGGCCCTGGAACAGGTTGTCCAGAGAAGCTGCTGATGCCCCATCCCTGGAAGTGTTCAGGACCAGGATGGATGGGGCTCTGAGCAACCTGATCTAGTGGAAGCTGCTCCTGCAAGGGGGTTGGAACTAGATTATCTTTAAGATCCCTTTCATCCCAAACTATTCTGTGATTCTATAATACTAGATGTGAAGGAAAATCTAGCAAAGGAAGCTAGAAGAGACTGGAAAATGTTTCAAAGAATGGGTCAAATTTATATATTACCAGTTAAACACAATAAGGCACCAAGTCTGTACAATCCTGCATATGCTGTGCTGGAGATATGGACTCAAGATTCAATTATGAAGATATTTCTTAAATATCTTACTCAAAAAATGCCTAGCAAGACCTTTAAAAGGTAATTCTTTCTTTCTTTCAAAAATCCATTTTGTTTTGATTACTACCCTGGATATTTCATAGTAGAGGAAATCACATCCACAAATGACACCCATTTCAAAATAATAATCTACTCTGTAATTTGCCTGTACAGGAACTTTTAAGCTATGACATTTTACTAAAATTTACAATGAATAATCTGACTAATGATGCGTCATCTCAGAGTTTACTCAATCCTGAACAAATGAACTAAAAATAAGCTCTTCACAGAGAAGGCTGTGTTTTTCCAGTTTCTTGTTTTAACTTGTAAAAAGTAATTATCTAGGTAAGCTTTTTTTTTTTTTTAATGTCCTGAAAGAGGAAAACAATCTAAAGCAACACACACACATGCACAAGAGAACAGTGGTCTTGCTAAATTCCTTTGATTCTATGAGCTCAGGAGATCTCATCACGGGGCTTGCCTTCAGTAAAACTGTTAAATCTGAGTTATTTAATTCAAGCCAATCCACTGAAAGACTGTCATTCCTCACACAAAGTCATTTGCTGAATTAGCAATTAAGAAGTTTTTACCTCCAACCACTGTATATGCACAGTGTAAATAGTGAGCCTAAGTGAGACAGCTCAAGCTGAGTTAGCCAGAAAAGGGCTTTCTGTGGCACAGGCACATCATTTCAGAAAAAAGCACCAAAGTCCTCTAGCACACTCAAAACCAGGTCAGAAGCAAAAAAAGTGTTTAGATCAATGACTCAGAAGACAAACTTCCTCTGTGCCAGGGTACCCCCTCATAATCAGAAGCAGGCACATATTCAAGACAGTCTTTCTGCTTTCTGGCTCAACACAACTCCATAACAAATCTGGGTGGCCAGAGGAGTTCACGCACCAGAGCTCTATTCCACAGCAGAAGAGGAAATATTTGGCATTCTTGTGTTTCTGACTGTTTCAAGTGAAAGGTGACTGATAAGAAATCTCCATAATACATTTATTATCAAATGTTCAATACACAGGGGTTCCTTGGGATAAAAAAAAGAAATCATTATTTGAAACTAAAAATAACACTGGCACTAAGAGGACTGTACAGTTTCAGTAAATGAGTGATTCAAAACCACCCCAACTTAGCTCACACAGTATCTAAAAGAGATAACTGAGACCTAGACTTTAAACAAAAAACATTGCAAAACCCCCACCATGATTACTCTGAAAATTTTCCTTCCATACAAAGAAAACCCCCCCCAAGCAAGCCAGCTAAATGTCAAACCCCCAAATGTGAGGGGCCTCCTTCCCTTACATTACAGTTGAACCAGGTGCAGAAGTTTCTGTTGCTACCTCAGAAGTCTTGCAGATGGCCAGACCCTTCAACATCAATCTTAAAAATTACAACCTCAAAAGTATGTAATAAGTGTGTATCTTTTATGCTTATGGAAACTCTTGAAAGGGAAACTAAAAAAAAAAAAAGCTGCAAAAAAAAAAACAAAGGCTCACCTGGGCTCACAGATTAATAATTTACCTTCTGTCCTCTTTGGTTTGCAATGTATTGCTTGGAATAAAGAGAACATCACTGCCTTACCTTATTCATCCTCCTCCAGTCAATCAGTAACTCCTCCTTCTTTTACTTAAGTTGACCTTGAATTTAATTTTCACAAAAATATGAAGTACTTTCAAAAATGTTGTTCTAAGCTGCCCTTAGAGAGATCAACTTTTTGCAGAGTACATTCTTTCTGTCCATCCCACTTCTAGCACATCTAAATTCCCTACTGCCCATACTGAGGATCCACTCCAAAAGAAGTAATATTTCTTACAAGTTTCATACTGTTTTTATTCTTACTACCAAACAATAAAAGGAGGCCATGTGACAGGAAACAGCATTTTCTGCCAGAAGTAGATGTTTATCTTTTAACTGAGGTGACCAAACTTTTGCCTGCCTATTCAGAACCTACCAAAGCCAAGCCTAACAAGCATTTTCTGAAGAAGGAAGCTCCCTCAGCTGCTTATGTTGTATTTTAAAAGATGAACAAAATACATGTGACTTCAAAACTCCCTTAAAACACAATTCAAGGTTTGTTATGGTCACAATCTGTGATGTTGACAGTGAGGCTCCCCAGTCAAAACACTGACACCACAATTTTCAACAGAGCTTTCAGGTGAGGAAGGTTCTGATCCACAATTTCCTTGACACTTGTTCTAAGCAAGTACAGGAAATCAGCCAAAGCTGAGCCCTCTTTGCACCTGGAGACATTTTGTAACCAGCCAGCACTTAATAAAATACCCAGAGACTGCCATAGAGACAGATTTTAAATATATTTATATAAAAATATATTTATATGTTTCACATGTATAATAAAAACATATGGGTTTAAAAATTGTATGTATCATATATCATGTATTGCTAAGTCACTGGTGGTGTCCATCAGCACACCAGTCAGGAATGAAACCCAAATTAAATGCCATAAAAGTTTCTCTCAGTCTCTGAAGCTGAGAGGGAAATTAGTTTTCTGTGAGATTACATTACTAGTTGGGCCAAAGTGGGAAAGAGCAAACAAAATAAAAAGGGAACAAGGGCTGAAAGAAGGGTGTACTTAGAGCTGTAGTGCTGTTCTGCTTTTACACAATTTGGCCACTTCACTAAAAACAAGGGGTGCCCAATTCAGTGTTGCTGGAAGAGAGAGAATCCAAAACTGTTAAAAATACAGCAAAAGTCTTTTAATGGTATAGAGACAAGAAAAAGTGAGAACTAAGAGAAGAAAATTACTTTTCTATGTGCTTCAGTTTTAGCAGAGAGATTTTATCCTGAAGAGCTCCATCCTTCAACAGCATATTAAAAACATTTATCTGCCTGCCTTGCTCTGTGGAGGGGCTGCAGCCACAGTGTTTTGAAATGTAGGCACAGAAGGTCCCAGAATTCATCTTTCTTGGCAGAACTCAGAATTCAGTTGATATGACCTCAATTTGGCACAGGATTTTGTTTTATAAAACCTTCAGAAAATTAACATACCACATTTATTTTAATGACATATTGCTGCACAAACATGAAGTTATGCACAGCTGTGGTACCTATGACTATCAAGCAAATTATGAGCAACGTAACAAATTAACAGAAGCCAAGAAGAGCCACCCATATACTGCTTGACTATTTGCAAGAATCCTTTGTGTAGCAACAGGAAAATGCTGGAGTAAATGTCACAAAAACAAAAATAACGTCTTTTGCTCTGGCACAGCTTCATGAAATGGGTTACATCTGCTGCAACAACAACTCAAGAGTCACATTTAGACCTGTCTTCACCAGTTCAGGAATCTAGCTGCCTAGAATGACAGTAAGAAATAAATGTACAAAAGCAACCAAATTCTTCCACAAGGTTGCCAAGTTAAAACAGAAGTCACAGAATCTATCCTGCAATGCTTTGTCAGTTTTAGTATATGATAGTTAAAAGCATTTTCTTCCATGACACTTCTGTATGAGTAAAAGCCTCCACTTCAATAAAAAATGGAACTTAAACAGAAATTCTTCTGCTTGAAAAATTGATACTGATTTGGTGGTGCTAATAATCTGTATGATTATTTCCATATGAAACAAACCTAAACCAAACCCATCTCTACCCACCCAGATTCTCAACTGTGTGTTTTGTATGGTTTCACCAACCCTGGCCAAAGGAAACTTCAGGGCAAACTTCTTCCATTAGAATCACTTCTCAGTCCCCCTTCTAGACAAAAGCATGTGACTTCTTACAGCTGCTGCTCAGCCTCTCTGCACAGCAGGGAGACAGGAGCCTCTCCTGAGGAACTGTGGGGACACAGCACCAGTAAGGCTGTTTGCCTCAGTGGTAAGAGATCTGTGAACTTGGGAAATGCAAGCAGTTTCATCAAGTGACCAAGTACTGCTTCTTCATTTGAGTCACAGGGGTTCTTGTCTAATCCATCAAGTTACACAGCAGCAGCTCACAGACAGCACCTGAACAATGAGATGAACTTTTGCAGAACAGCCATCAATGAGCATTTTGCTCCTTTGTGTAAGTAACACGTTTTGGCAACTAAGGGGTGTGATTTAAAGATTCTGCTAGGAGGAAGAGAAGGAAGTGTGTTTACTTAGTGATCTTTGAAATTCTGCAGGCTGTTAGTTTTTCTGCTGAGGTAGCAAGTGCTTGAATAAGCCTTATAGCAAAATGAAAGTGTCAAAAGTTTTTGCCTTCCAATAACAACCACGTGTTCCCATTTGAAAGCCTGGGACACAATAAAAGAAAAACTTCAGCTATTTTTAACTAAAGCTGTCAGTTTGTCTTTCTGAAATATTTTAACATTGCCTCTTTTTTGAGTCTCTTTTTGACAGCCTAGGTTTTAGAAAAGGTACAAGACAATTAACCAACCTTTGTTTATTCAAGTTCATTTACTGAAGTGCCTTGGGCCTATACAGGGTGAGTCTCCACTGATGAAAGTCTTCACTCTCCAGAGACTCAGCCACTGCCAGGACATGTGAACATTTCCCCAGCCCAGCTTGTTTGGAACTAGTCCTACACCCAGCCTCAGCAAGGGAACTTGGTCCCATCCCCAAGGTCTATCCAAGTGCAATTTTGTCTCCAACACGCCTCTCTCCCAGTCACACTGAGTTTAGAAGTGAATTTAAAACAGAAGCTTTATGTAACACACATGAACTTTTCCTTCTTTAAGCAGCAGCTAAAAAAAACACCTTAAAACCTTACAGGCTTTCTTTGGCACACCTTTAATAAACTTGCTCAGTTCTCCAGTCTCTCACACTCTGCTTCACTAAGCCATGTACATATATTTCCTAGAATTCTGTTTGCTTATCTGTCTCAGATTATACTAAAACAGGATTTCTGAAAGTTTAGCTTTAAGTAAGCCTAATGTTTTTCCACAGCTTAGAAAGACAGAATGAAAAATTTCACTTCAGAAATAAAGGCCAAGTCACAGTGGAACAAAACCACTGTTGTTTATAATTTTTTTTCTGAAAAGGCAGTGGTAAATTCAGAAATCAAGTTCCTCCGACTTCTTACCTTATCACCTTTTTCCCCTGATTTCTTCTTCTTAGGAGTATCCTTCCAAAGAGCTTCTACAGCAATATATCCTTGAAGACTCCAGTCATACAGCTGTGTGCCAGCAACCTTTGAAACAAAAATTTTTAGAAAGCATGAACTTAATAATCTGGGGAATATTGCCTTGCTTCTTATTTAAGTGGAAAAAGTCTCGTAACACAAGATGTTTGACTCCTACCACCCAAGCTCACAATGTACAGAATTAATAAACATCTTGGAAAATAATGTCCCATGAGGAATAAGAAAAAATAATGTGCTAAAAACCTCTCTGAGACTACCTAAATATACATCTGCACAAACAGGAGTGGAATGATTCTGTGTGGAAACAATCCCTGCTTTCTTAGTATTTGACATTCAACATAATTAACATATGCAAAGTATTTCTTAATTTGACCATACCCATTTCAAAGACCCTACTAAGGGTTGTCATTGTTTTACAATTTTAGATTTTCTTCTTGTTTTTTAGAATTTGCTGATAGATGAATGTTATGAATAACCAGCTGTCAACTCCCAAAACAGTACACAGTTAGGGAAGACTGTGTTTGCTATATTACACTAACAAGTATTTTATGACAAGGAAAGGCCCAAAGCCTAATAAAACAGTATCCCTTGTCCCTTATGTACATGGAATTGTAGTATTTATAGCACCCTTTACAACTAAATAGTGTTAGGTTTTTATAGCCAGGCTCAGGTCTATATTGACTTTCATATCACTGTTTCTGTAAGAGGAACAGCAAAAGAGACAATTTGTCCAACTAAACAGCTATTAAACTAAAAAAGCTTATGAAATCAAGAACTAAGAAGGTATTTCCCTATCTCCTACAGCAGGCAAAGCCACAAAATGCAAACTGAGAACAGGGCAAGTGTAAATGTTTCTAAAACAATTTTCTGATGTTTCTGAAAAAATTTCTGAACTACATTTTTTAGTTTCTTCCAGTCTCCATCAATTTACTGTTCAGAGACTTCCTGAGCCAGAAGTGATTTTTATGTGTGTAAAGAGGCCCAAGGAATTTCTCTTCTATGAACTTTTTGCATGGAGTTCAAGGGGAAGTGCAAGTTTTTAGCATCCCTGTGCCAAGTGGTTCTAGTGCTGAGCACACGTGGTGTGAGGAGCCACTTCCCCTTGTTTGTCTGATCTGTAATCAGCAAGACTGATTACAGCAGTTACTGCACAATGGTACAAGGATGTGCTTCTGGGCAGATACCATGTGCTTGCTACCTTACAAAGGAAGCTATTGAATAACCAGAATTAAAAGAAAACAAACCCAAATCAGCAACTACACTTCCAAGCCACAACATCCAAAATGTAGGCTATCTTAAGTACAAAGTAACCTTTTTGTCACCATATCTGAACAATTATTTTGGTTTAAACAAGTCCATTGGATGCACTCAGTTTTCTCTATAGCTGAAAGTGGTAAGAGTCATCAGAAAAAAAGTATATCAAATGATCCAGTTAAATTTCCAAAACTGCCCAATTTAAATAATACAGGTATACACAGTTATTTTGTTTTTCAGTATCATAAGTGTTCATTCTCTAGCATCTAGCAGTTGAACAAACTAGCCGGCTCATCTGAAAAGATGGTGGTCCCTTGTGCAAACAGGACAAACCTACCTGAAAAAATCTGAAATGTAATCACAATAAATAAAGTGCAGGTTTTGTCTGCAATATCAGTGAAGACATAGCTCCCAACATAAAATGAGAAAAAACAACTGTCCTTAAGCTAAATTTTTGTTTCTGCTTAAAAATAGTCCATTAAAATATTTAAAGCCACACTAAATGCCCAACAGTACAAACTTAAAAATATAGTCATATAAGGAGTCATATGACCAAGTGATTTATGAATTGCATTAGATGAGAAACTGGTCATTCATGTTGCTGGATTAAGTAGCTACATCACAAGGTCAAGCAACCCAGACAGTTTAGTCTGCCAAAACCAACCAATGTTTCACCATGGCACAAACCTCCCAAGAACCAGGACCCACAGACACTTCCACAGCTGAAAAATGCAGTTCTAGGCAGACTGGAAGAGCAAGCTGCAAGGTCAACATGCTAAATACCACTGCTGCTGAATGCAGCACTGTAAGGGGGTTTGTATGCTGCAGTTTGAACAAACAAGTTCAAAAGTCAGACTGAGTGGTTCTCAACAGGGATTCTGAATGTTTCAGGTGGCCACGGGCCACCAACACCCCACTGGGCACTGCTGGGGCGGCACCAGTGCTCTCCAAGGCCTAAGGTGCCACACAGCACCCTGAGCGTGCATTACTGACCACACTGGATGTTGCACAGAATCACACATTCAGAGTCTTGATTAGCAATTCTTTATCTATATACTGAAACTACAAACTGAGAATGCACTGGTTTTCCTACACTTACAAAGTGCCATTTCAGGAGCATTCAGCAGCAATCACAGATGAAGTGACCCCAGGTCCTGCTTTCCAGCTCAGAGCTCCTGGAGCCATGTCCTGCTCTCAGCTGTGCCAGCACAGCTGTCTATGCCTTACAGATGAACCCAGCAAGGAACAAGGTACAGGTTCAAAAGACAGAGAAATAATGTGGTTTGCTGTCAAAGAAACAAAGCTCTATTGGGAAGCTTTTCTTTCTTTCTAGAAGAATGAAAGCATAACACACAGTAATTTAGTAAATTTGAAAGGTTCTAATAACAAAGGACAAAGTTTAATCTCAATGATAGAGTTATTTAAATAACTGCATAATGGAAAGTTCTTTCCAGCTGGAATATAAACCACAGTAAATACAAAGTATTTTGAGTATATTATGATTAGCTGGAAAGCAATACCATTTCAAAATACTAAGTAGGGTTCCACCAGAATAAAATAAGCTTTAGTATTAAATTCAGTTCCCTACCACATATACAGTCTGACCTTTTGTTCAAAGTTATTAAAAGTATAGTAATACTGGCAGTGAGGAAGTAAATCCCTTACAAATTTGTGACTTATTAAAATGTGATCTATTATTTATTAGATTATTTCCTAAAGCAGGGGAAAAATAATCGTCTATGAATTTCTTCTATCTTCAATTAGATGATTAGTGTCTGAAAACTCCGTTACCAATGATGAACTCTGTTGCTACAACTTCACTTAGGAATTCATACATCTTAATTAAAGAAATTTTTACCTAAGATGAATTAAGGGTTGGGCCTCAATTACAAGTACATTTTTCTGTGTTTATTTCTAACTCTCCACTAGAAAGTCTGAAATAAAAGTGGGACAGAAACAAAACCCCCACAAATTAAAAAACCAAAACAACACAATACCCAGTGAAGGGAAAAGCAGTGATGAAGTACTTAAGTGTGGAAGAAAAATAAAAAGAACATAATATAAAAATAATTTAAATTTATGTTACAGAATATTTTCTATATCGTTTCATTAACTTGGCAAGTGAGCTTTGTACTGCAGGCATTCCTAGGTTTACAGACATTTTTGAAAGGCTTATGAAACATCTAAAAATACTTAATAAGAGGAAAGTGTTTCCAATTTCAGATTAAAGCCTAAAAATTATGGGTGGTAAAATATGATATGCTTACAACTTTGCTTTTTTAAGCAAAGAAAGCACAAGATAGATTAGAGGAACCAAAACAGTATCTAGGATATTACTCTCCCCACAGAAGTTTCCAAATTCAGGTCTACTGTCCTGACCAAGTCAACAAAGCTAAACCCATTCCAATCTCCTATCAGATTTTTCATTACAGTCAAACTAAGAACTGTGAATTAATCAAAGAGCAACCATGCACTTCAAAGTTCTCATAAAATAAACGAAGTATTGTGAAGCTGTTAGGACCAAATCCATAGTTAAGCCTGAACTGAGCTTCTTTAAAAACAGTAACATCAGTTTGAACAGCGTTCAATCGCTTCCCACTTCACCGTTCAGAAGGCAAGCAGAATTTTAATACACAGTTTCCAACAGAAATGTCTAAGCTTCTTAAATTTTGATGGGTCTTTTTCCTGCCACTTGCATAATTTTCACTCTCTGAGAATAAGCCAAGAGAATTATCTGTATTTAGAGCATCTGAATGCTGGAAGCAGTAAAAAAAGATTCCATCAAAGATCAGAGTACCACCGTGCTGGCAGAGCTCAAACTCAGCAGTTTTGACTCTCCCAAAGTCAATGACATTTCAGTTTTTAAAGAACATAAAATGTTCCTGAGAATATCATATTTCCATTCTGACATCTCAGGGTTATTCACAAATGGCCAGTAACTATATAGGAAATTTACCAAAGGCTGAAATATAAAGAATTTCTGCGAGTATGTGCACTGTGAGTGGTTAAAAGCTGGATATGAAACACAATGTGGTGGAGATCTAAGGAATCTGCCAGTCTAAGTGTGGACAGCAAGGCACATGATCTAACATCAGTAAGGGCTGTAAACAATTCTGTGGTCTCCTCAGTTCTTTCTCTCACAGGAAACTCATTTCAGCAACTGCAAGTTAACATGGTTCTTGTGTGCCTGAAACAACAAATCCATAAATAGGGAAGGCATCCAGTAAGTTAGCAGCAGAATTCTTACCCTCTTCCAGAATGTGCATGCTATCTTTCTTAAAGGCACAAGAAAAAAAAGCAGAAAATGTCAGTAACATTTATCTCAAAATGTTATGATGACTTGTCTATAGAAACTTTTTTTTCTTCCAAACAAAGTTTTCATTTGCTCACAAGATATTTCATGTTTCCTTAGTATTGTAAGTAAACACACAAACTGTACTCACTTAGCATATTTATGTTAATTTGATGTTACATGAGGTTAGAGATTTTGAAAGGAAATTGCATTCCTCTCACTAAAGACACTACTGCAGAGGTTAAAAAAACTGCCAAAAAGAGGAACATGTCTGATTATCTTTCAGCCCAGACTGTATCTGCTTTGACAAAATAACAGTAATTTTGTTAACTGCCACTGACATGGCTTTTAAACATGGATGACCAGTTAATCTGAAGCTAGGAGGCAACAATCAAAATGAGAGACACTTCTGCAAAGAAAGGAATCATCACTGACCTTTGCAATAGCCACTGCTTGCTGAGGGTAATACATGGAGGTAGCCATACCCATGAGAGCTGCAGGATACACCAACTTCTTTATTTTTGAGCCTGTTTTGTAACAAAAAATCAAAACCCACAAACCATTGTTACAGTATATGTTAGCCAAGTCCACTGAATGCCCCTATTTTATTTATAAACAATTTTCTTAAATACATTATAGTGTATTTTCTCCTCCATCCTACCAGTTCCTTAAGAAACATAAACACTCTGATCAATAAGGGCCCCCCTAATAGTTTGCTAAACTTTGAAAGCTTCACTAAGACCATATCTTAGATTGGTTGTGCATATAAAATCCTTTGGACATAAACTGCTGACCAAGCCTGGGACTAGGACCGGACACATCTAGGCTCCTCTGAGTAGGAGTCTAGAAAGGAAAGTCTCTGAATCCTGTGACTCAAGAGGAGGATCCTCCCCAGACAGGTCTGTCTGACCCTGTCCTCTATGCAGTAACTGATCAAATGCACCCTGCCATCAAACCCTTTCAAACCATTGCTTTCTATCAATAAACACATTGCTGCTGCGCTCTTACAACTGAAGTGCATCACTCCATCTGCAACACGAGTTAAAACTAATTATCTCTAATGGCATTTTAAACCAAGCTGGGTGACTGCACAATATTCACGTGAATAAACTTTGAATACCATATTTTCTACTTAGTGAGCAGCTGTGCATATTCAAGTGTTATGATTAGACCTGGAGGATTTTATCTGTACCTTCCAAGAGGGCAATTTCTCCACAAAGACCAAGAGAAGGAAAAATGTGAAGAAGAATATGAGGAAGAATATGAAGGAAGAATGCTACTTTCAGTAGCATCAAAATTAAGGGGCACTTCCTTCTATGGTTTGAATATATATTTGTTGTGGAAATAACAGTCGTATTTTAAACTATTACCAGAAAAAAAAAAAAGTTTTAAAATTATGGCTCCCATCCTAAAAGATTCACAGATTTAACATTTTTAGTATGAGGTATTTTCATTTTCATTAAACTTAGGATCCTCTAATCTTTCAATTCCAGTCCCAAGACTGCACTCCCCCCTCTCCCCTCACTTTGCTACAGTCATAAATGATGGAAGCTGATCTCATTCATGATCATGCTGCTTGAGAAGCAGGAATACAAAGAAAAAGAACTTCAAACAGGGAGTTTTTACCTTGATTTCATAAAAAAAATACACAAGGGGAAAAAGTGAAGTACTGCTTTCACCAGCTTCACTGGAAAATTAAATAGTTTGAGGTGCATTTCTAATTTCTACACAGCCAAGCACACACTTCCAGTTCAACACATTCAGGCCCCACAAAGGTTTATTTTTGTCCAAACCATGTCCTCACTGGTATTTAAATTCTACAGCTTTAAAGTTCTGTTACCTACATTTCACTGCATTAAGAATATCTTAACATAAGCACAAAATACTTCTTCACGCTTAACATTTCTTAGACTAATGCTTCTATTTATGAAGGCATGAATATTTTTTCAGTAAGTGTGATGAAATTAACTGTATCATTTTTCTGTAGTGCAAAATGTGCAGGTATTTACAGTACACCCAGAGTTAGTTCACCAATCTATTTGCTGAATCCCCATCCGCAGCATCTCTGCGCATCAACACACAATACTTTGAAAAAACTTGAATATACCCCTACTTTGGACACATATCATAGCTCAGGAACATCTGTATTTCACCAAAATTCATTCCTGTTGTTTTCTACAGTAACATATGTGATAAAGAACTTCAACAATTAAAATATTTTTAGGCTAAAAGATACCAAACGAGCCCTTTGCCATTTTTGTTATACTAAAATACTACTGGGAAAAATGGAAGACTACATTTTAGTAACAAATACAGCAATGATAAAACAATAATTGTTGGTTATTAAACACCTTTTCCATGAAGTTTCTTTATAAGGAACAGTGGAGAAACATGCTTGTAACAGTTAATTCAAATCTCCTTGTCATAACTAAAAATAGTACCCTAAAACCCACAAAAAAATTACTGATCCAAAATTGTAACATAACCAATTCAAATGGTTCCCACTTACCTCTAGCAAGAAACAATCCAATGATTCCAGCAAAACTTATCACACCAAGCCTTGGATAAAATCCAGCAGGTGGTTTTTGGAGAAATTCATAGCCCTCTGAAAAGAAGCCAGAACAAAGTGCTTTAATGTAATGTGAAAGTGTTTTTGTGATAAGGAATCATCAATACACGCTGGCAATTGTTACAAAACACAAAGAGTTATCAAAACACATTTAACTATCACGCTCATTTTAGATATGCTGGCAAAAAAAATCAAAGCCTTTGAGATCTTCTCTAGTGACACAAGAATGAAACTGAATATTGTATTGTATTCACCAATTTTCATAGGAGCTTTGCCTTTGCTCCTGGGCCATCTGTTTTGTTTTGCTCTTTGCATCTCAATCATATCTTTTTCAAATTAGCAATAAAAACCTTTGCAAAATGGAATTTCACAGTTACACTTTAACAATAACTAGTTTCAGTTAAATACTGTACAAAAACCAAACCAGAGAACAATGCAAAGACACAGCAAAAACAAAGTGCACTCTAAGATGGGAGTCTGGTGGGGGAATGAAATACTATGGAAAATCTTCCATGCTAATGAATTCAAAAGACTGAAACTGCTAAGTTTAAAGAAAACAGGTGCAGTATCTGAAATGAGCTCTACATAGAACCTTGTAAGCCCAGGTATGAAAGGATGCTCCCAAAAATAAAAAATTTAAATTTTTTTGGATTAATTCAAAATTCTTAGGAGATCCATGGAAGTAAACCAAAATGAAAAGGCTAAACATTACAAACAAAAGACCTAATGCTTGCAACAAATAATAAACTCTCCAGGAGGTTTCAGCTACTCAGCTGGGACAAGCAAATACTGCTGGAGGCTGAGTCAAGCAAATACTGCTGGCTGGGAATAAATTGTGAGGGGTTTTCCTCTTCTCTTCCTGCATAACTAATTTTTAGTGACATTGATAAACACAAATGCTGGTCTCGGATTTTAACTGCTTAGAAAGGTAGTGTCATAAGTGACCTACAAAGGAAATTCAAACAGATACACAGTGGAAATAAATTAGTCTTAAATACATTAGAAATTATACATACAATGATACTTAATGGAATTCCCTGTAAACTGAAGATATAGTACAGTCCTGCATTTTAAATTGCTAGTTAAGAAAACTAAGCTGATTTACCTCTACCATGCTCAACAGCTTTTTCTAACTTGGGCATAGCTTTGGCATAAAGATCCTAAAAAAAAAGAGAACAAGGGTAAATAGATACCAAGTAAGTAAAATATTAACTATAGACTGTAACTGAACTGACAAAGAAAGGAGGAGAAAAAAAACAACAAGAAAGAAAAAAGTGATGGGTCCCTAAAATAACTTTTATTCCCACTTCCACCCTTCATTTATAGGGCTATGCTTGCTCAAGGTTACATTTAGCATAACTTACAGATTTTTCTCAAAGGACTCTTTGGACAGAGATAAAATACAGTATTTCAGTCTCAGAACTTCAGACATCAATCTCAGTATTTTATTGAGATCAAGTAACTGAAACTCAGAATTATCTTGGG
This sequence comes from Calcarius lapponicus, assembly GCA_039654755.1. Taxonomy (NCBI): domain Eukaryota; kingdom Metazoa; phylum Chordata; class Aves; order Passeriformes; family Fringillidae; genus Calcarius; species Calcarius lapponicus. The sequence goes on from CM077462.1 coordinate 108,555,001, forward strand.
TTTCTCAGTATATGCAGGTATTGCAAAAATACTTGAGGTGATGCAAAGAAAAGAAGTACAACACTGCAATGGAAGGGGTATGTGACTCATTCTGCAAGGTGATAAATTCCACTTTCCAGGAGACTGTCTTAGACTAACAAGACTGCATTTTGAAGTGACTTGGAAAATTAGATGTCCATAGATGTCCAAAGCAAATCAAAGACACTGCATCAACCCCACAGACCAGTGCTACATTTTTTTCAGACTGAGAATATTCAGGAAATAAATAAATGCACACTGCCTTTTATCTGAATAGAAAAAAAAATCTCAATAGAAGAACCCTGCTAATTGTTATTTACACTAATAATGCTTCAGAGGAACAGTGTAAAGCTGTATATAAATTAGGGAACAAATTCATAAACATATATGCCCAAAGCTAAAGCAGAGAATAGTCTTGCAATTCCACCTGAGCTGCATCTGTGCAGAAGTGAAAGCATTTGTTTAGGATATTGTATGGGGATATCTTTAGAACTTTCATCTCCTCACTGGCAAGAGTGATGTAAAAAAACCCACCCAGCATGAAAATGAAAATGAAAAAGGGTTAGCACGTGACACACAACTTATTAAAAGCCAATTTAAGAAGAACTTGCTTTAAAGATCACAAAATCTTATCTTCTGTCATAACTGAAATATAACTGGCTCATTTCTACATCTGAGGTGTGAGCTGCATTTCCATTAGAGGAAAAATAAAATGGATATACAAACATAACCAATTTCATTCTGATTATCCTGGGTTATCTGTTTGATTTTAAAGACAACTGAGACACACCTAATTACTATTTTCTTCAACATAGCAGAGATGGGCAGGGGGTGTAAAACCAAAGCTACCTCTGACTACAGTTAAGCAATATTGCCCCAAACCCATAAAGTTTACATGCCCACTTCATAAAATGAGTCAGTAAACCACTGCCAGGAAATGGCTTCTGGTGTGTGAGCAGAAGAGCACATCTTATGTCAATGATCACCAGACAGACAACAAAAAATAAAAACCAATAGGATGACAACAGGTCAGCAAGACATCAAGCAAGGTTAAAGGCCAACTTCCTCTCCAATTTCACTCCCCAGTTAGGGCTACCACAGGCAACCAAGCAAACCCATGTGCTCAGGAGCCAGAGCTCTGACTATCCTGTGAAAATCCCTTCCCCTGCCAAGCTGCAGCCAGGGCTCCTGCTGGGGGCACTTGAAACACCAGACTGAGGAACCCTGAAAAACTGTTTCAGTCCTGGTAAGGGCAGCACCACCCAGAACTTCCAGGCAGAAAGGACACCCCAGTCTGAATCTGAACAGTTTGGTTTTCAGTGGAGAGCTGGGCACACAGCTGGCAGCTCAAGGGGATTGACAACAGGCAGAGGGCAAAGCACACAATCACCCACAGCTGCCCAGAGACAACCACAGAGCAAGGATTCCCCCACTTCAAAACAAGCCTCCACATTTCCTGGGCAGGAAAGGGCAAGAAAGCTCTCCTGGAGCTTTGCAATCTAACACCAACAATTTAGGCCTTGATCATAAAAACCTTGGTTTTCCTCTCTGCTACAGAGCCTATTTTTGTATTTAATGACTATTTACTCTAAACAGAGTACCTAATAAAATATATATGAGAAAGTTTTGGGGCAAGGCCTGAGGATTAGGTTTACCAGTATTTAGTGGCTTGGGATTTTCTCTCTTCCAGAGCTGCATTCCTTCCCTCAACATCCCAGTTCAGCAAATACTGATTTATTTTTTGCTAAATTGTGTTTAGTCAGAGTTGTAGCGAGGGCAACTTGGTTTTGCTGCTCCAAAACACGCTGCTTGATAATTTAAGGCCTCCTTGAGCATGAAAACTGCGAATACCACTCTCCTATCTTCCTAACAGTGCCAAATCCAGATATTCCTAGGTATATTTAAGCCTAAAGTTCACTTCAGAAAACAATTCTATGCTTTAGTTAATTTTAATTCTTTAGGAAGGAGAACCCCTAAACCCAGTGTTTAGTTCTGCAAATTAATATAAAGATGCAGCTGGTTCTGTGTGAGAAGGGGGTAAACATTATGACCAGAACTGTGGAAAATTTTAAGCAATGCAGAAAACTTTCAGTGATGGCACATTTTTGAAAAATGCTGTTACAGCTATCAGCTTTTACTTTGCTGCTACCTGTTAACTCCAACTCAGAAAAAACAAACCACAGTCCCAGCTGGAACTTTACCCCTGAAGCATCACCAGGTGCAATACAAACCATTGTACCTGACACCAGGCTGTATATGGCTCCATAACATGCCGCAAACGGGAAACCCCCTCTTCCAATTCTGTTTTGGGATTCTCCACATATTTAGTCTCACGAGCTGGGGAGGAGTACAGTGACAGCTGTGAATATTAGCAAACAAAACGTTAAAAACAAAGGTGTAATTGTGTAAGTAGGTCTTCAGGGCATGAACAGTCTAAGCAGAGAACACCTAACACTGTGCTTACTACATAAACAATGCATAATAAAAATTCACACAGCTCTGAGACAACCATTATGAGCAAAGTTTAATTATACAGCACATAATTATGATGAAGATGACTTCTAACTGCTATACAATTAATTCAGAGATGCTATATGATCCAAGTCACAAGTTATAAATTAATATTAAACTGGTTTAATAACACACAACATAATTGTGAAAAATGTTTCCCACCTTAATCAGCACTTCTGGTTCCCAGTTAACATACTGAATGTACTAGAAATGACAATCAATCATTTTCTATATACGCACAAGGCATCATTAAAGAGCCTAAGCAGCTTCTAACAAAGGTAACATCCAACACACATGTGCCTGTTTGTTACTGAGCAGGAAAATGGTCCAACATCCCAACCTTTGGTCATTAACCACATCAGCAACTGACAGCATTAATGGCACCCTGGCACTGAGCACAGAGGAACTGTAATGAGCAATGGGCACCTTCACATAATAAATGCTAAACCACCCTGTTTAGGGTTTAGAATCACCACATGTACTACAATTATCTAAGCATATTTGAAACTGTATTCCATTAAAAAAAACCCTGAGTTTGTACTGTTGAACAGCAAAGCTCAGAACAAAACCTATTAAAATTTCTAGCAGTTTATATACTATACAGATGTTCAGTAAAAGAGCTTATATTTTACACCATATTTATTATAATCTGATGATGACAAGTATTGCTGCATTAAAATGTAGCTAGCTCTCTTTTCAAGATCAGCTATGTCATAATTTAAAAAGCTGCTAACCATAACATAATACAAAGTTACAACAAATTTATCCAAAAATTTGGTAACTTGTGCACCTGGATTTCCCATAATACTTTGAAAGATGAGGATTTTCAGCCTCACTTCCCTAGGAAACCTGGTCATCCCTGGCAATCACAGCCACAAGCTGAACTTTGATCCCGTTGGATAACCTAACAGCAATGCCTGGCACGGGGACAGAAATAAGGAAATTCCCATATATTTTATGAAACTAGACAGCTGACACATAGAGATCCAAACTAAGAGCCTGTGAATGGCAGGAAAGGCAGCCAGAAGTCCATGGCTTGCACATTCTGCTGAGCTGGAGCTGATGGCAAGCCCATTACTCAGCAGACATGAGCTCCAGGCTGCTGCCTCAGGGCTGACTCAGGCCAGCAGAGGCTGGGCCCAGGCTGAGGCTCCCAGGAGCCCCGTGCAACTGGGGCTCCTCTCAGTCTGCTCAAGGGAACTGCCACCTACGTGTGCACAACACCAGTCTGGTTTAGTTCTTATGGGACATCACTTTCGGTTGGGTTGAAGTACTCAAAACTTTTAAACAACTGCATGCTCTCATGCCTATAAAGCTGGATTTTGTTATGAACTACTTATTTTGATTTTTTAGTGTCGGAGACTTTTAAAAGCCCATGTTAACAATGTTGCCGAGTCTACAGTTTAACAGGGTATTTTAAGGCTCTACTTATAACCAAGACATTTGTAACATCTTAAAGAAATGAAAACGTAACAGGTATTACCACTACTTATTGTATTTGTTGTTGCTTAGGTCTGAATACTGTGAGGAAAGCAAAACTGATAAAATTTCTGCAGGCTGCTATGATGGATTCAAAATATTGCCAGACAAGAATTTCGATAATAAAAAAAGAGAATATTTTTAGAAATAAAACATTCTGGTTCACTGTTTTAGTGGAGAACATAAATGAATTTTTATTAGAATTTACCAACACTACTTACAGTAAAAAGTAAGTGGTATTATCTGTATAAAAAAGCAAAGAAAAGATTCCTGTGGACTTGAAATATAGCCATAAGTAAATCTACAAACACGAAAATGTAATTTCTGAATGAAGAGTAACAGGCTTTAATGTAGGAAAAATATTTTACACACAAGCAAGCCTGGCCCTATCAAGTGAAGAACATCAAATGCCATGCCCAGGTAAAAGCAAAACTGTACAGACATCTCTGTTGAGGAAAACTGAGAAGCAGATTTAGAGCCATGAATACAAAAGGTGACGAGATGTACCTAAAAAATGCTTTCACATTTTTCAGAATTCTTTAGATAGAAGAGCACTAAGAATTCTTTAGATAGAAGAGCACTAAGACTCTAACCACACTTACCTCCTCAATTTTCAGCAACTCCTTTTTGGAAGTCTTCTCTGAAGAAGCAGCATAAACCTGGACAGAGAGCAAGCCCAGGCTGACAGGGGTGGCCCCCAGCCGGATTACCTGGAAACATTAGCGAGAAGAAGAACATCATAATGTGCAAACAAAACTGCAACGTGTCTGAACACATCCAGGCACACAATGTGTATGTCCCTCTACATGGTACAAAGGGATCTCAGTAGATGCTTGGACATTAGGAGAAAGGAGGGTCAGCAGTACACAATCTAATGCTCTCAGGCACTGATATGGTAACATCTAAATCACTCAGGTGGTAATTGGAAAAGCCTAAGGCTAAAGGAGGCAGTAGAAATAAATGCTAACCTCATCAGTTTTCATCTCACAAAAAAGATCTGGTTTTCTCTAGTTTAAAGTAATTTTTGTATTAACTTTCTCAGTTTAGATAGCAAGATTATAGTCATATTTTAAACAACTTTGTGTATGCCCATAATATCTCAATTTTTCCACAGTTAGTACCAAGAAGTTCAGTGTTTTGCTTCTACCTAATATCTGCACATAGATTTAGCAAAACAAGGAGACCTACAGCTATAAATACCAGAACAAGATCAATGCTTTCTAAGAATTTTAGGAGTGTCTCCTACTTTCTCTAAGAAACATTAATTACTTGACTGTTTTTTGAATACTTAAAATCAATCCAATCACACAACACAACCACCATGAGTAAGGTGGATATAGTTCTTCCAATATTCAGGACCTATGCTAAACTGAATTTCTTAATGGGAAAGTCTGCTTCAACTTAAAAAAACAGAAGAAAAAAAATCTTAGCTGCAGAGTAAATCAAGATGCCCAGAGAGCATTTTCCAGCAAATGCACATCTTTGTTAACAGCAAAGTTAAACTCCAGAAATGTCAGTTGAAATGGGAAAGTTTTCAATGTCTTGTACTCCTGTTACTGCTCAGGGAAACGTGCAGAGTTACAGCAGCCTGTGTTTTGCTGGATCAGGTTACAGCTGGAGTGGATCTAACACCGAACTGGAGGCGTCTGGCTCCTCTCCAGCACCGCTTCCCAGAAGTCCTGCTGCTCACCTTTCCCTAGCTTTGGTGGCCGGAGGCTCCCACCGTGAGGCAATTCACCTGGCCAATTTGGCAAAAGATTAATCCTGCAAGAGAAGGGAGAGCTTTGTGCGGGTCAGCAAACGGAGCCCTTCCATGAAACAGCCTGACAAGCACCACAGGAGCTGTGGGGACAGGGGTGAGAAAGGAGAAGGCAGCAAGGCCTCTTCCTTTCCACAAATAGCAGGGTCTGTGGCATTGACCTAGCTGCTTGTGGCACTGAAGCCGTGGTCAAACCATCCCTCCTCCATGCTGTCGTGGTGGTAACTGGCCCAGCCACGGCACAATTGCTCATTCTGGCTGTTGCAGAACTGTTAGAAAAACAGCTTTAAAATTATCCACACAACATCAGCTTATTGTAGGCAGTCAAGCATTTGCAGCTTAAATTTCTTCAACTGCCTTGCAGGTGGAACATTTTAATAAATGTAACCAATAGACTCCTCAAACTAGAAATTGGACTATATAGTTGTCAAACTTCCTGAAAATGTTGGTTTAGGTGTAGAGAAACAGCACACAAGAACTAGGTCACAGGATTCTCTTCTGAAAGACATAAGGGATCTGATGGGTCAAAAGGTATGGAAAAACTTGCTTAAAATGGAAGTTTTTCCTTGTCTAAATGTATGGACTCATTACTAAATCACTATAAATGAAACACCACAATGACTGGATCAGCTGTTTCACAGCCAAGGAAAGACAAGGATAATCTTTAATAGTGTTTGCTTAAACACTTTTCACATACTTCCATTAGCCAGGACAAAAACAAACGCTACTAACCATTAATAGCTGTGGAGTTTAATTCCTCAATCTTTCCTTTTTTCACTGCAAAACTGTTCTGTCACTGAAAAGGCAAAAATCTAAATGCATTTTCTTTCAAAAATATGTTTTCAAACAGTGTAAATGGTGCTGAGTGTCACCAGTAGAAACAGTAAAACCAAATGTTTTAGATATTTCAGATTTTTCTATAAAGACAAAGGCTGGAAGCACCTGGGTTTCACAAAACAGTATTAGTGATCACAGAACTACTCAGACTGAAATGCTGACTGTTTATATTATCAAGATAATGAAGTGCAGACATTTTCCATTGGTTTTAACTTTTAACAAAATGAAACCAACCTCTGAAAGTGCAAGTTGAATCTCTTAAATGTGCTGTTCAAGTCATACTGCAATGGTCTCCTACATCAGCTGCCTCATGGGACAGACAGAACTGCTGCTGAAATACGGCATATTTGCATACACAGAGGTATTTGGGAGTATGAAATATCAACTGCTGTACTTTTTGTTTCCAAAACTCCCTTTAGGATCTCATTTTTGAATTCCATACTAATCACATATTACTAATCCAATTGCTTTAGTAAAACATTTTGACTGATTGAGCTGTGCCTTCAGTCTGCCAGGCTTACAGCCACTCAGTATCAGAAAACCAGAGCCAACATTCTTTTCTATTGGCAATGCTCTGCAGTTATTTTAAGCAAAAAAGATACATTTACTCCTCTCTAGCTAAGAATTCAATTTTATCTTTAGACACCAGATAGGAAAAGCTTGAGCATACTTTTGAGAAGGCTGATACTGGTCCTAAAGTATGAAAATACTTCATTTTTCTCACGTTTTTTGATTCTTCCTTCTATTTCTCAACCCAAACAATAAAAACAAAACCAAAATCCAAAATCTTGAACACTCCTGTCCCTGAAGCACAAATATCCTGGACACAAAGCCACCTTCCCTTTGGCTCTCGGAGGCACAACATCAGGTTGGCCTGAAGCACCTAAATCCTCACTGGCTGTGTAAAAGTTTTAATACACTAATATACATAGTGCCTAAATGCACAGGCCCACAGATAAACCCTCTAATGGCAATTATGGAACTCTCAATGATTCCAAGCACAGAATTCCAACATTAAACCACAAAAAGAACAAGGAATTCGTGACAAGAGCAGAGCAAGCAAGGGCTCAGCACACCAGTACCACAGACTCACAGAATTGTCAGGGTTGGAAGGGACCTGTGGAGCTCATCCAGTGCAATCCCCCTGCCGAGGCAGGGCCACCTGGAGCAGTGACACGGGAACATGTCCAGCTGGGTGGGCTTTGGATGCCTCCTGGGCAGCTGTTCCAGTGCTCTGCCACCCTCAATGTAAAGAAGTTCTTCCTCATGTTGAAATGGAACTTCTTGTGTTTCAATTGTATGTTAGTATTTGGTATACTCAATATATTGATATCTAGAGACATTGTCAATATTTCACACGGAAAATGGTACCAAAGAAAATGAATATCAAGAGCGGAGCATCACCAGGTTTTGGTGGCTTGGTTTTTGGTTTTGTTTTTTTAAAGCAAGCAGCCGCAACAGCGATCTGACTGGCACAGAGCTCGCTTTTAGCCTGATCTGGGGCTGCTCTAGTCGGAGGCAAAGTCCTTTGAGACAGCGAGAGCCGGACCGTGCTTTCCGCAGGTTCCACAGACAACCTTCAGGCACTAAAAGGGAGACTACAAGATCGAACTGACACTTTGAAGCGACAACTGCCCGAACCCGAACTCTGCGATAGCACACTGCAAAGAAGGAATGCGATCTGCACGCACCGATCCGCACTCTGGCTGCACCCCAGAAGCGATTCTAAGTCAGGACTGTGCCTCTGCCCATGCAACACGGAGGGCACGCGGTTCCGAAGCGCTAAAAGGAGCGGTTAAGCAGCTGCAAGGAGCGCGGCACCGGGAGCCTGCGGAGAGCACAGGGCAGAGCGGGGAGCCCCGAGCGCTGCGGGCCCGGCCCGCCGGGGACCCTTCCTCACCTTGAACATGGCGGCGCCGGGCGCGCGGCGACGGGGCGATGGCGTCACCGCGGCGTGACGTCACGCGAGCAGCCCCGCCCCGCCCCGCTGCAGGCACCGCCCGGGAAGCGGCGGGGTCCGCGCGCTCCTTCGGGAATGGCGCCCCAGGGCTCGCGTGGGACTAACGTGGCGCCGAAAGCGCTTACACACTCGCCCTCAGCCCCGCGGCATGGCTCCGTGTGTTACCCTGCAGCCTTTATAGAGAAGGTTCGGCCGCTCAGAGATCACAGGATCACGGAATCAGTTTGGAAAAGACCTCTGAGGGCTTCGAATCCAGCCTGTTACGGAACACCCCCCCTGTCAACCAGACCAGGCACTGAGTGCCACGTCCAGCCTTTCCTTAACCCCCCCAGGCACAGTGACTCCATCAGCAGTCCATTCCCATGCCTACTCACCCTTTGTGTGAAGAAATTCTTCCTGATGTCCCACCCAACCCTTCCCTGGCACAGCTGTGTCCTCTCCTGTCGCAGAGGAGACCGAGCCCCAGCCGGCCGCCCCCTCCTGCCAGGGAGCCGGAGAGGGCGATGGAGGCACCCGAGCCCCTTTACCCGGCTGGACAGCCCCGGCTCCCGCAGCGGCTCCTCACAGCGCCCCTGCCCCAGGCTCTCCGCCGGCTCCACTGCCCCTCTGCCGGAATAACGTGGATGGCTGTGCTGGTTCTGCCTGGGGTAGAGTTAATTCTCTTCACAGCAGCTGTGTACTGGTTTAGTGCTGAACACAGGGTTGATAATACAACCCTGTATTTGTTACTCGTGTGCTGAAGACAGAATATCCCTTTCGTCACCTGGGGATACCTGTCCCAGCTGTGTCTCCTCCCACACACTCCCAGCCCCTCACCAGCGGGGCAGTAGGAAAAGCATTAAAAGCCTTGGCTCTGTGTAAGCCCTGCTCAGCAACAATAAAAACATCTCTGTATTATCAACCTGTGTTCAGCACTAATCCAACACACAGCCCCACACCAGCCACTGTGAAGAGAATTAACTCTACCCCAGCCAAGAGCAGCACAATGGGGCTAGTGTATGGATAGGGTTCTGTGCCTTTCTATCTCCTATTAAAAATAATAATAAAAAAAGGACTATTTTCTCAGTATTTTTACACTTTTCATCTCTGCATCCCCTGGGGCATCTCCCAGCTCACTTCAGTGAGTGCAAGTTTTTCTGCTCACATCTGCACCAAGGCAGGATCTTGTGTACATCCCACAGTGACTGACTTGTAACTCAGTGGGAGATGAATATCAGAAATGAGGAGTGCTAAATTTCTGTCAGAAAATGGACTTGGAACAGGCTGCCCAGGGAGGTGGTGGAGTCACCATCCCTGGAGATGTTCAAGAAACATAGTTTCTTGGAAAAAAGCTAATATTGATTTTAGAATATGAATAGCACCATGTTAGCCCTAGAAAACGTTGTTAGAATGTTAATGCAAAAGGTGAATCACCTGAAGAACATGGTAGCAAACACTTCATCAGGAACAGTACTGTGGAAAGACAGCCAAGGTGGGCACCCTTGCACGATTTTCTTTGTGATGATAATTTTTGTTGTTCCCTCTTAAAATTCCTACATTTCTTTACTGCAGATTCTTTATAGACCTAACAGAAGCAGCTACAGCAGGAAGAAGTTTAACCACTGCATTGCAGAACTGGGCAATGCTCCTTAACAGGCAAATTAATGGGACAGCAGAAATACCATGAACAAATGGTACAAGATGAGCTCCAGTACCCACAGACAATACTGGTATTTTATTATGGATTTGGTTATAGAGATTTTAGCATGGAAAAGTTAAACCTAAAAGGTACCTAAATGACCAATCAGTGAGGAACACTAACTGCCCTCTTTCTCCATTGCACCATGCTTTGCACAATCAGTTACATTTACAGAATATAAGCCAGAGTGAGGCAAATGTTTATGGAAAACTGATTTTGCAGCATTTTGTGGAGGTTTTGTCAGGATGTGGAGTGATGGTGTAGTTTGCAAAGCACTCACACTTCTTGATGCAGTTTAATAATAATTCTCAAGGAGTTTGAGAAAGAAAATGTTCAAAGCTCAAAATTACAGGTGAGCTCACTAGAGGAGTGATGACATCAAGGTGAATAATGGTACCTGCCCTGGTTAGTTCTCAACCAAAGCAAAGTCCCATGCCATGGGTAAGATCAACTGTTCCTCAATTTTTGCAGGGGGAAGACATAAGAATATTTCAAATACACTGTCTTTTTAGGTTTGATACATGAACAGTAAAGAAAATTCCAGTTCTTTCTGGACATAAAACGGTGTAAATGTTACAAATATATACAAATATGTGTTTTTGCCATCAATTTATATGTAGTGGCTATACAGCAATTATTAATACAATTATGTAACACAGATATAAATATCTAAAGAACAGCTGGTTGTTTCAAAAAAACTGTATTCCAAATAATTTTATTAGCTCAGGCATCTTCAGTGCACTTCTTTCATTAATGTGGATATCAATCTTTAAAATTACCGCTAGACTGATTAAAATAAATGGGAAACCTTTGTAGAGAACAATACAAATATATTTGCTTTCATGTAGGAGTATTCTTCTCTTATACTGGAGGAGGTTGTCCCTGCCAAATGTCCCTGGGACAAGGATAATATATGCCACAATGGATTATGCACAGTCCAAAACACTGTCAGACAGGCTTAAAAAGGAGCTGAAGTTTCTGCTGCTGAGGCCACAGAATAAAGAGGTTTGGCATGACTGACTCCTGGCTGTTTCTAATGTAAGGACCTCTAGCAAATTTCAGTTTGATTTTGCATGCCAGTATTTTTAGAAAATTGGCTTTTCTAAACACTTGTGAAAGACACATTTCCCTCAGAAAACTTCAGCTCAGAGAAGTTTGAAAATGTCACCACAGTTCATAAACTATGTAATCACAGGCAGAAATACAATTTAAGGAACTTGATCTCTAATCCAATGCCTTAGGCATTATGGTCTGAGCTTTCATAATGTTGTATTAGATTGCTTGTTTACAGTTTATTTTTTGGTCAGGAAAATAAGATCTGTCTTTTACTACTAATACACTTACAGTTCTTTGCCATAGATGTATAATTGTAGGGAAAAATTTGATTTGCTGCACTTTAATGTTAAAATATGAGTGTGTAACATCTGTCCATCAAATACCAATGAAGTTACCTACTCACACTGATTACTGGAAAACATTGTCATTCTGGAAGGCTGGTTTATTTTGATGTTCTGCTTCATGATAAATCTTCGTTTATATTAAAAAAAACAAACAACTCCAACGTCCCCCATGTTTTTCCATGCACTTTTTCTCATTAAAACAAATTATTTTTAAAAATACCATGACTTGTCACTACAGTTTTGCCAGCCTGTTCAGAATTGGGTTTTGATGTCTTGCAATTCCCCCTCTTAGAGCTTTTTGTTTGTGTTGTAAGTGGAAAGAATGTTGTTTGGCAGATCTCTCTTCAAGGTCATTGAAAACATGTAGTTAATAGGAAATACACAACCACAAGGGCTCCAGTAAATTCAGTTTCAGCTGTTAAGCAGCTTCACCCAATGCTGTGAGGCTCGAAGTGCCCACACAAGGCACAGGGGGAGGGTCATGGCAGGCACACAGCGTTGCTGGGCGGGTCTGCAAAGCCATGATCAATTCCTCAGGTTCCTGTCACTTTTAGCACGCATTTGTTAGGCAGCTAACTGAACTGGCTTTTATTGGGTGCAAGATACACTTTTCACAATGCCTTTGTGAAGGGGGAGTAGTTTGCATGTCCCTAAGAATACCCCTTCATCCTTTCTACTTCATTCACTTCCGAAATAAAAACAAAAACAAACCAAAATTGAACAGGCTTTTGTATTTAATGATACCACATCTTACTGAGAGTGAAACTTACCCCGTGCTTTTTCTTTTCACAGCTAAGGTGGGTCATTCTTCGACGTTTGTCAATGGCACTTTATTGGAAGCTACAGGTCTGAAGTCATACATTCAGAAGGTAAATTGGCTGTTGAGAACAGATGCCATTGCAGAGCTATTTGTGAGTTCCCACTGACCTACCTTTAACTGCAGCAAAGGCTTTACTGCATTCACATCTGAGGTAAACGAGGACGAATTTCAGCACCTGTTTTCTCACCAGCTTTGTCACATTTTGACAGCATCCAAAACACACTCTGTGCTTTCCAAATAAAGATTCTATAAAATAAGACAAGAGGCAGGTAGAAGAGAGACATACATAATGCAAAAACCCCAGTATAACCCAACTGCATCTATTTCATTTTTGATATACCATGGTTAAAAAACCCAAACGTTCCTTCCCTGATTCAAATCCTTGGCTTCTTGCTGCAGCCACCAGTAGCTTTGGTTCCTCATTTTCCAGCTACTCCTTCCAGCTGCAGTGAATAATTCTTCTGTCATTCTATCAACAGGTTGTTGATACCACCAACAGAGATGTGTGGATTGCCTAGTCAAGCACAGGTAACAGGCTACCAGTAGCAGTGAAAATACAAACAGCTTTTTGATGCCCTTAAATACTCATCACAACAAAATCCAACTCCTCTCAAAATTCAAGTGCACCTCAGATTTCAGTTGAACAGGATACATTCTGGAAATCAACTGAGGCTAGAAGATGAAAGGTCCTGCATGTGTTGCCAGTCTGTATATATTTTGTGCATGATTTTTTTTTACCTTAAAAATTATTTTCACAGTAATCCCTAATTTCTTAGTAAGGTGATGTGAATAGCTTTACCTAATTTGCCTGTAAATGTACTGATTTACATATATCATAAATATGCATGCAGAAATGTAGTACATTATTTACCTAAACAAGTTTCTAGGTCTACCAAATAATTTTCAATTAAAGGTACACATTCCTTCTGGAAGCAAAATGCCCTTTCTGGGACATAACCTGATTGTGCAGAGCACTCCTTAGTCAGGAAGTCCTTCTGCAGTTCCTTGCTCTGTGGTACCAAGGCATTTGTTCAGGCTGGGTTTGCACCTCTGCATTCCTTTGCCTCATATTCATCAAACCCCATCATATCTGGTAGCTCCCACTATTGCTTCCTTTCTAGGAGCATTTGCCACAGGGGAGCAACAGCAGCCTTACACAAGCTTAGTGCTGAAGTGCATTTAGGAAACTCTAGGACAGGTTTCTCACAATCACTAATGAAAGCAGTCATTTAGATTATTTCCCCTAATGATCCCTTACCTGTTTAACACACTTCACCCCCTACTTCTCCTCTTGTGACACCACTGATGCCTACTCCCACTGCCTCTGGAGAAGGGCCATGGCTGGAATGACTGCAGCTCACGGTGCAGGAACTGAGGGGGCACAGCCTGACAGACTCTTTACTTTAACTGCTTCTATCCAGTACAGCATTTGAAACTACCTCCTCAGACTCATAAATTAGTACAATATGATGCTGGCACACTAAAAAACAATGTCTTAGCTTGCTTTGGCTCTTGTATAGATGAGAAAAATGTCACATTGCTCAAGTGTGATCAAATAGGTTCTCCCTCCCCTCTGCATGTAGCAATGCAGGCTACCACACAGGCCCAGAAACTGGGTGTTACAAATAGGAGCAACTTTGCTGAACATCAAGAGTGGCAATTTCATGAACTGAAAAGCCTGAGGGATCAATCCATTGTTACAGAAAATGGGAATATGAAGCAGGTAAATTGTATGTCTGGTTCCAGGCATTATCTCTGGAGGATATTGGATTATTTCCATCCGCAGCAGATGCATAAATCATCAAAAGTTAAAGTACTGGAAAATTGCTAACCCATCCAGCCACTTTAATGTGTTCTGCCCTGCTTTGAACAAGGCTGCAGATCTGAGAGCAGATCTCTCTGTGGCTTTCTACTCCGGTTTAACAAGTTTAGCAAAAAATACATTCTTGTAATTGATTTTTACCATGGGAAAAATAAAAATCTCTGCACAGCAAAGCTAGGACAAAACTAAAATTGAGAAACTCTGATCACTTTTTAAGGAGCATAAGTTCTGCAGAGTACAGTTGGTTATTATTTGGGTGTTAACAATTTGGTACTGAGATTTCCTTGGCTAAGGTATTTAGTTTATTTAACTTACATAGAGGTCAATCTCATTCCCCTTGTTTTCAGAGAACAGCACTGAGCCAAAATCCACCTCTTTCAGAAAACAGCTAAAACACTTCCAAGAAGGTTTTTAATTGGATCAGTTCCCAACTTTAAGACCATGAAAATTCATTCAGCTAAAAGCTACAGTTCAGTTAATTATCATCACCTTTTGTTTTCTTCTGACTACATAATGCTTTGCAGTGCTTTGGATAATCTGTCAGGAGAATGACTAGGAAAGTTATTACTTGACAGTAACTTCCTGATTGCAATTAAATGAACTCTAAATCCACAGGAGAAGAAATATACAGATTTTAAAAAAAGCTTTTGCCCCTTGAAACATCTTCTTCTGAAACTGGCATTTTGTATTTTATTATAGTAAGTTAAAATTCAGCTCTTGGTATCAAGTTGCTACCTGTGTTAGATGAAAAAATCCTTGCAGAACTACCTGTAAGAGCTAGAGGAAAAAGTGAGAGCATGTGTGACACAAGGCAAATCCAATGGAACATCTTCAGTTGACCAAGGACACCTAAGGAACTTGGACTCTTCCTGGGCATAAATTTGCCATGAGGGCTTTCTGAGAGGTGGAGAATGATAGCAGAGCAACTCCTTGCTTTGCAGGAGTGAAAATAAAGATCATCTCTATACCAACATGGGGGAAGCACTAAAGGCATGCCTTCCATCGACACCAGAAGCACAATCTCATGCATTTTGTATGACTTGGACAATCTGGGAGGGTAAACACAAGAGGAACACACTGACCACATTAGAATTCTTACCCTGAAGTGACAGAACTTGAACACAGAGGAAATACTTGGTTTCTGTTGGCATGATGTAATTCCTTTGACAAAGAAAGGATGGTAAAGTCAGAAAGTCTCAATAGCACTCAAGTACTATTGATGTAAACAGACCCATACCATGCACAATTCACTACAGGAAAGAAAAGATTCTCACACAGAAAAAAAAATTACACGGTGTAACTCAAACTTGTGAGATGAAACACATGACAAAATCCAAACAAAGTCCAAACAATGTTTAGAACATGCCTGAGGACGTATGGAAAAGGCTGTGGGAAAGGAGGCTGCCAGTTTAAGCCAAAGACAGACATAGTTGTCTGGTAAAATTAAATAGTGCAATATAAGGGTTAACCATTAAAAGCCTTCTACCTCATTAGAAAACAGATATTTTATTCAGCACCACTTATTGAACAACATTTATTTGTAATACAGGAGAAATGCTACCAAGGGTGACACCACCAGGAGACATCTGAAGGCATCAGATACACAGCAAAGAGTATTTTTTAGTTCCTTTCTATACTACATACCATCAATCTAGAATGTTTGGTGCTCAGCACATGATGTTAATGCTGGCATTCATTGCAATGGGTAGATGACTGACCAGTCACTGCAGGCTTTACCAGGCATCATGATGAGGTTTATTTTTACCTGTAAACATTGCCCACAGCACCTGTCAGCACAACTACAGAAGTGAATATAGAAGTGGAAAGTGTTCATGAAAACAAGAAACTGAAGCTGCCTTTACACATTCTTCCTACCCTCTTCCTTGAATGAAGGTTTTGCACATGCCAAGAAAGTTGCCTTGGTCCAGGTGGTCCTTCAGTTAAAGGATGACACTGAGCCATCAGGAAGCCATCAGGATTTGACAGGCTAGAGGCTGGCTAGGGGATTATGTATCCACAAGAGTATCGTGGACTCAAAGTACAGAACTGATACAGAATCTGTGCAATACCCAAAGCAACACTCTGCCTTGCCATATTATAAAGGTAATGGATTCAAAAAAAGAAACAAATAAACAAACAAAAAAACCCAAACACAAAAAGCAGAACCCCAAAACCCCAACCTATAACAAAGGGGGAACAGCTGTTGAAATTAAGAATTTCATGTCAACAAGAATAATTTATAGCAAAGAATATAGAAAGCAGTCACCAAATAAGCCCTTTGCCAAAATAACATTAATTTCATACCATACAAAACAAATGAACACAGATTACTAACTACTGTCAAAACTAAGGCCACATATTAAACAAAACAAAATGAAGAATTTGGTATGAACCAGTCAAAATGTGAGAGCTCTTAGTGAAATAATGGGAACTTTGTTGGAGATGCCTGATGAACTATAGAGGTGCTAACAAGTAAAGTCAGGCATTGTGACATCTTAGAAAGAAGGTATTGCCAAAAATTCAACCTGGCTCACTGAGAAGGGAAATTTAAAAGGCAAATGAAAACAAATGTAAATAATATTTACAGTGTGAAAAGATTGTCATCTTCCACTGTGTCAGTCTAATACATTTAGTCTCCTTTTGAACTCAAAACGGGGACATATCACAATTAAAAGTGGCCCTTCCTCCCTTTAATTCATCCACAGCATTCTCCCATTAAACAGTATCTGTGTAAGATGAAGAAGTTACTAAAAAAGGAGAAGAAGGAGGAGGGGGTGGGGAAAATTACTTTATGCAAATGAAGTTTAAAGTAATTTGAATTATTAAAATAAAATTAAAATGCTATTTTAGAACTCAATATTGAAAAAAAATAAAGACATCACAGCTATTTTCAAATATTCTTGACAGCAGACTTTTAAACCAGGGGCTTTGATCTGAGAGAGACTTGACAAAATAGTGACAGAAAAAGTAAAAGTGTGGCAGTGGACTGACAAGGAAGGCTTTCATCAGACTGCTTGAGAAAATAGGATTATAACCTGTTTTACCTGCCCTCCCACCCTGCTCCTCCTCCCTGGTACTGAATGCTGATCTGACACTTGAATCCTGAAATGAAGCTTCCCCCTCCTGTTACAGGAAATGTTAGGAAGTATAACCTGGCCTTGGGGCACTCTGATGCACACCTGCTCTGGGAGCCCCTCTCTCCTGGCTGCTGACCAGCACCAAAGGCTGCCCTGGCTGCTCAGCCTTGGCAGTCTGAATTCAGAACTCCACACCAGGGGACAAACGTGACAACCAAGTCAACAGCAAACATTCGTTCAAGCCTGAAATGCAGAGTGAACAGATAAACACACTACAGCGATTAAGACTGGGAAGACTGAAATACAGCTAAAGAGAAGAGCTTGAAGTTGCTTAAGCACATCCAACTTGATGGGACAACTTTAACAAAATCTTACATAGACATTGCAGTAAGACAATTTTGAAGAGTTGTTTAACTGAGTCATCTCTGAAGTCCTGGAGAAGATAATCCAGGTCCACTACATTTTTGAGTACTACAAAGTTTACACAAGAGTGTTTAAAGATTAAAAATATTTTATTTACACTTTTCTTTATACACATTTTATACATTTTTTTCAGCTTGAAACCCAAACAGAGCACATATGCAAGTCTGAGCATACTGTATCCATAGCAAGGGAAAATTACTTTCTGCCAAAAAAAAAAAAAAGACAAGAAAAAAATGCTTTAAAACAGTTAAAAAGAGGCAATTCTTAAATTATCTAAATAAGTTTATAGCAGTCCTAGGGTAATCATTAGACAGGTAATCCAAATGTATATATGAGGACATATACATATAATTTTGATTTTCTATAGGAAAAGTATTTCCAAAAGCTAGACACAAACACAGTACAGTTTGAAAATAACTTTTCCTGTTAACTTATCAAATACATTCTCTTCAATACAAACAATCTGATACTGTACACTGGAATTGTGGGATATTATAGTGGAATTGAAATCTCCAGCATATAATAATTTATTTTAGAAAGATCTACAAAAATAACAATATATAGGGAAAAATATTTAACATAAAAACATAATTCACTCTTCCCTTCACCTTCTCCAACACTGACATAAAAGTTAGGTGGGTCCCACTGAGGTAATAAAAGCCCCCTAAATATAGCTAACTTTACAGTCCTACAGAGCACTTCATTTCCTAGACTTACAGTAAGATTTTTCTACCAGAGCCATAAATAAAAACTATCTGCAAAGAGAAATTATTTTCCCCTAGCTAGCAACATAATATTAATCCAATAAGTATTTAAAATTGATTTTGAAAGCTATTTTTAAAAGATTACATAAATTGAACTTAGAGAAGTGTAAAAAAATTAGTAGAGGGACACACAGGAAAGCTGTGCTCAAAACAAATTAGTTTTTATGCCACCTGCCACATACAACTATGTTTTATAAAGTTTACCCACACAAAATGGAAATTTTCAAGTTACCAATACAGATGCAAAAGTAGTCATTAGCATTTATTTTAAGCAGCTTTTAGTTGTTTAACAAACACGAAAATCTCAGAATGTTAGCTACAGGACACCAGCAAGCTCTGTTTAAATAAAGAATGTGTTTTCCAGTTATGTTCTTTCCTTCTCTCCTTCAGTAAGCCCTGCCATGTGTGACAGATGCTTATTCACCACCTATATATATTCTTTTATTAGCTGGAGAGCAGGAAGGATGTTTTCTTTGATGGCCCCAACCCTAGAAACTCTTAAGCACAGGCTTAGTAACACATGTGCTTACATGTTTTCTTTAAAGTACCTTAAGAGTTTTCTGTTTCTTTGCATTGGACTATTCACATACGGGAAGTCCACATCTGAAGTGTTAAAAGAATATAGGGCCCAATTCACTGTTTATTTTTTTAAGAAAAAGCATATTAAAAAGGCAAAATACCTCTACAAATGCAACTACTTCTAAAAAGATTTGACATATGCAGGCTGACACAAACCACAGGTTTATTTTAAAGAACTGTTAAGTGTCTCCCCACAATGCTTACTTACTCTCCCTTTGCTGAAGAATGGACATCATGAGTTAAGCAATGGGGTTTTTTACATCAGTTTCAATTTGCACCTGCTGAATTTTATCTTTGTTTCCTAAGTGTCAAGTGAAGCTTCATCCCTGACAAAAGTAGGTACCATATTCTCAGCATGAGGAAATGCAGCACTTGGGATTCTAAGGCAGGAGGGCCTCAGGAATCAAAAGCTGCAAAGCTCAGGAACCAGGGAAACATTACAGTCAAACCTTCAGAGCTAGTTCTAACAGGACTGCTATCACACTGCAGGAAGTAGGACATCCACATTTTTCAAAAGTAACATAAAAGCATGTTGCCAGGTAGCTCCTATGCTGCCACTTGCGAGCAGTGCTTTCTGAAACAGCAGGACCTCTGTAAAACCAAGGTCTGCTTTCTTCCAGCTGAATTCATGGGAAAAAAACACCTAAAGTTTCTTTTTGCCAGCTGATGCCTCCCCACAATGAAACTACCGACACTTTGTGGCAGAAAGCAAGCTATTTTTTTCCTTATGCAGTACTTCTAAAAAAAAAAAAATCTCTCCCCTAAAACCAGACCTAGGAGCATGTGAAATGGGAACTGGCAGTATCCGGTCCCTTTACAGGAACACTGTGTTTTTTGTCCATTGTCTCGTTTGAAAAGAAAATTTCTTCCTGAAGTTGGTTGCTAAATTCAGAAATGAAGCTGATATATTTTTTCTATAGATGTGAAAAAAAAATCCCCTAGATTGTAACTCATTATGTCCACCTTTCTAAAAAAAGGCAAGTACATTTGCTTTTCAAAGCAAGTCATATGTTGCATTTTAAATATGTGGGTGACATTAGATTTGCTGGTATTCCGTTATGGGATGGGAATAGAAGTACCTCCCCAAATCTAATAACCAAAGATCATAACTTAGCTATTCCTTGACAAATGAGAGGCATTAAAATGTTTTTAAAAACCCATCTTAATCTGACCATAATACTCAAAATTTGATAGTAACAGGCAATTCTTATTAGCCATCTTAGGTTTGTTCCTATTAAGGTACTAAATTATCTGCAGCAAAATACTAAGAGCAAACATAAAAAAAAAAATTCAATTAAAAATATCCCTCCAAGTAACCTAAGTAACTGTTTCAAAAGTTCCATTACAGTATAAAGGAGAAGTGAAGCTAATTTTTATATTTCAGGTCTGAAACAATGAAAGCACAGTAGATATGTAAACTGACAAAACATTCTCACATATCCCCACCATTCTAATCCCAAGAAAATTCCAAGCATCCCTAATGCTAGAAAGCTTACAGCCAGCCTCTCAATGGAGACACAGCTTCAGGGAAGCTGAAACCAACAGTTCAATTATAATTCCACAGAACAATTGCAACTACAATCCTGAACAAGATCTTTCAGAACTGGGCATCTGAAGATAAACATGAGCTTAAAAGCAGAGCACCAAAACCCATCTGGTTCTTCATTTTTCAAGTGTCATCACTCACCAATGACTTTAGTGGCAGTTGCTGAGTGCACAGAGCTTCAGAAGGTGCTTAAATGCAGACTCAAAAATGTAACTTGAGACACCCCTATCCTTACCACTACTTTTAATAAAGTCTTGGCCATGTCTCTAGGACATCTGACTCCTGAACACCAGATATCCAGAGCCAGGGCTGCTCCCCACACTGGCACTGGCCCCACACAAAGTGAAGTACTCTATGTAATGTGCCCTTGACAGCTGCCTCACATAGTAATAGCTTGCTGCCCCATTAAGAAATGAGCTGTGACAAAAAAAAAATAACAAAAGCACCAAAACAAACCAACAAAAAAACCCCAACCCCAACAAACAAACAAAAATTCCTCAACCTTTGTTTTTTTTCTCTTGTGCCCCAATATTCCATGAACTATGTACAGTCAGCACACAGCCAGCACCTACCAGAGTCAGTTTATCTCTCCCCATGTAGGGTGATGTACACATCTCACAGTGAAACTGAGGTTTTAGTGTAAGCCACATTTTTAAGTTAGGCTATCAAGAAAGTAAATCAGATTTCTAATTCAGTAAACTGAATTATTATTAAAAAAGACAAATTTAGCTGCAAACTAGTCTGCATCAGAAGGCTGAATATCAGTATTTGGTCCAGTCCCTTCTGGTGTAAATAACTTATCACTACAGCTATGATGGCAAACATCCCCTCTCTTTTAAAACATATGAAGATACTCGATTAATAAATCATTTCTAACAATAAACAAACCCTAAAAAATCTGCTGACTTGCCATATAGCTCCAAATACTCACATTTCAACCCAAAACATAATTCCTACAAAGATACAGGAACACAATGTGAGAAGTTTTACACATTGTTTTAACTTCTATTATTTGAAATTTCATTTACATAAGCAGATGTTATTTTTATATAGAAAATTTAGGGTGATTTTGGTCCCTTTGTAAGTGCATTCTTTTGAACTCCCTGAGTACTGTACATTCCTTTTCTACAGTGAATTCTGACTGGAAGATGCTGAATAAAGTGGTTTTGCATTGCTGCATATAAAGTAAAGTCAGTTGCTTAAAATGAAACACAGCAGCATAAGATTTTACAAAATATGCAGCTCATGTTTCAGCATCTGAACTACATGTGAGCCTTCAGCTTCACCAGATCTCTCCTGTGGGTTCTAGAAGTGGCTAATTTACATCCCCAAAGATAGTCCAAATGCAGTCACTGTTATTATTTATGTCTTGGCAGATAATTGTTATCAATCTATTGTCATTTATATCTGCAAGTTAGCACAATGGAATAGTCAAAGCCCTCTTGGATTAGCCATCTCTATTCAGACACTCCAAGGTCAGTAGCCATAGTTGTGTAAGTTTTTATAAAAGAAACAGAAATTATACTAACAAACCAATCATCTAATTCCACATTTTCCAAACACAGTAGTTCTTAACAGTTAATAATTAAATAATAAGATTATACCACTTCAATATGAGTACTCATATTGATGAGTGAGTATAATAAAGTATTGACAATAAACTGTAGCATATCCAGTATCCAGTTCCAAAAATAACTGTGGGTTACAGCAGTGCTGAACATTTGCTTACTGACATTTTCAGTTTCAATGAAAAAAGAAGACTGGGCAGCACATTGAAACCAAAAAGAAATTCAGGTAAAATGAGTTTACTTTTTAAAAAAATAATTTATAAAATAACAAATAAGCAACAATTCATTATGTAGCAACAATGAAGAGTTTAAGGTTACTGGATCAATCAGTATATACCAAAGACACTTTGATACCAAATGAGGCTTCCAGTTTCACTTAAGAACTCTGAACTATTTAGCTCATGAAAGAATACCCTAAATTCAACAGATATGGCTGAATCTGTGCACTAGTTAAAATATAATATTGTAACTGCACATAAAAAGATGCATTTATATACAGTTTTTACAGTGTATGCACATGTGTGTATACATTTTTTTACTCACCAACAAACACAACACAGACAATAGAAGGCAGCATAGAAATAGTGTTTTGAATATAAAAATGCTTTGTTTTCAATTTAGTAGAAAATGTGTGATTTGCATTTTGGCAGACTTACTGGTACAGCCATACAAAACCAGGAAAAGGGTCATGCAAAAGGGTTAAATTTTTTTTCCAAAGTAAATAAGGGGAAACAAAAACACTAGTAGATTTGAGAGTACTTTGCAGTTAATAGGAAAAGCATCTAAAAGACAACATAAAATACAGAAATGGTTGGCTTGTTGCTTTATACCTGGTTGTACCCAAGTACAGGTGATGAGCTGTATTTTGATGCTCAATAAAAAATGAAAATAACATCTTTCTTCTCTTCCTTTCACAAATATTTTGTCAAACTCAACTTATTTCAAAAGCATAGTGGTATAATGGCCATTAAAAAAACCAGAACACATTGTGGACATAAAGTGTTACCAAAAAAAAAGCAGACTCAAAAATATATTTTTTCTCATACTTACTATTACATTTATTAAAAAAAAAAAAACAACAAAGCTTTCACAAGGTCAGACCAACTATCACCTTTTCTAATAAACTTGGTAAGTACACTGCCTGTACATCCTGTTCCTCTTGAGCATTGGGCTATTGTTCTTATACACAAGGAAATGTCTCTGCAGGAATTCAACTGGTTTGTAATTTTCTTCAACTAATTAGTATAGCTCTTTTGTATTTGACTGGGTCGTTCACTCTGTTTTAGCTGCAACGTCTAACATGCTCCAAAACATACTCAGGGAAGTGCAGGCTGCAGACCTGTAAGCCATCCAGCTTGCACGGCATCCTTGGATATTCATCTTCTTTCCATTTGTTTTCCTCTGGATCAAAAGTGAGAATTGAATCACTGTAATGACCGTTGTAACAAAGGCCTCCAAGAACCATTATTTGCTTGTCCAGAACAGCTACACCATGACCACTCCTACCTATCGGCATAGAAGCCAGTATAGTCCATTGATCGGTATCGGGGTCATAAACCTCTGTAGATGGACATCCCTGAGATTCAAAGGAAGCTCTCAGGATCACACAGACACCACCAAAGACATAAAGCTTACCATTATAAGAAATCATTTTGTGAAAGCATCTGGCATAATTCATTTTGCATTTGTTCTCCCAACAGTTAGTGACCACTTGAGTTCTCCGTGTTCGCTGCTCTACTGTCCCTTCTTTACTGGGATCAAACACACACACTTGCTTAGAAGTTGAAGATGATGTAATTCCACCAGTGATATACAACTTGTTACCAAGCACAGTCCCTTCATGTCCATACTTATTGACTGGATAGGGATCCACAAATTCCCATTTATCTTCAGTAATGTCATACCGTTCAGTGGAGTAAAACGTTTCATCCCTGGTTCTCCCAGCCACTGCATAAACGTACCTGCCAATCACTCCGACAGCGAACTCAGAGCGTGGCACAGACATGTCTGCCATTCGTAACCAAGTGTTCTGTCTTGGGTCATATCTAAACACTTTGGATGAAGCATGGAACTCACCATCTGGCCCCAGTTCTTCCCCACCTAATAAGAACACGAAGTTATTTACAATGGCAAGGCAGTCTGGTCGTAAAGGTACTTGAGGACCCTCTAGTTCCCACCAGACCCTCGGTTTGTGCAAGAGAAGAATTTTACTGTTTACCATACTGTGTCCTATCATTCCTCTAAATACTGCAGTCTGGGGTTTGGCAGAACGAATTTTGTTCGATTTCATTTCCATCAAAGGCTGTTGGTGAACGCTATGAAAGTAATTCATGGCTTGGTCAACCTCATGCCGCAGCTGCCGGGAGTATCGGTAAAACTCTGATGTTTTTACCTATGAATACATTTAAAAGATATTAAAGTTCTGACCAAGAGAAACAATCCAGAAAGCCTAAATCACTATATGTCATTAGAAGATTATTTTACTTTGTTTCATTCAGGCAATCTTAAAAGCAATTGCATTTATGCATGAAGGTTTAAACTGATGTATTGTTATCCAAAATCCAGAAGGCAATTTAGTGATTAAGAGCAGTGACTAACATTTTCAGAATAATCACATGCAGAATTTATGCTGGAATTAGGCACAACTGAAATCCCCAAGTTTAAGAATCATTATTCCTTCTCCTGAAAACAGCTTCTGTTCATCTGCTGTTTAATTGATAAAGTACCAAATTAAAAATCCCATCTTTTCTTGAGTTTCAAATACACTCTACACACCCATTCTGTGGTTACCAAGGTCTACTCTAGTCTGGCTTTTTTTCTGAATTCTCCTAAGCTAAGCCTGAGCTCTCAAATGCTAGGCTCTGCTCACAGGGGTATTTAATTGCCACGGGGTGGGAAGGGAAGGTACCCAACTCCCTTCCTTCAGAATATGTGCTTGCACCAACATGGTCCCCTCTGTGAGTCTCCACGTTAACACATGCCTTTAACACAAGAAGGAAACATCTCCACCTATAATCCTTTGGTTGTGCATTTCTTTGGCAAATTGCAGAGATAGGTTTGAACTTCCACTTCCCAGGTGAGAGTTACAACTTAAAAGCCATCCTTGTTCAGTTTTATTAGAGTTACAGGGGAAAATAAGAATTCCTTCTGGGACCCTTCCTACTATCTAAGGCAATTCAAGTGCCTGAGGCTGGTCCTGAGACCATTCCAAAACACATTCCTCTCTTGAACATTTTAATTAATCTAGCTCAAGGCAGTCCTCAGCTCACCGTGGGAATCTCTTCAGAGGCCTCACTCTTCCTGTACAGTCTGGTGTAACACAGCATTCTGAATCACACTTCTAAAACAAATCAAAACCTGCTAGATGTTGCCAAATCCACAAACCCTCCATCAGATTTGATCCTAAATCCCTTTCACATAAAATTGGATTGCTTTCAAACAGTCTAAAAGCCTTTAGTATCCACCAGCTCCAAACAAGAAGCAAGGCTCTGAAAAAAAAAAAATCAGAGGCCACTCTGAAATTTCAAGTGATCACAAGGTAACATCAGAAGCTACTATTTCAAAGTATCTTTCACCCCACCTCCTCCTATCCTCTGTCCCAAAGAACAAATGCCTCAGGGGTAGTGGTATGAATTTTGACATATATGGAAAGCAATTTGGAAATTAATGTTCTTTATATCTTGTGAATAAAGTAGCTACTTGTTCCATAAACACATAGCATTAAAATTTTGTTAGCCATCTGGTAATCATATCTTCCTTGTGTAGTAATTAAGACATTCTGCCATCAAAGAATGATTGTTTAAAAAAATCTTTTGAACTTATTATTGAACACAATTTGCACAGTTTTTGAGCAGTTTGAAACACCAGATTTCAAAAAGAAAGCCAAATATTAACCTACTATTGGAAAGTGATGTATTGCTCAAGAGTTACAGCGACGTGATGTTTTTATTTACACTTTTTCTTTCCTCCACTTAAATCTTGACAAGTTCAACTTATCTCTGTTTGGAAAAAAGGAGGATGGTCACATGCAGATCATATATATTATTCTTGAAGCAATGTCCAGCCTCCTTCTACTGTTTTTACCAGAGTGATTTTGGAGCAAAAAGGTCTACTCAGGTATGGTACAGAAAACCCACAGCAAGCCCAACTCTTCTGGGAACAACAGCTCTATTTTCTTGTTGCAAATAAATAATATATCATAGAAAGACAGACTTGCTTATATGATATTTGTCAGAATAAACCATTTACCTTGCCTGACTGAAAAGACTGAACATAAATTACAGAAAATATGCTGGCAAGGAGAACCACAGCACAGAAAAATGGTAACATATAAAGGTTAAAAAAATGAAAAATGAAGTGAAAAAAACAAAGAATCGTGGCTGGGCTACTTTATCCTTAAAAGGAACTTTCAAATTCTAAACCAGCAGGACCACTTCAGTATTCCCAAACTGGAGCTATCCTCTTTGGAATTAAATAAAAATATAAATTCTCTTTTTTCCACCTGTATTCAGTTCAGGTTTTTTTTGGACAATTATGGAAGACAACAGGATCAACATGCTTACAATGTGAAGCATATCAGTAAAGCTTGGCAGAGATGGAATTTTTTTTCTTCCTCAGCATTTACAATTCTGTTATTAGATCTAGAAATTGGAATGCCAGCCAGAAACTGGAATTAAAATAAGCCTACAACTTCATCACTGTACTCCTCCACATAGCCTAAATCTCACCCCATGAGAGCATGCCAAAGGAAACAAGGAGTATCTATAATTCCAGAGAGAGACCCTCAAGACCAGGGAATCAATCTCTTAGTTTACTACTGCTTATCTTGACAAAGGCACTCATGTCAAAGCAAAGCCTCAAGCTCTTACCTTAAATGAAAAAGACATGATGGAGCAAATGCAACTCCCAGTTATTAACACCCCTCTGTGACTGCAGTTCACAGGGAAGCTTCGACAAGCACAAGTTTGAAGAGCTGAACATGAAAATACACAAGCACTAGCAATTCTTGCAATATGCAGAAAACAATCCCACAAAACAAGAGTGATTGACTGCCTCACTTCTGGTAAGAAAAGGTAACTGAGCATTCCTAGACTCAGCTGTCAAGGAAAAATATCCCTGTTTTTAGCCATCCACCTTCCTCCAGCATAACCTCTGCCACACAGGAGCAGTACCTCTCCTGAGGCTCAAATGATGAATGTTAGGATATGCCTATAGGAAAGTACAGACTGCTCACACTTACTCAATGCAAATGAAAACAAAGCAAATGTAGGTCATTTGTCCCGCTTTCAGTCAGACATTATGAAATGTTCCAGAAATATCTGAAAGCCCTGTTCAGCCCCTAGTAAGAAAAACCCTCTGCTTACACTTTCAAGTAATTCTACAGTAATTTTCATTACTTGTGTATATAATCAAAAAAGAGAAGCATTAAATTTTAGGTGGCTTGGTATTTAAAACAGCTCTAAGTTGTGAATGTCAGCAGATGAACACCCATGGCCTTTTGCAGGAACTTCTATCTGACACCCAAAACATGCAGAAGGAAAGCCCTCAGCTTTCAAAAGCAGGCTCTGCCACTACCTGTAGGTAGCAACAAGGAGCTGATCAGCAAATATCCAAGTGCTTATCAACAGACCAATTTTCCTGTTAGGTTCAAATGGAGAAGCTCTGGAAGGAATGTGTCCACAATAAACAACAATCAAACAGAACACACGGATTTCAGCAGAACAGGTGGAAATGTACAGCAATTGTCAGGAACCCTGAAGTAAAACAAATGTGCATTCCTAAAGAGTACATCATCAACTCTGAATTGATAAAAATATATAAATGCTTTAAAGCATTTATAAAGCTTTTCTTTAAACTGTTCTGTTATCTTGCTGAAGGGTCTCAGAGGCATTTTAAGTTGGATTTCCTTATCAACTCCAGTCATACCTGTTAAAAAAGGAATTGAATCCAAGTGGTAAAGCTATGTTCATGTGATTTTCTTTACATTCTTTCCAATTCTTTCTTTAATTTTCTGGAGAAAACCATCTTAAAGAGGTTATGCTGGAACACAGCCTAATGTAAGAGTTTCCACAAGATCTCCAGAGATGGAGAATAGGAACTATCTCAGTGTATGAACTACAAGTGGTTCACAGTCAGTCTTTTTGCTACACAGACTGAGAACAGCATAAACAAAATCAAATGTGTTATTCCATAATAATAGATGTAAAAATAATTAAAAACATCCATCCCTCTACTTGCCCCCTGGGGCATCCCTCCAATGCATTTGAGCTTTAATGCATTTCCTCTCTTCATTTTAAACCAGTGA
The DNA here is from genome assembly GCA_039654755.1 of Calcarius lapponicus. Lineage (NCBI taxonomy): Eukaryota > Metazoa > Chordata > Aves > Passeriformes > Fringillidae > Calcarius > Calcarius lapponicus. Next base: position 108,583,546 of record CM077462.1, read on the forward strand.
AACACACCATAAAAAGTGCTGGCTTTCCAAGTTAATGCAATGATTAATCATTGCCTATTTTTCTGCTGTATTGAAAGCATGCTTTTCTAGTTGTAGCAGCTATGGAAGTCTCAGAATCTTCCATTTATACTGTATGAAGAAGTAAAACAAAAAATTAAGCCATTACTTTCTAATTTGAAAAGTTATCTCCACAAAAGATCAGCTGTGTCCCACATTATGGTCATCAGCTTTCCCCCTCCCCAGAACCAATTAGGCTAATTAATAAGCTGCAAGAAGAGCAATGAAATGCAAGGTAAATGTTCTGTAACACGTCTGACTTCAGTATACAGACTTTAAAAAAAAAATACCTCATAAAACCATATACAGCTACTGCTCTATTTGTACTCTTGTTACTTAGGTTTATAAGAAAAAGCTTTAAAAATCAGGAAAAAGGCTTCTTTTGAACTGCCCAAACTAAACAGCTATTCTTTGTGCACCTGGTAACTAAATTTTAGTGTGTTATTATATGGGGTGGCTATTAACTTGCTTCCTTCTGTAAAACTGGTAAAAAACCTGCAAACAAAAACAAAAGCCCAGAAAAATCTCGATGGTTCATAATGCCACTTTATCACCTCTGGTCATGTAAACAGAGGATTGTTTTAAAGATTCCAACTTACTGTGCTTATGTTTTCTAAGCCTGCCAATTCTGAATGTGTGATGTAGCTCAAACTCAGCTACCAGGAGTACAGAAGCAATGCTCCACCTTTCCAATGAACAATGATGGCATCTGTATCACATTTCTAATAGCCAAATTCTTACTCGAAACAAAACCCTAAACTTATTTTACTAGAGATTAACCTGAATCAAAACTAAAGATCCATCAACTCCACTGACAAGGATCCTTATTATTTTCACATCTGTTTATCTCTGGCCATATTCTAACCACAATTATAAGCTGGTATGAGAACTGCTCAGTACCAGTGAAGGGCTATTCTGCAAGAATAGAAATCACATAAGTGTTTTCAGCCTAACCAAAGAAAGGCACAGCCTCTGTGCAGCAAGGACAATGTCCTCAAATTGATTACTCATCCGTTCCTTTTTAGAAGCTGGAAAGAGAAACTGTCAAAATCAAGCTGGAGTCTAACTCAATCTAATCTCTCAAATGAGAATGGAGTCAAAAATCTATATGCCACAATTAAGAAGCTCTGCATGTAATAAATACTGCTAGCAAATCTATTCACATCAACAGTGAACTTAACACCCAAAAATATTGAGCACAGCACCTATTTACAGTAAGAGGGGCCCCTAACTTCATCCACACTTCTTATTCTACACTTCAGCAAACCAAGTTGTGTAAGTAGATACATATGTATTACTAGAAATACAGGTAAATGGGAAAAAAAAATTCAACACATTTATGAAAGGTAAAGTCACAGTAACATAAAATTACAATGACATATCAAAAATTACCACTTTCTAGGAACAGGACAGCAGATATTCAAAGATAATGTGCTATTTATCCTACCTCTACAACAGAATATGATTAACCTAGTGATTAGTAGATTTTTGATTTAAGCTAGCAATTAATAAGCATGAGCTAGTCATAACAAACCTTACAGATTGGACAAAAAAAAATCTTTGGGTTTTAAGGACAGAGATTTTGAAACAACATTTCAATCTGAGTAGTACACAGAAACTAAATGGAGCTTAAACAGTGTATTTCAGGGAAATCATTAAATGGTTGCCTCCAGTAACATGGAGATTAACTCAGTGATCCAGGTGAAATGCACTCCAACTCCTATCTCCAAACTTCCTCAAGACTTACAGAGCCATGGATATGTTTAGTAAAAAAGGAAAGCACATGGATGTATTACATGGATAATATCACGTGGATAGTGAAACTTGTGCTTTCCCCAAATACTTTGCCTTTACTTTCTAACTATTCCCTAAATCCTTACTTGATTTATATTTCCATTTTTCCCCATACATCTGCATATACTTTAAGGGCTGAGGAACAAAAGGAGTACCTACTCATAGTTCAGAAGCCATTCTTCCAGGACATTCTGCAGTAAGCAAACATGCTCTACCTCCACTTGTGCACTTTAAATGCACATCAGCTTCCAGGTATTACTCTAGACTCACTGATTTAATTTTTAAATTGTACATCTCTCCAAAAAAAATTATGTAAGGAACAGAATGGCTTAAGAGTACAAAAGTATCCTTACCATGACTTACAAAGTTAGGTTATATAAGTTATTTATATCCTACAGTGACAAGCATTTGAGAAATGGGTATTAGAAAGATTACACTAAAGTACGCAACAAGTCAACCAGTGTACAGCAAATACAGAGTTTGGTGAACTGGAAGAGTCAACCTCAGACTGTATTTGGTACATTCACGCATTTACTATGTGCTGGCTTCAGGAAAAGGGTGGATTCTGTTTGTGGATCTCCAAAAAAGGGAGTTTTACCACTATTTCCCCATTCTACACAGAGAAGAAAGAGGCTCTCTCTGAGTTACTGCCAGAACAGTGAATAGACATGATCTTTTATTAAAAAAATAAAGCTTTCTATATTCTGATATTGGCTCCAACTGCAGTTGTCCTTTGTCACTTGTCCTGCTGGATAACTTAATACTCTCCAGCCAGGGCAGAACACAAATGCATTCCTAGCTGCAGTAACAAATGACATCATTTGCTCCACTTCCCTCTGCTGAGCTGTCTCACTCCATAATCTGCACTGTTTTCTCTGCTCCCACATACAATTAACAGAGAGGGTATTACCAGATAAAGCTTTCACATGTAGGTACATAACCTGGCATGCTCAAACCAACTGCTCTCCTGAAGTTGTACCTGTTGGGCCATTTGGTAGCTGTCAAGATAAAACATGAGGAGCACTGTATGCAGGATTTACACCAAAGACCCCAAAACCAACTCCAGAAGTTATACCCAAATATAATGCTGAACATACACTTTCACTTGCACTTACAGAAATTTAACTGAAGACAGCTTGATGCTTCAGCTTGCATCCCCCAAAATTTGTAACGCTGAAGCAGACTCACATATATCCTGCCTTATTAGATTAACCTCAAAAAATATGTTGTGAATTCTGTAAGTTTTATTACTGAAGGGCTTAAATGGTAGAAGTGCTATTATGGTAGAAGTGCTATTTAAAACAAGACATTACACAGTATCCTGCAGAGTTCAGCTCCTATATGTTAAAAATGTTTTAACCCAATATAAACATTACATTAGTGTTCTAAAATGTTTAGATATTTATTTTATTTATGTCTATAATCCAATATAGCATCATAAATATATTTCATGTATTATTACTTCCTATACTCAGTTCACACACACAGAAAAAAATCCAAAAATATAAAAATTCACTAGTCTGAAGTAATTAATAGCTCTTATAATCTGAAATACAAATAAAATTACTGCTTAGATGATCCAGTGGCCCTTCACACCATTAAACCTGCTTAGATGATCCAGTAGATCTTAAAACCAATACAACCGTGTCTGTATATTCACTAGATACTAAAGTAAAAATATATGGAAGATTAACTTGTAAGAAGCACAACAAATGGGTTCTGAATTAATTAATTCCTATTAATTTGCTGAGAGGTGAAAAATACAGAAGTTGAAGTTGTATCTTATAATACAAAATTAACATTGTTAAAACAGCACAGATCATGTAATTCCTAACCTGAACAGTGAACTGGCCTGTATGAGAACTGCTTACAAAGTATTGTAATCCTGTACTGATAATAAATATTCAGAGATTCTGAAGAATTAGAAAACAATTTTTTGTCTGTTCTTCAACAGAAGAGTAGAAAAGGCAAGTTCTCATTTAACTCTTACTACAGACAATGAAAGTTAACTGTAAGATCACCTGTTACAAAGAGTCCTCTGATATTTAAAGTAAATCATTACATTTGACACCATCAATAATTTTTGACTGTATTATGTCTTGTGTACAACCAAGTGTATGTGTAACTTTGCAGGATCAGGGCTTACTTCTAACTGCTGTGTAATAGCACCAGCACTGAAGATACAACAACACTGCAGATTTAAGAGCAGATGCTACTTTTCATTTGTAAATAACTCTCCTCTCTACTTAAGCCACATAAGACCTGGAGTCACTATTTTTGATTATATTGGTAACAATCATCATAACATACACCCTACATATTATGTGCAGGTCTAAGGCCTCTGGAAAGCAAGAAACAACTTGTGGAAAATCGTTAAGAACGTTTGAAATCAAACTAGATACAAGTAACCTTATTTCAAAAGGTCTTTTCCATATTAAGTCACATATAAAACATGTACTGCAAACATACCTGTTCTCCAGCCACTGTAGTATTATTGTCTAAGAACCAAAGACAACACTTCTAGATGTTTGCCTTCTCTGCTTTTCTTTATTAGAAAAATAAATGCTATCATTTTGTTCCTTTGCATAGCTTCTGGAATCTTACCTATTTAATGGCATGCTGCCCTAGCTAAATGATGAATCCTGCCTACTGCTTTTCAAATGCACCAACCTTCTCAAAAACACTGGATGGTGTCATCAAACAAAACCTGATGTTCTGAATGATGGTGTCCGTATGTCTCCAGCGTCTTCTATCATGGCGTAGCCAGGCCTGAACAGCTTCATACAGCTCTATCTCTGGAAACCTGCTCAGATGATCATTATCCAAGTAAGACATGAGCTTCTCAAAGCTCAGATATGAAAGAAAGTCAGGTCTGGACATGAGTGGCACAAAATTCTCTAGCAGAAAGGAATCCAATTTTTCCCTGACTCCTTCGATGTTTACACCAAAATCATCCAGAAGTCTCATAATTTCTGCACAGTTTTCTAAGCAGATTTTAGCTAAGAGAAAAGAGCAGCAAAACTTTACCACCTCTATAAGCTGGACATACATGGCAGCCTGAAGGATTTCATGAACAGTGTTCATACTCAGTTCAATAGTTCCATAGTACATGAATTGGAGGACATGACTGAAGCCTGTAGCTGTCAGACCTTTCAAATGGATTTTGTCCTGATCTCGTTCTCGCATGTCTGCTGTGAACATAATCCTGAAGTAATCACTCTGGGTGGCAAGCAGTGCTTTATGGGCCTGAAATTGGTGGTCTTCAATGACAAGTGTGACATCAAGAAGCAATCCCTCCTCATACAGTGCTCTGAATCCTGCAGAGACACTGGTGTCATGGATGGAGGAGCTAAACCCTTCCACGTCCCCTGCCATGAATCACCTGGGGGGAAGAAAGAAAATAAATAAAAATAAAAATAAATCATAATTTCTAATAACATATTACAAGCTCTTGCTGACCAGATAAATCCTAACTGAGATTGCTTTGATTAGGACTTAAAAGTCTTCACCATTCTTTCTGTTCTGTCTCCAGCAGAAAAATCAACTTAGGAATTACTTAAAACACAAACTTTAAATATTTCTCCCCAAACCAAATATTCTCATTTTAAAGACAGGGTAATGAACAAAAATAACTATGTAGTACTGCCAAAATGATTCCTTACTCCAAGTTAATTCATGGTCATATAATGAACTAAAAAGGTTGTCATGGTTTTTTTCCTCTCTCCCCGTCAATCTTTCTAAAGATTTTTATCTCAGGGGAGCAATAAAACACCCACTCTTAGATATCAAAGGTCTCAAAAAAAGGAAGCCAAACTTCCTTAACTTCAGAAACAAGCTTCAGTAGATCTGTACATGGTATGATCTTAAAAAAACCCCAACATTTATTATGCTTTAACATCTATGTCAATTTACTCAAAAGTTATTTGTAGGAAAATGAACATTTTCACAGATACTATTTGAAATTGTGTGCTTCACTTCTCCTGTAAAAACAGTCCCATCATATTCCCCCCATTTCTTACTACAGCGATTAATATTAAGTTATGAGATCTATGAAGTGCAAAACACTAAGGCAAACAAGAAGCACTGACAAGAATAGGTGACAAAAAATCATATTCTGCATAGTGGCCTTAATGAAGCTTAATTGCTCATTAAGCATTTGCAGATATAACGTTACTTATATGCAAGCTAAAATTAAACTGCAAATAAACCAAAAAAATCTAAGAGTAGCAGGATCCTACCCTGTTAAAGTCAATTCAATAATCAAAATAAAAACCTATTCAAAATCCAGAAACTTCTCAAAATGTTGCTCAATTTCTTTGGGTTTAGGTAGGGTGAGGTTGACCATCGCAGCTTGAACCAATTAACAATTCACCAAAGCACACTGCATTCTCCTTCTGTGTCACATTCCAGGACCTGAGCTCCTGCTGCCTACTTCGAGCCATTTCTGGGGTTCATTGGGCTTCTCCAGAAAGTCAATTCAACTCATAAACATGACTAAAAAATAAACTAAGAGCAGGGAGGGACAGATGTGAAAAAGGCATGACACAAACATGGCCACCCCACTCCCCAGCACACAAAAAACCTCAAAACTAAATCTTTCTGCTTCCCAGTGAGCTGACTTCTGACTTGACACTGTGGGGTATGGCACAAGAACCAACCTGATGCAGAGGGCAGGACACATACTTGTGCAGGAAGACAGAGAAAGAGCAACAACTTCCCTACTTGGCATTCATTTACTATTAGAATAGATTCAGCTACTTGTGCTCCACTTCATCCCACCTTAAATTACACTTCAACTTTCCCCTCAGATATTTGCTGCATTTAACTCTGAATTCGCTATAACAAATTAAGCTAATAATGTTTTGGTACTGGTAACCCAACATGAAAATCTAAGTAATGCCAATACATTAGAAAAACCTGCAGATTCTCAAGGTCATGAAACTTCACACAAGTCTATGGACCCAGAGGTGACTCCAGGCTGGCCTGTGTTTCACAGCCTCAGAGAGCAGTTTCCACTTACCCCTCACTTCCTCAAGCATCACATTCTGGCTGCTGCCATTGTAACAGGAATGCATTTTATTAGACTCATCAATGGTTAATCATCTCCTCTCCTTCACTCCTCAGCACACATCCTGGAAAACCAAACTGGAGATACCCTTTGTCTGTGCAAAACTAATCTGGTGAATGGGTGTTTGTAGCCACACCTCATGGAATTAGCAGCACTCCCACACTGCTGAAGCCTGATGATGGGTTCTGTGCACAATAAAGCCAATGCTGGGAGTGTTCTTTACAATTAAGGCCTTTTCACAGAACTCAAATTCCTGGAAGTAAGGGCAGGAGCAAAGAACAAAGATGATAATCCAATCACTTTTTCACTAGTATCCAAGATAGCACCTTCCCTTCAATGTCATTGAAGACAAAGAGAAACATGCAAACTGCTCTGTCAATCTCATATTGTGAGTCTCTTATTTCTCAACATCAAATGCCTACCAGAAAGAAAAATCACCATCAGATATTCTTCTTCGTTGTTGCCAACTCTTACACAAAAGCAGATGAGGAAAGAACCATTTCACTAATTCTTACCACCTCAAAAAGAAACACCCAACTGAAGAGGAAGCATAAAGCCTGACTTCACAGGATTTTGCTTTCTAACTGGATTTCTGATATTAAATAAAAAGGTAAGGACCAGTATCAGCTCACTTCCTTCTTTCATCAGAGCACTTGTAACTCCTCACCTCCCATCCCCAGCTCTCTGATGTTAAATAATAGCTGAGCTCATCCTTCCTGTTCAGAGATTTAATGATCACTTCCCTTTAAATGGGCCACTCATTTTCATAAATATACAGCAACTTAAAACAACTCTCACTGCTGTCTGAAATCAGCCAAGAGGTTCAGTGGTTACAAGGACTCTCAGACAGTACAACTGTGGAAGCTACAGAGCTTCAGGAGACCAACTAAGATTTGGCTCAGCATCAGTTCCATGATCAGGGTTAAAAAATGGGAAAGGATAGTTGGAATTTGCAAATGTGAGAATGAGAACAGAATGACACAACAATGTACCAGGGGAGAAAAGTAAAAAATGAAGCAACATTCCCCAAGTAACAGAAGCAATTGTATATTCATCTGGAAATAATGGCATCCCCCATCACACAGGTAAATCCTACTGAAGGGATTTCTTCAAAAGAGTATGTGCATATCTGTGTACCTGAACTGCACTGAAAAACCACAGCAGCAAGCTCCAGACACACTGGAGGATCTTTGACCTTACTTTGACAAAGGTAATTACATTATTGGTACTCCTCAAAAAAAAAGGAGACAAGTTAACTTGTACACAGGATGGCCCTAAAAGAACGGCCTCTTTCACCACCCTCAAAGAAGCAAAAAGGAAAAGTTGGAAGTGAGTTAAGCTGAGACATGGTAGATGCACCTCCAGTGTTGCTTTTAAGGAGCAAAACAAGTAAATAATACTCAACAGAATCAAACAAAAACTCCAAATCCAAAACAAACAAGCCCCAAACAACCAAAGAAAACAAAACACAAACAAAAAAACCCCAACCAAACCAGCACCAGAGAGTCCTGGGCAACTGGCTCTAGGTGGCCCTGCAGGTGGCACAGATGACCTCCAGAGGTCCCTCAGGACCTCAGTTAGTCTGTGAATCTGTGATCCTGTTGCTTTTGCACAGACACTGCAACGATGTGGGGATTTTTCTGCCACCTTCTTTTTAATTCTGATTAAATAAAAATAAGACAAATATACACACACACAAAATTTCATGTATATGTTATTATCCTTTGAATTTTAAATCTAACAAGACAGCAGTCACTGAAATACTGAGAAATAAAATCCAGCTGTATTTAGGGAACACCCTTTAGGGTTGCAATTTTTACATCTCCCTACAACTGGTTATTCCATAAAAAATATTTAAAACACTGAGTCAGCCACAAATCTCCATAACAGTAACAAAGGGGTCAACACTTGGAAATTATTACTTCTGAATGTTTTTAAAAATGTGGGTGTAATCCTTCTTTTCACATTCCTGCTATTACTTTTAGTAAATCTACAGTTTTCAACATAACGTATTTTTCCTCCTAAACAGCAGTGAGCATTTAATGGATTACTTAAGTAGACACAAAAGCAGTCAGACTTCTCCTTACACCATCTAAAGAAGCTTCAGAATTCTAGGAGTGAAAAGCAAAAGGACTACTTGTCTCCCTGCATTAAATAAAAGGAGTAAATGTCCTTTTCTTGGCATAAAGCCATACACATTATCAGCAGATAAAATTTCCTTTAAAACAGAAAAATGCATTGCCAGTGCAAATACACAACAGGGTTAAAATAGCACAAAACTGGGAAAGTAGATAATTAAATGCATATTATGCTTAATTGGTAAAAATCTTCATTTCTAAAGCTAACATCCTCCGTCAAAAGCAAATAGCAATGTGGTAGTTCAAACATTTAAAAAAGCAATACAAAATAATCTCCAAACCAAGTAATTTTTCTAAAGCATAGCTATGCCATTCCTCCCACACACACACTTGCAATCTTTGATGTAATTCTAGGCACTATTCAAACGCTGCAGTTATTTCCCAGAGGACAATACATAACAATTTTTTTTTTCATATTTTCAATAAAAATGGAAAATTCAGTTAGATTTTCTTCATGCATGCAAATCACAGCTGCACACTTAATTCAATGGAAGACATGGAGTCTGCAGTGGTCTACAGGAAAACTGGAACAAAAAAATTCCAATGTATAAACAATGAAGGGGAGGTGGGGGGCAACGTACATTGACATTTGTTATTGTTCTACACATATTAGAGCTGATCAGGATAATGCAGCACAGGAAGTAAGACTCTGAAAAGCTGAAAGAGAAATACATTTAACCTTATTAGCTGTTCCTTACATTTTTTCCTCTTTAAGCACATAATGCATTAGATTCTACAGTGCTCTAGCTGCAAAACCACTTACTTGGAACACTGATTCCTCATCTTTATTCTGCAGCTGTAATAAAAGTCTGACAACTCTCCTCTAGACTGCTTTTTCTTGCTAAACAAGGAGAACCTTCTTTCCTCAGGGTGTCTGAGGCTCTTAGTCACAAGCAGAAGAAACAGAGTCTAAATGCACTGGCTATTGAGAAGCAAGCTATACAATATCTGCTTTTGACTCATGCCCTCCTGGATTTAAAACCTTTCCAAAAGCAGTACTACCTGAAAAAGGGCCCTTTGAATATGCATCTTCATGTAATTTGTAAGCTTACATGCATTTTCTAGGGACGCAAATTTATTGTCCTTTACCAAGTCTAGCACACTAGCTCAAAGGAAAATGTCAGCTTTCCTTCACTGTTGTTCCTTAGTATCCCATCTGGGATGCCAACACAGAACAAGCAAGATTTGTTTTGTTTACTAATTATTGAGTACTTGTTCATTTTACCTATCCCATAGATATTCTAAGAAATCATCTTTGTGGACAAGCTGAACCACAAATTTTCACACACTAAAACACTATTATCTATGAGTTACCACAAAGATATTTCACCAGACACACAGAACCACACTTCGGTTAAACAAAGTACTGAAATAGAGCTTAAAACACAATAATCTCTTCCATCCACCAAATGCAAGCATTTAAATGTAAATTTTAAAGCCATTATGCATGCTTTATTTGGTGGAGTGCACAGCAAAGGCTGCCTAGAGCAGAATTCTTTGACCCTAGTCTTGTTAACACACTTTTCTGCAGGAAGAGGACATTTCTCCATAGTCAAATGTTATACACAAATATGAAAATACAATACAACAAGTATTTGAACACAATAGCAAACATTCACAACTGCAGTGTACTGTATTGAGCAGGAATGCAATTACAACATACACAGTATAAATCATTTATCCTCCAAGTTAAACCTTTGTTTACATGGTTTAAAATTAAAACCATTAAATTTTGTCCATCATTTTTCATCATAATTCCCCTCTAACGGCAACAGAAGGAGTGATGTCATGTGGAATGGATCAATAACCAGTGGCTATCAAAGTTTTCCATTGCTACAATTGCCAATGTAGGGAACAAAGCAATACATCCAGTTTCCATGTGTTTTATCTGAAATCCTTTGTCATTAGTACACTAAATGTGGGAAACAATTTATCTTCAACACATTGGTATGTCCATGTTGAACACTTCATCCAATCTATCTTGAGAATTCCAAAAGCAGTGGATTACCTGAGAATGGAGAAGTCAGGAGCTTACCAATCACTGCCAGGCAGAGGAACCAGACTGCCCTAACTTGGCTACTCCTGCAAGCTGCCCACACTCCATTTCTTAGGGACACAGAGCTGACCAGGACAGCTCCCCTGACAATCTCTGCCTGTGCTGCTGCTACCTGGGAGCAATCTGAATCAGCAGACAGCAACAGTGGCACTTGGTGTCACTGTGGTCACCACTGCTGTGTCAGAAGCATCAGAAGCAGTTACAACCAACGCTGCTAAAACTCAGCCTGGATTGTGCCTCAGCTCAGCATGGTTATTCCTCACTCTGTGTGCCAGAACCTGTAGCTGCACTTCACACACACTAAGGCAGCTTGAACCATCTGTCAAAAGGTCACTGCATCACAACACCTGCACAGAAAAACCTGCTCCCAAACACAGAGCAAGCTCAGCTCAACACTCTTCCAACTGCACTGATACTGGAACAGGTGCCCTGTATAAAACAGTTGATACACCCACCAAAATGAGAATTATCTTTAACTGGAAATACTTGCATTACTAATACCTAAAAGTTAAATGATTAGTTGTGTTGAAAACTACAGATTTGCCATTGCTCTTAAAGTGGACAGGACTGCTCTATCCTGAATGATATCAGTCCTTCTTTTATATATATATATATATATTTCTGTCTTACAGGATGATTAATCTTTTCAAATGTAAGAAAAAGGAATGAATAAAGCCTGATTCTTTCACTGTGAAGATTTTATGAAGAAAACTATAGTGTACTTTATACAGAAAAGTAGCAAGCTAAGTATCTGTTAGGAACAAAAAAATCCTATCTTGTCTGACTTATAAATTTTTAGTATAATAAGATGGAAAAGAGCAAGAAGTAATATTCAAACTACATTAGTAAAAAAATATTTTAAATTTAAATGAGGATTGCTAAACTACCCCCTCAATTTGTCTTTTTATCTGTATCTTTATTGCTAACTTAGTAAGTACTCTGAGCATCTTCTGAGAAAATGACATTAATTGTGTGCCCTTTGTTCAAGACACACAAGGTTTTAACCTCACTGCCAAATGTCAAGCTCACTTGTCAGAAACACACAAATCTCAAACATATTTCATTTCTACACATATCCCCCAAACTGGCAGCTGGATGAATGAAAAGGGTCTGATGTCTCCAGTGTGAGCTCAATGGTTATCTGCTGTGCTCTGCCTGCTGAAAGGTAAATCAACACATGTGTAGATCCAAACCAGCCACAGGGTATAATTATGGAAAGTGAAAGGAGATGAGTGTCAGTGAGAAAGTTTATAGGACATGTGGTAGAAATTACACACATTTTCTAGGTGATGGAAGGGAAAACACAGAAAGTATGTTGGTGCATGGCGGTATGCTCAGGGGGTCTGAATGTGAACTGGGGCAATGGTAGTGCAAGAGCCGGGTTATTCTACAGGTAAGTTTATATAACAAGTCCACAGGAAGCCAGCCTTCAGTAGTTCTGTCCTTTTATCCAGTAATAGCTTTATGATTCTCCTATTCCTCTTCTAAATGGGAGGAAAAAAATCCCAAACAATAAAAAGTCAAGAACTTTAAATTTTTAAGTGACATTCCAGCATTCACCATATGGATCCAAGCTCTAGTACCAACCCTGGCTAGCTCTACTCGTACAGATCGCGGATACTTTTTTCACGATCAGCTACGATCGGGGGGGGGGAGGGGGCCAGGTAAAATGGCCATTTTCGGGGCAGGAACTCGGATGACCTACTTCAGCCCCGCTCCGCTGGGAGCAGAGCTCGCAGGCCGAGCTCCGCGGCAAGCGGGGCTGCCAGGCCCGGGGTCCGCGACGCGCGGCCGCAGGAACCCGAGGGGCCCGGCGGGGCTGCGGCCGCCCCGGAGCCGCCAGGCACTCGCCGTGCCCGCCCGATCCCCGCCTGCCGCCCGCGGGCACTCGGCCCGCCGTCCCCAGCCCGGGGAGGAGGGTCCCTGAGGGCCAGGAGGGAGCCCGGGCCGCCCTCGATGGGGCGGGCGACGGCGGCGGGAGGGCCCGGGGGATCCTTCACCCACCTCTCGGCAGCGGCGGCGCTGAGGACGCGGCTCCTCCCGCTGGAGCGGCGGAGAGGGGCCCTGGCTCCGTGTACCATACAGCCGGGGGCGGCGGAGGGAGGCGCCGGGGGGCTGCGGAGAGGGGCAATGGCTGAGGCGAAGCCGGGAGGAGGAGGAAAAGGAGGCGGAGGAAGAAGGGGGGATCCTGGGCTCCCTCCTCCCCGCCGTCCGCGCTCGGGGGGGAGGCGGGAGCCGCCCCCGCCGCGCCGCCCGGGCACCGGCGCTCCCGGCCCGGCCTCGCCCCGGGGTCCCCGCCGCCCTCACGCTTGTTTACCTTCCGCGCTGCCCCGCGCGGCCGCGGGCGCCATGTTCCCCCGGCAGCACCGCGCCGGCCGTCACTTCCGCCGCACCTGAGCCGCGCGGGCCGAGCAGCGGCACCGGCACCGGCCCGGGCCGGACCCGCCCCGCCCCGCGCGGGCTCAGCCAGAGGCCGGAGCCCCGGCACGCCCCGAGGAGCACGGCTGGAGACAGCGACACCGAGAAGCATCATCTGCGTCCGGCCCGCGAGGACGCGCATCCACACGGGTCCGCTTGCAGAGGGTCCGCGCTGCGCTGCTCTCTCCCACCCGCTGCCTCCGGGCTGCGGCCAATTCCTCCGAGGCTAGGGCAGCTGCCCGGTGTAGCGTGCATCCCGCCCCAGGCTACAGCAATCCCCGCTCGGTGCCGGCGGAGCTCCTCCCCGGACACCGGCCGGCCGCAGGTGCTGCGGGCTGATCCCAGCTGATCCCAGCTCCGCTTTCCGCATTGCCAGCCCGCGTGGGAACCGAGGCACCGGAGCCGCGGGGTCAGGAGCGGCAGCCCGGAGGCAGCGAACAAACCGCACACAGGGAGCGCTGCCCAGAATGGGGTGAGCGGGGCTCTGCCTTAACACAAACATCACCCCTTAGCTTTCGCTATTCTGCCTTTGCCTGGCAAACTCAGATTGTATTGTAAGAGATGGACTGACCTACGTGGACCTTCGGTTTGCCACTACCACCCCCAAACCATTTGCTACCCTTCCATGTCACTCACTGCTTTAAATAGTAGGCCACAGGCTGCCATCCTCTCCCTGCTTACTGCTGTTCCCATCCCTTTCACAGCCTATTTTCAGTCTCTCATTACCACCCCCTCTCCATTCTTGATTTATGAAACAAGTGTACCTTCTCTATACCTGCCACCCCCAAGCTGAATGTCCTCCTCACCTTTCAGGGCTTCACACAATGAACCAGCTATTCCAGCCATTCCATGTGGTGCCTCACAAAGATTTCCCAATGCTATTCCCACTCTGCTCACCTGCTCACCTACTGCTCCCTCTGCTACAATCAGCTTCCCGTTCTCTCCTTCATCCCAATGTCCAGACCTTTGCCACTCCTTACTATTCCATCTCCTTCACTCATGCAGTAAATCTGCACCATCTCCCCAGTCACTGTTTTAAAACCTGTTACTTGTGCACTTATGGTGAAAAATCTGGCCTTTATGGACTGACCCTGCCAAGACAGCAGGTGTTCCTGCCACCTATGCCTCAAAGGAGAGACATTCCCTCCCTTTTCCATAAGGGATATCTCCTGCTGCAGCAAGCATGTACCCACCCATATCAAATGCTTCAACAAAGAAAAATGAGTAAAAACCAAGTTTATCAGATACAGAAATGATACAACCAAAACTTCATGCATCCTTCTGCACCCCTCAGACTTTTGACCTTCATAGGTCAGCAAGGGTGGGACAAGCTAAGCAAGACTTTCATGTTTTACCTGACTGTCATTTTGCTGTCTGCAGTTTGTGTCAAGCTGAGGTGTGAGATGATCTTCAGGTCTCTTCTACACACTGTCACAGAAGAGGACCTCAAACCTAGCCACAAAACAAAACCACAACAGCTTTGACATTTAAAACAGCTCAACATTACAAAGTACAAAAACCCCCTCCCATCCCCCTCTCATTGAACAATTTGCTTCTATCAAAAAATCAAAATACGTTAATAATGTCTAAGTTCTAGTCTCCTAAATAAAATTAAATAATTATATTTAGGCCTCTGACAATGACCACTGGTATCAAGATTACCTTACTGAATATTAATTTAAATTGAGATTTGGGTTGACCCCTCTGATTTAGGCATCTCTACAAAGTCAGTGGCTAAACAGCTACCACTGGCTTAAATGAGACTATTGCAATGAATAAAATTCTGGATACAGTTTTTTGAGCTGTATTAATACACTAGTTACAATTTAATTGTAATATTTTAAACTTTATTTAATTCATACATATTCACGTCCAATACACACATATTGACATATGACATCATGTCAACTCCTAGAATGTCCTTACCTATTTTAGTTGGGGTTGTTCAGCCTGGTAAAGAGAAGGCTTTAAGGAAACTTTCAGTGGTTAAAGGGGGCCCAAAATAAGGCAAGGAAATGGCCTTTTCACAAGGGCATGTAGTAAGAGAACAAGAAGAATGGCTTTAAACTGAAAGAGGGCAGGTTTAGATGAGGTGCTAGGAAGAAATTCTTTACTGTAAGGGTGGTGAGGCCCTGGCACAGGTTTCCCAGAGAAGCTGTGGTTGTCCCATCCCTGGAAGTGTTCAAGGCCAGGCTGGATGGGGCTCTGAGCAACCTGGAATAGTAAAAGGTGTTTCTGCCCATGGCAGGAAGATTTGAACTCAATGATCTTTGATGTCCCTTACAACCTAAACCATTCTATGATCCTACAATAATTAGACATTTGCAGACTTTAGACTTTCCTGGGTTTTTTTATACTACAAACATTTCCTGATAAGTGAATCAAAATAGCAAGAGTACTTCAGAATATGTAAAATGTACAATCTCATTATTAAAATAGAAGCAACAGTTTGTGTTTGTTTTTTTTTTTATATTTCTGACAGGGTGTTTGACAAGAATTAAGTCCTTTTTAAAGGCTGTTTCAAACGTGACAAAAACTATTTCCATAATTTTACACACACTGCACTGCATTTACTGCATAATTTAAACAGCTAAGTAACTACAGAGTCCAGTATTTTCAGTTCATTTTCATAAAAGAGGGATTATACATGTGTGAACATCGAGGCAACTACAACCAAGTATTGCATCATGTTCCTGCTACACCTCGTGCATCTCAGTTGTTTTTCCCAGAGGTGAGATATTTAATACAAAACTGAAAACACCATGTGGCCTGATAAAAGATTGGATATGAAAATTTATTTTCCAGATCAATGTACAACATGATCGGGTTGCAAGACAAAATAAATTTTGTCATTGGCAACACCATCATAGATACTGGAAGGTTTCTTACAATGTGTTTCTGTTAATTTCTTCAGGTCAAGAACACTGGCAATGTGTTTGCTCTCGGTACATCCAGCAGAACTCACTCCTAGCTCTTGGATCAGGAAAGCATGGAAATAGTAGCATTGGTGAAACTGGGAGGTTACAACCATTGCTAAACCAGGCACACCAGTTTCACACGGATCTCCATCATCACATTTCAGTCACATGGTTGTCTGCCCCAAACCTGCTTTTTTTGACCTGCAAAGCCAGGCTAAGTCTGAGAACAAACATGTTTTCCATCAGACAAAGCCACTGCTGTTGGCACAACACACAGGAATTTGAGATAACCTGTGACCTGCATTGAAAACTGCTTCCCTGACCACGGAGGAAATACTATCAGCAACATCTTCTCTGCCTGCAAGAGGTTCCCATGAAGAGGTCTGCTTGATTTCCCACAGGGAAGGGCTGGGAATTTGGACTTTACTCTCTGGTGAACCTCTAACCTGGCTCTCATCACTGGATTAGGGATTTTATTCAATTTATAAAGCATTTATGTCATACCCAACTCCGGAAACAGAGAGTGTTTGGTGGGATTTTTACCTGTTTCATAACAAAACATTCAGGTTGTTCTTAGGTTGGGGCAGCTCTCACATCCACATGCTTTCCCTAACAATAATATTTGTCGCCCAGTCTACAAAGACAGTAACAAGAAAAAAGGCTGAAATTAGAAAGATCTCCTCAAGCCGCTGGTCAGCAGAGGTTATAACACAGGTTATAATACACGTATAACACATGTTACAACACAGGTTATAACAAGGTTATAACACACGTAAACACGTATAACACATGTTATAACACAGCTTATAACACGTTACAACACAGGTTATAATAAGGTTATACCATACGTATAACACACGTTACAACACAGGTTATAACACACGTATAACACAGGTTACAACACGTCACTGTTCCAGCAGACACCGCGGTCGATGTGCTCCTTTCGGTACATACACGGACAGCGTGCTTCAGTCCTCCCCCCCGGCGCCTTTCTGCACCGCACCCCCGGAACACCCCAAATAAACCCGCAGAGCCACAAACCCTGAGCCCGGCCCCCTGAGCCTCCTGCCGTCGGTGTGCCTTTCACCGGGCCCGCTCCCCTTCCCGCAGCCACGGCGCTGTTCCGCACGGCACCGGCGCGGCCCGTGCCGGCTCCCGGCGCTCTTGGCGGGGTGTGCGGGGTGTTCGGGGTGTTCAGGCCGTCCGCCCCGGCGGGCTCCGGCTGGGCCGAGCTGCGCGCTCCCGCAGGCGCGCCGTGCCCGCGCTCCCGTTCCCCGCCGGCCGCGCTCCCGCCCCGTGCACGTGCGCGCTGCGCGGCCCCGCCGCAGGCCCCGGTTGCATCACCCGGCGTGAGGGCGACCGGGGGTCCTTTACAGGGCTGCCCGGTGGCGCGCCTGACTCGTGGCCGCCCCGCCGCGGAGCCCATGGCGGCTCGCCGGCCCTGATCGCTGTTTGCCCTTGAGCTCGGTGTCCGCTCCCGGACCGGCCGGTGCCGCGCTGTGGGCCGCAAGCTGCGGGCCGGCAGCGGCGGCGCCCAGAGGAGCCGGCGGTCAGGCGGCCGCGCGGGACTCCTCACTTCCTACTCGGGCCAAGATGGCGGGGGACGAGGCGGGAGTGACTCTGGGGCAGCCGCACCTCAGCCGGCAGGATCTCGGCACCTTGGTGAGCGCCGCCCGCGGGGCGCCCCGCAGCCACATCGGGCTCCCGGGGCTCGGCGGGGGCGGCCGGGTGGGCGAGGGGTGCGGCCCGAGGAGCTCCGAGCCTTCTGCTGGGCCCCACCGTGGCCGATGCGCTCCGAGGGGCGCGGGAGGCGGTGGCGCCTCGGGGAGCCGCGTTCAGCGCGCCGGGCGGCGGGGGACGGGGGCCGAGGGCCGAGGGCAGGGGACGCGGGCCGAGGGCAGGGGACGCGGGCCGAGGGCAGGGGACGCGGGCCGAGGGCAGGGGACGCGGGCAGGGAGCAGGGAACAGGTCCTGCCGGCCCTGCTGGGTGTGGGGCGCCGGGCGAGGCGCTTCTCCTGCCCGTGAGTGCGAGGCTCAGCGGCTCCGTGTCCCGCCGGCGCGGCTGAAGCTTTTCTGGCTCACTGGTGGGTGCAGTTTTCCTCATGTAAGGTTTGGCCTGTTCTGTGGTATTAAAGAGTTTTCTTTTTCCGAAGTAGAACCATAAATTTGAGATGTTTCCCTACAGCAAGCTCGAGGAGTTCGCTACCAGCCCTGTCTTGGTTGGTTTGCCAAGAAAATTTTCTCGACTATGAACAAGTACCGAGAAATACCAGTTCTATCTACCACTGCAGCCAGTTGCAGTGGTCTCCTGCTGTGGCAGCCTTGCCTATTCAATATTTCACCTGGGCTGTCTCACTTAGTACACTTACATGCTAGTCTAAGTGTATATATAATGTATATTTCAAATGCAAGTATATTATAATGCACATAGTCAAAAATACTGCTGCTGTGTCCCCAGTGTTTAAACTGGAGCAGCTTATTTGTCTTTACAGTAATAATATTCAGTGTGTTTTGGGCTTGAGCACAGGAATTCCCTATGGCGAGCCTGTTAGTTATTTCAGATAGTTTCTATTCTTCCTGTCATTGTTGACCATGGCATTTCCTAGCTGGAAGAGGCACAGATAGAGACTGGCTGGAACATCAGCAGGAATTCTCTTTAAGGCCTGTTCTGCCGGCCCTTGAGTGCTTATGGCTGAGTGAAGCTTCTTGCTGAGCAATAGCGTTGTACCAGTCTTGGGGCAAAACCTCGCATGATTCCGTGCACCAGGAAGAATTCTCCTGTTGGCAGGAATTGCATCACGCTGACATTCTGGTCGCCCGGCCACATGGTGCCATCTGCAGGTCACGTTCCCATCGCTGGGAAGTCATTTTAAGTTCGCTATATTAGAAATATAAATTTAATTGTGTGTCTTAGGTCTTCAAAATTTGCTTTGTATTGAAGAGGAATATTTCATTCATGTCACATGAGAGCAGAATGACTGAGCTTACGTTTTTACACAGATGTGTTTGATCATTTTGCACAGAGCCTTCATGTAACAGTGTAAACAATATGTGATTTAATGTTTGTATTATTTGTATCTTAAATTTTGTCCTGCACCGAGGACTCTTCTGGCATCATGAATCTTTACTTGAACTGAGTGGCTCATCCATATGAATTCAATGCAGGATGGATATTAGCTTAACAGTGAAACATTTCAGTGGATTTCAACACTTCTCCATTATTTGGTCAAACAGCTTTAAAAATCCCTAAACAACTCTTTCAGAGTTTCTTTATCTATACAGAGTGTATTTGTGAGGTGTTTGTTTTGCCAGTGGCTACCAATTAGTTCACACAAGAGACTATTTAGGACAGCAGAATTTTTATCTGGTACCTGTCATGGGTTGGTGCTGGTGCAGTGCCAGTGCACCCATGAAAATATATTTTTCTCAAATAGCTGCTGTGAGATGTGACCAGAAACAGTAGAGCAGGCTCAAGATTAGAAATAAAAAAAACTTTATTAACCTACACTATAATAAAAGGCACCCACAAAATTCAGAATGAAAACCTTCAAAACATTCCTCCTCCCCCCCACCCTAAAGCACAGTGAGACAAAACCCTGGATTCTCAGTCAAGTTACCACCTCTCAGATAATCAATAAAACTGCAATAACAGTATCTGAGGAAAAAAATAGCCATTAAAAAGAATAAAAAGCCATGGTGCTAATGAAACCTCTGGACCCACTGACTCCAAAGGGTTAGTTGTAATTAAGTATTGGCTGTAATACAACCTTACACCAATTAAACAACTGTTTATTAACAAAGCTTTGTTTATAAAAGATTAGTGCAGTTTCTCATGTAGACTGTTGAGAAGGAATTTGCCTGTTATGTGTAATTTAGGTTCAGGGGTATGTAGGGGCTTGGGATGTTTTGTTAAAATTTTCTTTTGAGGTTTCTTGTTTTGTTTACTCCCATCTTTAACACTTTGCAGCCAAGACTGATTTACAGTCAGGGTTTTGAATTGAAGCCTGTGCTGATTCACAAGGAGGACTTGGTTCACTTTTCACTGTATTTCACACACTTGAAAGACTGGAATGCACATAATATAATGGATTTTGCTGAATAGAACTATCAGTTATTTTTCAAGTTTCTAAATTTTTAACTTTCTAAACATTTATATACAAGATGAATAAATTCTAAAATCTCCCTTATACAGGATGTTACCAAGTTGACGCCTCTTTCACCAGAAGTCATCAGCAGACAAGCAACAATTAATATAGGTAAATAAAAAAGAGGGGTGCATTGAGGTGACTTTTTGATGCTCATGCAGTAGCAGATGGTGCCTGTGTAGTAACACTTTCAAGAAATTTGTAGAAACAGTTACATAGTAATTTTAGGGACTTGTCCAGCCCTTTTCACTTGAAAAGCACCAGTTTTACTTCAGGGACACAGTAGAATGGCGTGGGGAATAGTTGCTAAAACAAAATTTGTTTTACCTTTGAAATAAAGGATTGAAATGAGCTTCATTAAAATGCAAAGATCTGTCTGTTGGGAGCACAATTTCAGGTCTTGTTTGTTTAAACAAAAATGATTACAGATTCCATATGTATACCATATGGACTTACTGGCTGTGAAGAATTTGGAATAATTGTGTATTGGTTGCAGTGGAGCATTGCACAAAATTTAACTGTGGTTTATTGACGAACATTTCCTTTTAAAACACAGGTACAATTGGTCATGTAGCCCATGGAAAGTCAACAGTAGTCAAAGCTATATCTGGAGTTCATACTGTCAGATTTAAAAATGAACTGGAAAGAAATATCACAATCAAGCTGGGTTATGCTAATGCAAAGGTGAGTCATTGCTGTAAATGTAGCAGCTCTGTTGCTAATATATTTCATGGGGGATGTAAGATTACAGGTAACTAACCCTTGAGGAATTAAACCTTTTTTCAATTTAAAAAAACCACAGATTTACAAGCTGGATGACCCAAGCTGCTCTCGACCAGAGTGCTACCGATCCTGTGGAAGTAGCACCCCAGATGAGTTCCCTACAGATATTCCTGGTACCAAAGGGAACTTTAAACTAGTCAGGTAACTCCTTTAAATTACTGGAATAAATTGTGTTTAGTTTCCTTTGTATGAAAACAGGATTGAGCTGTGAGCTGAACGGGTTGTGGCAGACTGCACATTCTTAGATGGGGCACCCCTGGGCTAAGGCATTGTCTAAACTGAATTCATTGGTGGTGGTGAGCACTCCATGGTACAGCACAGCTGTGTCTGCTGCCCTCAGCTACTTGCAGGACTTTGTAGTTAAATATTTCTGCTATTAAGAGAAGTACATTTTAAACCAGGCAGATTGAGAACTAATGTGAACCTCACAAATACATCTTTAAAATCTCTTTTGGAAGGGTGATCTCAGTTGAACTTCCTAAGGGCAAAGTTTCCAAAGTTTTTTGAATGAATATATGAAAGCCTGATGCCTAATGTGAGATCAGACCTCTCACTGGAGGCCAGGTGTTCTGTATTTACTTGATTTCTGATAAAGTATAGCAGTCTTTATGCAGTGGTTATGTGGGTCTGCACAACAGTTGCTCAAATGAGAGTAGTCATGAAGAGTGTTGTACAAGATCCTTAGTTTGTGTTTATGACACAGTACATGTGGGGCTGTAACCATGTGTGTTCCTTTTCTCAGATTCCCAGCAGAGCACTCCTACTAAGATTAATTTCTGTTGGAGCGTGACAGGCAGGCAGTCATTGTGAAGCAACTGGTTAAAAGCTTTGCATTCTTTATCCTACTGGTTGTTTGCTTGTAGTAGATTTCTAACATCATCAGCAAAGCACCAAATCAGTCCCTTGCTTTTTGGTGGCCTGCCAGTAAGAACAAGGATTCTTCACTAGATAGGTTCAGGAAAGAATATAATGAATCAACTGTCTTAGTGTCCTCAATAAAACCATGAGGTGGGAAATGTAATATCGTGTCTGTAGACAAGTCTTTGAAGTGCAGTTATAACCATATAATTAAAGATGCATAGTTTCCTAAAAATGAAGAATGGGAGGGGCCTTTTAAAAGAGTTGAGAGAAATCCCATGTGGTATGTTGGGGTTTGGGTTGGTTTGATTTTGCGTTTTATCCTGGTGTTTTTATTTAATCTAGTTTAGAGTAAATTGGTGAAATATTAAAGAGGTACTTAATGTGGACTTGTGGAATTAAATGTGAAAACTCAGAAAAAGTATCCAGTAGCTGTTTAGTAGCATTTGTGTTCTTTCAGAACTTTTTTGAAAATACTATTTTAAGAATACTTTTAACTTCTGTGTCTGGCTAATCGGTGACGTAAATCAGTCAGAGGAATTGTTGATAATGGGCTTTTGGATCTCTCTTTCACCTTCTCCTGCAACAGGCATGTCTCTTTTGTGGATTGCCCTGGCCACGATATTTTGATGGCTACCATGCTGAACGGTGCAGCAGTAATGGATGCAGCTTTGCTCTTGATAGGTAATCATTGCTACTCAAAAGCAGAGCTCTGTTTTGTAGTAGCATGAGGCAGCTTTATATAGGCTTTAAAATCTCCTGGGATGTGGTGAGCAATTTAAACCAGTGAATGCTTTTGAGATGTGTTAAAGTGGTGCTACAGTGGTAATGTACTGTAACAAGCTGGTTTGTTTTAAACACAGCTATCCATACCCACTAGTCTGGTAGCTGGCCCCATTGATAGGAGATAGGTAATACAAAACCCTCTAGTGGCATAGTACTGTAAAATTTTATCACTTTATGGAAACAGATTGGCTGCATTTTGAGTTTCTCTGAAGATTCAGTTTCCTTTAAATATGCATGTAGTCTTTGTCATACAGTAGAGTTCACAAACAACAGTACAAACAGTAGCCCAGATAAATATAGGCAAACTTTAAGTACAGGAGATGTAGTATAATCCAGACAACTTTTGTTCTGATTTGCAAGCAACAGAAAGTGAGTAGAATGGATTTTTCTGTGTCTGTAGAACATTCTAGTGTTCTGTAGTGATACGTACCAGTTATCTTACCTTGATAGGATATGTCAACAAAAGAAAAAAACAGCTTCAGATATTGTAATTTAAAGTCTGAGATAGATGATGAGCTATCATTTCTGCCTATTTATCTCCAGAAAGTGTGATAGACCAAACTTCAGACAAGATTAACCACCACGATCACACATCAGCCGATGCTGGCTTCTTTGGCTGAAATCTAAACCATGCTGATAGCAGCCCTATTCACATACTTGATTGAATTATAGCAGAGTTTTATATTATACCAAATATCCTGGTATTTTTATGACTTTACTGATAAGAAAATATTAAGATACACAAATTACCTTTCAAGAAGTATTACGCTATAGTCAACTCTGAGATATCTGAAGAGCTAAAGGATGGAATTAGCCAAGTTAGGTGTTGGTATCTTTGGATATTTTGGGTAAATGTTCCTAGTGGGAGCAGGTAAAATGGGGGAGCCTCTCTGGCAGCCTCTTATCTGTCCTGCATTGTGGAGGCTACAGCCAGCAGCTGTAGGGTAGAAGAGGTGCTTACTGACTTGGTGATTCACGTGTAGATTACTGAGAGACAACTGTCTCTTCTTTTTTTAATTTTTTTTTCCATAGTGATAGTAGATGGAAGTAGATATCCTAACTGTAGGAGTTTCATCTATCTTTATTGTTTCTATATTCCATTCACTTCTCTTCTTTCAGCTGGTAATGAGTCGTGCCCTCAACCTCAGACCTCAGAACATCTAGCTGCTATAGAAATCATGAAACTGAAGCACATTTTGATTCTACAAAATAAGATTGACTTGGTGAAAGAGAGCCAGGCTAAAGAACAGTATGAACAGATTCTTGCATTTGTACAAGGTAAGTTTTCAGGAGCAGA
Organism: Calcarius lapponicus; assembly: GCA_039654755.1. Taxonomy (NCBI): domain Eukaryota; kingdom Metazoa; phylum Chordata; class Aves; order Passeriformes; family Fringillidae; genus Calcarius; species Calcarius lapponicus. The sequence goes on from CM077462.1 coordinate 108,607,864, forward strand.
AATCCAGTAAGTGGTGGAAATTCAGTGTTGAGACACGGACATAGTGGTTTTCTGTATGTTCATAGGAGAGCTTATCTTTGGCAATGCAGGTATACATGGTCTGTTAACGTGAAAATTAGACCATGGCAGTTGTGCTTCTTGCCTCTTTCAGCCTGCTGGCATACAACAGTGTTATGGCTCGGGGTCAGAGCTCTAGGTGTAAAACTAACATCAGTCACTCTTACATAATAGCTTTCAGTGGATTTGTGGTTTCTTCCTGGAGTGCTTCTTTGGTAGAGATTTCACTGTGATTTTACTGCAGTGCAGGAGAGAAGAAAGCTGTACTTGTTAGGGACACCTTGTAGGTTTAAATATATTACTTTTTTATCTAATGACAAAAGATTGCTCTTTCATCTGTCTGTGCAAATCCAGTATGGGCAGTGTTATCTTACTCTCTAAAGTCTGCTCACCTTCAGAGTGATTTGAGTTTTATCTTTCCCTGGAGCTTCCGCTGTTTTCCCTGTTTATCTGCAGTAGGTGGGATATGCAATAAACTGCAGAGCTAGATTGTCACCATCAGAAGTTGCCAATGGGTCTTTCTTTTCCCTTTTTTCTGTTTTGTTCTTTTTTTTTCTTTTTTTTTGTAATTCATAATTGTTGTCTTGCAGAAGCTGTGCATAACTCTGTCAGAGTGGCTTGACGTGTAAATTTGGAGCTTGAAAACTGGAGTTATCACAAGGAACATAGACATAATTAAAACTAATGATGTCTAACAAGTCTGGATTACTAAATGCATTCTTCTGTAAAATACAGATATTTCTAAAATATGTATTTGTATTGCAAAATTTGAAAAACATAATTAAATTAACAGGAAATTTAGTTTGTCGTAATGAAATCTGACTGTAAAATTAACACTGCTGTATCCAATACTGAGATATTGACCTCTCTTAGGAAATCTTTGCAATAAAAGTGTAGGAAGTGAATTCTCCCTTAGAGTGGAAGATTATCTTGCATGCTTTCAGAATGCCTCAAAAAGCAGATGTGGCTATGTGAGCTAAAATGTTGAAGGGAAGGATAGATGCTCTGATATTGCTTTGGGAAGTACGCATAGAACATGCCACAAAATTCATAGGTATTTTTAACAAGGACAGAACACTTGGTCATATTAAAGCTAAATGTTGAACTTGATTTTGTTTTAGGCACAGTTGCAGAAGGAGCTCCAATAATTCCAATCTCAGCACAGCTGAAATACAACATAGAGGTGGTTTGTGAGTACATAGTGAAGAAAATCCCGGTCCCTTTGCGAGACTTCACATCTGAACCGAGGCTCATTGGTATGTAAATGTCAGGCCTGGGTGCTAGTGGCCAAACATTTGCTGAACGTGTCTACACTTAGAATAGCACATGCTGAGTGCCCTAAACACAGGTGGGATTAAAAGGAGTGTATAGGATGCTTTTTTTTTTTAACTTGCATGTCTTCTGAGAGCTGTATTGTTTGTTCACTGTTAGTTGGTTTTGTGTATATTCTGTGCATATAACAGCACTAAAATGCAATAAAAGTGAAAAATTTGTCTTATCTTAAAAACATCCTTTTACTTGGTATGAATTTAGGTTTTGATTTAACAAAATATTGGCAAACTGATGAATTGGATAATTCTTTCCATGGAAATATTTTGGATAGCTTGGTTAAATCTTTTGTATCAGTCTCCTGTTTCCTGGTTATAATTATCAAAGTTTCAGTTCTTGTCCAGCATACTATAAAGTGCAGTTCCTATAAGGAATTCATTTGCTTGCCTTTTTTTTCCCAATAATCCAAGGGAATCCTACATTGCATAAATGCATAAAACTTGACCACATTTCATCAAGGTTACAGTGCTCAGCTATGAGTGCATTAAAACAAAGTTCTGGTATTCACAATTAACATTGTCAATATCGAAGGGATTTTGTAAAATGGTTGATTGTTGTTTTCTTTTTCAGATCTTTAAGTTACTTTCTGCTATGCAGAAAAAATCTTATGAAACATTTATATATATGAGTAGTTTAAATGGCTTTGAGAATAAAATTGTCTGCCTAAAAATTGGGAATAAACTATTGATCTGGTTTTGTAACATTTATAAATATGTGTATCCTTCCATAAGAATAGAAGCAGTCAAAGTTGCTAAAGAAAGACATTGTTTAAAAATCTGATAGTAAATATAAACCTGGTTGTGATCTCTTCTTTTCAGTAATTAGATCTTTTGATGTCAACAAGCCTGGCTGTGAAGTTGATGACCTTAAGGGAGGTGTTGCTGGTGGCAGTATTCTAAAGGGTGTTTTAAAGGTAACCCTTTCTTTTTCTTGACTGAAATATGTAATGACAATGAGTAGGGTTTTCCCACACTTGCTACCAAATGTCTATCTATATAATCGATTTTTTTTTAAACTTTAATACAGTCACATGGCACTTATCCTTTCTGTCTGTACTTAATTTTCACTTTACACTTTTAAAATACTAGAACAAGAAACAACTGGTTTTAATTTTTTAGTATATTATTGTAGTCTTAACATTTACTAATAATGATAACAGATTTAATCCCTCACAAAAATGGAAGGAGCTATTTTTTTCCTTTCCTACCACTTCCACTCGCTGAATTGTCAGGAAGAGGAGAGCAGAAAAACTTTAAAAGCACCTTAGAAGTGGGTGTGGGTTCTCACAAGTCCCACTTCCCCATTTAAGTGTTCTGTATATTTGATTTTTTTATTTTGCTTGCTTGCTAGCAATAGACAGAAACTTATAAAGGATTGGTTTGTTAGGCTAGGGAGCGAGCTGTATCTTTGAACATTTATACAGCTTGTACTTTCTCTGGTTTTCAGTGTATTGATTTCAGTCAGTTACACTGATTGAATTAACTCAATTTTTCTCAAAGCTGAAATATTTCTAAATGAAATACAGTGTTTAAGAATTAACCTGAAATTTAATTGTTGGAATTATTGCTGATAAAGATCCTTTGCTAAAGCAGTTTTACAAATTGTATTGAAAAAAACATGAGGTGTTACGTTTGCTGTAAGTATTGTTGAATTTGCATTAAACAGTGGAACAGAAATTCTACAAGTTCTACAGTTGCCCAGAATAAAGGACTTGTATAAAAAGTAGATCTTGGGATATGTAAGTCTTACCTGTGACTAGTCAGCTTTGTGTTCCTGTGAAATAACCAGTTAAACACTTTCTCACTTTTGTCATTAGGTGGGCCAGGAAATTGAGGTGAGGCCTGGTATTGTGTCCAAGGACAGTGAAGGCAAACTCATGTGCAAGCCAATCTTTTCCAAAATTGTGTCACTCTTCGCTGAACACAATGATCTACAATATGCTGCTCCAGGAGGCCTTATAGGTAAGAATATTGTCTTATGAAAAGATTCATTTCTTCATGCTTATTGAAAACACTTGTTTTCACTCAACAATGAATTTCATTGTAATTAACAAAAATACCACAAGCATTTTGAGATAATTCGTATATGTAGAGAGACAGGGTTGGTGTGAAAAATGGATATTTAAGAATTAAATCATGTTCCTGAATGTCACTGGCCAATGCAGATCAGCTTGCACTGTAAATTGTACCAGCTTTAGCAGCAGAAAATTTCTCCATCTATTTAGACAGAGCTCACAGTCTTGCTGACATTCTGAAAGTTCTGTCCAGGCAGTAGGGAATTCCCAGTACATTCTCTGGGTTTTTTTATATCGTCTTCAAATATTTTAGCACATAAAAATGCCAGCTACCTTTCAGTTACTCCTTCTGACTCTCTTGTTGTGTTGTAGGTGTTGGCACAAAGATTGACCCCACATTGTGCCGGGCTGACCGCATGGTGGGCCAAGTTCTTGGTGCAGTTGGGGCCCTGCCAGAAATATTTACAGAGCTGGAAATCTCCTACTTCCTGCTGAGGCGACTCCTGGGCGTGCGCACTGAAGGAGACAAGAAAGCTGCAAAGGTCTGTGCCCCTTCTTTTGTTTGTCCTGATTTTGCTTCCTGTGCTAATTTTCATTAATGAATATATTGCTTTGATCATATGTAGACGTTTTGTCTCAGTGTTCATATAAGCTTGTCACAAAACTTATCTGTTTGTTTAATACAGTAGAATGGTTTTCAGAGGAGTAGAAATTAATATCAGAAATTAAAATCAGTATTAATATCAAATTACTATCAGAAATTAATATCATTAATAATCAGAAATTAAAGAAGCATAAAGTATTTATGTGTCAAGTTATGTATTTTTCTAAGCATGCTGGTAGTTGGTTTTTTTTTTTGCTATCATCCTATTCATTTGTGCAATAATTAGTTGTACAGTGGTACTGATCTACTTCCTACTGACATGCTTTGTGTAGGTTTTTTCACTGAAGAATTTTTAAAAATTTAAATATTTTTGAAATACTCTGGTTGAAAAAAACCTGAACTTGAGGCACAGGACAAACTTGTGTAACATGATCTGTTTTACACAAATCAACTAAAAGATCATAATTTCCCCTGTTAGCATTTAAAATTATAAACTGCTTCAAGCAACAGTGAGTACAGTGCTTCAGCGCTCTCTTATCCTGTGAAATTAATTATTTAATTTTTTAATGTAGGCATAAGGGAAATGAGAATGCACCATCCTAGTAAATAATCTTTATAACATCACAGTTTGTAACGATATCTCTGACTGTTTGTGTTTTTAATACGTTATATGAAATCATCAGCATAGTTTATAGAAAATATAGATCAATCCAAAGAAAGTACATCATACCAAGAACCTCAGAACTGCATGTACAACACCTTTATATATTTGTCTTTCTGCATATAAAACTTTTACCTACTGACACTGCTGCCCATAATTTGTGTGTGTATATATATTTATAGTATTTCTCAGCTGTATCTTTTTTTGTGGTAACAAGGTAACAGAAGATAACTTGGTACTGTCTGTGCTGTTTGTTTTTTAGTACTAAAGCTTATGTTTCAGAGTTTTGTATGTCTGTCTTCAGGTGCAAAAATTATCGAAGAATGAAGTTCTAATGGTAAACATAGGATCCTTATCTACTGGAGGGAGAGTCAGTGCTGTAAAGGCTGATTTGGGGAAGATTGTGCTAACTAACCCTGTGTGCACAGAAGTGGGAGAAAAAATTGCTCTGAGTCGAAGAGTTGAGAAACATTGGCGGTAAGTTGGTGCAAAGCTGGTAGGGTACCTGCTTGCTACATTGTTAACAAAAAAATACATGGATCTGGTTTTGTACTAGAATAGGTAAGTGTGTGTCTGTTTTAAAAATTCTTCTGGATTCTCCTAACACATTGACACCATGGTTGTGGAATGCTTCATTTCATCGCTCTCTCTTTTTTAAACAAACACCACGATTGGGAGGGTACCTATTAGTTAACAGCCAAAGAAACACCTGAGGTTTCTGTTTGTTGCCCAAACTGCCAAGCTGTAAATTGAGCTCAGTAGGGAATCTTGGCAGAGGGCTTGGGAAATTCTCACCACGTTAAGCCAAATAGCCATCTTTATGCACACCTCAGTGGTTTTCTAGCTGTGGAGCTGCATGTGATTTCTAGTGCAACCTGGAAATAACAGCAGTGGGAACAGAGGAGGGATGTTTGAATGTTTTATGTACTACAAGCACAGAGGAAAGAGTAAAGTATCGATTGGATTGACCCATTCAAATTACAGATATGAAATGTCTGACTGCAGAAGCATCTGGAGGCTGAAAATGATGACCAGAATTGCTTTATTGCAGTGCCAGACTCTCTTTAGGTGATTACAGATACTGTACCTGTCACAGGTTTCATAAGACTGGATTGATAAGAACATGAGAGTTTTTTGATCTGCTGGCTGTGCACAGCTCTTGTAGTATGAAAGCACAGCCATTTTTACAGGAAGTCTGTACTGTATGGAAAGGAACCAAGCTTTAAATATCCATGGATGCATGTTTCTTTTTCACATGACAAGAAAATGTAGACAGGAATTTAGTGCTTGCTGTCTCAGAGCAAGAAGACAAATTAGGGAAGAGATTATTCTCTGAAAAAAAAAAAAAAAAGAAAGGCAAAAGATAACATGTCTTGAACAGGAGGGAAAAAAAAGGCAGGACCCAAATTAAGTCAGGTAAAGCAGAAGGAAGAAGAGAAACTATGTTAAAAGCTATGCTTTTTCCCTTTTTTAAAGATGTAGACTGATAGCCTGTGCAAATAATAATGTATCTTTTGTTGCTTCTGTAGATTCTTTCCCAGTTAAAAAACTTGACTAAATTTTGCCCAAAAGCCCACCTGTCTCTGGATTATGAGGTGGGCACATAGTGGCAGCCTGCTGTAAAGATAGTTATTGAAAAGTTGATTCCTATGCTGTATTAAAAAGATAAAGACTTTTAAAAGACTTTTAAAAGATTAAAAAGATAATATAAGGAAACTGAAAGTTCAGAAAAGGGAAAGAAGCCAAACTGGGAAAACCTGCATAATAAAACCTAATTGCAGTAAAGATAATATACAGTTGGTACTGTGAAAAGGAACTTGCAGCCTGAGTTCATAAGTTTATAAAGTTCATAAAGCAAGACTAAAAAGAGGTATAAAATAAAAAGGAAATATACAGAGGAATAGAGAGGTTAAACAGCAAATGGGATAGACCCATGATTCCAAGAATCACTGAATTCAAAGATGGTCAAGTTATGACCTATGGTTATGGCACTAAAAAGTGGGAAGTGATGCTCTGATAAACTTCAGTTTCTTTTCTGGTGTCCCAAGACAGGCTCAATTGCAAGATAAATTGAGATGCATGTGTGGTTTCTCACCAGAAATAGGAAAGGTTTGAACACAGTTTTACTAATAATATGAAATACCTGCTGACTGTGGAAATGGAAGTATTCTGAATTTTTTTTGGAAGTATATTTTTCTGAGGCAATAGCGGCCTATAAAAAATGCCTTCATTTTCCTGAATATAAATAGCAGCACTCACCTGAGAGCTGAGTTACCATCACAGGCTACCATTGAGAGTTACAGCTGTTTGTAATCTTACTGAATTGTCATTTCTCTTTGAAATTAATGCAACACTTCAGACACAGGTGAAAGATATCAAGCTGTGCATAGATTTCCCATCCAACAGTACAACATAAGTTACAATATTTTCAGATTTTCAGCTTCTGTTCAGGAGTACACCCTTAGCTGGTCACAAATGTCCTCTGTCCTTCACCCTTTTCTATTCTGCATTTCCACTAAGCAGGTTTGTTCTTGTAGAATGTTTTGGGTGGGAGACAAGTGTAGAAAATTCAAAATGTAAGAACTGAAGGCAGAAGAAGGACAGAAGGATGTTGACTTATACAGGATATTTCTGACTGCTGGTAAAAATAATCTAAACCTTTTTTTCTTTTTCAGTTTAATTGGTTGGGGTCAGATCAGAAGAGGAGTGACAATCAAGCCAACTGTTGATGATGACTGAAGAACAAAAGAGTGCTTCATTTTTAAAGATGAAGTGCCTATTTCTATTTTGGAGGGGGTGCATTTTCACAGTGGAATTGGAAGCTGTGCAAACAGTATCTTTGAGTTGTATGGCTGTCCTCGTACCTTTTATTGAATTTTACCCTCTTACTAAAATACTAGTCACTATCACCATTAAAAGTGTAAAAGAATTGGCATAGAAGTGGGTTTCATTATCCACATTTTAGTAGAAATTGATTGTACATGTCTCATGGCATGTCTAATTTATGTTACTTTGTGTTTCAGACATATCTGTTTAATATCAGTCAAACCAGCCCCAGTGTAACACACAAACCATAAATCTGGTATTGAAATAAAATATTGCTTATTTTCATTAATTCATACAGTTTTTCTGAGTAACAAAAGACTGCAGTGATTGTTCAAGTACAAGAATTAAAAGCAAGCAAACTTTTCTTTGGAAGACTTAGTACCTTTTCTGCTCAAATTGTTTTGTCCAGACAACTGTTACCAACAAAAAACTTTATTTCTTTGTTTCTATGGTTCTTGATTTTAGGATTCTAAAGTATTACACTTTGTAATTAGGATGGCAGTATTGACTGACTTGAATTTGTCATTTCTGATATTACTACATGTTTTCTTAAATTCCCCCCAAAAATCACAAGTAAACTGGATCTGAACTGGCAGTACTGGTTTTGGCCTATTTTAGTATGGATTATGAAAAGAATGTGATTAATTGGAACATTACTTTGTCATCATGAAACTCTGTGGGAGTGACCTGGGAGTTATTTATACAGTAGGAGTAAACAACTTTAAAATTTTGTTGAGCAAATATAAAATATTGGGAAGAGGCTGTAGAAAGGAATGATTTGGGGTGGGGGCAGAGTAATGGTGGTGGAATTGTGAATAGGATGAGGAAAAAGGTATAAACCCACTTTGGTTTAGCTACTCTGAATCACATGCCTCAGGATAAAAGATAATGTAATAAATTTACTGTAGGGTGCCAATACTTTATTCCATTTAGATTTCATGTTTTCATTTGTACTAATATTCATAGTTCTAGCTGTTTTATATACCATTTAGCAAGTTATGCTACTTAGCACATTTTGGTACAAAGTACTGTGTGTTTTCAAAGCTTGCTTTTGGTTTTATTCAGTACCTTCAAGGGCTTTCTAAAGGTAGATTTCACTCATCAAATTGGAATTTGATGAAACAGCCTGCATTTTGTTCCTGATTTTGCTCTATATTGTGTTCCCTTACTCTGTCTACTTCCTGTACTAAGTTCTTCCATTTGTTAAGTGCTACCTCACATGGTGTTGGGAGTAAATACATTGATTTTTGAATAGTGTTTTCCATTTTAAAAGCAGGAGTTGGCTGTAGTTCTCTCTGACTCTCCAGGTACTTGACCAATCTACAATCTTAAATGTGTCTGTTTCAAGGATTGCATCTTCCATGCTTTGGCAACTCCTTTCTGTAACTCTGAATTGTAGGAACTTGGATAAACCTGAGCCTTGCCTAGTCTGGTGGCAGGAGGGTGGGCATGAAAGAGAATGTAAGCTACAGCAGAGTGCTTGTATGGCACCAGCTCCAGGGAGAAATTGAGTGCAGTCCTTTCTCAGTGCACTGCACCTGTGGCTCTAATGAAACACATGCAAATAGCTTCTGAGAAACTGGTTAAGCACCCACAGACATTCTTAGACATTCAGATATTTTGGAGATTGTGTCTCTCTTGATCTGCAGTTTAAATAACACCAGTGCCATAATGTTGCTGAAGCTGTGCATTGACCTGCTTTTCCCATGGCTTTTCTGGGAGGGGTGAGGCTCTCACAAGGATCACCTCTTTCTACCCTGCTGTGTACCCTGTCACACCACGATGAGGGCCTGGGGGGCAGGTCACATACAGAGTTCTTCTGCCACCAAAATGTTAGATTTCCTCTAATGCCAGCTCTGACTGCTGACATGAGTGATAAGTAATGGGATTTTGAGGCTGCTGAATACACGGAACATGTCTCTGCAGCACTGGGGAGACAAGTGTGAACAGTGTAAGTGCAAATACATTGTGTGCTGATGGGTGTACCACACCCTCCTCAGTCACTGAGCTGTGATGCTGAGATGTTGAAGGCAATATGAGAAGACAATATCATGTACAGCTAAGGAAGTTGAAAATTATTTTTATTTTCTTGGCCGGAAGGAATATAGTGACAGATGCCTTGTGAGCTTTCTCACTTTACCAAGGATTTACTTCAGAGTGATTTTATTTTTTTACCCTCTTAAGGTCATATTCAGCTACCTGAACAGAGATGTACATTTGCATTTCTAATGGGTTGGGTACACAAATGTAGCTATCTTGTGCAGTGGTACAAAGTTGAAGTGTGTCAGTAGTTATTCTGAGACTTCACTGTGTATTTGGGAAATGCCATTTCCAGCCAAATACCAGATTTTATTCTGAAAGGGATTTCAGTTAACACCTTTGCTGATTTGGTCCTAGTATACAGGAAATCCAGAAAAAAATTAAATTATATTTTTATTGCATTCGCTTTGTAGCACTTTGAAAAGTGCTACCTTCTAGCTCACTGCTGCAGAAAGGGCTCCTGCTGTTTTTCCATGCTGAGTCATGTGGATGAGCCTCCAGCCTGCCTGCAGGAAAGGTTTAAACTTCTGTCCCCGCCCCCTTTCCCATCGGTGTTTCTGCCGGTGTAAAGTCCCAGCTCCGCCGCCCCTGCCGTTCTGGGTCACTTCTTGCTGCCAGGCTGGGGCTAAACATTTATAAAGTTCCAAACGCCCTCCCTGACCCAGCACCGCAAAGCCCCGACTGCCGGTCCCAGCTCCTGGCCGTGGCACGGCCCGCGGGCATCCACAGCGTCCAGCTGCCTTTTCCTGACATCACCAGACCCTGCGAGCACTGCTCCTTATTAATCAGCTCTTCCACTGCCACAATTCTTCTGGCACAGCTGCCTTAATGGCTGATGTTCACTTACCACGGTGCTAAAATTACTAATTTGGCTCTGGCTTCGTGTTGCTGCTTTTGTTTCTGTAAAGCTCCATCTGTACGTGCTCATTGAATGTTCCATCCATCTCCAGTCCACCCCAGTGGTGTAGTAAAAGTGCATGTTTCATATTTCCCAGACTAAAAACCCAGCTAGAATAACCAATTCTACAGAAATTTTGGTTTATGGTGAATAACTCAGAAGCTGTAAGTGATACAAGTATGTAAATAAATTCTCCCTTCTTACCCTGAAAGGATTAAAAAACCAACCAAACAAGAACTCCTAACATGGGCACTATATATGCAATGAAGAAAGAACAAATTAGCAAGAGAATTTTGTTACCAAGGAACAGACATCTTGTTCAAGGAATTGCCTTAAATATTTAAATAAATACATATTCTTCAATGTCTCTTATAAAATGAGGCACTAGAACACTGCTCAAACACAGATGAAAACTGTTGATATATTTTAGTTGAAGTAATGTTAATATATGTGTTATTTACTTGTGTTGAGGAAGGCTTCATTAAGAAATTGCATGCTATACATTTATAAAACACAAACTTTTCTGTTCAGTTTCTAAAGCCTAGTATAGTCTTTTGAATATTTCAGTAGAGTTGAAGAAAAAAAAATCAAGATTCACTTAATTAAGTCTCATGTTACACAATCTTAGGAATTCAAATGAATCAGGGCAGCAGCTCTCCCTTTTTGCCTCTGTGTGGGCATTTGTAAAGAAATCCAAGATACTAGACTGGATTCATTATGTTATTTAGAAAACTCCTTCCCCTGCCAAACATTATACTTTTCTATATTTAGTTATTTTAATTTTTTTGGTGTTCAATGAAGACTTGAAAAGTGTTTTCTCCTGCAAATGCACCTTAGGGTTCTCAGAACTCACTTCTCTTCCCGGTTTTGCTTAATCATCTATTTTATTAGGTAATCTATTATGTATCTCAAAATACCTCATTTGCAACATCATACCAACTACCACACAACAGAGTTAAGTCCCAGCTTTTGCAAGTTTTCATTAAACCACTTTTTTTTTAACCTTGGTGACTAGCAGTGGGCATACAGAAATAGAATAATCTTTTGTATTTTTTCTTGGCTACAGCCAAAATGCTGTTGATAACAAAGTTTAGCAACAATTATTTTTATTTCTTTAAATTGTCTCCCATTTATTGTGTTGGCAATTGTACACAACTTAATCCTTAAAAAATCTAACATGGAGTCATACTTCACACCAGAAAGAGGCATGGGGGTATAATTAGTCTTTCCACAGCAATCACAAGCATTCACATATTCTCCATATGGTTTTGGCTCCTTGCCTCCTGCCTCGTTGTCTGTTAGCATGCATTGAAACCACTGTTAGAGCCCTGTGAACCACGCACTCGTGTGCTTCAGGCACACAAATTGTCCTGTTAACACTGCTGGGACACTTCTGCACTTGAAGGTGAGCTTGTGCTTTAAGTGTTTGGAAACTGGGATCTTAAATTACTTTCATTTTTCTGAAAGCTTAATTCCTTCTTTAAATTCATTGCTACTTCACACTGTTGCTGTTCTACCAACCTGTGTGTTCATGCTGGGAATTTGTTTTTGCAGTTAAAACCTGACATTTTGTCTTTGAAAGCATTTTCAGCCTTATGGGAAGGTGTCTGTTTACACACATAACATCTCATGAAAGTGAACTCTTCGTACATTCCAGAGCAACCTGGCTGCTTTATGGACAGGTGAAAGCTGCTCCAGGTGGAATCTGGAATGATCACCAGGTCGCATCCATCCAAGGGGAGTACAGTTAATTGAACTTTGTCAGCTTTGAACTGACAAACACTAACAATCAGTGTTGTCCCATTGAAGTCTCCCCAGGAAGAAGGTTGGTCCCTCAGTGTAATGGTTTGGTTTGCAATGTTCTGCTCTCTTGTTAAAGGATTTACTAGAGAAACAGGAAGGGGCTGTTTCTGTTTCAAAACACAATGCTTATACAGTCACAGATGCAGATAACCCTCAGGGCCATCTACAGCTCTACCAGCTGAGGAAAGGAACTCTTAACACTCCAAATCTTCTCTACCCTTTCTTTTTCAAGATCCATCAGTGCTGACTTCTAACACTGTGTCAGTTGAATATTTACCAGTCCTTTCACCTTTGTTACACGTACTCACCAACAACTCCAGGCTGTATCTTTGATTCACGGGCAAAAAAGGTAAATGAAATGTGAGTTTACAGAATTATGGAGGAAATAATGGATTTTTTAATGTCCACCCCCCTCCCTGCCCCCACAATCAATGAGAGTTCAAACTAAGAGCTGTTATTTGAAATTGTAGAATAAATAATTAACCATCCTACCTAATTAAAAATACCTTTAAGCTTGCACAACACTTAATCAGGATGACTAGAAATAAAATTGCCAGTGAAAGCCTTCCTAAGTACAACTAAGGATTAAGAAGCCTACTGAATATTTGTAAACCAAGACATGTCAGAGATTTTACTGCAAACAACTTACCAGTTCTCCACAGGCTGCAAGGGACTCCTGCTCAACACAAGGACCACCCTGCTGTTAAAATGTAAGATCTGTTTTCAAAGTTTTTTTATATAGCTTTTCAATTTAAAAACTCTTCTCTTACGTTTTTCCTTTTCTTTCCTTTTATCTTTTTTCCTTTTCTTTTTCTCCTTCCTTTTCTTTTTCTCCTTCCTTTTCTCCCCTTTTCTTCTTTTCCTTATCTTTCTTTCCTTTTTCTTATCCTTCCTTTTTTTTCTTTTCTCTGCATTTTGATCTGAGGCAGCTGAAAAAAATGTGACGGGAGTCTTCACAAAAAAATTCAGTTTGAGGCCAACACCCCTTAGGGAAAATTTCAGACTTGTGAAAGCTGGCTAAGTTTTACGAGCAACTGAAAACCTGTACAATGCAAAATGTCAGCTTCAAAGTAAGTGACATTACACTGCACATTGCTGGTGTTTTTAAGCAAAGAGGTTATCTGAGATATAGGCAGCTGTAGAGATACTGGCCTTACATTTTCACTGATTTAAACCTATTAGGTCAGTTCCAATCAACTGACCTTGTATAACTGACAGAGAAAAGACATAGACTGAGTATCTGGACTCTCTTCTGATCTTTCTCTACAACCACCCTGTGCAGCACAGCACAGACAGACCAAACACAAAAGCCTTGCATTCCTCTTCTGGTCCCAACACCATGGGATTTTTTACACTGGACATGGTTCTCTAAGATACATGTTAATATTAGAATAAAAAGCATGTCAGTCGGTCATCAGCCTGGTATATCTGAACACATTTTTAAATACTCTTTTTTTTAAACAAGGAACCATTAGAAAGTTTAAGTTCAAATACAGTTTTCAGACCCCAAGCAAGAAATAAGATTCTCTGATCATGTTTCACTGTTCAGTTTGTGTATTTCCCACTCCTTTGCTATCCAGTATTTCAGCCTTATCATGAAGAAATTTCTCCAAATGAACATTGCCATTCCTGTTTCACAGATATTCCTCTAATACCTTATTTTTCAGGGTTACACAGACCCCAGCAATGTCTATGCTGAGGCTTGGTAAAATTCTTATAATGCCATAAAAACCTTCTTTGAAAGATATTTTGCTTTATTTAATGAGCATTTTTAATGTAAATTTCTTCATAAGAATTTTGTGTACTGACACACAATTGTAAAGGTCAATCTTTGTTTCATTACTTCATTCGTTGCAGCTAGTTCTGTCATCAAAGAAAGTATTTCTTACAGCTGCATTCACCTTTCTTTGCCCTCAAGCCTTGGCTCCCAAGCATTGTGGCTGCTTGTGTGCACAGACAGTTCAGTGCACATCCCAGCTCTGGTTGTGTAAATTCACCCTAGAACTGGAGACAAGTGCACGTGGCACTTTTGTCCCCAAGCACCCTGGGCTGAAGCGAGTTGGTGGCTTTGTCTGCATGTGCAGTATTGGCTGTAACGTGCCTGTCTCAGTGGCCATTTGTTCTGACAGACATCAGGCCAGATGCTACCCCAAACACAGGCACGGTGACAGCCTGGGCCCCTTTCCAAGCCTTGCTTCCCACAAACTTTACAAACCTTCCTGCCAACACCAAGCCAGTTCTGTCTTCAGCTCTCTCAGGAAGCACCCTGAGCACCAGCAGTAACTGGAAAAGTGCAGATGGATGGGTCAAAGCCCCTTCACAGGCTCCCAGGGGATGGTGATGGGCAGCACACCAGGCTGCAGCAGCCTCATGCTCGAACTCCATGGTGAGGATACTGCCTGCTGGCAGCAGGGCTTGCAGCAAACCCAGGCCTGGCTCCATGGTGAGGATACTGCCAGCAGGGAGCAGGTCTGGGAGCAAACCCAGGCCTGGCTCCATGGTGAGGATACTGCCTGCTGGCAGCAGGGCTTGCAGCAAACCCAGGCCTGGCTCCATGGTGAGGATACTGCCTGCTGGCAGCAGGGCTTGCAGCAAACCCAGGCCTGGCTCCATGGTGAGGATACTGCCTGCTGGCAGCAGGGCTTGCAGCAAACCCAGGATGGGCTCCATGGTGAGGATAGTGCCTGCTGGCAGCAGGTCTGGGAGCAAACCCAGGACAGGCAGCTGCCGCAGCCAGGGGTTGTGTGCCTTCAATGAGGCAGATAAAAAACAGAGAAGGCTGGGGAACAGGGAAGCTTCTACTTGTGAGTTGCTTACCACCAATAATGACAAACAACCTGGTACAGGGGATTGCATCTAGATATCTTTAACAGCTCTTCCAAACCATCCTGTGACTCTGTGAACCGTGCATTTGGAGAAGAATGCAAGGTTATTAAGCACTTGCCAGTCAGAGCCTATGGATCACATCCACTGATTGAGACCTGGGCAGTTTTATAGACTTGGGATCTCCTACCCCCCAGAAAGATCAATCACGTAGACCTCTCACTCCCCTGTCCAGCATGAATGCCAAGCCCTGACTCCTCATAACATTGCTTCACAGCTTGGAGCACCCCATGTTCTTTTGGTCTGACAGCGCCTCTCCTATGCTGTGATTTTGCTTAATTCCATGATGTTGGCTCCTTGGCCATAACATGGTGCAATGCTTCACACCATGGATAAAATTCCAAATAGCTTGGCGTGTCTTCTTTTCTGTAGGGAATTTCAAGGGGTTCTGCTTCATCCACTGAGATTTTGTGCATGGCCACATGCCTCTGTCACAACTGACAGCAACAACCAGAGCTGCTTTGGGAGGTTCCAGCAACTCTTTTCTCACCATGAATTTTGCCCCAGGTGAGAGGAGCTAAGGAACCTTCTTTTCAGAGCCATTTTAGGCAGATAGGCTGTGATTCAATAATTCCTGCTGCATTTCCTTCTGTGGGTCACAGTCCATTCTTCAATGGTCTTGCATGGAAACTCTTCAGACCATCCAGCCTGGGACATTTTTTGTGAAAGGTTGCTAAGAGATAATGAAGGACCAGTGATGGCAATATGTGCTTGTGGTGGCCATAGAAAGACCCCTTCCTAAACCAGCAGCAAAACAACCCAGGAATAGGGTGTCAGTCAGCCATTAAACGCGTGGCAATATCTGCAATATCAATTCTGTAATGTCTGAGAATGAAAAAGAAAAGGGACAAACAGGCATTGCTGTCTGAGAGCAAGCACCTCAGCATGTACACTAGAGGACTCTACAGAACTCACTGTCCTCAGAGGTTTGTATTGGATAATTACAGTAATTCGACTTACAAATACAAATTAACATCTGGACAATTCTTGAGAAATTCTAAACAGCGCTACAAAGACTACAAAATGGACAAGAAAATCTACTGTCTCCTAAGAGTAACTAGGCCTGGGCATGTCTTGACAGAGCAAAAAAATTATTTGAAATTATTCTTAGATAGAAAACATCAGTCTACTAAAAACCATGACTCTTTTTCTTCCAGATACTTCTACCTGCTTCCACTTGTGAAAGGGCAGGGGAGGATTGTAAAAGATGGCCTAATATCAATTTCTTTATGGCATAAGCCATTAAATTTCACTCACTCCTTTGTGAACCAAAGGAGTTGGGCAGAAATGCCAGGAAGTGCCATCCAATCTGGAGGTGAAGGCATCAAGGGGAGGAAGATCCATCCTGTCCATTGCTTTGTTTGTGGTTGATCACCACCATTTATCACTTAGGAAGCAAAGTCTTTTTGTTTTGTTCAAATCTATCTTGTTTAAACTCCAGCTATCCATGTCTCTCTTTAGACTGAATTCCTATAACTGGGAAAGTACTGTATGATTCACGTCTACTTTTTTTTATTATTATTCTTTTTGGTATTAAACAGCTAAAGACTTTTTAAGCATCCAAATTCTTCTGTAATTCTTTGTGGCCTCTCCAGTTTTTGGTCTATTTAAAAAACATGACCCAGCAGATACAAACTCACCTTATTTCTACTACCTACTCCACTGTGAGCATCCCCAAACAGCACCAGGCCTTTTTGTCCTACATCTATATGAGACTGTTTTTGAGGTGTCTTGCGACTGCATTCTTTTAAACTTTTCTTAAGTTTCTGCTTTCCAGGATTCAAAAATATCCTCTAGGTACATGACTTGCATTCATTAAGCCTAGACACTTACTTTTGCACTTGGACAGATTAAGACATACCTTATTTAAGTGGTTCAGTTTACAAAGTAATCCAGTCTGTGTGATGTTTTTGCATTATTGTCTTTTCTTCATCATCTCTATGTACTTATTCCAGCAACTTTGTCACAGTCACAAATAAAAACAGGAATGACTCTATGATGACTTCTAGACCATGATGGAAGTGTTGGGCCATACCTAAGGTTCCACCTCTTTGAACAATCTAATTGTTAGGTTATTTCTGCCATGTTATGTATTTCTTCACAACTCTCAGTCCATCAGCTTTTAAGCCATATAATGTATGATACTGAAAGTAAGGGAGACTTTAGGTGTGTGTAGCTTGAAGCACCTTACCCAAGTCTGCTCCATCTACACAATTATATTGTGCTGAAGCTTCTCACCTACTCAAGTAATGAAGTTTGGTGTGTCTGCCAAGATCATTTTTCCCTAAGCCACACTTACTGGCACTAGTTACATTTCTACCCTTTTATTCCTTATTAAAGAAATCCCATGTTTCTTTTCAACTATTTTAAAAGAACTGACTTGAACATGACAGCCAGCTTATTACTCAACTGAGACAAATGGGTACTGGCTGATATCACCCTTCCTGAAGTGGCTCAAGCCTTTTGAGATTTATTGATATAAATGAACCAGCTACCTCCTCTGCTGACAAAGGCAGACAGGAGTGCATTTCAAAGCACATAACTCCACATTTCCCTATGCTTTTACTTCTCACTAGGCATTTCCTACTGATTAGTGACCCGAAACGCTTTATGAGGTCTTACAGACTTTTGGACTGACAGCTTCTCCTTTGTTGCACTCAATTTTAAGTCTCCAAGGTTATCTGGACCTGCAGATTAAACTATCAATAGAAAGACGGCTTATCCTTCATACTTCCTTCATTTTGGGACATATTTTTACAAGGATTCCTTTTCAATGTAAATGTCCTGAATACACTGTGTGTGAAAGTCAGCAGGTACTACAGTCATGAAGCAGACCCTTGTATCACTGCTAGGAGCAATCTTGTCAATCCTCCTTACTCCTTCCTTTTTAGTCCAATGACTGCAGGGAAATATTGGTGCACTTGCAATATTACCAACAATCAAAAGAGAGTATTATGGAACATTAGATCCTTGTGTAGAAATGCAGTATTTCCTTTTTATAGCCAAGTTTCAAATAGAAGCTAGAAGACAGAAAAATTATTCCAGTATTTCCATGAGAATGTATTAACACAGGACTATTCTGGGAGAAATTAGAACAATCCCCTTCACTTTCTTTCCTCCCCAACCTCCATCACTGTGGTTGCATAGGAAAAACATGAAAAGATAACTTCAGCAGGCTCATGTTTACTGTACAGTGACATAGCCAACTCACAATGAACCCTCATCACCAGCTGAGGGGTTTGTCAAGGTCAAAAAATGGTTACTTAAACATGATCAGGTAACTGGATGGTAAAATAACTCTATTTCATCTATTTCACAGATGAAGAAGCAAAGACATGTCTACTTAAAGACCTTCAAATCAGTCACCAGAAAGCTGACAAAACTCAAAGTTATTCACTTATAACCTGGAGCTTGGCAATAGAGGAGCTACAGCTTGAGAAATCTGGGAGTGTTACTCAGCACAATGGTGTTTGCTATGCATGTTGGCAGTACCTGGAAGAGGATCGAACTAACACACAAGATAAAAAGGAAGGAACTGTGACTGAAAATGGCTCATTATGAATTTTTATCATTTATTGACAAGAAAATTATCAGCAAGATAGAGAAAAACATCAGCCATACTTACTTGGAGCTGTAACCCATTTTTCATGGCTCAACAAAGTAACTCCTTTTAAGGTTACCAAGCTGGAACCTGATCACAACATTGTAAGAGCCATTGTGATAAATAAATGTCCAAGTATGAAATTAGCAGCAGGTATCCAGAACTAACTCCATGACTGCTACATTCAAGTATGACTTTAAGAGGATACTGAGCAAAAGCCACTGACTACATTTGCTTTTGTGAGGAAAAAGATACAGCACACTACCTACTTCTGAGTGACACCAAAATAAACTCTAGGGAAAAATACCAAGGAACAGTAGATCACAAGTAAAACTAGAGTTGGACTGAAAGGGCTCTATTCACTGAGAACTGAGAGCAACTCAGCTATAAATTTTTATATACAAGCTGAATTCTCTCTCTGCTGTACCAAATTTGACCACCTAACCAGCAGTGAAGGTCAGAAATCCTATTGCTTACAATGTAGTTTTACCCTTTGCCTATTGAATTCCAGAAAATGCAAGTCACAAAAACATTTCTGCAGGTAAGTTAGCCTATGTTGTTCCAAAGTGGTGCCAGCACACCCACGGTACCTGCAGCTCCCAAGTGCGTTCTGCCCTTGGATACCTCTGTCGGCTGTGGGAGCAGAAAGGGCTGCGAGTATCAGCTGCAAACACGGCTTCCTTCCTGGCAGCTGCACCCATGGGAGTTACCCTGTTTCTGATCACACCAGGGCGTCTGTGGCCTATTGGAAACCAGAGTGGTTGAGAAAACACTGAGGTAATGGCTCCATCAAGACAAAAATTACACAAAACATTCAAAATATGCTGGTGTCTTGCTCCTGAGTGGTGAAGAACAAGGGGGTAAATGTGAAACAGTAATATATAGACAGGATAAATGGCCAGCCAGTCAAGAAGCTAGCAAATAAGTTTGCAAAGAAGATTGCAAAACATCCAGCCATTTGCCTTTTAATGGCATTCTAGTTTTCTGAAGCTCTTCCCCTGCAATAACATGACAACTGGCTATGCTGAATCTTTGAGTGCATTCTGGATTTCCATCGCCTATGTGAACAAGAAATTGAATAAAATGTCCTTGGAACCAAAGACCTTAGAGCATATTGTGCTGTTCACTGGAATTTTTTAGGCACTTTACATTTGTTTGAAAATTGGCTTAGAAATCAAAGAATTGTTCAAGCTGGAAGGTGTTTCTGCAGATTGTCTTCCCCAACCCTCCTGCTCAGAGCAGGGCCACCTACAGCAGGTTGCTTAAGGCTGTGTCCAGTTGGGTTTTGAGTATCTTCAAATCCAGAGGCTTCACTATCTCTACGGGAAACATGTTCCACTGTTTCAAAGAAATTCACAGTCTTAAATTCAAACAGAAGGACAAAGAAATAAATTTTCCAATTTTTTACTTATTTATACTAGAGTTACCTTGCTGTTGATTATGAACTGACCATCATCCTTCTCTGTTCTTTCCCTTAACCTCTTCCATCCTGGCAAAAATATTTACTTAAGACTATTTTACATTAATATCACATGTATGGTGAAGCCCAGAAAACCTTGTGAAGGTCAGTATTTTAGGATGCCTTCCTGAAACGCAGGTCTGGGCTGAGTCTACAAAAGTTTCACTATTACCTTAATGGAATTGAATAAAATAAATATTTGAAGTATTATTGTTCCCCTGCTGTTCTCAGTATCATGATGTGTTGGGTTTATGCAGGTAGGTCTTGGTAGCAGGGGTGCTACAGGAGCAGCTTCTGTGAGAAGCTGCTGGAAGCTTCCTCCATGTCCAGCAGAGCCAATGCCAGCTCCAGGATGAACCCAGAGCTGGCCAAGGCTGAGCCCATCAGGAATGGCGGGAACACCTCTGTGATAACACATTTGAGAAGGGGAAAAAAAAAAGTTTTTTGCGCAGGTGTAACTGCAGGCAGAGAAAAGCAGGGTGAGAACATGTGAGAGGAACAACTCTGACACCAAGGTCAGTGGAGAAGGAGGGGCAGGAAGTGCTCCAGGCACCAAAGCCAAGATTCCCCTGCAGCCTGTGGAGGACGCCCAAGCCGGAGCACGTGGATGCCTCAGAGGAGGCTGTGAGTCCATGGGAGGCCCCTGCTGGAACAGGCTCCTGGCAGGAACCTGCAGACCCATGGCATGAGGCTTCCTGGTATGACTTGTGACCCTTTGGGGGACCCACACTGGAGCAGGCTGCGCCCCAAGGACTGCACTCCACCTGCAGCGTCACCCACCTTGCAGCGTTTTGTGCAGAACCATTGCCTGTGGGATGAACTCATGCTGGAGATGTTAATTGAGAACTGTCTCCTGCAGGAAGGAAGGACTCCTCACCCTGAGCAGTGGGAGGAAAAATCTGTGATGAATTGATCATAACCCCCATTCCCATTTCCCTTCCCTGCTGGGGGAAAAGGAGGTGGAGCTTGGGAAGAAGAAAAAGGTGGGGGAAATGTGGTTTTTAAGATTTATTTTACTTCTCATTATCCTGGCTCTGATTTTGTTGGTAATAAATTAATATCCCAAATTTGAGCCTGCTTGCCCTTCAGAATTTCTTGAGTGACCTCCCCCAGTCCTTATCTTAACTCATTAACTTTGTTACATTTTCTCTTCCCTGTCCAGCTGAGAAGGCGGATGACAGATCAGCTTTGGTGGGTGCCTGGCATCCAGCCATGCTCAACCCACAACACACCGTTAAAGTTTGCAGGATGCATGTTTATCAAACGCTGTACTGAAATAAACTCCAAGCACCGCCCAATTTATATTTTATGCCTGTGTGTTAAGATAGAAAAGACTAGTGCACAAAACTAAAGTGAAGTCAAAGCTGAACCAGAGGCTAATTGGCAAAATAAACACGACACATTCGCTGTTCTCAGCCAGATAAGTCACATTTGCATCATTTGATAAGCGCAACAGCCAATTTCCTTCCAGTTTCCTTAAACGTTAAAAACGCCTCTTGAAGAAACCTCCTTGAGGCCGGGCCCCACAATTATGCAACCGATTTGAAGGTAGCTCCTCGTATCCATGAGATTACCCACCTAATTTCTAATGCCTCGAAAACTTTAGGGTGCATCTTTCATGGATCAACAGAAACTTTTTCTTTAAAAAATAAAAAATTCTGACTAACTTTTATGACAAGGATGAGAAAACAACTCTAGACAGGCCTTAGGTTTCAACTCCAAATTATGACCCATTTTCCATAGCCCCCAAAATACCAACGACCACCCCCCTGCCCCGATTCTGCTGTTACGTGAGTGCCAGTGGCCCCCGCGGAGCGCCGTCCGTGTTCTCCGTGGGGACCGGGGGTCCGGCACGGCACCCCGCTGCTTTCCGTTGTCCTTGTCGCTCCCGGCGATTCCCGCCGGCAGCCGCGCGCCCGCGCCGGGGTGACCTGAGGCCGCTCCACCCGCGGCCCTCGGCCCGCGTCCACCCCGGCGCGGAGTCCCCGCACCCTAAAATCCGCCGCGCACACCCGAGTCCAAGCCCGCGGCGGGGCCGCGGAGCCTCCGGCCCGCACTCCGGGGCCGGGCCGGGCCGCGGGCCTGGCGGCGCGCGGGGGGGGCTCGCCCGGTATGGAGGGGTCGGGCGGGGAGGGGGGTCCCGGGGCACCGCTGCGCTCCGCGGGCGCACACCGAGCCCCGGGCGGCGCAGCGCGGCGGAGGCGGCGGCAGGAGGAGCCGCGGGACCGAGCGCCGCCGCGCCGCCCCCGCCCCGCCGCCCCGACCGCCGCCTCGCCCGCCCCGCACAGGCCCCCGGCCCGCTCGGCCGCACCGGCCCCCGCGGGCGGGCGGGCGGGCGGCCCGAGGCGGCGGTGGCGGCGCGCTCCCTTCCGCCTGCTCCTGGGCTCTCTCGGGCAGTGACGTGACGTGCTGACGGCGGGCCCGGCCCGGGGAGCTTGGCCGCTTCCACTCAGCTCCGAGCTCGGCCCCTCCCTCCCCTCCCGCCCGCCCGCCCGCCCCGCCGCAGCCGCCGCCGCCGCCGCCGCGCTCGGCCCAGTCGCGCTGAGAGAGGCCGCGCCGAGCGAGCGCCGCCGCCCGCCACCCGCACGGTAAGAGCCGCGGGCCGGGCCCTGCCGCCCGCCCGGCCCGGGCCTCCCCCTGCCCGCACAGGCCGCGGCGCAGGCCGCGAGGAGGCCGCAGCTAGGCCGCGCCAGGGCTCCGCCACAGGAGCGGGCCGCGGGCTCTGCGCCGGCGGGTCCCGCACGCCCGGCGCGGCCCGGGTCGGCGGGGGAGGTGGCGTGAGGAACGCGGAGTGGAGGTGGGTGGCTGCGGGCCCGGGGGGAGGTGAGTGGGGCCGGTGAGGGGCCGCGGGCCCGGCCGGGGGGGGCTCGGAGGTGTCTGGAGGAGGAGACAAAATGGCGGCGCGCGGGGGGGGGCGGAGGGCGCCGGCGCCATCTTGAATTAATCGCTCGCACAGCCGGGGCCCCGCGCGGGCCGGGCCGGGCTGGGCCGGGCGGGGCGGGGGAGCCTCGGGGCTCCGGCAGGGACCGCCCGCAGCCTCCACACCCTCCCCGCCTCCCGCTGCCACACTGCCAGGCGCAGCGGAGCGAGGCGCGTTCCAGCTCGCCGCGGCTGCCTGCGCGGCCGCGCCGGGGCTACCGGCCGGGTCCTCTCCTGCCCCGCCATCTCCTTCCTCTCCTCCTGCCGGGGACTCGGGCGGCGCGGGCTCGGCAGCGCCGGGAGCTCTCCCGCAGCCGCCTTCGCCCACTCGCCCTGTAAGCAGCCCCCTAATCCCTTGGGGCCCCCTCGGTGCTGGTTCAAAGGTGCGCCTGGGATCGGTCATTTCCCTAATTTAGGTTTCGTTAAGAATGAGCTTATTTCCTTTGGAATTACTGTTGTCTGGCGCAAAACATTCCAGTGAAATCTGGAGAAAACCCTTTTCTTTAACCGGTTTCTGCACATACCCCACCACTGAACTACAACAAAGAGGGGAATGACTTGAGGTGTTTTTTTTTTTTTTTTTTTTTTTACGGAACCGCAGTGAGAACATCAGCACTGACTCCCCTGCCAAAACTGAGGGAGATGCGTCAAGAAATTAGCAGCTGAATGATCACATTGTTACAACGTCGTTTTTATTCTTCTGTTTCTCCACCTAGTGATAACGGGGGTTATTTTCAAGGCAGGAATGAAATCCTGTAGGGAGCGTAGGGGGTTTTTTTTGCCATTCCTGTGTGTGCGGCTGAGGACAGCGTGTGTGTGTGTGTGTGTGTGTGCGTGCCCTGCGTTTCCCACAAGTGGGTCACGTCAGGCGAGTTGTGACACTGCAGCGGCGGCGGGGACTGAGCCCGGAGCCGCCTCAGGAGCTCGGCGGAGCCTGGCTGGCTCGGGGCTCTGACCCAAATGGGACATGCCAGGCGTGCCGCAGGTTTTAATGGGATGGAGCAAGGCACGACGGGAGCGTGGCTGTGGCTGTACACTCAGTCATCCCAGCGTGGGTAGGGGCCAGCGCTCGCACGTGGGGAATTTTGCTGCTTTATGGCTTGATTTGTAAGAGTTTTGCTGCTTGGATATTTGTTGTATGGCCTTACTGAAAATTAGGAGTAGGCAAATAACTATGCTATGTGTTTCTTTTTCACAAGGATGACTTTTCTGAAGTTTCCCCTTTTTTTCTTCTTTTTCCCCATTTTCCTTTTTTTTAATGTAAGAGCAGAGAAGCACTTTCTTCAGAATATTTAATCCTCTTTTAAGGAACTCTATTTTTAAAGTTACTCCTTCTTTAAAGCATGACAACTTGTCTATTTCATTTTATTTCATCTCGATTACCTTGGTAGGTCTATTGAGTCAAGGATCTCTAATGTGGCAGGGAACTGTCTGCATTGCTTTTCTTGACAGATTGTTCTCACTATAATTTTTATTTTGGAAGATTATTGCTTATATATTAATACCATTTCTTCCTTAATATGTAATTTTCCATCTGTCCTTCCACTTGAAAATGTTACCTTGACTTCCATAAAGCCAAAACCAGCCAAGTCTCTCAGTAAAAAGGTAAAAATCACTTTGTAAAAACTAACTGTATGGATAGAATTAATTGTATTACAGAGTTGTATTAGTTCTTGATCCATGTGAAGCTGGCATGGACCCAAGCCAAGTAAATGTTTAGTAGATGTTTAGTTCTTTTCAGAGGTTATAAAAACTGATTTTGGATGCCTCTGATGTTTTGTCCCAGTGGTAGAAGAGTGTTACCAGAATTCCTGAGATTTGAACAAAGAGACACATAGTTGAGAAGGACTAAGTGTGGGGATGTGGCTGGGCACCAGCTTTTCTTTGAGAATTTGGGTTCCCGAGAGGAAACTGAAAAATTGATTCTGTTAGCTTTGATGCCGGAACTGGGTCCTGAGGTAAATGCTATCTAGAATGTTTGGGTAGGACTGAGAGGAGTTTCTGTCCTTCTTGAAATCTTGCAGAACAGTGAACAGCTGGAATTGCTTCCTAGCCTTTATGGTACCACAGAGCTTGGGGTGCTTGCCAGGGCATTGAAGGTGTTCTCTGTGGTGCTTGCAAGAAGCAGCTCTGGTATTTCTGGTGTCACAGAGATGCTGTCACAGGTACAGAGCCCTGTGGTGTTCCTGCCTTTGTGTGGCTGCATCTTGTGCCCTCTGCTTCAAAGAGCAAGCAGAAAGAAACAGTGTTTTCTCATCTCCTGGTTAGAATGCTCAAACCCTGAAGTGTTTTCAGGAATCTTTATGGGGTTTTTTTGCCTCAGCCATAGACAAGTTACTTTATGCCTTTTTGGATTGCAGATTCTGATTTGGACACTTATTATTTCAGACAGTTCAGTTAATTCCTGTTTTAAGTGCCTGCATCCTCGTTTGGTCATCTTCTTGCAGCAAATTTCTGTGGATGTGGTGCCTGTGCCCTTGTGGAGCACTTCCAAACTCTTCATGGTCCTGCACAGGGGTGGGAGTTGGCTGGGCCTGTATGCTAAAGTGCATTTTGAGAACCATTATTTAGTAAGAGGAAAAAAAAAAGATAAAAAAAGAGAAAGCATTGAAATGTCTTTCTACTCTGGAACAAGCACCAAAGCAAATGTTGGTTGCCTTTTTAAGACTCAGACTTGAAAGCCATGTGCCAGGAAGTGTCTTTGGTTTGTTGGGGCCTGAGCCTTTGTTATGAGCACATTTTGCCAGTGTAGGTGAGAAGACCTGGCCAGTGCAGAAGACGCCAGAATTGTGTGGTGTGCTGGGCTGTTACTGCTGTGAAACTTCAGCTCCTGAACACTACAGGGATATTTTGGGTTTAGAATCTATTGCCTGGAATCCAGAAAACAAGAAAAACAGGGAAGGGATGGTGTCAGCAGGCACTTCCAGGAAGCTGGGAAGTAGTGATGGAGACCTCTGCATCTCAGGGGTGAAGAGGATAGACAGAAGGACAGTGAAAGAATGCCTCACTTAGTGAGGTGAGGAATTTAGGGAGCAGATAGGATAGGGAAAGTACAGGCATGAATCATAAGGAGTAGGAATTTGCGGTGCAGCGGTCAGGTAGGTGGTGAAAGCAGGAAGCAGAGGAAGTGAATGCCAGTTCTTCAGGTGGTGAACTGACACTTCAGGCTGCTCAGGTCACAGCAGATGGCAGGCTGATGTGCATGATAATAATACAGCCCTCAAAAGCACAGGCACAAAGGGCATCTGAACTTTTCCCAGAGACCAGGACAGAGAGCTCCATCTTCCTATGTCTCTGTAGTCTGAGGAGAGAGGCAGTTTTATTCCTGCCAACCTTTAGTACCCCTTTGCCTCCTACCAAAAAAGAAACCCCCCCCTAACTGCCAATACAATCTTTGCTACAAATTGATGAGTAGCAGAGGTTTGTGTGAATGATGGGAGACTACCGGAGTTAGAAGATGGAGGGATGAAATGAGCAGGTGATGTAATGAACATGATATTGGTGCTGGCATACAAAAGGTTGGAAAAGAAGCAACAGAAGAGAAGAAACTAAACAGTGAAGGCAACACAGAAAATGTGACAAGGTGAATAGGAAGGACATTGGTAGTAGTCTGGATGGGTGTATCCCAAATAGATAGGAGGAAGGCAATTTGGGTATGAATAATTCTGGCTGGAATTACTGTACGGGATTTTGTTACTCTCTTCTTGTTTCTGTGGTATGGCAGAGTTGATTGCCATCAGTCAAGCTATTTCTTGCATCTGAGGCTGAGAAACACTTTTCTTCTGCTCTTGGTTCTGAAAAAAAGCATTGGGTGAAGAGCTGTTCCTCCTCATAGTGGGCACTTCAGGTGGAAGTGCTTGACAGAATAACTGGGAGGCAGTTTATGTCCAGTTGGATACCACAATGACTTTTTAGCACAGCTGTCTTTTGAATACAGAGACCTTCCAGCTGAGCATCACACAAATACAGAACACCTTGGAAAATTACTAGTGTTCCACTAGTTTTCTTCCAGTTCAATGGCTGGCTATATTTCTCCCTCAGCTTCTGTAAAAGAGAAGGCCCAAGTGACTGCACTGGAGGCTGGACAGTACCCCAGAGGAGAGTTCCAGAGGTGAAGAGTTGAGAAAATTTGAGCTAAACAGTGGAGCAAGTTTAGGAAATACTTGTTCTAGAGTATGAGTTTAGATTTGTGTTTTGGACTAGTTAATTTTTTCTTTTGTATAGCAGTTTCCCTGATAAAGCCTTAATGAATGTAAATGTTAGTTGATGTAATTTGGAAAGGTAATGATTCTTATGGAAACCTTGGATAGGATCTTGATGTTTTGTCTGTCTTTTGTGAAAGTATCACAGAAATGGGGAGCATTCTGCCTGAGACTGTGAGAAGTGTTTGGGGGAGGAAAAATAGCATCTTCTACTGACATACAAGGAGAAACATGAAGCAACGTTCTCTTTCCTCTTGCTCGTTCTGCATGTAGGAAAGTAGTTGGACTTCAGTGCAAAGGAGTAGTACAAGTTTATGTTAGACTGCATTTTACCTAACTAGGTTTGCCTGATCCTAACTGTAATGCACATATCTAAGCAGCAGAATTTAGGTTGCAGATTGACATTTTTGCGAGTATTTTAACTTTGTACTCTTGTTTCATTCTTTCATTAAGAAGACTGAAATCCTGAGTCAATAAGCATTGAAATGTTGACATGCTGTTCAAAAGTTTTGGTAGAACATGACATTTGGTAATTTTTGAGAACTAACTTGTGATACTTATGGTACTTTGGCTTAGGGCAAGAGTCTTGAAAATATTTGCAGATCTAGGTTTTAAAAGATTTGATGTTATGCTCTGGAAGCAGTTTACATTGATGATTTCAGTTCCTGAGGTGACATAAGAGTGAACTCTTCTGTCCAAGAATGAACATGAGGACATCAGAACTGGTGTGCATTTCAGATAATGAGCTCTCTGTGTTTACTTATCATATTGAGCCTTAATGATTTCACAGTTCTGTATTCCTCCCCATCCAATAGGGACTTGAGTTCTGTGAGTAGGAATATGATGATTACGGTTCTCACAGGAATATCTCTAGGCTTTATCTTAATTTTTTTTTTAAGATGATAGCAAAATCATATTTTCACATTCCTTTATGAGCTGCTTCTGTATTTGTGAAGCCATAGGGTTTGGAGAAATGGACCCAAAGCATTGGACCTCACACTCTAGTTCAAACAGTGTGTGTTTGGTCATCCAGAGAATTATTGCTGGAATCCCAGACTGAGGGACCCTGAGTAAAATCCAATTCATCTTCAAGTCATGAGGTGCTGTGTGTTAAATTCCATGCTCCCAAAATGTCAACTTTTCCATGCATAGACAGAGGCAACCTTCTTCACCTGATACAGTGAAATAACCTTTCTTCTTTGTCTTCTACAGACACTGTGACTGATGAGAGTTAAAGGCCATGGATGAAGATGGGCTTGAATTGCAGCCACATGAGCCAAATGCATTTTTTGATCCAACAGGTCTGTAAGGGGATAATACATAGATAAGTGTGTTCACATTCGATGCAGTTGACTATTGTTTATTCTGCCTTTGCTTAGAAGTGCTGTGCTGCATCAATGCTTTTGTATAGAGTAGTCACTTCGGAGTTTGGGTTGTTTTTATTACTCACAGCAATATGAATGAGCTACTGTTCTTTCAGTCCAGTAAAGTTGTTTGGGTCTTGGGGGAGAGTCTAAAAATTGCAAATCTTTTTTGGGAGAGAAAATCTTGTTCATCTTAATTATGTTAGCATCTGCTGAGGACTTGCTTTATCTGTCTTAATAGTTCATAGGCTGTTATGCTGTTTACTAAAGTGCAGCATAGTGTGAAAGTTGAAATGAAACAGAAGTAATTTCAATTATTAACTACCTCACATGAGAGAGTTTTACAATTTAAATGCTATTTTAATTGTGTTTTTCAGGAGCTGATGCAGCACATATGGATGGAGATCAGATTGTTGTGGAAGTCCAGGAAACAGTATTTGTTTCAGATGTGGTCGACTCAGATATAACTGTGCATAATTTTGTTCCCGACGATCCAGACTCTGTAGTGATCCAGGATGTCATTGAGGATGTTGTTATCGAGGATGTTCAATGCCCAGATATCATGGACGAGCCAGATGTGTCTGAAACAGTCATTATTCCTGAGCAAGTGCTGGACACAGACGTGGCTGAAGAGGTTTCTTTGGCTCATTGCACTGTCCCGGATGATGTTTTAGCTTCTGACATAACAGCAGAGACAATGTCTATACCAGAGCATGTGCTGACAACTGAGTCAATGCATGTGCCTGAAGTTGGACACGTAGAACATGTAGTTCATGATAACGTTGAAGAAGCAGATATTGTCACTGATACTCTGGGAACAGATGTTGTTTCTGAGGAAGTCTTGGTGGCAGACTGTGCATCAGAGGCAGTGATTGATGCCAATGGAATCCCTGTGGAACATCAAGATGAGAAGGGCAACTGTGATGATTACCTTATGATTTCCTGTAAGTGTTTGGATAAAGCCATCAAAGTTCTTATGATAGGGGCTTGAAATATCTGAGGGAGGGCTTAAGACAATGCAGAGTTTTAATATTTTTTATTGAAATGTAGATCTCACAAGTGTACTCACACAGAGGGATTTTTAGGAGCGTGTACCAGCTAAAAGTTCTGGTGTGGCTAATGGAAAGTAATACTGGCAAATGCATGTCTCATTATAAGTTATTTCTGTAGCATTTTATAGCATATGAACAAAAGAGAAAGAATTCCAGTAAACTAAATGCCATATACTTAAAAAGAAGTGAAAGAAAATTAATGTGACCATGTTTAAAAATGCTTTAATGTGCAGATTACTATGATGACTATCAAGACATTAGGAAACAAAAATATTTCATGGAAAAGAAAGAGTAAAAAACTGTGGTTTCTGAAAATCCAATACTTGTCTTGTCTTTTTGCTTAGCCCTCACCTCTTGCACTCCATTTATTGTGGATACAGACAGCAGTATGGTTTTCTTTGCTGTTAGGATGTGATTTCTTCTCTTGATTAAACAAAGGACAGAGGTATGCAGGTTACAAAAAGAGTAGCTATTGCTGCTCATAGCTGGGAAGTGAATATCTTAATCTCTCTTAGGAGCAGTGGCACAATCCCTTTGAATTGTATTTCAAAAGGCTTAAATAGAGGGTGGAGAAAAATAGAGCATATCATCAATCCTTTTTCTACTGAGGATATCCATTTGTGTGAACTAGAGTTTACTCTAAGTATGTTACTTATTATAGTGATTACTCAGTCAGCACCTGGGAACATCACAGTGTCATGCTGAACATTTATTTATTGTAGAAATAGAAAAGCCTTGTTAGGTTGGTTTGTTTCATTGCCATTTCAGGCACTTCAGTTTTGTGTGGTGTTAAATGATTTCATTTATGAGGTGTACTTCGTGCTTTGCTTCAGTTACCTTTTTTCTTTTTTTTTATTCCCCTTTTTTCCCCCTTCTTTACTTTTGGACATATTTTTGAAATGTATAATAACTTGTTTTAATTTTATATTCTGTACTTACAAATTTTAATGTTGCTTCTCCTTACCTAGGATCACTGCATTTCTTAATTTATCATCTCTTGAGTTCCTTGAGTAACCTTGTTGCAGCCATGTTTTGAGTTTATATGAGGTACAGTTAATTCTCTATTATCTGGGAAAACAATGAAATGGGATAATGCAAAATATGGATCACACAAAATATTGTAAATTAAACTGCAGGATTGTACTGAAGTGAAATAGGTCAGGGGATCTGTTCTGAAATTGTATTGATCCAGACTGATAAATGCACTCTTGTCTGGTGTGGTACAGATAAAACTTTCTGATTCTGGACCCAAGTTAAATCTGATGAAAGCAGCTCAAATGCTTCTGAACCTGCTGCATAGTTACACAACAGACTGGATAATCTGACAATGGATAATTGACACCTGATTCTGGTGGTGATCCTTCCCTCTTCCATGTCCTTGGCTGTAGCTCTTCAGGGGGTCTCTGCTCACCCCTCCTGTGCAGGCTTTCCTCCTGCAGCAGAGCAGGGCCTCTGGGGCTGCTCCCATGGAGCCCTTTGCAAGCCATGCCTGTGTAGATGCACAGAGAGGGGGGTGGATGTGGGTCCTGTTCATGGCTGGCAGTGGCTGAACAAGGACAGAATGTCTTGGTGGAGCCAGTTTGGATGATCCCTGCCTAGCTGGGAAGGCATCTTTGATGTACCAGTTGTCAGCTGGTGGTGACTGGCAGAAAGCACAGATATTCAGTTGTTCACTTGTTCCGGGGTATTTTCCATCTTCAGTCACATATTTCTGCAGTTTCGTACTTTATTTATTATTAAATGTCTCTTGCAATGTACTTTGTTTAGATTCAAAACCTTAAATAAGCCAGCATTCAAAATAATCGTTATGCTACAAAATATGCATTCTACTTGTGTTTAATGTTCTACAGTTCATTTTAAAGGGAAGTCCCTAGTACCACCTACTGTGTTTAAAGCCTGCTTAACAAGTTCTTCTGGTTGTTGTGAAGGCAGTCTAGTGCTTTTCCATCAAGTAAAGGCTGTCTTGCCAAACAGTCTCTTTGTTGTATGAAAAATATGATTTGAATTTTTTTTTTATTATTTTTTGTTTGCATCAGCAGTGTGTGTGTTCATTGATCTGATGCGTGTCTCAGTTCTTCAGTTACACCTAGTTTTCAAAAGGTAGTAACATCAGCCAATCCAGTTTTGGGTTTTTCATCCTAACTTGTAAATTCGTGTATGATTCTGGCAAAACTCCCTGAACTGCAGGGGCAGATGTTGGAATGTAATCTTGTCTGCCATTACAGTAGTCAAATGTTTCTGCTTCCCAGATCTGTGAGCTAGACTGTGTTCTTCAGAATGCCTTTGCCTGTCTTCTTTTAGATAGGCACTTGAAAAGCAGGGGATGACACTACATGTTCTTCCTGTTGTAGGTTTCTCCATCTGTTTTCTTCAGTGGAAGCTATTGGCAAAATCTTTTTGCTTTTTCCTGGTTTTGGCTCTCTATAAGCATTTCCATTTTTGTTCTAATGAGCTGAGTATACATATATTTTCTTAAGGTCATTTTCTTAGCTTTTTCCTGAATAGATGTGATTGAAATGACTAATCTGTGTGTACATTTTTTTAATGTTGTGTTTCTACCTTCTTTGGTTTCAGACTGGTTTGTCTTTTCAAAGGGTACAGTACCTGTGGGTTTCATTCTGTGACTTTGCTTCAATGAGCTCAGTATTTTAACACTTCTTTTCCCAGTTAGATTTAATTTAGCTTTGGCATTAATATGCCTTTGCTGTTTTCATTTTCAAGGCAGTGCTTCTTGGCACTGCTTTACATCACCAGTTACTTTTTGATGTACTTATTTTTTTTCTTGGATACTTTGTCTTTTCCCTCAAGATTCATTTTTATTCCATGGTAGATTTGGGGCACTTACAGCAGAGCAGAATCAGATATTCATTCAACTAAGAATGCAAACCTATCAGTTAGTGGCTTGAAAAAGATGAAAGGAGGTTTGATAATTTTTTTTTCCTTTGCATGTTCCATAACAAGCCAGTTCCTGAGTTGGGTCAGGAAAGTATAAATTGTGCTGTGACTCACACTGGTACTAATTATTTGGTAGCTTAGAAAACCATTTCTCCCTAAGTGAAGCAGTAATGGTAAGATGAACTGGTGTTTGTCAAAACAAAACAAACATCCTACATTTACTAACCCAGGAAAGCAATGCCCTGTGGCTGGCAATAGGATGGAAATGGAAAATTTTTTGGTCTGATTTCATTCTGTTTGGCAATGGTAGACACATCCTCTGGCATCAACTGATTCTGTAAGATGAAAAATTGTATCCTGATCTACTCTTACTGCAGTAAAAATAGTGAGGAACAAAGGTTAGACAAGAGGAGTTTGAAAAGAGTGAAGGGCAGCCTCACAAAGCTTAAACTGCAGCTTTAAGAATTTAAGTATTTGCAAAAATGGGAGCTGTGTTCCATCCATCCATCCATCCATCCATCCATCCATCCATCCATCCATCCATCCCCTAATCCCCTTGCTTTTCTCTGACTTAGACACGTCTCTTTGTTTTATCTGAAATAATACTTTTCATTACAGGAGTCTGAAGCCAGGGTAATTCACTGAGAGAGAAAGGTTTTACCTAGGCCTGTCAAAATCAATCTTTTTTCATCCTTGTTGGATGTTTAGGTTGAAAGCAATGGATCTGATGTACCAAGCCATAGGGGTCATGCTTTTCCTTCGGGCCATCCAGTAGCCTTCAAGTCAGGAAAGCAAAATGCTTTAAATTGCTTTTTTAGCATAAATATCTCCCTCTTTTTTCCCTGGAGGTTGCTAAAGATGCAGGAAATAATTTTTTTTCTCTGAGGAAACATTTTTTTCTCAGAGATAGAACTTGCCATGCCTCTGTCTGACCACTGGAGTGGCATCAGCAGCTGTTGCAGCTCGGGCTGCTCAGGAGGTTGCCCTGAGAGGTGATGGAAATAAGAATTACCTTGGGCTGAGGGATGTCTGAGAGCTCAGTCTGGTTTGTGTGCTAGGGGCAGAGCACAAGAAGGACAAGTGTTAGATCCCAGCTGGGAGCTCTGGAATTACACCTCTGCTAGATTACTACCCTGGAGGGACCTTTCGATGCATAGGATGTCCTCATATGTAAAAACAATGAATTAAAATGAAAATAGAGCAGATTGCTCTTTTCTCAAAGGTTAGGAAACCTGCTTTGCCATTCAAGAAATAAGTGTATGGTAAAAATAGCTTCTTTAGTGCACTAAGAATTGTCTGCTGTTGAGTGAAGTAGATGTTGCTGTCACAAATAACCGAACAAAGTCAGGGGAAAACAATGCTTTTAATCTGTTTTAGAGAAAATGGCTTTTTTCATTAAGAATGCTTAAATGGGGTTGTTTATTTTATAAGCAGGCAACTGTCCCATGATACACATTTTTTTAGCAGCTTAGAGAACCATTTGGGAGCTAAAGGCTGACAAAATAGATTATTTTTGTTTAATTACTCCATTGACACATTTTTAAGACCTGTTTAACTGGTGTAGATAGATTTTTCTTTAGGTTGTTTGTTTTGGTGTGTTTTTTAGCAATAAACAGTATTAGAAAAAGGTGGAAGGTGTCTGTGCTTAAGTGAATTCTACTTTTTACAATCCTTTTATTTTCCTCATTAATCCCACATAGAGGAGAAATGGTAGGAAAGAAAATGTTTAGAAAGTTACGGAATCCATTAAAAATAAATGCAGTTATATTTGCATTTCTTAATTAGAAATAAACCACTGTAAGAGTACAAAGTCTTTATCTGCCCATCTCTCAAATATCTGATAATAAAAAAACTAAAAGCAACATCTAGGGGTAAGTGTATGTATCATGGTTAAAGAAAAGGTGTTCTATTGAAGCAAATCAGGATCTTGGCCTGACAATTTATGCTTCTGTGGGGGGAAACTGGCCTCAAGAGGGCTTTAAGTATGGAATTTATTATCAGTGCATAGGAGCTTGTTTCTGTCCCAAAAATGCCATTGAACATGTTTTAATAGAGGGGTAGAGATACTGGAGATAATTGTGCTTTGGCTGTTACTAGTTTATTATATGATTTTTAAAATTAAATGTAGTACTTTCTAGGAAACCAGTGCTGTCATTTTGATAGGTCACATAGAATCTGTTGTTGTTGCTGTTGCCTGTTCACTTAATTCTTTATTCCTTACTCTTTTTTTTACCTGTTGGTCTCTTATTGTTGATTTCCTTATAAGTGCTAACTAGACCGGTTTTAAATATGCTGTGGCTTTCATGTTGTGTGACCCCTTTCTCATCCATTTGTGCTTTTAATCACAATTCTAGCATTATCTTTATAAGGAAGCAATTACTACAACATTGGAGAAGAACGTACTTATTTGTTCATTGCAGCTTATAGTATGCAAAGAGCAGGCTGCTCTAGTCAGTGAAGTCTGTGAAGAATTTTGGCAAACTAACCATAGACTGCATGCTTGCAATTCATGTAGATTCATACTGTGTCTGGTAATTTTTCTGGGTTTTGTTTTGTTTGGGTTTTTTTAACTCTTGAGATTTAGTCTGTATCCACTTGTTTACTGAATGAAAGCTACCAGCTAGTATAGGGGGGAAAAATCAGACATTTAAAGTTTTTATCTGATAAAATGGAGGTACAAGGTATGACAGCACTGGAGTAATGCTAGCCTGAGCTTTTTTCGAGCATGTGACTTGTGATTAGTTTAGTAATGCTCAGTGACTCTTCTTAAAAGGAAGTGGTCTCTTAGAAGTTTAACTAATTCTTTTAAGTACTTTATTTTGTTTGGTTGGGTTTTTTGGGGGGGGGGCGTTTGTTGTTATTGGGTGTTTGCAGGGTTTTTGTTAATGTCCAAGAGGCGCAATATGAAAGAAGATCAGCCATGGATGGTAATTTGTGGGACCCCTTGATGGGCTGTGAATTCAAATGAAAAATTAATATCATCAGAGTTCCAACTTGAAACATTGATCAGTCAAGTATTTCTGAATATAATTTTCTCAGGTTGTGAGACTGAGGTAGACAGAGAATGCAGAAGCTTTGGGCATATGTTAAATAGAAAGCAAATTTCATAAAACACTGCTAGTGAATCAGTATAAATAAATGCTTGTGTAGCCATAGCATAAAATACCTTGGAAATGGTACTTTCTGTAATAATACCCATTCTCTTTCACCTTGTTTGTTGCTTCCTTTGATTTTTATCTTTTTCCTATATTTTTCTTTCCACACTATTTTTTCATCCTGTTACCTGTTACTATACTGCAAATACTGCTGCTTTTCAAGCCCATCAGGGACTTTAGTTTTTAAAGTATTACCACCTGTCAAGAGCAAATTTTTTTTCCTTTTGGATGAGAAAAGTTGGCCTAATACCTCCTACGCATCAATTTCCTTACAGTTTAATGGCTCTGTTAAAAATATTTAAACCAGTTGTTATATTTTTGAAACAATGCTGAATATAAAGGGAATTCAGGGATAAACAAACTCTAAATTGTATAACAACTTTTTTTACTATGTTGGATAAAATAATACTTAGAATCTTGGAGAACTTATTTCAAAGCATGAATAGAGCATGTCTTTTAAGACCTATAATTCTGTTGTGTGAAAGTTATTAATGGATACTTCCATGTATAAATGGAGGTAGAAATCTCTGGTTTGGTTAAAAGAAATGTTTCACATCATGCACATAGGTTTGTTTTCTCTCTGATTGACTCAGCCATGGTTTTCCTTCCTCATGGGTATGTTCCAGCATCAGTTGATCTTGGTGGCAGACTTCCCTTTTGGCTTCAGAGGTGTAAAGTCAGTCTACACTGATTTGAAAGCCTTCCAAGTAAATGTGCCTGACACTGGAAACAGCCAAGTTAAGGGAGAACAGCTACATAAATGAAGTGTAGGAACAAAAGCAAGTTCTCTTTTTTGTCAGAGTTCCAGTGACATTCGGTATATCACGGATATGACAAAGAAGTCATGGAAGTCTGTTAGTAACTGAATATACACTGTGGAGCTACATTGTTAATGTGATTCAAAAGAACATCTTAAGGGTTTTACTTTTAAATGCTTTGGGGTTCAGCTACAAGATGTTATGTTGTCCTGTGACACAAAGTAATTTTTTAAACATCCTACTGCTTGAAACAGTCTGTGCCATGGCCACTGAGCATGATCTTGGCATTCGAGTATTGAGTTTTTTCTGCTGTTCTTTTGGTAAGGAGAGAGACAGACTAATTTATGTTCGTGCTTTATAATTTAATGTTATCCGTATTTTTTTGTGAGTAATGATGCCTGATTGAGAAATTGTACTTAAATACAGTTATGTTGGATATGCTTATATGAGACAGAACATGTGATAGTTTATCTAATTCAAAGGCTAATTTATTGGCTTCATGGCAGGAAAATAATAGTAATATCATTTTGAGCTTTTTTTAAAGTACATACTAAAATAGATTTAAGAATGCAGTTACTGAGTAGTAAAGCTATGATTTATTTATGAGGGCAGTTCAATGAGTGCTATTAAAGTAAGCATACTTTGTGAAGTATTTGGTATGTCCTAGGCATGGTAGTTAAAAATTATTCTCCATTTATAGGACAGTTCTTAGACTTCTATTAGTATAAATTCCATGTCTTCCTGCCATGAACTGAAGTCATGCATAACTCTGAGGGAGTGATAGTAAAGTCACAAATTACCAAAGTATTTTGTCACGTTAAGAATTCTGAAATAATTTCAGTAGTGAAGAAACATCTGGGGCTTGTGAAAATTGGAAGATTCTTAAAAGGTCTTAGGAGCTGGATTTGATTTTTGTGAATGCATACTTACTATTTTTTTATTGAAAACCTGTTCTTGGTAAAGTAAGATGGGGGGAGGTGCTCA
Organism: Calcarius lapponicus; assembly: GCA_039654755.1. Lineage (NCBI taxonomy): Eukaryota > Metazoa > Chordata > Aves > Passeriformes > Fringillidae > Calcarius > Calcarius lapponicus. The sequence goes on from CM077462.1 coordinate 108,645,368, forward strand.
TGTACAGTATACTTCAAAAATCCAAGTGTGTTCTTGTAAAGCTGGCTGTCAGCCATGGATAATGTGGGATTCTGGGCAAGTTTCAGCAGCTCAGGCTGGAGCGTGGTGTGGGTGCCCTTCTGGAGGCAGGAGAGCCAAGTTTGGGAGTGCACAGGGCTGCAGCAGGAATGCAGGGCAGGGTCCTGCAGGAAGGAGTCCTGTAGTGGGAGGGCAGCACTCAGTGCTGTGCTCCTTCCCCAGCTGTGGAAGGCATGAGGAAAGGGGAGGAATTTCTTCCTGGAGTTCGGGTTTCCTCTCCTGGCAGCTGGAAAAGCATCAGTACCAGCGCTTTGCAGGGAACCAGGTCTGACAGCCAGCAGTAGTACTTGCCTCAGAGACAGGGTTGAGCAACAGATAATGCTTTTGAAAAGAACAATTAATAGCTTATTAGTGAAATTATGCCACAGAGTGAAGTATTTATGTGTACTTTCTTCCTACCATCATCTTGATGCAGATCACAGTTTCTTTGTTAGCATTGCCTGGTGCGGTGTTCGTGCCTCTAGTTCTGTCATTGCAGCATTCTTGCACTTCCACCTTAAGTACAAGATAACAGCTTGAATTTATTTTTGTGTTTGTTGTCACTATTTTCAAGGATATGAAAAAAAATATTTATGGGTAGGTTCTTTATGACTTTTTAATTTTTAACTGCTTCCAAATTTGAGTCATAAATTAATAAATATGTCTTTCATATATGTCTGTCTGCATATGACTGGGTAATTGTAATAACTTGTTTTTGTAGTGGATGATGCTGGTAAGATAGAACACGAAGGTTCTGCTGAAATTACCATGGAAGCAGAGTCAGAAAGTGGCTCTTGTAAAGTGGATGGCATTTGTCCAGAAGTCATCAAGGTCTATATATTCAAAGCAGATCCTGGAGAAGACGATTTAGGTAAAATGCACATGTTTGAGAATACTCCAACCTGACACTTGAAATTTTGCATGAGACTGTTGTTTTTCTCAAGTGGTATGTAAAAACCTGTGAGTCTGATACTAAAGAGTTGACAAACTTTGAATTTTTTGTGGTTTAGCATAGATTTTGGTGAAGTGTATTTAAAATATTTTGCTCTGGTCTTCCTAATTAGGGGGCACAGTAGACATTGTGGAGAGCGAGCCAGAGAATGACCACGCAGTGGGATTGCTCGATCAGAACAGCAGTATTCGTATTCCAAGGGAGAAAATGGTTTACATGACTGTCAATGATTCTCAGCATGAAGACGAAGACTTAAGTAAGTAGGTGGCTTTCCTTTGGGAGCAGGGATTTTCACTTTCAGCAGTGCAGCATTCCTATTTTTTTTTAAACTTCTTTTTATCTTAGATGTTGCAGAAATAGCTGATGAGGTTTATATGGAGGTGATTGTAGGAGAGGAGGATGCCGCAGCCGCCCATGAACAGCAAATCGATGACACCGAGATTAAAACTTTCATGCCCATAGCTTGGGCAGCAGCTTATGGTAAGTAATACTTGAAAGAATTATCCTTGAGTGACACTGCAGCAAAGTACCAGGGATTGGTTTTTGGAGGGTAGTCTAGAGTATTTGTGCTTTTGTGTTTGTTTCTAGAGTTTTAGTTTAAGAATGGTTTCTTAGCATAATGAGCCTTAAAAAGAAAGGAAGAGGGAAGTTGTAAGGCAGGTTTCTTCTTGCTTCTATTTAACAGGTATTTTCCTTCATATTTTCATTATGTGAAAGGGGAAATACATGAGCTTCCAGCTAAAAAAATAGAACCTCAAGTACCTCTGTTCCTCAGAGTTTTAGGACACAGTGAAAGCTGGCTTGGGACTAGAATTGAATATTTTTATTTTGGGGCGGGGGCAAAAAAGGGAAAGCAAATGTTAATATGTAAGATTCAGTGTAGCAGTGAAAAGCAACACTCAACACTGAGGTCTAGCTTGATTTAAGTGCTTTCTAGAAGGATCATATAAACACATGCTTTCACTAATGGCAATAATTAATTGATTAATAAAAATAAGTTGGAGGGAGATATTAAAGTTGTAGCAGAACCTTAAGAGTATTTCCAGCATGCAGAACCATTTTTCTTGATCATTGATATGTGAACACCAACTGGTGCACAGACTGGTTTCCCAAACTTTTGTAAGCTTAAGACCAGAATTTCATCTGAAAAAAAGTTTCTGTGTTGCCCCTTTCTCCTTCTAAACAAAACAAAAGAAATTGTGGAGTGGAGGACAAAACTTACATTGTCTGCATGATGTAGATTGTGGTGATGGTGCCAGCAGACAATTGTGCTGGGAATACAGTGAGGGCTGGAATCTTGGACATAAGTCATGAAGGGCAAGATTTCAAGGAGCAGTGTGTGTTCAAAAAGTTACTTGGGGGATGGATGGTAGTGCACCCAAAGCCTTATCTTAGGCCATATACTGGTGAGCCCAGCTTGAATGAGAAGGAAATTATATAAGCCACTCAGAGTGGGCATTAAAAATGAAAGTGAGTGAACTTGAAACAAGTTGGGTACTAAACATTCAGTGGTTTTGGAGGAGATTGAGCAGAATGTGTTAAAAACAGTGAGATGGAATTGAAAGGAGAATTTAAGAATGTGCGAAACAGTGGAGTGGTTGCATTGTCAGCAGTAAGCAGCCTAGCATACAGGGTGAGAGATGGTGGGGACAGGGAGAAGTTAAGCATGAAGGCCTGAAAATGGCAGAGGAACACTGGAGCTAGCATACAGGTGAGAATCTTCAGCTCTGCACATGTGCCTGGCTCTGAGTCTCCTTAGATTAATCATGAATATTAATGCTCAGCACCCTATGAAAGGAAAGGAACAGCTGTTGAGCATATTGCACTTTGTGAATCTTCCTGTCTTACTTGTGTTCTTTGCTTTCACTAGGAAATGTTGGCTTTTGTTGATTCAAGTAAATACTTGACCACAACATTTATTATTGAAAGTTCGCTTATGCTCTTAAATCACCAATGTTAAACTGATTGCCAATAAATAGCTTCTTGAATGTATTTGTAATTTTCATGTTTGTTTTACATACAGTGATACCATTTGTGTATTAAACACAAAGCTCTGTGAGGCAGAGACTCTTTACTTCTTTCTGTTACACAATACTGAGCATGCTCTTTGTTCCCAGTAGAAAGAATTTGTAAGTGCTAAAGCATCAAGTGTATAAATAGTAAGTAGTGTTCTTTGTTTGCCACTTTATGGGCTGTTCAGAAAGATTCTTTGATCACAGCTCCAGTTCAGAAACTTGATGTGAGACAAACTTCAGTCAGGTGAATTCAAACAGACAGAAGTGAATGAGAGCTCACACACAAGTGTATTTCAGGGCTGAGAAGAAAATCGGGCATAGTGGATACTGTGACATGCTATTATTTACTAATGTTAAACATTTTGGGCATAATTAGCAACCAAAGAGATTCAAAAAATGCTGCATTTGAAGGAGAATTCTCTGTGTAATGAAAAGCCATTAATTCCTGTACATTATGTACTCCTGTAAAATTAGGTTAACAAAGCTAATGCTCATGATACCAAACATGATTCCCAAGTTACATGGTGAGACGTTTTCCAGCTTATTCTGTACATGATTACAATTTGATTAAATGTCCAGATAATAGTTTATCATTTCTGTTACTACTACCATTGTAGAATTTGTGCTTGAATTACCTGCAGTGTTGGTAGGTAACTTTTGAACTTACCTTGGTAGGTAATAATAACGATGGCATCGAAAGTCGGAATGGCACTGCAAGTGCTCTTTTGCACATAGATGAGTCATCTGGACTTGGGAGGCTGGCCAAGCAAAAACCAAAGAAGAAGAGGAGACCTGAGTCCAGACAGTATCAGACAGGTGAGTATGTGGTGCCTGGCTCTCGTTCATCCAGGCATTTGCCCATAAACAGATCCATGCAGAGTGTCGTGTGAAAAGAGGGATTTGGGGAGTTACTTGGTTGACAACACTTCTGCTTTATAAATGAGTGCATATTTTATTTTAATTAAATTTTAAATACACGGATGATTTGGATTGTGGCAGGTGTTCTAAAGGAAGCCATCTGACATAGGAAAAAGTATTATAGCAAAAGGTTAAAAAGCTATATACTTAACTTGCCACACCCATTTTTAACTTTAAAAAGGTGATGTTAGATAAATGGTATTCTGTAATCATGCCTTTTAAAACCCCTTTTTTTGTCTTTATTGAAAATATGTAGAACAATGCATTTCATTATATCAGCTCAGTAGGTTACTGGAAAGTCTGAACATTGTATATTAATTTTCAGTAGTGTAACTTCTGTACCCTTTCCTGTTTTAATGGTGAAATAAAATTGCCTTGACATTTGTGCCTATCTTTTTCCTTTCATCTGTGAGAACAGAAGCGTTCTATGGCATAATTTGTCTTCTGCTGTTACTGTGTTACGGTCAGAATATTTATTTGGTTTGATTAAGTTGAAAAAACACAACTTTTTTTTTTCAGTAGCCTTGCCTTAAATAATACTAAAAGTTTCTTTCCAAATTGTGACTTAACTGTAGGAGTTCTGTTTTGTTTAGCTTGAGTTAGTAAACTGTGCAAATTAAAGTTGGCCTTTTCTATTTCCAGCTAGTCAGTTCTCCTTATAAAACATTTTTGGACAAGACAGCTTTTTTAACTTGCCTAAGCAAATTCAGGGTAAACAAATCAGGGTAATAGATGAGTGCAAATAATTCCCAAAGCTTTGAAGCTTCTGTATGTGAAACATATTCTTATTGATTCTTGCTTGGTACCTCTTCAGATTGTAGCTGTGACAGATGGCGTAAGAAGGAGGTGTTAGTTTCAGGGCATCTGAATTGTAGTCAGTGGTAGGTGATTAAACTGCAAGATAAAACTTTATTCTACCAATTTGTGGAGAGTCAAGAGAAGATCATGTACTTTACTTACTAGATGATACTCAGTTTAACAAGTTGGCTGCTGTTTTTTGCACCAGCCATTGGTTTCTGCATGTATTTAATGTGTGAACTCAGAATTCTTCAAAATAGAATTATTTGAGGTGAAGAACATCTGTATAGTAAAATGCATGTATCCCATCTTTCTCCACAATTCATCTTACTGTTAACATCTGACATTTATTGAAGTGTAGTGTTGTTGTATAGTATTGATAAAGGGGTTTTTTTGTTGTTTTTCAGCAATAATCATTGGCCCTGATGGTCATCCATTGACAGTCTATCCCTGCATGATTTGTGGAAAGAAATTTAAATCCAGAGGTTTCTTGAAAAGGCACATGAAAAACCACCCGGAGCACCTTCTTACTAAGAAGAAATACAGATGCACAGACTGTGATTACACTACGAATAAAAAAATAAGTTTACATAACCACTTGGAGAGTCATAAGCTGACCAACAAAACAGAGAAGCTTATTGAATGCGATGAGTGTGGGAAAACCTTCTCTCACGCAGGAACTCTGTTCACTCACAAGATGGTGCACAGGGACAAAGGAGTTAATAAAATGCACAAGTGCAAATTCTGCGATTATGAGACAGCAGAACAGGGGTTACTGAGTCACCACCTTTTGGCTGTCCACAGCAAGAACTTTCCTCACATTTGCGTGGAGTGTGGCAAAGGGTTCCGCCACCCGTCGGAGCTGAAGAAGCACATGCGGATCCACACTGGCGAGAAGCCCTACCAGTGCCAATACTGCGAGTACCGATCTGCCGACTCTTCCAACTTGAAAACCCACGTAAAGACTAAACACAGTAAGGAAACGCCGCTCAAGTGCGACATTTGTTTCCAGACTTTTTCAGATACCAAAGAGCTGCAGCAGCATACGCTTATGCATCAAGAAAGTAAAACGCATCAGTGTTTGCATTGTGACCATAAGAGCTCAAACTCGAGTGATCTGAAACGACACATTATTTCAGTCCACACAAAAGACTATCCTCATAAGTGTGATATGTGTGATAAAGGCTTTCACAGGCCTTCGGAACTGAAAAAACACGTGGCGGCTCACAAAGGTAAAAAGTTGCACCAATGCAGACATTGTGACTTTAAAATTGCAGATCCGTTCATTTTGAGTCGCCACATACTCTCAGTTCACACAAAGGATCTTCCATTCAGGTGCAAGAGATGTAGAAAGGGCTTTAGGCAACAAAATGAGCTGAAAAAACACATGAAAACACACAGTGGCAGGAAAGTTTATCAGTGTGAGTACTGTGAGTATAGCACTACAGACGCCTCAGGCTTCAAACGGCACGTGATTTCCATTCACACAAAAGACTACCCTCACCGGTGTGAGTATTGCAAGAAAGGTTTCCGAAGGCCTTCAGAGAAGAACCAGCACATTATGCGACATCATAAAGATGTTGGGCTGCCTTAAAGTCTCTTTCACAGACTTATGGCTGGAATTATAAAGGAAATTTGCCTTTCAGGCAGTTAGCTTATTTTAAAGCCAATCACCTGCGATCACACACACACAAAAAAAAACCACAAAAAAAAAAAACAAAAACAAAAAAAATACTGTGCATTTGATTTGTTGCTGTATAAAAATAGGATTATTGCTTGTAGTTGACTTTTATACCTTTTGTTCAATAGCGTGTTCTGAATTCTATTCAGTTTGTTTAATAAATGAAGAAAAGATGGCAACAATAAAGTTGCATTTAATAAAGTAAACCCTGTCTCTTACTGAATTTTTCAACCGTAATAGTTTATTTAAGTATATTTATCTTACTGATCTCGTTGATACTCACAGTGTCCATGTTAATGCAGTTTTGTCGTGAATTTTAAAAATACGAAATTTCTCTTGATAAAATTTTCAGAGGTGTGTATAAAATGGGGAATTGTCATGTTGACAGTAAAGTCACTAGGGCCCACCTGATTGTCCTGTTTTAACTATACAGACTTCGTGGCAGGTTAACTATTTTCCGGTTGAGGAGTTACAAGTCTCACTTTGTGTTTTCATTCTGGTTTCAGAGAGAAAAACACTTTAAAAAATGGTTTGGGGCGGTTTTTATCTTTCCTGGGCAAATTCAAAATATGCGCAAATATTACATTTATTGTTCTGTGCTTCTTTGTCTTTGAAAGATTTTGTGTGTTACAAGAGTTGGGTTTTTTCCACTTTATTCCTGTCTTAAATGTTGGAAACGTAAAATACTCTTGTTCCATTTGCAGAGTTAACAATAGATCACAACTGTCTGTATGTGCTGGTAAATGTACCTCAAACTTTATGCTTTTATGTATGTTGGTATTTCTTTGAAAGAGCAGTTTGTGGTTCAAGTCACATTTTTATTGTTAGTTGTTTTAGAATAGAATTTAAGACCAAGAGGTGCCTCAATTTTGGAAACCAGATATTTACAATGAGAGCTTAAGAAGGGAATGGAGTGGAACAGATGAGTTCATAAGGAGTAGAGACGTTGTAACGTAGATATCCTTAATAAGAAAAGTAACTTATGATAGATGCAGTTCTGTTACTATATTAAATGTTTCTTCTGAGGCATTAGTAGCTGTGTTCAGTGGCTGTTTAATAATTAGTACTGTATCCAAAATTAACCCAGTTCTTTCAATCTGTTTGTAAACAGCTGGGAGAATATTACAATTATTCGATGCAATTTTGCCACCTGAAGACTATTATAAAGTAGCTCCATATCATTTGCTAATTGCAGTGTAAATGTACCAAGCACAAAGTCATGTACTTTAACAACAACCTTGGAGCAAAAACCCCAAACCATTTTAATTACAGGCCAGATTTTAGGGCTCCCCTTGCTCAGATTCTCATCCCAGCCACTGATTATGGATTGCAGAATTCAGTCCCAGCTGCCTGCCAGATTAGGGTAGATTTGTAACCAACAGTTCCCTAATGGAAAGGCTTCAGAGGCTGGGCCAGTGTTAATTCCTCTTTCTAGGCAGGTGAACTTCCAATTAAACAGGAATTTTAGTGGTAGTTTCAAGTCTGGGGTGATAGAGGGACAAAGGTTTCCTTTCTGGATGTGCATCTTCTAGGCCTTTTGTAATTTGTCTTGTTAGCAAGCCCTGTCCCTACTGCTCATCCCTCCTGTCTCACTGTAAGCTGAAATTCTTGTCCGTAGTGTGCAGTTCAGGAGAGTCCAATGCCATGTCACTGCCTGTGTTGTAGGATGTTTTTTTCTTTCTTTGCTTGCTTGCAGTGCCCCCAGACTTGTTGGGTGCTCTTGTGTAATATTGCTACTCCATGACCCTGTAGTGTGTAATTCCTGGCTGTGCTGCATTGTGCCTTCCCTGAAATCCCCGCTGAAGCCAGTGGATTTCCTCATGGCCGTAGTGTCCGTTGCCTGTTGATGCCAAACCAGATGCAGTAAAACCCAGCAGAGATTCCCACTCGCTTCTTGCAAAATACTTGCCTGTGACTACTTTTTTTTTTCCTCTCTTATGTTCAAGCATTTTCTAACTGGAAACCTGGAAAGTGTACAAAATCTGCAGAAAATCCCATAGTAGTGCTGAGGATTTTAGCCATTTTGAACTTTATTTTTTTAAATAAGCTGAAAGACAAAGAACACAATTTTACGCATTTTCTTTCTCTTACGTAGCCTGGAATCATACCCACTTTTTTTTTTTTTTTTTTTTAAAGCACAATGTTGAAACTTTTTTTTTAATAATTAAGGGTTTGGTCAAGTGGATTTTGTAAAATGTATTTGTCTGTATAAAGAGAAAATGAAGTTATAGTTATTGTTAATGTACTGACATTAGTTACAGGTTAGTTTTAATTCTTAAATAATTTGCTTAGCAAATGCTATAAAATGGATGTTTCAGTTTAATGTTTAAAAAAGGTACAGATTTTTACAAGGACATAATATAAATTATTGTTCTGTAGAAAATACCCTGTTAAATATTGTATATGTCCTTCCCTCTGTACACTTTGTAAAAAAGACAAAAGAAAAAAACAAAATACATAGAACCATATAGGGATGTGTGACATTATTGTAATTGTGTACTTGATAATAACGTGAAAAAATAAAATTCAAAATATTTTCCTTTTAATGAACGTTTAGTCTATTTGATGCCAGTTCTGAAATGGAGCCCTGTTCTGAGGGACACGGTCACCTGCAGCTCTCCTGCACTTTACCTTCCCTTCTGATCCCTGTCCTCGGCTCATTTTGTGCAGTACTGGGGCAGGAGTGATTCAGTCCCAGCTGTGCCTGAAACGTTCCTTTATCTGGAAGTCTGCAGAAGTGAAAGGGATGGCAGGTCTTCAAAATCCATTTTAACGCCTGCTTTTATATTAAAGAATTCACATCTGATCAACTTCTGATAATGCCTTTGTGTTTTTCAGCAAGGTGGTTACCTACTAAGTGCTACTACACTGTCCCAAAACGCCCCACCAGACCTCGAAACAAATGAGGGGCGCTGCTGTTGTTGGGACTGAATAAATGTTTCCTGGTGCCTCTTTAGCCGTGTGAGCCTCAGCGGGAGCCCAGCTGCCCCTTCCCGCTGGGATGGGTGAGCAGGGTGAGCTCTGCGGGGAGGTGCCTGAGCTCACTGCCCGTCCTCGCTGCCCTGCCCAGCTTCTCCAGCCGCTGCTCCCTGTGCAGGGCCGGCAGTGGCCGGCTGGGGGTGCAGAGGGCGCGGGGCTGTTCCCACTGCTCTCCGAACGCTTCAGCCCAGTTAAACCCGGCCGGGCAGTGGGAGCTTCTCTGGCAATGGTCTGTCTGGCACAGGCCGTCCTGTGCTGACAGCACGACAGCCAGTGCCAGCCCGCTGGTGCCACAGCTGGCAGAGTGCTGCTGCATGTCACTGCCCTCTATCTGCACCTGCCTTCCCAGGGAGGAGGCCCAGGTACCTTCAGGACATTTAGACCTGTTAGTTCACTCTCACTGGTGCCTTTAGGAAATGCTGACTTGCTCCTCATCTCAGTGATTCAGCCCCACTGAACTGGGACGTTGGGCAACGCTTCACAGCAATAATCTGCCACACTGCAGAGCCAGCAATCTCCCTTTGATTTGGTTTGGTTTTCTGTTTTCTCCATCTACCTGATGTTCCTCAACCATTCATCAGGAAATTGTACATTGAGTGCCAGAGACATTCAGGGCCCTGGAGAAGAAATGCCCCCAGTTCTGGCTGCATCATTCATCTGTGAGGAAGGGCCAGGAGCAGTTACCAGCTCTAGGCTCCTGCACAGTAGCAAGTCCCCCCCTCCTCTAGGATCTCCCCTTCTTCCCCTTGGATTTCTGTAGCTGTGGGAGCCTCACTGCTCTGCTGAGGGATCCTCCACTTGCCCAGGTGCCTGCAGCCCATGTGGGTGATTTCCCCCTCACTGGGACACAGTAGCCAGGGCACCCAGAGCCTGGATGCCAACCTGAGAGTTCTTTGACAGCTTTATTTGCAGGCCAAATGCTGTGTCACTAGTCAGGAAAATAAGCAGCTGGATAGCTTCTCACTGCTGTTCCCTGGCTTGTTAAAGTAGTAATTAAAATTAAATTATATATAGTTAATAGGAAATACAATTAATACATTAACAAGTAGGACAGGTAGAAAACTGAGCAAGGAGGGGCTGGCTGGAACCGATAAGCAAGTGAGTATAGGGGCCAGGGGGAAAGAAGTGGTTGTCGATACACACAAACAAAAACCTTTCCTTTGGTTTTAGTGAAGTTTGAAGAGGGGATAATTTGATTTGGTTTCCTGTAAGGGCTGATGCAGAAAAGGCAAGTATTTTGATAGTTTATTATTTTATAAAAGCAGCATAAGTATCAAATAAGGCTGGGGATGGTTTTTTCCAGACCTGTGACAATCAATGCTATAGGCCAAGAGCATTTAAACACCACAAGGACAGGTGGTTCAGAGGCCATGTACCACACAGGCTTTTCTAATATTTACTGGAAATCTGCAAATCTGGAAAAAAATGTTACTGTTCCATTGAAGATAAAAATTTGAGAATCATCTCAGCACAAGCCCAGGCAAAATCGGGATAAAGAATTACAGCTGCTGGCACCAAGTAAAGAAGAAAACAAAAAGATTTAACACAACAAACACATCCTATATTATAGTTAGAGCATGTGTGCCCTAGCTTTGAACAGACTCCTCCAGTGCTGTGGTGGTGCAGGGTCATGTGCTGGGCTGTCCCTGGTGTGACAGGACAACTCTGCAGAGCCAAGCCCCACCTACCACCACTGCTCAGCCCTGCTCTGCCTCTCACCTGATTTTCTGCTGTGTTTAACCAGTGTTGGAGGGTCCCTGTAACCAGCTCCAGTGGAGCCAAGGGTGAGGTGTTAACAGCCCCAGACGGGTGACTCCCACTGTGGCTGGTATTGTTCTCCTGGGGGATGTCTGCCAGACCCACTGCCCTGGGAGGCCAATGCCCCTGTGCTGGTCAGGGGCTGAGGAGTCTGAGTCAGTCTCTTTTGAGGAGCCAAGTGCTTGAAATCAAGGTTTTAATGGAAAAACTTGTGCTCTGTAATCAAAGCCCAACACAAAGCACCAGCCCTGACAAGAGTGTTTCCAACAGGGACCACAGAGGTGTGCCTGCCCTAGGAAGGAGAAAGCCACATTTTGAGATTTTTAAACTAAAGTCTTAGCAAGTTGGCTAAAAGCTCAAAGAACAACATAGAAGTACAGTGTCAGACAGGGTCTGAAAGACCTGTCTTGTCCTATTTAGATTTCTTGGTCTCAGTTCAGTTGCTCCCATCCAGGCACAAAAGCCACATGTGATTGATTGTCTTGGGACTCCCAGGTGCTACACAGGTCATGAGGGGAATCTACACGTGATGGTGTGCCCAGAAACAGGTACAGGTGAAAAGACACTTCATGGCAGACCAAAGAAGGATGTAACACAGTCCACAGGCTTATTTTTCTCTTGCACTGGCATGAGAAAATTTTTTTGTTAATCTGATACTGTAAAGTTAGCTCTAAGAAAACTAGGACATATTTTGTTTGACGCAGCCCAGAAAAACAAAGAATGCCAGGATTGTATCCATTTGAAAGCATGAATCATAATTAACAAGCACTCACAGGTACAGAAGCTGGGATGTTGCAGCCAGTCAAATAACTGGCAGAGGCAGAGAATGCTGAGAATAAAGAAGTGCTTGAAACCAGGAGAATTAATATATACTTTATATATTTACTCTATTTTTAAATGTCATTATGGTATCATTAATACCATTTTGCCTATCTATCATGGCCTTACTAAGAGAGCACTTTCATTTCCTTACTTCTTAGGCTTTTAATGCAGCAGTTGTGCTGAAAAGTTTCTGGCATGGAGCAATGTGAATTCTCTGTGGGTAGTCAGAGCAATGCCAGCACTTGTCCAGACTCACTGAGCTCCTTTGCAAAAGTACCCAAAGCTGTCACCATACTGGACACTTGACCAGTATCACAATAAACCTAACATGGATGCAGGAGAAAACACCCCACAGCCCTATATAACCATGGAAAAGATCTTCTGTAGTACAACAAACACCTTCCAAAAAGACCCCAGCAAGCCAGGACAGTGATACCATCTCAAGGTCACTGCAGAGCAAGAAGAGCCCTGACCCTCCCCTTGTTAGAGCAGCCTGGGGCTCTGGGCTCTCAGCACAAATTCAGAGACTTCACACGTGCAGGCACAGAGCCTGGGAAGGATCAGAAGAAGCTGACTGCTGCAGAAAGACAGACAGCCTGTGCTGCAAGTATCCTGTGCCAGGATTTCTGTGTGAGCCTGAAAATAATCCCAGCAGGAGTGCAGGATTGGCTCCTGTGTGAGGCTGGGGATGATGGATGCCTTCCACTGAGGCCAGGTAGCTTTATCTGCAAGTGCAGACCAAAGCCTTCCCCACAACTTGGATGTTAAGTGTCTGCTCTGGCAAGGCTGGCAGGCAGGATCCTGGTTTGGACACTTTCCCAGGAGTCCCAGTGTGTGCTGGGTCAGGGGGGCCTCCTGACAATTGCACACAGAGATGGAACCAGCCCCCTCTCCTCCCCTGGCTCTGGCTGGAAGGGGGAATGGCTGCTGGGCTGCCAAGAGTGGCTAAGCAGCAACTCCTTTTCTGACTAGATATTCCTTTTCTTCACTGGGAGCTTTGGAAACGAGCTGAAGACAATGAAATGAAAGCTAAGTACCAGCCTGGCCACTTGCAGGAGGTCAGTGACAAAAAGGACGGGATAAAAAGAGATTTCCCTCTTGCATCAGGGAGACAAGGAGGCTGGGAAGGGTGCACCAGCAGCTAAGCAACAGCTGCCTTGCATTTCCCCATGTAGAAGACCATTAAAGCAAAGAGAAAGCCCTGTACATGCAGGACCATCCCTGGCTTCTCAGAGAGGGGAAGGACTTGATTTACCATCTGTGTTCAAATAAGTGATGTCCCCCAGAATACACATCCATCTGTGAAATACACCGGTGCTTGAAAGACAAAAACATTTGGCAAGTGATGTCTCTTCAGTATGACACAGCTCTTACATAAAAGAAACAAAATTTACATGTTCTTGACTTGAAAGCGATTCCAGATTACAGAGCAGCCTCTTAGAGTTGAGCTCCAAGTGTCTAAAAATAACATTTGTTCCCCTTCCTATTTATTTATTTATAATTTTTGGAAGAGCATACAATGAGATGCAATGCAAATGGCAGGTAACTAGTGCTGACAGCTCTGCCTATAGTAATCAAGAGGCTGGACACCAGAAGAGCACCTCTAAAGGAGAGAATCAATGCTGAGGGGGCCATATCCATCCTTTAGTTGCCCTGGTGGCTTTTGCACGTTTGGATGCCCAGGGTCCCTCCTGCGGTGCAAGATCACCCCAGCAGTGCTGAGGATGCCATCTCAACCACTGAGCCCTGTGCCAGCACACCCTGCTGCTTCCCTGCAGGTGGGCTTTTCTTCCCCATTGCAGGAGGGAGGAAATTCCTGTGTCCAAAGCCTTATCAGACCTGCCACTGCTTAGCTTATTAGTACTAAGAGGCTTGTGAGTCTTAAATCACTGATCCTGTTAGTGGGATCAATATTAGGAACCAATATTAGGAGTCCTGTTCCCACTTGGGGCTGCCAAGTCTAAGGGGCAGAAATCACAGGGCTTCCTTTTGGTTTTTGGTTGGTGTAGCCAAGATCAAGTTAATTTCTGCTGACTGACCAACTGATGGTTGGTTCAGGAGTGCACGGCTGTTCCTCCTCTGTCACCACGGAGGAGGCTCCATGAGCGTGTGATGCTGCAGAGAGCGGCTTTGAGCACCAAAGCGACACGTGGAGAGCTTTGGGGAGAGATGGTGAGAGATGTCTCTGAACAAGAGGAATGCTTTCCCAGCTGATGTCTGCTTAGAAAGCTTGTGGTGCTCCTGACCTGTGGTGGCCAGCTTCAGGAGGCTTGTGGAAAGATGGTAATTCAAGACAGAGTAAAGGGAGTTATAGGTTTACGCTGATAATCCAAAATTCATGTCAGTGGATGTTACTTTTGCTTCTTTTCCTTGAATTCTCTTATAGAGAGGTTGGTAGTACTGAGAAATATGTCCTGTAACATTTCCTTTTGCAGGGCACCAACAGTCCCAAAACCAGGGGAATTTGATGCTCCTAAGGGAGAATTGTTGCCTTTGCACAGGGGTTGAATTAGTAGCTGAAGTCCACACTCTGAGCAGCTAGCTGGTTGCCCATTATGATAGCAGCAACCAGCTGTAAAGTTACGTGGATGCTACTTGGTTCTAAGTGGCGACTAGGTAGATGACTTGGTCTCTGATTCTGTGCGGGAGAAAGTTACTGGATTCGAGGCGAAGGTGTCATTCTGAGGCCAGCAAGAGGCAGGAGGGGCGGCAGGAGGGCAGGGCTCCGGCGGAGCAGGAGAGCCGGGCTGCTGCAGCTCCCCAGGGTCACCGTGCCAGCCCCTCCGCGGCAGCCCCGAGCTGATCCATGGCAGAGGCCTCCCGTCCCCGGCACCTCCCTCGCCCCCGGCGGGCCCGGGCCCGGTCGGCAGGTGGCGGTGCCGGATAAGGCCGGGCCCGGGGGCGGGGAGGGCCGCGGGGCCCGGGGGTGGGGAGGGCCGGGGACTGGACAGGGAGGGCCGGGGGGCCCGGGGACAGGGAGGGCCGGGGACTGGACAGGGAGGGCCGGGGGGCCCGGGGGCAGGGAGGGCCAGGCCCCCTCAGCCCCGGAGCGGCCGGGCGCTGCCAGAAGCCGCTGCCCAGGGCTGCCGGAGCCGCGAGCAGCTCGGAGAGCCCCAGAGGGAGCCCTGCGGGCAATGGGCCCCTCCCGGCATCGGCTGCCCTAAGCAGGGAGTTAAAGGCAGCCCTGGCAGCCGGGGCACCGGGACCTGCCCCGAACCGAGCGCTCAGACTCGGTGTCACTGGTGTCCCGGACAAAAGCCCAAATGCCCCCTCTGGCAGTGGGCGAGGAGAGCAGGACAGCGTCCCATGGGACAGCCGGCCCCAACCCGAGCCACCGATTCCTCCCCGAGCGATGCTACTTCAGGCAAGGGGAGAACGGGATTCTCCATTGTCTCCCTCACCTTGCAAATTCGTTCACCACAGCTGCTGTTGTTACAGCGAATACCAAAGGAATTAATGATTCATCACTTAATTTCCTCTTCCCCTCCTCCCTCCACCTTGATTTTGCTTTAATATACTGGTCTGGAGCCAACTGCAGCATCAGGTTAATAATGACTTTAAGCACCATTTATGCTGCTATTGTGGCAATTTAAATTGTCACTTTCTTTTAAAAGGTCTAACTCCAAATGGGTTTAGCTGTGAAAGCATTGGCACTGACAGTGCAATTAAATAACAAAACTCTTTTCTTGGGATGTCAGTGCAAACACATTTTAAATAGGGGGTCAGAAGCACCTAGCTAATTTAAACTACAGTATAGCTTTCTTGTGAAGAATAATACCCGATGCAGGGAGTTTTTTCCATGCTGTGTGACAGTTTTTATTGTGATTGTAAGAGACTTAAAGAAGTGATGTGCCAAAGGAGTTCAGCAGCCTTTGAAAACTCTTGTCTTCATGATAAACTTAGGCAGTGCTGCATAAGCAAAAGCCATCATTTCTCAGCAGATACACATGAAAAGATATTGATCCTAAAGCACTCTGATTTACAATCTTGATTTCCTCCAGACAGTTTGTATGAACAAATCACTTTACTGGGCATCCATCTGATCCTTTGTCTCCAGATTTACTGCTTCTCTTTCAGAAACATACTGTGTATGGTGCACCTTGCATGTCTCACATTCTTTTTACCTGTGGCTCTGGAGTCATTTATGAACCATATTGTTCTGTGGGAAAATACACTCCTGTGTATAGGATTTTTATAGCTCACCTGTAAAAATCACATCCAGTTCCTCAACTGGCTGCAAAACAAAAGCTCTTTATTTGCAAGCTCTGTGTAGCAGCTGCAGTGCCAGTGCCAGGCTGGCCAGCCAGCTCCTCCTTTGCTCCTGCTCTGCCCCAGCTCTGCCTCCTCTCTGGGTCTGGCCCTTTCCTCCTGCACAGAGCACAGCCTGGTCCTCCTTTACCAAACACCTCCTGATCTTCAACTCTACCCCACATGTTAAGCTGTTTCTTTTTTTGGAATTGATGCCTCAGGTTTTATTTTTATATTTTTTCAGATTCTGTACTGCTTTAGTGTGTACTTCTGAGCTTCATATTAGGGGATGGTAAGCTCTCTTCACAGAGCAGGCAGACAAAACAATTCCTTCTCTAGCTGGGGACCAAGGACAGCAGACCCAAATCTCTGGCCCGAGAGCATAAACAACAGTGGAATGAAGAGAGAAAAACAAGAAGGATGGGACTTCATGGGCTGAAGCTGTAACTGGACAATTAACTCCAATATGCAAATGAACCAGAACTTATAAAAGTGAGAGACCCTGTGACCAGTCGTGCACTTTGTGACCATTTTGGTTCATCTTGGGTGTAGCCCTGGCTGGCCTCTTGTGCTGCCCAAAGTAAATCTTTTGAGACCTCCTAATAAATACCTGCTTTATTCCTTAGCTCCATCTAGTCTCTGTTCTAGGTCAGCCTACACAAGGCATCAGTATCAAATAAAAATCTTTTTGCTGCAAAAGAGAGACTATTTCATGTGTAACAGGTGTTTAACATCCTCATCAAATTACCTAGCATGAATATTATAAGTCACAGCATCACAGAAAGATGCCTGCTCAGCTTGTGTTGATTTTCCTAAGATCAGCTTGTGTTTCCTTGTCCCTAAGAAGAGGCAGCCTGAAAGCACAGCCCTTTGCTAGACATCAGACAGAAAAACACAACTGCCATCCTCAGTGTCTGTGCCTCAAACAGGAAGTTAAAATATACCTGAACAGCTTTAATGGTTTGTATTTTCATTTTAATGCCTTTAAAGGTTCTCCAGTGCATGACACTGTCCCCTGTGTTATGACCCCTGTGGTTTTTCTGAGGTGCATTGCATGTGCTGGGAATAAATGAGTGGTTGCTCATCACATTTAAGCTCCCCCATCCCATTCTCAGTTGCTACAGTTATTGCTCTGGAGGACACAGAGACACATCTTGAGGTGAGTATTCCTAGGATGGCTAAGGATAATTTTTAGACATAAAAATTATTTATGTCTGCACAATTACATTTCTAGCTGCAGAAATTCCACTTTTTTACCACTTCACTGAAAAGAAAAAATGAAGTGGCAGGTTGATTTATGGCTGGCCCTTACAAAAATAAGATGCAAGGGAATAGGTTCAAAAGTAAATTTCTTTATGAAATTATCAATGTTATTCTGTTGTTTTGTTTGGTTCTTTTTTTAAAGAAAAGCAGAACAAGAAGAAAAATATACTGGTATTCTGAGGAATAAAAGAAAGGAATGAAGAATTGTAGAAGTGAATTGACAGTACATGCTGTTAGAACTTTTTACTTAATAATTTTGTCATCATAAATGCCACATATTTGTTTAAATGAAAACTTTTCATGAGAACAACCCCATCTTCCAGTTTCAGAGGAGCTCACATTTTGTGCAGTGCCTGAACCCTGCCTTTCTCTAACATTTATCTTCTGCTTTTTCTGTCTTCAACCTTGCTGGACATACCTGGAGCAACCTGCTCTCAGCACCCCCTCTGCCCTAAGCAGGGGAGCAGAGCAGATTCTCCCTGAGGGTGCTGTCTGTGCTCAAAAGTCCCCAGCCAGTCTGTAAATCTGTGAAATGCAGCACGACAAGGAGGTGTGATGGGGTGATAGGGCTGGGTACAGAACGGGCAGGAGCACATGAGAGCTCTGAGTTTCCTGGGCACAGGCTTGGTCTTGACCTCCTGAAGTGGCTGCTGATTCTGTTTTGTCAGGGCACACTCAGCTCCTCATAGCTTTATACATGGCAATAGACTTCCAGTGGGATAGAAACAGCTTCCACAAAGGCCACCATGGCAGTGGGAACTGCAGGAAAAGATGAGTGAAGGCAAGGGAGACCCCTCTTCTTCCAGAACTGCAGGGGCCAGGAGTACATGTGTGCACTTGGGAGCCATGCTGAGTATGGAACCATGCTGTGCTCTATGTCTGTTTTTAAACATGAGGCATTACACCTGACTTTTTAAAAGGAAACAGGTTTGTAAAGTGTTGCAAAAATAGCCAAGAATTATTAAAAATATGCTTCTGGTTTGAATACATTTTCTACAGTATTCTAATTTATTGGACTAAGCTGATAAAAGCCTATTTCAGACAACTGTGAGATTTAAATACATACACATAAACATGCATCTATATGTATATATACTCCTTTTATAGTTCTCTGTTAATTTTTTTGGTTATGCATGTTTGTTTTTTCTTTAGGATATAGATCGCATTTTCAATATTTTTTGGACAAAAACATTTTTTAAAATCGGACTTTTGAGTCAAATCTGAGATTTTTGCAGAAAATAAGACTTGAAGAAAAAATTGAATGATTAAAATAATTTAATAGTTAAGTACCAAGTATTTTGAGGCTTCTGTTTTTTCTACAGAGGTAACGGTGTAGCTTTTTACAATCATGTCACTGAATTAGCTTTACTGTCATGAATGTTTTCAGTCATAGTAAACTCCAAGCAATTGTTGACAAATGTTTATACGAATTACTTTCTGGAGATGCATATGGTTGCAGTGCAGAAATTGGCCCCTAAGTATTACCTGTCAGTCAGACAAGGTAATAATTTTCTGTCGTGAGACTTGAACACCTCCCCCCTACCCCCAAATACACAGCTCAGCATTTGGGTGGAACTTACCCAAATTCTTGCTTCCACTTACAAAGTCAGAATGAATTGGTGGGGAGTAAATATCAGAGAAACTGTAAACTGACTAGGTAGAATTGAGAGAGGGAGGGGGAAAAGAAACAAAGGGCATCAGAGGAATTTTTCTCTGAAAATTATTATGCAGGAATGACAGTTCTGAACCAGGACAGGTACCACATTATTCAGCTGTCAGCAAGGGCTGAAGGATGCTGGGGGAGCTGTGATAGTTCCTATATGAAGGTGCTAGTCAACTTGTCAGATGCTAGAAAAGAGGAAATTGGTGGCAAGAGGAGATAATAGAAGAGGCAAGTAGAGATAAATCAGAGGGATGTTAGACTAAGGGAGAGATAACAGATGCTGCCATGGGAACTGCCAAGCAAGAGCAGAAAAGCTGGCTTGGGTCTCAGACAGACCACACACCCTGCAACTTACACATTAACATGAACAATGTGTCCTGTGAAACAAAAATAGATTCTAAGAAAATAACAAAATTATGGGAGAAGGAGAGAAACAGGCTATCAGGAATGCAAGAAGTATCTGGGAATATTTAATGGATTTGTCAAGACAAGAGAAAGATGTGTTAAAAAGGTCTCCCTATAGTCTAGCTCATAGTATGTTAAAATTGCTTCTGCCTTTTGAGCTTAATTGCTGCCTAAGGTTGCAGTGTGAGCCATGTCACTGACACACCACTGCCTCTGATGGTTCTTACATCTGAAAGCTTTCCTGGTTTTTCCCAGTTTTCTCAAGTCAGGCTAATAAAATTATCACTTCCTACAACTTTGCCTCACTAGCATGCAAAACATCTGTTTCTCTTTCTCTTTCCTTTTTGTTTTTTAACAATCTCTGTATAATGATTTTTGTCCCCTCAGGAACTCTGGAACATATCTATTCCATGTCCTGAGATGATGAAATGTAGGAGGAATAAGTAACAGCTGTTTTGAAAATGGTTCAAGAAATAAGAAGAAAGTGCCCAGCAGTGCAGTTCCTGGTGGCTCCAGCTCATCTCCTCCCTTCCTGAAACAGCAGTGTCCTGAGGCAGGGGTGAAAAGAGGCTTTGCTGGTACTCAGACAGGGTGGGATCTGTGATCTGCCGCTGCAGCTGTCCTCATTCCAGCAGAAATGCCTCAGAAATCAGCTGGCTGCCTTCAGAGTACCCCGCAGGGATGGGGCTGGTCTCCTACTGAATGTCAGCTGCTGGCTGTGGGTGAGAGTCCAAAGCAAGTCCTGCATGCTCGAGGTCCCAGTCCTCACTAGGAACTTCCCACAGATCTCTCCTTCTTCAGCCCCAGCCCTCCCTACAGCAGAAATGAGATGTGCAAGGTGTGCCCAAGCCAAAGGTGAGTCCCCTCAATGGATCTTTGTTGCCCCAGTCTTCCACCAGGTCAGTGTGGACCTTCTGGAAATGAAGGAGTGCCAAAAATCAGACATCTGGAATTTCTATTTCAGCTTGACTTTCACAATTAGGACCTTACAAGCTGTCAGCTGAAAGAGACTGCTGGTGCTTCCTTATGCAAACACAGGCTCTGAGTTTCACCTAATGAAATGGGCACTGAGCCTTTGCCAACGAAACTTCCTGAGTTATGCCAGGTGGGATGTCCTGAAAGTCCTGCTCTGCAGACTTCTGCAAACTGGAGCCAGAATCCACAGCCACCCAGGAGCCTGTGCCCCACACAGGAGGGCTGTGGTGTGTCCCTATCTGTTTGCTCCAGATGGAAGAGGATGACAAATGAACACTTTGAAGTACTCAGGATGAATGTGTGCCAGTAGAAGAAAACTGCACTCAGATAAAATCAAGGTATGTACATAGTAGATGACAATACTCATTAAAATCCTATTCCACTTCCAATTGCGTTTCATCTCTGGCAGGTCTTTGCAAATTTGCTTAATTTGTAATCTTCCATATCAATGGATCATGAGAATTATTGCTGTCAGGAGCATGTCAGTGCTGCTTAGGTAGAGCTGCATTAGGAGAAGGTGGCATTTTTTTCAGCATAATTGCTTGAAGCATAAGAAATGAAGAATGGCTATCAGATTCCATTCAAAGGGTTGAGGGGCAGAAGTGCAGAGAAAATGAAATTTCTAAGTATAAATATATGTTCACTGTATAATGCCCTTTGTTTATTTTTTAAGGCTGATGTGTACTTATTCTTACAATTATTTGGTGCTGACTTTTTGTATTACTCCAGACTCCATTTTTGCTCTTTGGACAGTCACAAATTTCAGATGCTGATAGGATGTGATTATTTTTAGTAATTTATGGCTCATGGTGCTCAAGGAATAAGCTGATCTGCACCAGTCTTTTGGCTAACACAAATGCCAGATAATAGAGCTATCCAGACTCCCTCTGCACATGAGGCCTTTAACCTTATACTTTGGAATAAATCACAAACGTTCTGCCCAGCAAAGACAAACATTTGAATTTGGTTGCCACTTTTTAAAGTGTTATTGAAAAACTGTACAATTTCAAATAGGACAATCATCAGAAGAATTATTTTGTTTCTATTTTTGTGATGATTAAGAAACATTGATGTTTTTTGTCCTGCATCCATCTCTGGAGGGACCCTTTCCTCCACACAGATGCACTTCTGCCATTGCACAGATGAAAAAGCTCAGACTCAGGCTGCTTGACTTCCAAAACAGTTCTTGCCAAAACTAAACAGATACCACAGCTATTGTAAATCTCCTTCACTGTATTCACAAGACCCCTGTTTCTGTCCAAATGAGCATGCAATGGAAACAAAACATTTTAAGTGTCATAAACCCCCAGGGTGGTACAGGTTATTCATTATCAAGGCAATATCAACACAATGTGAATATTTAGCTGTTTTATACTGGAAATCACAAAAAATGGCCATTCCCTTTGGAAGGACCCAATTGCTCTCTTCAATGCCTTGTTTGCCTTTGGCAGCCTGAGCTGCCCCTGCCTGTCTCTGTGAGCTGGGAGAGAGTCACTTGAACCCCTGGGGCGACAGTGCAAGTACCCCAGACACACCAATTCCAAAGGGAAAACCCCTCATGGGTCACCACAGGTTGTCACAGGTTGCAAAAACTTCCAGGGGTGTGCAGAAGAAGGCTACAGGATCTTTTGCAAGTTACTGTTTCAGGGTGCTTTTTTCCTTTTCTGCAGAACCACAAAGAATTTAGCAAGGTTTGTAAGTCCTCGGGCAGGGGCACCCCCAGCCTCATGACAAGAGCTGCCCCTGGATTTGCAGTTTTGTGTCTGGGGCACATCTCCTCAGCACATGGATCAGAAGCACAGACACCACTTGCCCAAAAACAGGGAGATGCACTAGAGAGGCCATGCAGCCTCTCTCTTGCCAACAAGTTTCAGAATTTTCTAGTTTACTGTGACCTGTGTGTTGTTTCATAACATCCCAGACCATGCAGCTATCCCTGCACACTTCAGGTGTTTGGCTGAAGCTCAGCTTCCAGTTTTCACCTGCAGACAGAGCACCTTTGAGCTATTCCAAATGTGTACCTAATGTTTATTTGAAGCATAAATTTGTGTTTTCTTTCCAGCCAAACTCTGCTCCAGATGCTCTTGCTTCTCTACCAAACCTTTTCACCTCTCCATTTGGCTCTGTTTGTGCATGGACTACAGGACAAAAATTCAAAATTGAATGTGAGTGTTTGTGCTCTTCTTTCACCTTCACAGCTCACTACAAACTCAGACAGTGCCTGTGGCTTTTCAGTGTTTTCTAAACCACTAATTTCCCATGCATGTAGCAAGAGCTGTAGCACTGAGGCAGCTTTCAAACAGCAAGAAACTGAAAACATATTTTTTTCCTGACTGTAACTTTCAAAATAAAATTTCTATTAGTTACTTAGAGGGGGGAAAAAACCAAGTAGGAGCTTCAGTTTTTTCACAGACTGTCTTTATATAAAGGTAAAAAAGTACAGTTTCAGGCTGTAGCACTGATTTTGTAGGCAGGCAGCGCAGGATTTCACTCCTGCCCAGGCTGCTGGCACAGGCAGTCTCAGTGCCATGGCGACTAAAGCCCATGCTGACAACATTTTGCATTCATACATGTGTGCTCTTTTCTGCTTGCTCCACAAAACAGTATATGCCTAGTTTTGGAGCATGTTGTGTTTTGGGTTTTGAATTATATTACAATATTTTAATTATAATATTATATTGCAGTTTTGCAGTTGTGTGTGCATGTTCTGGTTTTGAGTTTGGTTTTGTTTTTCTTCCCAGTAATAGCAGTACAGAGAGAGCAGAAAGCATTTCTGTCGTGTTGTGACCTGTTGGGAGAAATGCATGATGTGTCCTGCCCAGCACTGGCTGTTGTGAAAAGAGCAGTCTGAGTCACTGAGGGCAGAGTGCCTGAGATGCCCCAGGCAGATTAACACCAGGAACTTCTGAAGAGACCACTGCTCTCCCCTCCAGGAAACTGCTGTAAACCATAATCTCCAGCATGGTTTTGGCTCTGGAAACCCTGTTCCATAAGGAGGCTCTCAGCTTTTCCTGAATCAAGCTGAAAAGCAGAAACTTACATTAAAAACAAAACAAAACAAAACAAAACAAAAAAAAACCAAAACAATGAATTTGTATGTAATTTCCTCTCTTTGAAGCATTATGCTTTTATTTATATTACTTTTTTATTTTAATGATTTTCAAAATGTTTCATATTTCAAAATTTGCTTTGAATAGCAGATGCAAAACAATTCCTGTTGGGAATGTCAAGCTGAAATGTTTTTACATAAACCAAAGTTACAAAATAGATTCCTGACAATAAATCTTTTAAAAATCACCCCTCTTATCAGAAGCCTCCCTTCAGCTGAACTGGCATTTTTGACACAAAATGTCAAAATTCTTGACAGCCCTGCTTTAGAAGTTGGGGGTTATAAATCAGGACTGGAAAGGAAAAATCCACAGAAATTCACCCTAGACACAGAACTCCTTAATCCTTATCTATTCTTTTTGATGCTCAAGATCAGTGAGGTTTGTCTTTGCCCATCAGTGCCCTTGGATACCTGTGAGATGCTCTCAGTGGCGTTTCCCTGGTCCTTGAGGCATATTTGTCTTACTGCTCATCAACACTCCTTTGGGGAAAAACTTCTCCCATTGCTGAAAAGCTCTGCAATCAAATATGTGTACTTTATCAGAGCAGGGAAAATGCACTCCCTGCCTCCACTCTCCCTCAGGATGCTGATTGTTGGCTACCCCCCTTACCACCAGTTTGGGATCCTAATTTTATAAGGTTCTTTCAGCTCTTTGTTCTACTATGAAGTACTGTGAATTTCCTTTCTGTTATTCTAGTGACACAGGCAATTGCTCCTAAGTTACTTTCAAAGGGTAAGACAGGGCAAATGATTACTTGTAACTCGAGGAAAGTGTAACAATACATTAAAAAATTAATAGTTTGATTCTGTCTCTGTATTTCTCCCCTTTATTGACTGCCAGAAACTGATCTGCTGCTTTGGAAGTAAGATAAAATCACACTTGTTAGCTTCAGATTTAATGAAAGCCTCTCTCTTTTCTCTTTTATTCAGTACTGATAAGAGTCTTTGTCTAAGCTTTCCTCTTAAGAGCATGAAAGCTTCTGGCACACCTGACATTCTTTTTAATGTAGAAATTTGTCCACCTGAATAAGCACTAAAATTACAATTCAGTTTTGTTATCTTTATTTCATTGTCGTGACTGTATTTATTTCTTTTTATAGTTGCTGTCATAATCCAGATAACAAGCAAATCCCCTTATTAATTTCTTTTACAGTGATATAGATGTCCCTTTTCTTACATTAGGGACCCCCCTTTCCTGAAATGGGTAGTTTATTACTGGTGGTTGGTGAAAAATCCACAGATTTATAGTGGAAAAGGCAGACTTGCATGTATGTCCAACTGTATATTATGCTATAGCTGAAAAACAGGATTTAATTTAATTATTAAACATGTACATTCCTTTGAAATCTGAACAGTTTTAGCTGATTCTTCTGGTTCCTATCTGGGTATCCAAACTTGTGAGAAATGTGATGTACAGTTCCCTATAGCACTGAAAATTTATGATATTTTTCTAACACAAATCTGTCCTGTTATCTTGAACTCTGCTGAACAGTTCAAAAACTCAAAAAGTTGGTTTTCCTTCCTTGTAATTTCACCCAGTTGCTCTGAATTTTCATCTAGTGCTCCATGTTTGACTAAAGCATAGCTTTGTTTAGGCAGAGCACACAGAGGAAATTGAAATTTCTTCTACAGGGAACTGGAGATACCTCTCTTCCTGAGTGAATTAATTAAGTCTAGGTTTTGGCATTATTTAAAATAGTCAATTTGTATTATTTTTCCTCTCGTATTTCATTTTTTTCTTTCATTTCTGTGAATGTTCATTTTCTTTGTATTTATTTCTTTTTGTTTTCTGTCCACCACAGGGAAAAATGAATGAAGAACCAGTTGGTTTCATTGTATTGAAATATTAACCCAAATTTAAAGATTCCTTTACACAAGTTTTTACTAACATTGTTTCTTGCATCAGTATAGATCACATCCTTTCATATAAGCATAGTTGCAAGTACTTCTATAGTGCTCCCTGGGTCCACACTTTAGCAGAGGTACTGTGGAAGTTCTCCTTCCTTTTCCATGAAATTAGTGTACAAAAAAAATGCAGGATTTCAAATCCAGCAACGGCACTTAAAAGGATAATTACCTCTCCCACTGATGAGTGTTAGGCTCTTTCAGGGATGATTCAGTTTACCACCCTGCATCAGTTTGCCTCCAAATTGTCTTAAGCAAACGCAGTGGGAGGAGGTTAAACAGCTCAAATAATTTGTCTCTGTCAAACTGACTGATTTATCTATGTGATTGGAGGTCCATGACTGTCACCCTGTTTTTTAAAGTTTTTCTAAGCCTTCTGATGTCTACGTTCTTGTAACAAACTTTTCCCCACACTTTATGTAAATAACTTATGGTTTTGCATTCTTTTATAGAAGAAGAGAAATTTGATAAACTGTTGGTTTATCCAATGTCATTGGAGAAGTGGCACTGTCATCCTCCAATCCACTGTCACTTTTAGAAATCTATAAATGTTAGAATCAAAAATTAAAAGTACTCTTGAAAGTACTCAAAAATTAAAAGTACTCGTGATGTCCACGTCATGTTATTTTGTGTCCTATAGCGACGCATGAGCAGAGCTGTCAGCAGAGGAGAATCAGGTAGGCATAGTAACCTTTCCTTCTGGCACCTCTGGAGTTTGATCATCTACAACTCAAATCCTTTACTTTGTTCAGCTGGACCTGAAATGCCTGCCTTGTTTTTTAACCTGACTTAGCAAAGGCAGCTGCTCCACATATGGGTATCTGTCCCTGGAGTTCACAGTTGTTGAGGCCCTTTCAGAATCAGCTGAACCTTCTCCAGGTGATGTACATTTTCACTGACTCAAGGAACGTGAGGGTTTGGAAGTGTTTGTACCCCTCCAGGAGGTGAGTTAACCTTGCCTCAGAACTGTTTGCAGTGATAGGTTTGTGATTGGACTCAGTAATCTTAAAGGTCTTTTCCAGACTGAAGGATTCTGTGAAAGGGGCTGCATTTCCCATCTTTCCCATGTGCACTGATGATGCTGATGTCTGCTGCCCTTCCCACAACCAAAATGCAAGAGCCTATCCTATGTATCCTGTGCAATGCAGCTTTGAGTTTATTCTGTGAGATAACCTGCAGGATGTTCTGCTGTTCAGTTTCTGAGCCAGGGCTGACATCAGGATTTTATCTGTAGGCTTGGCCCACCAACATGGGGTAGAGGGCTGTGTCACCTTCTGAAGGCCAGTATGGCTCCTCCAGGGAGATGCCACTGATGGCGTCAGCTCCTCTGGACCACGTGCCATGGGACAATGACCACAACAGGCATCCTGTTCCCGTTCCACAGAGCTGAGAGGACCCAGTAATCCCTGCAGTGAGGTGGGTGAAAATGAAAATCATCACGAAAATGGAAGAAAGATAAGCACCTGCAGTGCTCTTTAAAAGATGAACACAAGTAGAAGCAAAGGGGCAAAGTAGAAGCAAAGTTTTCTTGAGAAGAAACAAGTCTGAGCTGGGCAGTGTCTGGAAGAGAGCTGAACCACAAAGAACTCAAAGCCCCTGGACAACAGAGGAAGGGAACTCTGTTCAGAGGTGGTTTTTATTCTGAGGACCTGTGACAATCCCTTGAGGCATCTAAAAGGATAGGTGATCCATTTATAAATACTCATCCAGTGCTGAAGGTGGCTTTGGGGTTTGGTTGGTTGGTTGATTTTTCATGGAAAATACAATATATTGAACTAAAAGGTTAAACCAAAAACTGAATAGTGAAGCTGGGAGGAAAACAGACTCAGACTTATGGGAATTTAAAGGATTCATTGTTGATGCTTAGAGGGCAGAGAAGAGAGGGCACTGCTGAAGACCCTGGTCTAAGAAAGTAAGCACAGAGCAGCAGACCTCTGGTGTGGTAACTGAGGGATCATGGCACATTCTTCAGTTTGCTTTATCACATTTAAACACTGCCAGACAAATATTGTTGCCAAGACACAGCCCAGAATGCGAGGGAGAGGTGATGCATGCTCCCTCCAGGACATATGGCAGCTTTTAAGGAAGTGGGTCCAATGTTTGACCCAAAAATGGCAAATGGTGTTTCTAACAAAAAGGAATCACAGTAGCTCTGTGGTTCTCTTTTTAGACTCTATTTTGCATGAGATGCTCCAGCAGAAGAAGAGAGCTGGAGAGCTGGATCCCTACAGCACCAGGTAGGAATTAATCTTTAACATCTAAACTTCAACCTGGTAATTTTCTATAGGTTTCAGACAGGAAACTCTCTAATGCCATGTTCAGTGTCTGCTGCAGTATTTGTTCCAAACTGGTATTTCTGAATGGCTTAAATATGAGTGTCAAATCAAAACTGTTACTGAGTTCAGGGAATTCTTGAGTCTCTTACACTTAGTCTATGAATGTCTTCAACACAAGCATTGCCAAACCTGCCTCATTCAGGAAAAGGAATTCACAGGTAAGGGGGTTTTATTTTTAGCTTTTAGGGAATACAAGGAGCTGGCAACCAAAAGAGCAACAGATGGAAATCCTGTCGTGTCTGCTCAGGAAGAATATTCAAAGGCCTTGGGCTGTCTTTAAATCTCAGCAATCCTAATGAGTTTTTGGTCACATTTTGGAATATGAGACCGCCTGAAAACAGCTGGTTAAAAAAATCAAGCAAACTGTGTAGGAAATGAATGGTCTTTAGAGGTCATTTCCCTCTCTACCAGCAACTGTTTCTTCAGGATGAGGAAACAGACTTTCAAATAGAAATTAAGCTGGAATAGTGTTTCTTGGATTTTGCCTGTATGTTTCTGCAGCTGGGCAGCAGCAGATGTGCTGGGTGGAGAATGCTCTGGGCAGATGTGAGAATTGGGCAGACACCACATTCCAACAGCCACTTACTGTCACACCCCTTGGTAGGGAAAGGCTTTCACCCTCACCTCTCAATGCAGTGAAAACAATGCCAGCAATGCCAAGGAATACTCAGAATAAATTACTTTGACCTGTGACCAAGCTGTCCTGACAGTAGCAGACCAGGCTGTCAGTAGCCTCATCTGTCTTGCTCCCAAATCCTGCCACTCTGGAAGGAGCCTGCCTTCTCTCAGTTGGGTACCTGCTGGTGTTAGACAGTAAGCAGTCCCTGTGCTCCTGCTGGCAGTGTTTCAGGGTCCGGCCTGTCCTTCCTGTAAAACCTTTGGAAATCCTGTGAAAACTGCAAGATAACAGCCCTTACCACAAGGGCCCTTGGTGCTTAAAACTGTCCCTAAATTACTCACCTCCCCACTTCAATTTGTTCAACTTTCTTGAACACCAGCATGGTGTAGGGAGGCCTCCATATGTATTTTAGCTGTTTTGTGTCTTCCTTTTTTTAATCCACAAATTTCTTGCAGTCCTGTGCATTTTGTCCCACGCTGATTCTTGCTGTCATTTTTGAAGACTGTCCACTGTGCCTCCAGGATCTTTTTCGTGAGTGGCAATCGTTTATCACTGCATAGGTAATGAGGACTGTCCTCCTTCCCCCGGACACCCGCTGTGCTCATTGTTACAGCATGTCCCTGTCTTTTTGTCACCCAGCGCAGTAACCATTAGGGTTGGCCAGTTTTCAGCCCGAGCATCCTGAACGACCTGGTGGGTCACCAAATTCCATCATTTCAGTACTCATTCCCTTTTCCTGGAAACAGCCTGAAAGCGCTCAGGCTGCAGAAAGAATCCTTCCAGCAGAGGGAAAGCGGAGAATCTCCCGGTACATTCCTGCCCTCCCTGCGCTCCCCTTCAGCATCTCACCTCGTTGCAGACAAGTGGATCGGGGAGCCTTTGGTGAAGGGCTCCATGAAAAGCCCCTCAAAATCTGTCCCGCTGACAGAGCATCCTCTGCCCGCGCCCTGGGGCTGGAGCGAAGGCGGTCACGGCCCTGGGCATCCCTGCCATCCCCTCGGCCGGCTCCAGCCCCCTCGGCTGCCGAGACCCGACTGCAGGAGCCCCGACACGCTGGGGATGTGAGCATGGGCCCGGGCAGGGCCGGCTGGGTGCCGCAAGCAGCTCCGAGGCCGGGCAGAGACACGGGGACCGCCGGGAACAGCCGGGCCCGTGCCAGGCGGGGTGGGCGCGGGGTGGGGGCGCTGTCCCGGGCTGGGCACTGTCCCGGGCTATGCACTGTCCCGGGCTATGCACTGTCCCGGGCTGGGCACTGTCCCGGGCTCGGCGCTGCCCGTGCCGCCGTGCCGGGCGCCAGGAGGCAGCGCGGGCTCGTTCGCTGCCCGCCCCGGCTCGGGGTAATCATTAACCGGGCCCGGCCGCCGGCAGCCGCCGCGCATCGCCGCCGCACTCGGCAGGGACCGGCGGCCGGGCACGCAGCGACCCCAGCCCCGGCACCGCCGGGGCCGCGCAGCCATGGAGGGCGAGGCGAACGGGACCCTGCACCCCTCCTGCGGCTCCAGCGAGCCGCCCTACTCGGAGGAGCTTCTCCGGAGTAAGTGCGGGGCGGGAGGAGCGGGGCTGCCCGCCGGACACCCGCGGCGGCCCCTGCCCGGCAGCGCCCTCGGCACCCACCGCGGCGGGACGGCGGGAGCTGCCCTGCCTCTGGCCCTGCCTGTGCCCCTGGCCCTGCCCCTGCCCCTGCCCGTGCCTGTGCCCCTGGCCCTGCTTGTGCCCCTGTCCGTGCCTGTGCCCCTGCCTCTGCCCCTGTCCGTGCTGCTGCCTCTGCCTGTGCCGCTGTCCCCGTCCGTCCCTCTGCCCCTGTCCCTGTCCGTGTCCCTGTCTCTGTTCGAGCTGCCGCCTCTGCCTGTGTCCCTGTTCCTGTCCGTCCCACTGCCCCGTCCGTCCCTCTGCCCCGTCCCTGTCCGTGCCTGTGCCCTGTCCCTGCCTGTGCCCCGTCCCCGTCCCTGTCCATCCCCTGCCTGTGCCCCTGTCCCTGCCCATCCCCCGTCCCTGTCCCTGCCCGTGCCCCTTCGCCGTTCTTCCCCGGCGAGGAAATCCCCGAGCGGAGGCCGCACCCGCCCGTCCCGGCCGATCGCCGCCTGTCTGGGGGCCGAGCAGGCTGCGGGGCAGGGCGGGAGCCGGGCACGGCCCCAGCCCCGGCTCGGCTGGGATGGCTCACAAGGACGGGGCGGTGCGGCGGGACCGAGCGCTGAACCGGCCCCTGGAGCCGCGCCGGATCTCGGGCTCCCTCCGGTGAGATTTAAGGAGCGGAGATATCCAGTGAGACGTGCACTGCCCCGCCTGCAGCCAAGTCTGGAAGTGCCGGGGTTTTTTGAAGCAGGTTAGATTAAAGAGGCTGGGGCAGAGGCTCTGCTTTGCCTTCCGATAGGCTGCGGGTCCGGCAGGAGTTAGTAGTGATGAACTTCTCCTGAATTGAGCATGACTCCACTTTTTCTGCCTCCGCAAACACATCCCTTGGGAGAAAATGCCCTTCGACTGTCAGTTCTGGGACAGAGTTCATACCCATAGCCACTGTCAATGGAGACATAAAACCTATCACCTATGGGTAAATGTTGAAATGTTTAAGGGAGAAGCAAAAAAGATTTTGGTGAAGACACCAAGTTTTATCTCAGGCTTGGGCTATCAGGGACTTTTCCTTACATTGCTTGTGTGCCGTACAAAATTCCACCAAGCTTCTAGTGAGTTTGCTTGCCTAAGGAAGTCACTTGTAACATGCCTATGAGCATATGATGGAAGCAGAGAATTAATACTGAGTGAATACATGTTTGCTTGTCGCCTGCC
Organism: Calcarius lapponicus; assembly: GCA_039654755.1. NCBI lineage: Eukaryota > Metazoa > Chordata > Aves > Passeriformes > Fringillidae > Calcarius > Calcarius lapponicus. The sequence goes on from CM077462.1 coordinate 108,676,655, forward strand.
TGGAAAAGTTCCCAGATTATGTATTTATTTCTGCTACATATTTACATTCATCCAAGGATATTTGTCCTGGAACTCCCCCTTTCTGAAAGGGACTGTTGCATAATGCTTTCAGAAGGTGAAGGCGTATTCTTCCTGCCGGCTGTCTGTGGATCCTGGAAAGATTTAGTCATGAACTTCAGGATTTGAATGGTTCTGTGGAGTCAGTGTCTGCCTGTGTAACTAGGGATGAGTGCAAGTATTTGCAGGAATAAGGCAAAGAAGCCCCCCAGAGATGGTGTTGTTACATTAATATTTGAGAAGCTTATGAAATAAATCAGAACTGTCTGTTTTCTTTTCTCCCTCTGCAGGCCTTGACCTTCCAGGGAGATTTCTCTTTGCAACCTTGACTCTGATGACGCTCATTGCCATTCTGGTGTTTATAGAGGAAGCAGTCTACATCTACAGGAAAATCCCCTCCTCCAAAAGATCAATCATAATTTGGATTAATGCTGCAGCTCCAGTAAGTTAACATGGAAACGAGATAAAATTCAATGCTGAAAATAAGGCTGTCCTGAAAATCCACAGGGGCCACATGAGCTCTTTGGCCTTCATACAACCTTCCTCCCTTTTCTTTGTAGGTGATCTCTACTACTTCATGCATTGGCATGTGGGTCCCTCGCTCAACAATGTTTACAGATTTCACAGCAGGAATGTGAGTATTCTGCTTGTGTCTAGGTGTTGCTCCAAACCCTGAATTTCTTCTCTTTAAACATCTGCTGCTCTTGGTAACACAGTCATTCTGTAAATTTAACAATTCAGTAATTTCTTTGTTCGAGTTGAAATCTCTTGGCAGCTCTTTCCTGGGAGGTGGAAAATGCTGAAACAGTTCCCAGTGCTCCAGTCCCCTAGTGTGGGAACGTCAGTGTGAAGGATCTGTGACTCACATGTAATTGATTCCTTGGACTGACAGTCTCTTTGGAGCAGCAGTCTGTCTTCCTCTCTCTGCATGCCATGTGGAATGAGAGTCTGGCCTGTGACTTCTTCCCTCCACTTTTACTAATGATGAGCCATGGAGGTCTATTATTAATGGTGCCAAGTGAGCCCCCAGTGAGCACATCAGTGTGAAAATGTTCCACAGTTGTCCTGATGAAAGCACTTTATGTGTGAGCACGACAGCTCTGGCATACCCAGAGAAGAAGGGAGAAATGTGCTCCCTGCTTTCTGGAGGTGATGGCACAGCCCTGGTGGGCAGGGCCAAGTAGGGGCGTGCCGTGGCCCTGAGCGCTCCACATCTGGAGATGAGTAACAGAGGAGGGATAACACAGGAGCAGGGAATACTATTGGCATGTGGCAGTGTGTGCAGGTAGTGCAGATTGCCAGAAACATCCAACAATCCAGTGCTGTGGCACTTCAAGCATGTTTAAATTCCCTCTTCTCCCTTGCCCAAGCTGCAGGCAATGCAGCAGAGGACCTCTTTTATTGATTGGATTTCCATGTTTGGTGGCATAATCTGCAGTTCCTGGGTAGGGTTGGGAATGTGCAGCTGGAGAAGGAGGGAGAGGTGGAGTTGCAGCAGTAGGTGCTTTGCCTGCAGAGGAACCACACCCTGCCTGGGCCAGCACATTCAATGATAGCTATTTATGTGAACCTGGCCACGTTGGTTGGTTGAAAGCCACGTTTGAGGAGCAAGAAGACTTGTTCTAAAAGGTTCAGGCTAGTGAGAACTAGATAACTTATGGACAAACACAGCCAGAATGAAGGGGCCAGGAAAGCCTGTGCTTTAACAGCAACTCTGCCACCAGCCCCCAGAGCAGCTTTGGGAAATTCCACACCTGCTCTGTGCCTCAGTTCATTCCTCTTTCAGTGAGGGTAGGGCAGTTCTGCTCCTCCAAGGTGATGGAAAGCAGAAGGTGTCTCAAAGACAGAGCTAGAGCTTTTGTTGATTGGGAAGCACAAGCTGTAAAAACCCTGTACAGGAGGTGGCCCTGGCCTGCACAGGCATACGAGACACACAGGCAAGTTTGAGCTGGAATTCTCTCCCTGTCCTAGATTTTTTGCCATAGTTATCCACAAGTTCCTGATGATGATGATTAAAGAGTGTGGAGGGCAGAAGGTGCTCCTCAGGCGGTTTGAAAATGGTCACTTCACCATCACCACCGGCCCCTGCTGCTGCTGCTGCCTCTGCCTCCCTCGTGTGCCCATCACCAGGTGAGTCACCCCTTTAGGATTCCCCTTTAAGAAGCTTGAAAACAGCTGCTGGAATTCAGCCAGCTTGGCAGGGCCAGGCTCACAGCAAAGCTTCCCAAAAGTCAGTCTCAAGACGTCTCAAACTGTTTATTTTAAACAGCATCCTCACTCTGAGGCTGTACACCACCACTAATTTATTTCATTTCTATAATGCAGAGTTGTGTGGGAGGAGAAATTTCTACTCTAGAAAACCTAATAATTGACATTTCAGTTTCTTTTCATTCCAGAAGGGAACAAATGTCTTGAGATTGGGTATTTTTCACAAACAGAATTGTCAAATGGAGCTTCTCTTGATAGAAAATTTCTCTCACTTTGATAAAATGGAAATGTTCCATTCTGATTTTGACTTTAAAACTACTTGAGGTAAAAACAATTTTTAGAACAAAAAGTAGATGTAATTCTTGTAAAGCTTTGTTCTCAATGAAATGGTATTGTCTGGTGAGGTAAAAGCAGATGTTTTCTTCTTCTAAATTTATTATTAAAGCATCTTTGAGAAGGGGGGTAAGGATGGAGAGCCACAGGGGCCAGTATAGTGTAACATAAACCTGCCCTCCTTTGAGCAGTGCCTGGTGCAGCTCCTCCTGTGGTTAGTGTCACCCCCTCACTCACACACCTCTCCACAGCCTGGAAGCCTCCTGGGTTTCCCTCAGCTTTCCTGCTGGCATAGAGCATGAGACTGTTTCTCTCATTATAGGCAACACCTGAGGGACTGAAAAGAGACTTTTCTGTGAGGGTGTGGACTTGAGTGTCAGAGGGTCCCAGGGGACTGTACAATCCGTTCAAAGAAAAGCAGCAAACAGAACACAGCATAGTGGTTTCTGATGCATTTTCAAAAATTCTAATTTTTTATTACAATAATTCTTCCTTAAACTGCCTCGTTTGGTATTAGAATTTAAACTTTAGTTTCCATAATTTTATTTTAATAGAGTATAGGTTGTAGCAGCTGGGAGCTTGGGAGAGGATCCCCTGCTCTGCCTTGCTGTTGTTCAGCCCAGTGGCAGCTTATGCAGGATGATGGCAGCTAATGTGGACTCATTTCAGGGGCTGCACAGTGCCTGCTACTGCTGGCAGGAAGAACAGCTCTCTGTTGAAAAAAAAAAGGCTTTTTGCTCTGCAGAGGGCTTAGGCCTCCTTCTCCAGTGTCTGTACCACAGGGAAACCCATCTGCTTTCTGCTTCTGACCTCCAGCCTTTTCCCATTGCAGGGTAGCTTTAAAAAAATATATTGGCAAGCTGTATGAGAGAAAAATCAGTCTCACATTCCTTCCATAGGTATCTATGGGGAAACAGGGAGCTACCCCAAGGGAGGGGTTAATTCTTTAAAAAAACAATATACATCTGCAGTCCTGGGGAAAACAACAAGGTACAGATGAGGCAGTGTGACAATCCATGCACAGGGAGAGATGTGGCAGAAGAGACCAGATCAGTAAAGGTGGGCCTGTGTTAACAAGGGAAACAGCTCATGGCATGGCAGTGACTGCACTCTGTCATATGCATTATTCTTTAAAGCTCTCTGGGAATAATAAATCTTTGGAAATGTACACACTGGCCCATTGCAGGTCTTTCCACATGGGTTTGTGCTGTTGATAATCCTGTGGTTACCAGCTATATTCATTGAGCAATTCCTGTAATTCCTGGTTCATGGCTACCTCCTTTAGCACACTAAATGGCAGCCTGCTGTCTGTGAGACATCTCTGATGGCAGGGCCCAAGGAACTCCAGTGAAAACAACACTGAAAATATGAGAAGTAATGCACAGTAACAGACCAAAACACGAGGCAGCTGTAGCAGCTGCAGCTTCCCCTGTGAAAGCTGAAGGAGAGCTCAGCTCAGTCAGCTTCCATGCCGTCTGCCCCTCTCCTGGTGGGCTCAGAGCTGGCTGGCCAGGTTACAGGTGTGCTCTGGACCCACTTTACAGTGACAAAAGTGAAGGAATTATGAGCTGTCCTGCCAGCCTTGTGCAATTTGCCAAGTTAGAGGCTGTTCCTTTCTTCTGTTAGCCCACAGAGGGGCAAGCCCAGATCTTACATGGTACTCTTCAAGATGCACTGAAAAACCACCAGTCCTTTCACCTAGGGCTGTGTGATCCCCTCTCTTGAGCTACCACAGGAGTAGGAAGGGGCTGAACAGGCTGATTTGTCCAATTTCATGGGAGGACTGCAATAATAAGGCAACAAGGCAAGAGCAAATGGCATCATTGTTCAGGAACCGGTTATGCAGCTCCTGTCTCCCTGGCTGGCTTCAGGGCAGAGAAAGACATCATGTTTTGCCCAGCCTTGGTTAGTATGTACTTGCTGCAGAGCAGGAAAAGTACTATTTTTGTAGAGACTTTATTAAATAAACACTGGGAAATTCTTGGAAATATTTTCTAATCTTGAAGCTGTTCCCCCCAGATTTTAGCCACATATTACAGGAGTGGAAAAGTTTTGCAGTTGACAGTATCCAGAAAATGTTATTAAGGTTGCTAATACATCTTGGGTCTGTCTAATTTTTTTTTTTTGCCTTTTTTTTTTTAATCCAGGCAAACCCTCTTTTGGCTGAAGGTGGGCACCTTTCAGTTTGCTGTCTTTCGGCCTGTGCTCGTATTTTTATCAATAGTGCTTTGGACTAATGGCAATTATGTTCTTTACAATGTAAGTAACTATTTTAATCAGAGAAGGTCCTCAAAATCCACAGGTTTCAGGGTTGATGTAACTTATCTTAGCCTAAAACTAAACTGTGAAATCTGGAACCATTTCCAAGTGAGTCCTTACTGTATTCTTTTGACACCTGAAGCATATAATTTCCTTACATTCTTGATTTCTGCCTTCCACAACTCTCTTGGAAAGAAACTGGGCATCAGGGGGGATTGGGCATCAGATTATACATTTCCCAGCTGGTATGGTTAGAATAGCAGAACTGCAAGTTGCCCTGTAGGATGTATCTGCCCTGTGTTTTGTAAGGTACAGCCTTAAAAAATAAGTGTGTGTACTGGCATGTTAACAGGAAGTCTAATTCTGTGTTTTTCAGCAAGACATGGTGATTTTCATATCTGTGCAAAATGAAAAGACAGTCTTGTTCTTCTGCTTTGTACCATGTAACCTGCAAGATGATGGAGAAATCTGTATCTGATAATAATTTGGCACCTCTTGGATAACTCAGACTAAAAGTAATATTTCTGTTGTTGTTTCATGGTATAAAATGAATGACCCACCTGAGATGTCAGGCTGAATGTGCCCTCATGAGCTGTTGAGCATTGCCAGGTGCTGCTGGGGTCTCTGAAAAGGCAAACCCTCCATGGCTGGCAGTTGCAACATTGAGGGTTGTGTCACTTGCACCTCCCCAGGCTGGACACATCTCTGTGTTGGTGCCTGCAGGAGAGAGCCTGTGCCAATGCTGTTGGAACTGGGCAGCTTCCCCATGCAAAACCCAGAAACTGCTGCTGCCACCAGCTTTCATGCAGATGGAAAAAAGCATTTTAACATCATCCAGTTCACAACTTCTTCCTGGAAACACTAAAGTAAAGTTATATAAGGTTGTGTGATTTGCTTCTCAGGTGTCTCCCAAAGGACCTGCACTGTGGATCAGCTGCTTCATTGGTGCCCTCACCCTTTTTGCTCTGTGGGCAGTGGGAATCATGTTTCGAAAAGTTAGGATTCTCCTTAAGTGTAAGAACATTATCCCAAAGTTTGCTCTTTATCAGGTGAGAACTTTAATATTTCTGGTAAGTATTTCTCTTAACTGCTGATACTACTCTGCCTTTCTTGTTCTTGCTCCTTTGCTGAAAATTTATGATATTTTTTCCCATTAAAAACACTGTGCTAAGCCACATTTTTACCTGATTAAAGCTGCATCCCTTTGAAGCACTTTCCTTGGCTGCTGTTCAGTTTCACTTTGAGCCAATTTACCCCTAGTCTCAGGAGTGCTGGAGATGTGAAAGCCGTGTAAAATCTATCTTTAGACCACTGAAATCACAGCAGCACTTTCTGTGGGGCTTGAAGGAAGCTTTGTAGCTGTGGTATCCTGAAATGCAATGTTAAAATGGTGGTGTGTACCTCAGAGAGGTGATGTTGCATTGTGCAGGCAGCTGTTGTTTGAACTGTTCCAGCATTCCACAATATTCTGTTTTAACAGTATTTTTCATGGACATTCTGCACTTCAGAATTAGATAATTGTGAAAATACTGCCTGCAAATCATTAAACAGTAAGGACCAGAACCACATAGGTTAGATTGAAAAAGCACAAGGACAAGGCCACCCTCTTCCACATCACTCTGAATGGAGTCCAGCAGAATCCTTGGATATGTGTCCTTCTTGAACAGGACATGCACCAAGGCTGGTGCACTGAGTTAGGTAAATTATTAAGCACTAATAAAGGCAGCAAACAGGATGGTCACACCTGCAAAGGTGTGTTAGGGTGAATTCAGGTTTGGGATGGCAAACTCTGTTGATGTGAGGGTTTAGACTCAGGCAGTTCCACCAGCAGCCACAGAGGCACTTGGATAACTCCATGGCAGCAAAGGTCTGGCTCAATGGAATGGGATGAGCAAGTGGTGGTGCTGAACTCAAGCTGTGAAGAGTCCCTCATACCTTCTGCCAAAGAAGCCAGTCTCATATGATTTGAGGACCACAACATCTCCCTGCTGTGGCAAAAAGAGGAGACAACAGGAAAAATGTTCTTTGAGTCTTTCTTCCTTTAAGGAAGAACATAAGCTCATGGGTGAAATTACCTGTCATTTTTTAAACATTGTTACCTATTATTCAGAACTCAGTATTATTTGAAATCCCTGCTGGGAGGTCTGTGTATAATGTACCTCCCCAATGAAGGCCTGAGAAGAAATGCTTTTCAAGCCCAGGATTAATTTAATACTCCTATTCAGAACAATATCATCCTGACCTTAAGATGAATTCTGCAGAATGGCAGGCACCCTGCTGGTAGGTGGGGGGAAAGGGAGGGCAAGCAAGGAGGAATGAGGCAAAAGAGGTTTAGTTATCAAAGCAGAATTGTTGTGTGAACTATAAACCCCTTTCTGGTAGCTAAGGCATTTGTTTTCTGTTTCTGGTGCAGTTTATTGTCATTCTGAACCACCTGCAGACCACCATTATCAACATATTTGCTACACAAAAAATCATTCCCTGTGCTCCACCACTCTCCTCTACAGCAAGAGGATCATGTAAGTTTTCTGGGGGAAGAATGTTCTTCATTGACTTATAAAAGTACCAGTTCATTGTTGCTGATGGCAATCTCTGGTGTTTTCTCCAAATATAAATTTCATGGTATCACTAGCTTTTGGAGAATCTCAATTTCAGTTTAAAAACAATAACAAAAGTTTCATAACTGTCATGATTGTAGAGAACAACTTGATAATGAGAAGAGCTGGAATCAGAAATGAGAGGAAAAGGAATCATCGTGTATAATTACTGTTAAATCTCTTGTGTTTTGGATGCATAATTTATTGCATTCTTATTGATGGACAGTACTGGAATTCTGTAACTGATGTCATTGCTGAGTATGAGAGACACAGGGACAGAATGATTGCATTTGTTCCTTTTGCACAGGTGAAAATTAATAAACCAATTATTCATTTTTTGTCTGATAGTAATTTCCTCTTCTGGGGGGCTTTTCTTTGTCTCCCTTTTTCTTTTTCTTTTTTTTTTTTTTTTTTTTTTTTTTTGGCAGACATTGCCCAGCAGCTGCTCATCATGGAAATGTTTCTGATAACTGTAATCTCCAGGGTGATCTATCGGAGGAAATACCATGACCTGGAGCCTCCGGAGTGCGTGGCTGAAGAACCTGGGGACAAGAAGCAGACTCCTGAGGTTATCCTGAATGGTGCAGCTGTGGAAGATGCATTGCCAAAGGTTTAGAAGTGCTCCTGTTATGCAGGAGCTGTAATATCAGCTTCAAGAACTTGTATATCCTTGCACCAGAAATAGCCACTGTCCATGTCAGACCATGGCATGAGTGCCTGTGAGCTGCAGTACTGAAAGACCAGTAAAGATAATCCTCTTGATTCTCCAGCCATGTGTGCATGGTGTGAGGGCTTTCACACCATGTAATTTACTAAGATTTCATACCATTTTATACTGTTACTGAGCACTTGATGGTACCAAACTGTCTTACAATATGATTTTTATTTTATTTTTATTTTTTAGCTATTAGAATGGCTATGATTTAGAGTTAATTCAGAGTAATTATTTTTCATCTTTTTTGACTTTTGGAAAAGCTTATTTCACCCTGGATTGCTGTCATATGTCCAACACAGCATTTTTCCATGCTTCTTCCATTACAATAGATCATCTCTCACTCTATACCATGAGCTCACCATAGCTAATTCTGATCAGTAAATACAGTCTCGTGCTTGTTCTGAAATCCCCAAATCCATGTGGGCTCTTCACCTACAGAGACAATGATCTCTCTAGGGCAAGATTTTTTACATTCCTAGTCAATTCACCTCCTAAATTGGTAAATCAGGTGTTCTTCCTGCAGACAGCAGGTTCTCTGTCACTGGCCTGGAAAAGGAAAGTAGGAGTTAGAGTCTGGGATGTCTCTGGTCTGTGATGTCACATGGTGCTTTGGTTCTCTGCTTGGTAAATGGGGATAATGCCACTCAGGATCCCTGCACTAACAGTGAGGATGGGAGTGATTGAAAGGACTGTTGGGGTGCTGGCCACCAGGCAGCTGAACAGGAGCCAGTGTGTCCCCAGGCCGCCAAGAGGGCCAGTGGCACCTGGCCTGGATCAATAGTGTGGCAGCAGGCCCAGGGCAGGGCTGTCCCACTGGTGAGGCCACACCTCAAATCTTTTGTTCAGGTTTGGGCCCCTCATGACAAAGAGGACATTGAGGTGCTGGAGTGTGTCCAGGGAAGGGCAAGAGAACAAAGCTGGGCAGATGAGAGTCACAGGACACTTTGGGTTGGAAGAGACCTTTAAAGCACACGCAGTCCAAGCCGCTGCAGTGAGCAGGACATTTTCACCTAGATCAGGTTGCTCAGAGCCCCATCCAATCTGACCTTGAATGTTCCCAGGGACAGAGCATCTGGCACCTCTCTGGGCCACCCATTCCATTATTTTACACCTCATTGTAAAAAAGTCTTCCTTACATTTAGTCTAAATCTATGCTCTTGTAGTTTTTAACTTTATCCCTTGTCCTATTGCAACAGGCCTTGCTAAAAAGGGTGTCCCCATCTTTCTTGTAGTCCCCTCTAGGTACTGGAAGGCCACAATAAAGTGGCCTCTTCCCAGAGCCTTCTGTTCTCTAGGCTGAGCAGTCCCATCTCCCTCAGCCTGTCTTCATAGGCTGAAGTGCTCCAGCCCTCTCATCATTTCTGTGGCCCTTCTCTGGACCCACTCCAGCACACAGCAGGGCTTTATTTATGGCTCACATTGAATTGAAACATTGCATTCAGTTTGGGAATTGGTGGGAAATGAAACATTCTGAAAACAACTAGTGAACCACCTTACGTAGAAATTGGGGCTGACTTAAAATGTTTTTTTCTTTCTGATTGAGGTCAGAAACAATATTTTCTTTAACAACTGAAGGATTCCATTATAGTCGAAAACTTGAATTATTTTTTGTTTGAAATGGTTGATGCAATTTTTATATTTAATCTTTTTTTCTAAGTAGGCAGTCTGGGAAATTAATATAGACTCTTGGACTGCATTAATTTGAGAGAATCTGCACTTTTCCCTTGAAAAATAATTTATGTGAAAATTTTTACTCTGCATTAGAGTGAGTGCATTAGAATAAGTTAGCTGGGATCAGCTAACTTATTCTTAACGGGAGAAATCTTCTTAATGTATTTTAACATTATGACTATAAGCATATTCCTAATGTTGCTTTATATCAGTGCAATCTAGGCCATGGGTACTTACATAGGCTTGAAGAGCTAATACTGAATTTCGTAACAGCATTGGGGATGGTTGGCTGCAAGTACAATCAGCTTCAAAATTGGAAAATAAAATATTTTGAGTTGGTAAAGCATCTTTTTGTTTTCTGTAGTGGTTCAAGGGAATGCTTTGATGGGTGGGACCTGTGGCATGGAAAAGCAGATTCGTGTACTGTAGCTGGAGAGTGCATTTGAAAACAGATGGAGTGTGTAAGAAGTGTGTCTGTAGGTCCAGAGGAGGCTGCTGGGGCGCTGCAAAAGTCTTCACTCATTGCTGTTGGGCTGGTGTTTGTCATGTCTGTTAAATGTATCTTGTAAATATCAGTGTGGGCCTGATTTAGCCACAGGTATCACTAGCTATTATGCTTTTGGATAGGAATTTAACACTTGTTGTGACCTCCATCTGACATATTTCAGCAATAAGATGTACTGTGGTGGTTGTCAAGCAGACTTTGGATTTGGCAGCAAATCTGTTTCCTGTGTACAGTCATGGAGATCTCATTCCAAACATCACTTATCTTCACAGAAGCCTTTTCAGAGCAAAATTTTACATACATTTCCTAAACACACGCCCAAGAGCTTTCCTGAGTTACACTTTATGTGACTGTAGCAGAATGTGGGGGCCTTATTGTTACAAATTTTGGTTTCCTTTTTTTTTTTTTTTTTTTTTTTTAACTAAGACTCTCTTGCCCTGCTCTGGCTCAGACCAATAGCTGTGTCCTGCCTCATGGAGCAGCCTGGAAACAGCTGGACTCCATTGCAGGGCCTGCATTCAGGTACTCCTGAAATGAAAACATTGCAAGTCACCACCTCCAAGCTGGACCTTAATCAGTCAGGGGATGGAAAAACAAAACAGAGAGCCAGAAATTCCTTCAGTCTCAGTTCTGATAACCAACCCTTTCACATCACTCTCAACCACGCGTTTGTGATTGAAATATTTGAAGACAGTTGACAAGAGCTAGAAGATAAATTTCACAACTGGTTTTATACAGCTGTAGTAATGATTGTTAGGGTGAGTGCACAGCCTCTACGCTGTGTTTGCCTGGGATTATTGTGAGGGAGGGTAAAGGTAATATTATCAGTGTTTTCTGTGATTAACGACATTAAACAGAGATAAGCATACACAGAGGTGTGTGATTGAGGGTTAAGAGGCTTCAGGCACGTGGAAGGAATTCATTAGAACATGGGACAAGACGAGTCACATGCTTTGGGTGTCCATGTGCTAAAGATGCAGGCAGGAGGGTGAGCACTGGCCATGAAATCTCCTGGAGTGTCATGTAGGGGAATGCAGCCCACACACAAGGGGGAATCTCTAACACCTTGTAGTGCTGCAGGAGTGGGGTGGTAAACAGGAGCTGCTCTGTGCTCTTCTTGTCCACCTGTCCTTCAAGCTATTAACTTTAAAGCCACACTAGCTGGATCCCTCCTGTTTCAGAAGACTGTGGTGTGGGCTCCTGTTGGCTGCAGTGTGGCCAGTGCTGGAACCTTGAAGAGGTTCCCTCAGCAGACCTCCTTGAAAGGCAACTTCTGCCATGCCTTTGTGTTTCTCATGTCTCAGGCCTCTCACCAAAGGCCTCATGACGTAATACCCAAAGGATGTTTCAGGACTTGAGGGTGCTCTGCTCCCTCTATAGATCTTCTTTTCCCTACATCCCACCCTCCAATTGTCCTGTCTGCTCCTTCACCCTCACCTTGTTCTCCTTTGCTTTGGAAAAAATCATGTGGGTTCCCCTCAGGGAGGATGTGCAGGGGTGTAGGCTCATGCCTGCTCACCCAGGACAGCTAGAGCCTACCTTCTATGCAATGTCTGCTTCCAAAGAAAAGTCAAGAAAAAACACCCACAGCAATCACTGTGAGCCTATAGTTCCCAGAACGGGAGCAGGGGAAGGATTTGGGGACCATTGTTAAACTCTTAGAGAGCGCCCAAAGGAGGCCAGGAGGATGGTGAAGGGCTTTGAGGTGAAGCCATGTGAGGAGCAGCTGAGGGCACTTGGTCTGTTCAGCCTGGAGGAGACTGAGGGGAGACCTCAGTGCAGTTACAATTCCTTGTGAGGGGAAGTGGAAGGGCACACACTGATTTCTGCTCTGTGACCAGTGACAGGACCCCAGGGAATGGCCTGAAGCTGAGTCAGGTTTAGGTTGGATATAGGGAAAAAGCTCTTCATCCAGAAGGGGGTTCGGCACTGGAACAGGCTCCCCAGGGAAGTGCTTACAGCACCAAGCCTGACAGAGTTGAAGAAGTCTGGACATTGTTTGGACAATGCCCTTAGGCACAGGGTGTCATTCTTGGGGATGTCCTGACCAGAGCCAGGAGCTGGATTTAATCATCCTGATGGGTCCCTTAACCTCAGCACATTCTGTGATTCTGTTGGAATACAATCAGTGGTAAATTGGACAAGTTAGGGCATAGCTGGATTTAGTGGAAGCAGTAGAGAAGCCCTGAAGACTCATGGATAACAGAGAACACAGCAGTCATCTGCTACACACCTAATGCAAATGCTAGAATAGGTCTGTTGCAACAACTCCACCTATTCAATAATTTGAATAATTTGAGGCATTTGGCTTCCTTACCCTTCCAAAAACACTCTGACTGCTGCTTTTGCTGACAGCCATTCACGTGTCTCTTCAGGACAGCTCATGAATCTACTTGCACCTTCTTAGCTCCCAGGTAAAATGGATGACTATTTTTATGACACAGTTTTTGGGGGAAGAGGGTTAGATAACATACTGATCTCTTAACTGCTTTAGATGCCTTACAAAATGTTAGCTAGGTGATTCTAACAGTTGTCTGAATCAGCATGAGCATCTTTGTTTCAGCAAAAGCAGGGAAATCTAGAGGTCTGTCTCGACCTTGTGCTGGTTGACAATACAAAGATAATCACAACAGTAGATTGAAAGAGCTCAAAACCTATTTCTGCAGAACATTCTTTTTCTTTCTTTTACCCCCATTTCTCTATTTGTTGCCATTTCTTTGCATGCAAAAGAAGCTTGTTACACCTATACTGATGCCTCTTCCTGAGAGATAATTGAGCAGTTGGTGTTCTGCTTAAGTCTCAGAATAGCCTTTATTGTTCTTCAAACAAGGAAAAGAAATCCCTGCTGTGGAAAGTGCACTGAAAAACAGGAAGATTTTATTCAATAGCCTTTACATTTTTGTAGGAGAAATCAGACAAATTTTGACAATATTTTGGACAACTCTAAAGAGAGAGAATTGTCCAAAGGTAATTTCCTTTTCATTTGCAGGTGTCTTTTCCCTTCACAACCACACCTAGACCCCATTCTCTAAGAGCTTACTGCCCCACATCCCCGATGCAGGTAGGATCACAGCATATGTAGAGAACTAGTGGTGGGATAAAATTACTTTTGTTTCCTTTAATGCAATTTAGCAGCTGAAAAGTGTCAGTCTCCCCTCTAGAGATTCAGGCATCAGATCACAGATGTCATCTGGGAGCTAAGGAACAGTTTCCACACAAGCTGAAATGGTGCAGACATTTGGAGAACTGCTAACTCTGAGAAAGTGCTGCCAGACATTCTGCAGAGCAGAGCTGCAGGGAGAAAGGGAAGGTTGCTGCCAAGGGACAGAGTATTAACACAGAGACAATTAGCAGCATAAGGGAAATGAGGAAAAAAACAACACCAAACAAAGCATTCAAAACTCTGTAAAAGCAACACCAAGTAGTCCAATAACAGCAGCTGAGCAATGTCAAGGCTCAGCCCTCTCCAAGCAGGCACAGAAGCCAAGCCTCCTGCTCTTGGCTGCTCTGGTGCTTATCAAGGGTGGCGAGAACCTTTGCTTGTCAGCTCTGCCCACGGCTTGTGCATATTGACCAATAAATCAGGAGTTTAACTCTTTTAAGCTGTGAAATCCATTTGCTGAGGCTTGGTACCTAACAAAGGGGAGAGCTGTTCAATACAGGCAGCACCTCCTCATCTATCACCCTTGGCAAATCCCTGGCTTAAGAGCCAAAGCAGGAACTAGAAGCAGCATGGCAACAATTTTAAAATTTATATTAATCCTTCATGGCCAATTGCTGAAAAAGGTGAGTTTTGAGTTTCAGTGTCTCCTTGTAGCCTTTCATACCCAGCCAGCAAAGGGTGTGAACTAATCGTTAAATTCAGTTCAACAAGTTCCTCATTAGGGTGAAATTACCTGAGTTTGAAATCTGCTAATTTTCCAATCAGGGTGAGTGTTTGCACTTGTGATTTGGAAATAATTAACACATGGTATAACATCAAAACCTATGTAAAGGCTAATGGTAGAAAGACTAATTTCCTTGGCATGAAAGTGGTGTGCCTGGTTTACCCAGAGTTCTATTACTCTTCTTTCAGTATTGGTATCTGCTATGTAAGGTGTTCTTGTATTTATTTAGACTGTTTCTCCACAGAGTTATACTTTTTAATGATAATTTTGTAAAATTAAACTATTATCTTCCAGGATTGTGGGTATTTTTTTTTTTAATTTGAAATGTGCTGTATTTCTTTCTTCCTCCTGTTAAGGCAGACTTTCCTAGAATTACTCATTTCTATTTTCCCTAAAGGGAGACAATAAACTGATTAGGGCTTTAGACTGAGTTCTGCAAACTTTCCAATGCACCTTCTCGGGACACCCATGTTCTGATCCTTCAGACCATTCCTAGAAATGTGAATGCCCTGTAGTACTTAGAAAGAAAGGATATCCAGGCAAGACAATTAATTAGGAAAGCAGATGTGTACATGAGTGAAACAAATGTAATTGGAAAACACAAACAAATGTTCTACCTTAGTTTCAGTAACCCTGAATTCCAACATCCTGACATAGCTCAGCTGGTCAGAGCATGGTGCTAATAATTCCAGGGCTGTGGCTTTGATCCCTGTATGGGATCCACATGAGAGTTGGACTTGATCTTTGTGGGTGCCTTTCAACTCAATACATTCTGTGATTCTGTGTTGATGGATAACAGTAGCTGGTATAAACCAGGCAGTTTTTCTCGTAAACAATGCTACCCTTGTAGCTTAGAGCATGGCACTAGCACAACTCAGGGCATCAGTGACCTGTCACTACAGGGCTCAGAAAGGAGAGACTTTAATCTCTGGTAGCCAACTCCACCCAAGTGTTAGTCCTGGTGTGAGTGTGCTGTGGCTTTTGACAAGCAGGGTGTGACTTGACAGGTCCTGACAAGGAGAAGAGCCCTCTCCATGTGAGCAGGCAGCCCAGCAGAGCTCCAGTTCCAGCCAGGGGAGCAGTGGCACAGAGTGTGGTGCTTAAGCTCTGCTTGCCTGTGACTGGCACTGGGGCTTTGCTTTGCCTTTAAACTCCTAAGCCCTCCAAGCAGAGCCTCCCACAAAAAAAGAAAGCCATCAAAGGCAGGGAAGATTTAAAAGACATCTGATCTCCCAAAGCTTTGTCAAGCAGCATTCTTTAGCCAGAAAGGCTGCCTCAAGAAGCTCTGGGACAGAAATGTAGTTCTTTCTGGGCAGCTGTGTCCTCTTGCTGGTCCACAGATATCTATGGCAACTGTTTGCACTGAGATAGGAATTGTGTTCCAGGTAGTTGTGAGTCAGCTCTCAGGAATTCCCTAACTGGACTAGTATCTCTGGCACTTAGGTAATGTGTTTTGAACATTTCCAGTACCATAATGGTTTGGAGATTTCTCTTCTCAATGCGTTTTTTGATGAATGTAAATAGAGTTTGCTTTTCTTCTTTCACAGAGGAAGCATTTGTGATGTGTGTCCATGCCCATTCACACTGCCAGAACTGCTACACAGAGGTGGTAGGGATTTGCATTTTCAGGCAAGCAGATGACCCTTTCTTGGTCAGTTTTGCTTTTTATAACTCATTGCTTATGAACTACCATTGCTTGTGAAATTCTGGGTGAAAGTGTCATCCCTTTCTCTATTGCTCTGTTTCTGTTCACTGCCTACTTTTGTTCATGACATCAGCTGCTGTGGCTTCTGTGCTTCACAAGAAATTGTTCACCTCCGATGTGGCTGCTTTGGTTATGGGCAATGTCTCCTAAATCAAACACCCAGAGCTGTGAGACCAACTTCTTTTCCCCCTTGTGTGTCAAGCATGCCCCACACTGTTTGTATTTAATGTGGTAAAGAGAGCATGGTCAAGTGAGTGAGAGGGGCTAATACATTAACAGTCATGATTTAGATTGGAGATGATTGCTTATTTTCCTGAAGCTATTTGTTTGCCCTATGTACCTTAGCTTCTACTTTTAAAAAATATCTAATTTCAAGTTCTGGTGAAGTAATGCTGCCCATTTCACTCTGGTTCTTACTGAGCAGCTATTGTGTTACAAAAGACTCACCTGGCAACTTGGGTGCTGGCTTTGGGCTTTCTTTCTGCCTCTGTCAAGGTCAGGATTGAAGAGCTAGAGATGGTACTTTGTGTTTGGGCTCAAATGTTTGTTATTTCCTATCTATATTACAGTCTTACAAATGGTGAGCTCTACAGCATTCTACTAACAAGCTACAAAATGGCTAACTATCCTTCTCTACAAGGCCTTTTAAAGCTAAACTATCCAATTAAGAAATGGTACCTAAATTATTTTCACTTTTAACCGAAAAACTAGCCACTCATGTCCCATAATGCAGACTTTTCTGTCCAATTACAAAATTGGACAGAATTACCACCCAAACCCATGAAGAAGAAGGTGAAGAAAAACAAGCAGCCACCACCCTAAAACCTCCATCTTGCTTTATATACATTGCTATATTCTAATACCTTAAACTCTAAGTTTTCCACCCTGTGATATTAGACACTCCTATTCAAACTACACACCTGTAATCCCAGTGCCATCAATCAATTTTGGAAGCCTTCTCCACGGCCCCAAGTCAAATGCAGTGTTGTCTTGTGGGTCTGTGCACGGAAAGTTTAAAATTCTCAGCATCCAGGGTTCCAACACTTGGGGATAGTTTTTCCTGCAGTGCCAGCTGCCTTGGGAGTTGCTGAAGAACCCACACTGTGCAAGCAAAGGAGGATCAAAGCCTTTAGGTCAACTGGCAGATGAAGCCAGGGAAATGATATTAAGGAGATGCAGCTTAACCAATAGTTTTCTTTGTCTCTTATCCTTTTGGTTACATGCTGCTTTCTACTAGACAACCTCTTCTCTCATGCTCCTTCCTCCCTTTGAAATTCTCTTATTGGAGGCCCAAAGATGGCAGTCTCCTGCCCCAGACCACCTAGGGAAAATGGCCCTTGCTGAAATGGAAGATATCTGCCAAAGCCCCCCTGTGAGATGCTACCTTGATTGGCTGCCTGCAGGGAGCCCAAGGCAGCTCTGAGCCCCAGGTACGTAACTGTGAGTTTAAGATGGCCTTTGCTGTCAGTGTAATTGTGTCAGAAAACCAGATGGCTTCTGGAAGCTGATAGCAGTCTCAAGCCACTCTCTGCTTTTGATATAAATTGCTCAGTTGTTTGGTGCTGGCCCAGCAGACAGCATCCCTTGGAAGGCCACAGGGAGGTGTGTGTTTTGCTCAGATCCTGAACAGCCAAAGTGGCTCCTCACATTGCAAGGCAGCAGCCAGCAGCAGCCAGGTGCCACAAGGAGCCAGCTCTCAGGTGAGCCTCGCTGCTGCCCTGTGCTACAGCTTCTTCAGCAAAGCAGCATTCATGCATCCTTTGCAAAGGAATGAAATAAAATTGTTCTTGTAATGATTTTAGTGGGATTTTGAATTGCTTTTGTAGCATTAAAAAGGAGACAATGCTAGTCTTTTGCCTATCATCAATTTTAGCCTGTCTCTCCCTGAAGGAAAAGAATGCTGATAAATAGAGAGAGATTAAAAGGATTTCATTTGGATTTATCATTCTTAATTTTCTAGACTTAAACCCTCTCTTTGAATGGCTCTTTTTGAGGAAGCGATCTGAATCCTTTCTTAGTTTAATAGAATTTGGTGAATATTACTGACCTTATCCCATCCTCAAGTAGGATTTCCACCAACAGATGAAACAGATTTCCCTGACACTAGGTAAATCCTCTCTGTAAGCAGTTGTGGCTGAGATGAGATTTGCTATCAGTGCTCTTCCTCCACGTAAGTAAGCAATCCTGTTGAAAGTCTCTCCTAAAGAGAGGTGAGACAAGTGTGACTAAGTGTCAGCAGGCTGTTTGTTTCTTCTTTAAAATAATGTGATTAATTATTTTGAAGTTTTCTTATTTCTGTACTCTTCTGCCACTTGAAGCTGGATGAAGAAACCCCTGCAATTGTGTTGCATGAATTAAATTGCTGTGAGAGATGATTAGTATCATTAGCTTCTGAGGTCACCGGGATAGCAAAAGAGGCTGAAGTTTGTTTGTGCCATGATGGGAAATACAGTTCATCCCCATTTAATTTCTTTTTATTCCACAGTCTCTCCAGGGGTTTCAGTACCATACCATAAGAAAAAACTTAATTCTGCTGATGAAGTCAAAATCACCGAATTTGAGATAATTCCCTACCCCTGTTAGAAGAGACAGGAAAAAAAAGGAATATGATAAAATATTTGTGCTGTGCGCACACACATGCACACACTCACCCCTTGGTTTCCACATTTCTTCCCAGATGAGGAATTCACTGCAGCAGCCGCAGGGTAAGGTATGTCACAGATTACAGAGTGAATCTCCCTGTGCAATGCTCAGGGACTCCACCTAAGGATAAGCGGTCCCTACAGGCTGAGCCCCCTCCCTCTTACCTTCTCCAATAACCGGATTACCAGCGAGCGCAGGCTGAAGCATTGGCCCAACATCTGGCAGGCCCAGCTGTGCGGTGGGAGAGGCGAGGCTCCGGTGCCCGCGGGCACTAGGTGGCACACTGGGAACGCGCCCTGCGCTCCGGCACCCAGCCAGCCCCACAGCGGCCGGCTCTGCTCGGATCGCGCCTTTATTGCTGGTGCCTGCCTTCACTGCCGGGCTTGCAGTTTGTTATCAGCGCACAAATTTCTTTGCCTTAAGTAATATATAATATTAAAAGGCATAAATATAAAAAAATATAAATATATAATATAATATATAAAAACTATATTATATTATATATATATATAATGTTGCCATCTTTGATTTTGGAGGATGTATTGTTCCGGCTGCTTTAAGGAACGCCTGTCTGCAAGCCTTGATAGGAGCCTGGCCGCCGCTCCAGCAGCGGTCACACATCTGGAAGGTTCGGGGGATCTGTGATTTATCTGGGGGGGGGGGAATAATGCATGGTGCAGCCCCTCCTGGGTACTGATTTGAAAGAAGAATTTTTACAGAATATTTTTACCACTTCCATCCTTTCACTCGCAGTCCCCAATAGGATTTAAGATTGCTATCACCAATATTATAAACAGTAAGAATCAAGGCTTTTTTGCCTCTTAACTATCCCTGTAGACAAAAAACGTAAATCAAAGGAGGTGGTGGGTGCCATTCTCAGTTCTTGCTCAGATCCTACTCTATTAGCCCTGCCAGGTGGACACTCCATCTCCTTCAGCATACAGCGCTCCTGTGTGTTGCAACAATTACAATTTCTGTGAAATTAGTCCTATTGTACCTTTTGCTTTGAATTTCGTCCTTGTCAACACAAGTTAATGGCATGTGAGGCTATATTTTCATACAGCTCTTGAGCCCTTCCTCCACGTGGAGACACCGTGCTGGGACCTTGGGCTGGTTCTCCAGCTTGTGTTCAAGTCCACTCCCCGCCTGGCACAAAACAAACAGCTCCTCAGGGATGCATTTTTACAACTTGTCAGGCTGATTGTGTCTACAGTAACGGTTTAAATTGGATTACTGGCTGTGAAGCAAATCTCCTAATCGCGTTTCCAATGATGCCTTGAGCTGCCCAGGAGGGCTGACCTCCGAGCACTCCAGCAGGATGCCGACTGCGGGAAACTACAGGGGGAGATGTGGTCTAGGAGAGCACCTGGAGCTCCCCCCAGCTGCCAGCAGGCTGCCCGTGCCCACGGGACTAGCCTAGAGCTAACCCAAAATGTGAACAACTGGAAATACCTGCCCTCAAAACAAACCCCTGCACTGTATAGACATAGCCCTGTGGTGCAACTCAAGTGGTCAAATGCATGTGGAGATACTGTTTCTGATAGTTAATGTGAAATTTCTCCCAGTCTTCATGTAGGAGCAGTTCTTGAATGTCTGTCAGTGATCTCTATACTGTATGTTGTTTCCTTTAAATTAAAGCTTGTGGGGAATTTTCCCATCAATAAGTAAGAACATGCCTGCTGTGGGATACTTTTCTTCCCTCCTTTCTCCTTGGGTCTCTATGAAGTACCAGTCAGGACTGTCCCAGGGTCCTGTTCTTCTGCAGTGTTGCTGGACATGGTATCAAACACAAGACAAATTCTATTTCATATAGAGAAGTAACACAACCCCCTGCCCTACCCCACAGTCTGTGATGCCAAGGGGATGAAGCATTCTAAAGGCCTGCTGCAAGTTGGCTTTAGGAGAATTCAGTCACACATGGTAGCTGTTTTCAACCTTGCTGGTTTTCACCTTTCACCTTATCACTCTGATTTGAAACAGGATGTATAAAATCCAAGCTCAATGTGCCCTCTAGTGAGAGCTGATTCTTTCCTTCTTCTGACTAAAGAAGTCCTGTCAGAATTTAATGCCCTGGTTTAATCTCTCTTTAAATATGGACAGAGAAGGCCTGTTGATACCACTTTGTCATGGAAAAAAGTTCTTCCTAGCAATCCCCTCTGTTAAACAGCAACACCAGCTGGAGATGCCTGTTACCCAGCTCTGTTTTAGCTGGAGGTATCAGGTAACTTTAGGCCTTGCAGTGTGACTGTGCGGCAAGAAGAGGAGGAGGGGCAGAGTGAGAGGAGGGAGAGAGCCAGGACTAGAGCTCACACCTGCAACCTTTCCTCAATGGGTCATTTTCCTTTGGGCACCTTCTCCTATGCTAAAGGATTGAGAGGTTTAGAAACACAGCAAGTATTTGTATCAACTAAGACATACCTTACACAGGTACAACCAAGAGGCTACTCAGCTAAGTAGTACTCAAGTATCAACTATGACTTAAGCTCTTAAATACAGACTACTTCAGCTAATTATAAGTATTACCAAGCAGGTAGGCAGCTGTTGGTTGGAGGGGAGTTTTCATTTCCATGACTCTTTGGAGAGGATCATGATCCCTCATCTGGCCAAGTTGCTGTTTGCTGAGTCTCTGTCTTCTTTCTGAGGGTGTTGCACCTTTTGCCCCTCCTCAGCATTTTCCAGCTGTTACTGCCTTTACAATTTCACTTCTGTCTGTGAACTTACTTTCATGTGGTGTTAGCCTACACTCTTTCTTGCAGCTGAACAAGAATGTTCTAAGCAAGACTCAGCCAAGGCATCACAGCTGTGCTACAGCAAAAGCGAGCCTTGGGTCACAGGCAGCTGAACATCTGGGCTGGTGTTTAGCATCTGAAAGTTAGCTGCATGTTTGCATCAGAACCAAGGTAAAGGCTTGGTTATTAAATAATATTGCTCTTTGCTGTGACACCAAGACTGACTTTATACTGATCATTAACATTCAGGGGCACAGGCAAATTATCATTAGGGCAGATTAGAACCTTGGCTGATATTTTGGTACCATTATGAAGTTCAGGCTGGACAGATCATCATTACACCAGCAGCAGAGTCCTTGAAGTAACCACTCACTGTATCACAGGTGGTCTATCAGATAAACAAACTGGTTTTGATTGCTGAAAAAATCTAGTGATAGAAAAAGTCCCACTGGCTGAGATATATTGTCCTGGGGGTTGTGTTAAGGCCTTAAGAAGGACCAAGTGCATCAGAATGCTTTCAGCAGGACTGCTGGGTTTGAAAAAGTCTGCAACAGATCTGAACAACAAATTTTGTGGTGGAGTCTTTTGAGGAGAACAAAGAGAATATTAGAACCTACCTTTTGAAAGTTCAGACTGAAAGGAAGAAGACCAAGCTTTTTGGACAGCAGAGCAGAAAAGCCCTCACATATCTGAAAACTGAGAGAATCACTTACATACCAGGAGATACACATGCAGAGATTGAAGAGTGTGATCTGTGTGGAGCAGCTGGGAAAAAAAAAATCTTTGATTTGCTGGTTAATCAGAATGTACTGCAGAGAAATCAATTTAAGGATAATCTCATTTGCTATTTATTTCTGACTCATATTTCCACAGGGCTGGATGTATGCATGTCATCAGCCATCTACTTTAGAGAGGAATGGCATAAATTTCAACACATCTGCTATTTTTGCCTGCAAAATATTCAAAATTGTTTCTGCAGAAGCTACGGGCAGCAGTGGGGGACATTTATTTAAAGAAACTTGGAACAATGGATCACTAGTGATTAAAATAAAAATGGAAATTACATTCTAGATGTAGGAGGCAAATGAGTATTGCATTTACAATACTCTGGCATTTAGCATGTATGAACCATCACTGAATAGTTGCATTTTGGAAATTTCGAAACCTGGTTGTCTTTTGAAAAATGCAGATTCAAACTTCTCATTTTATGCTAATGTGAAGAGGTGAAGGAGAATACCAGTTTGTTGAAACAAGTGAATTAGCATGTGAATGAGGCGTATTGGACTTCTCCCTCTTGAAATGGAGGCTTTCAAAGTACAAAGTAGGATTTAAATCTCACACTGTGATTTTTCCCTTCTCAGAGCCCCAAATCATGTTACTTGTAGTGCATTAATAGGCTTTGAGCCTGTACCCCATCGACTAGAGGTGCTGTCATTTTTACTAATAGCCATAATCTACAAATCTTGCAATCAATGACACAACCTGTTATCTCTCCCCCTTCCTAATTCTTCTTTTGGATCTCACTTTCAGTTTTCAGGACTGATGATTGTGAAAACACTTTCAAAGTAAGAATGTGAATGGCAAACCAGCCTGGACTCTCTCCTTCCTCATCAAATCCTTTTTTTTCTGAGGACTGCACTGTCAGCCTTGCCAGAGAGGTTTGCCTTCAGTGCTGATTTACTCCTTGCAAATAAGATGGGCTTGCAGCAGTATATTGCTGACAAAGCCAGACTGCAGTGACACAGGAGAATTAGTGCTGCTAAAGGTAAGAGATTTGGGGAAGTAGTTTCAGGAATGTTTCCAGCACCTGGGTGACTAAAATCTCACAGCTCAAACAGCCTAATTCCGTACTGTAACAAGTCAAGCCACCTTCAGCAGACTCTGTGACATTCTTTGCTCATGTGAAGCAAAAACTCAGGAATCTCTGCTGTGATTGAAATTCCTCAATGAAAGCAAATTTGTGCCTTCCAAGATCCTCTCCTCCCTCTTCCCCACCTCCATTCCCCCAAATTAGCCATGGTAACACAGCCTGCTTTTCAAATACCTGCTTGTACTTGTGTGATGGAGTGCACGTTTGCCTTCCTTCATTGCATTGTTCTTGTCTCTGATTAATGATTAAAGCAAAGCAAAACCTTTGTAGCTGGTTCTAAGTGCCTCTGTTAGCAAAGAAGGGAGCTTGCAGTAAGTAATGACACCAGAGCTGGACCACTCTCGGCTGCTTCCAAGCCAAGTCCTGCAAATATCACTTGGCAAGATGTTCCTGCCTCACCCAGCCTGCTTTTATTTGCAATTAAATTCACATTATTTTTAACATAACATCGTATTTGACAATAACGTGGAGATGCTTTGGTTTTAGTTCTCTTATTTTGGGGGGGTAATGGCTGTCTTCCTCATGAAGTAACACTAGTCTGAGCTCTGTAGCAATTGGATGTGCCTACTGCAATATCAGAGAGTGGTGGCTAACATCCACTGGTCCTACACTGCCAGCTGGAAAGGCAGCAGGAGGTGCAGTTATATCAGGCTGCTTTAAAGGCTGTAAGACTCTTCTTTCTGCTGGCAATGCCAGTGTTTTCCCTTCTGACTAAATGACTGACCCCTCAATGCAATAGCTGCTTTGCTCCACAGGGGGAAGGTAAGTCACTAAACAAAACAAGTGTTTACAGTCATAAGTTTACAAAGGTTGTTTATTTTTGTTTGTTTTTAAAATGGATGTATACTTATTGCTGTACTGGGCAATAAAAGTTTCCTAAGCAGTTCAGTGAAAACCTTGATTCATACAGGATTGGTGTTGGTGCTGCCTTGTATAGAGATGTAGTGTCTCCCAAAAGGATTTATCATAAGACACCTGTAATCTTCTCAAGAGAAGGCAATTTAGGTGGTAGCTGGTGGAAAAGACCATGCCATTTTTCAGCTGAAGTCACCCTGACTGTCCTTTGATAGTAACTGGTGTCACATTCCCTAATCAGCTTTACTGTCTGCTGATTTCAATGAACTCAATGTCTGTAATGGAGAATCAGAGAGCTTCTGCTGTATTTACAGTAGATGAGATCCTATGACATGACTGAACAAGCTGCTGAAAGGAGTGGCTCTACAACCCCTCTGGTTCCTTTGCAGCTCTAAGGAGGATCTGTGACTTCTCTCCATTGTTTTGATAATGCAGGAAGTTGGACCACTTCTGTTTCTGCAGATGAGCTCCCTAAAGTGGCACAGTCTGAGGCTGGGTTTGTGCCCTCAGCTGGGCAAGGAAACTTACCTGGGAAAGGGATGGGGGGAGGTTGGGCAGCGGCTGAAGTGCTTGTGGCAAGGTGTGAGCCTGATACAGACATCAGCTGTACTTTCCACTTGCTGGACCTGAGGGTCAAAATTAGCTGCCATTGCCATGTCTGGCCATTGCAGACAGCACACAGGACAGCTCAGGACTGGCCTATCCAGAGCCATTCGATTCTTAAGCCTGAGCATTAGCAAGACAAGCCGAGTAACTTTTGGCTGGGGTCAGGATGTAGAATCTTCCTCAGAGCTGTCTCAGCTTCTCAGCTTCCTTGAAAAAGTTTCCCAAGTGATGTATTAATCTGTTTATATATCATGAATGCTATTCTTAGGAGCTACCTTTGATTTGTTCAGTGTGGCAAGGCAGAATACAGAGCTGTTTTGAGCCGAATGTTTTAAATGCACTATTTCCCTACACACTGCAAGCACACATCCTCACACAGACACACCTCACATTTGTCTTTGTCTCTATGTGAACCCACATGGAGTCATAAAGATTGAGTGGAATGTCTGTATTTTACTAAAAAGAAAAAGAAGCCTCTGTGATATCATATATTTGTCCAGTGCATTGGGTTTGCATGGTGAGGATTTTATAGTTGGAGGGCTCCTGTGAGCTTCTGTGAAAGGCTAGAGAAGCTTCCCCCATGTCCAGCAGAGCCAAGGCCAGCTGGCTCCAGGATGGACCCACTGTTGGCCAAGGCTGAGCCCATCAGCAGCACTGATCGTGTCACTGAGGTAACATTTCTAAGAACAGGGGAAAAAACCTGCTCTGGGAACAGCAGCAATTGCAGGTGGAGGAAGGAGCGAGAGAAACAGCCCTGCACACACACCAAGGTCAGTAAAGGAGGGAAAGGAAGTGCTCTAGGCAGAGATTCCCCTGCAGACCACAGTAGGTCAGCTATCCCTTCAGCCCATGGTGGAGCAGAGATCCACCTGCAGGATCCCTTGCTGGAGCAGGTGGATGCCCAAAGAATGCTGTGACCCTGTGGGAAGCTGGCCCTGGAGCAGGCTCTTGGCAGGACCTGTGAAGAGCAAAACCCACACTGGAGCAGGTTTGCTGGCAGGATTTGTGACCCCGTGGGGGATCCACAATGGAGCAGCCTGTTGGAAGGGAGCCATGCTGGAGCAGCTGGTGAGGAACAGGAGCCCATGGGAAAGACTCACATTGGAGAAATTCACTGAGGATTGTCTACCATGGGAGTGACCCCAAACTGGAGAAGGTGAAGAGTGTGAGGAGGAAGGAGTGACAGAGACAAGGTGTGATGAACTGACTGCAGCCCCCATTCCCTGACCCTCTGCACCCTGGGGAGGAGGGTAGTAAAGATGATATCAACAAGAGGGAAGTGTGTGGGGTGAAGGTGCTTCTGCAGAGAAATGCAGCTCAAATTTGACATTTTTTCTTATCTGGAAATGAGGCTCAACAGCTGTGCTCCACCATGGGTAACAGCTGTAGCACACAAAAGACAGAGTCTCTTTGAGGTGTAGGGTATAGACATCTGGGTTGGACTATTATGCAGGTTCAGCTATGAGTGCACCTCAAGGGGAATCTCTGCACTTTTTTCCTTTCTTCTCACTTAGAAAAGTTACCTTGTATTTAATTCCCATTCATTATGCATGTGTGAGATCAAACTACCAGAAGTCAGTACTCATCAAGTGGCTAAGAGCTGGCAAACATCTGCTGAACGCTACTGGAAATGACTTCTAAAGGCAAGCATTCAGCAACCTTTAAAATAAGAATGATCTGCGCTCTTCATTCTGCTTTTCAGTGTGTCCATCACACGCCACTCCAAGCTGCAGCTGAGAAGAAAGGCACTGAACTACACAAATGTGTTAATGTTGTTGCTCATTCAAGTGTGACACCCTCTTGTTTAGCATTCAGTTGCTTAATGAAGTGAAAAGATGACTTTGGATCATCAGTAGTTCCATTCTTATCCACATTCAGGTCTATATCCTTATCTAATCTTTCAAAGCTAATCCATCCTACAACAAACTTGTAGGCCTGAGTGATGTTGCAACATGGAGAAAGTAAAACTTCCAGGTTGTCAGGAATCTGCATGGAATCCATTTTTCACCTCAGAAGGGCATTTTATTACTCCTGTTATCTCAAAGCACTCATCTGCAAGCAAACACCAGAGCAAAAGTTTTCTTCCCACCCATGAAGCTGTTGTGCTATGCTTTCCCACAGATCATCAAAATAATTTGCATAATAATTTGCATAATAAGATGCATGTTATGTTTTGTAAGTAGAACAGTTGAAAAAGCTATTTATTTGTTTATCTTGTTAATTACAGTTTTTTCCAGTTATTATCTTTGAGAAGGCTATGTATAGAGACATAGATATTTTGCCAAATGGTGCTCCTAGAGAAGTCACCAGCTGTTGGCAGCAGGCCTTCAAGGCTGCTTGAAGAAGCCTGAATGGAGGCCACCACATTTACCAGGATCAGCTGCATGGATATGCCACATGAACATGATACATTTAATTCTCCCTTGGACTGTGTATTTAAAGACAAATTAAAATAGATTCTTGTTTGGCATCAGTATTGAGCTCCACCATATGCATGGATTTGTGCAACTCCAATTGCAGACTGATGAGGCTCCACCTTGTTAAGAGGAACTGGAAATTAGGTTCATGATGCAAGAACTCCTGTACATTGCCTACCAGAAAAGCTTCTCTCTAACCCCAAACTAAAGTGCTATTATAACCCTGACAACTTTTCTCTTTTGCTTACAGCTCATTTGCTATGTCAGTGTACATAGACATAACACTGTGTTTTCCCTCATCTAGACCAGCCTACAAGCTACAGTGTGCATACCATTACAGAAAATCAAGCAAAATATGTATTGCTGTTTACAGGGAAGAGAAACTCCAGAATCCAGCAAAAAAAGCAGCGTCAGCAAGAGGTTTGAAGTCCAGTTTGTCACAAAAATATGATGTTTAACTTGAGCCATGTAAACAAGTTCAGTTTCCTTACTGTGCATTTTGAAATCAGTACCAAATAAAAGGAGTGTATGAAAATAGGAATAATAAAAGCTTATTGTTTGGACAAGTGCAGGAAAATGGTTTTAACAGAAAAATTGGAGAAACTACAATAATTTGTTTAAACTTTACATGGTCTTAAATAAAGACTAAAATACCCACCAATTCATGTGTAAATCTAGAGAGTGAAAAAACCCAATGAACAGTAAGAACTGCAGGTTAATAAAACATATCAGGTCAGACAAACGTGGTACCCAAACTCACTGCAATTGCCTGTGTATTACATAAAAGTATTCTAGTGTATGTAATGCTTATTGATTTCAGAAAAGCACTTGATATTATATTGAATTTAAAACTAGCATTTGGTGCATGGGATACAAGGAAATATAATGGGGTGAAAAGTAGATTGATCAATGCAGAACAACAAAGTGATGCATCACTGTTCTCTAAGGGCAGAGCTTCTATTAGAACAGGGCCTCTTCTCAACCCATTTTCTACTGCCAAGACCTGGAAGGGGAGGCAAGGGTAGAAAATGCACTTGTGCTTCCCTAATATTGGTTGGTTGGTTGGTTTTTGAGAGGAAAATGGCAGATGATTCATTACAAAATGTGTATTTGGACTCAGATTTTTCTTTATTAACCTGTCTCTTGGCACACAGGATCCTCTGGAAAGTGCAGCTCAGGGGTAGGAATTACACTCTGAAAGATTTTTAACATTCAGAAAGCTCCACAATGACAAGCATTACAGCCCTTCTTCCCAGTTGTCAAAGGAGCTGAACTTTTATGTTGTTTTATTTAAGGAATCCAATGAAATTGGTGGATTCTCAAAGGAGGATGTTTTGAGGTTTCTATAAAAACTGTGGTGTTTCCTGGAAGCCTCATGGGTTGCAGTGAAACCAAAAAAACCCAGTTTCAGATCTGTATGGTAGAGCTGTGAAAGCCCTGGGAAACCTGCTCATCCAATCTCCCAGCCTGCTAAATAGGGTGTCAAGTACCAGCAGAGATGGGAACAACTTCCTGTGAGATGATGTGTTTTTCAAACAAAAAGATCAGTTACTTGTTGAAGATTTGAGTGCATGGAAAACAAATACTGTGTGTAAAATGAACAAAAAGTGCATCTCTATCTCCATGTGAAAATTTTCAGAGCCAAGATAGCTGAACCCTGCTCCCTTAAACAGCAGATTTTATTCCGTTTATCCAAGGATATGAGAACTTCTGCTGCATGATGAACTTCACGTAGCAAGGTAACTCCTTTTCAGCTTTTTCCCCTGCAAATTTCAATTTTGCAAACAAAAAAGTGATGAGATGATATTCTCCAAAGATAAAGGTATGTCAGGGTGTGATTATGGTTATTCAATCTAAAATAAAGTTTTGAGTTTTCCCCTGGAAGACTCCCTAGCAAGGGAGGGAAAGAGAAAAAAAAAAAAAAAAAGAGAAAAATAATTTCTTTTACAGACACTCCTCTCTTACTAATGGCAAACTAGTTCTGTCCTTCTCCTCAAAGTATGTTGTCAATTCCACTTTAAAGGACCTAGTACAAAATCCAAAGTTGTGTTTCTTATGTACTAGTGACTCTTCCTCAGCTGGTGTTCTTTCAAGCTCTTTCTGGAAAAAAAAGATTAAAAGTAAATCCTTGGTACAAGTGTACTGACTGCGGTTTTGCACATTTCAGATGCAAGTTAGGACCTTGCTGTGGCTTTTTATGTATTTTTGAATAGTAAAGGAAGCACCAAGACAGTCTTATAGGGAAGGGGTTGTTCTGGTGTGGTTCTGTGCCACTCAGTCATAGCTCTGCCTCACTGGTTCAAATGGTTCCCTTATGGCAGAGGCAGGACAAAATATGGCAATGAGGACACTACTAAATTCTTTTGCTCTGCATTTACTCTCAGTTATCTATGGCAAGAATTTTCTCTTCTGCATGCCTTAACAATTTCAAAAGAAAATAATCTATTCATTTTTCTTTATACATGAAAAGGTTTTTTTTTTTGTCTGTTGCAGAGTCTGTCCATTAAAGCTGGACACACAGATGGTATCATCTGATAAAGAGCCAACATCATCTCCATGGGGGCACCAGCTTTAATTTAAAGCAAATTGCAGAGGACAACTCTGCAATTGAAGAAATTGTGGAGTACATACTCTAAAAAACCTAAGACTTGTAAACCAGATAAACCATTTGACAAGCCATGGTATTTTTGGTTGCAAACAGAGTCAAGATTTTCTTCAAATTGCTAGCTCTTAGATTTGTTGAGTGCAGTCTTTGATAGTTTCAGATGGTTCCTTTATTAAAACTGCTGAACTCTGCTGGTCAACTAACTAGGATGAGAAACACTAAAGGCAGTGACTACCAGCTTTTGCTGGCAAAAAGCTTGGTAAAAAACCCTTTATTTTCTTGGGTATTAGACAAAAATGGCTGAAAATGTAGACTATGCTAGCAACAAGAGATAGTACTACATGCACATTCCCAAATGCAAGAACTATCAATCTTCTGCACATTGTGGGTAACAGTCCTTCCAAAGTTACCCACTGGAATGCACAAATACTAGGAAGTGATAAATTATTAAAAATAAAACCAGATCCTTTTTGAAGTTCAGGAAAGCTTCAGTAAAGAACTTTATCCCTTTCTCACCCCATGTGTTCTCAGTGTGGTTTTGATCCACTTCTTGAATCTACCCTTGAGAGCATATAATGCCAGGTAGCAAAATACAGTGGGGTTATTGACCAATATTAGTACTGTGGGTTATTGACAAATATTAGTACTGTGAAGAGCAGGGATTTGTATGAAACATCCTCAATATTAGTTTTTTCTGTTCTGTGCTGATTTTTCTGCTATCTTTTAAGAAGTACTGTAGGAGTATAATTTTCGGTGTAAATTTTTTCCAAATAACTGTTATTGGTTATTATTATTGTTCATGTTTCAATTGTATTATCCTCAATCTCAATGAGTGCTTCTAAACTTTGAAAAATAGGGGTTATATTAACTTCAATATAGTTTTATTTTTTGATAAAAAAAAGAAAAAAAACCAGTGAATTCCATTAAGTCAATGTGTCTAGAAAACACTAATAACCATGTTTTCTTGATTTTAGTTTAGCATTACTTTCCCCCTCCTCTAACATCCATACAAAGAAGTTCATTATGCTGAATCCCCTGCAGCTACTTTATAGACCTACTGTGTATTCTGCAGTGAAATAAAACAAGCTTTGTTAAGAAGATTATGGCTCTGGTGTTTTAAAGGTCTAAAATTTTCACTGTGAATAAATGTTACTTGGGTGAAATACTACATGCAAAAGCTTTGATCTCTGAAAACAAGTGCATGTAATCTAAAGGTCCAGAAAGAACAAGATCTGAAAATGTAACAAAAAAGCATATTTTAAAATTTCCATAACAACTTTGGCTACAAATTTCTGTAGGAGCGAATTTCTAATTTTAACTCCTAATAACTCCCTCTCTTAGCACTTTAAGGGCTAAGAAAACTCAAATTTAGAGAGAATTTTATTTTCTGGTAACTTAATTTTCTGGTTACTAGTCATAGAAGTGTCTCTTATTTATCTCCCCGGCTCCACTGAATTAACAAATAAAGGCAAGTCCCATACAAGGAACCGCAAAGGCTCTCCCATGTACACTCTGTCATGAGGGTACCCAGTCCCTCCCTCCCATCATAGCTAAAACACAAACACAGGGGACGCCAATTTTTAACCATTGCTACTAAATCCGGTGGTCAACAGTCAGTGTTTGAAATTTCTGAGGGTAGGAAATACCAAAAAGCTTTGTTTTTGCAAATATTCTCTACATCAGTTCCTCTGTTTTAGGGAATCACTGTGCAGCAAAACCTGATATTGCTGCTTTTCCCTTTCAGATTTTCTGTGGTTTGTGAGTCAGAAACATTGATTTTATACCAACCTCCAACGCAGAAAACCAACAAAAATTATTAAGGCAAGATTGTTTATTCAGATTTAATTATCCATCTCCTTTGTCACAGTGATGGCCCAACAAAACCAGATTCCATAATGTGTCTGGGGCTCCTGGGAGCAAGGCAGGGGCAGTGGGGCTGGGTGGTGCTCCCTAGGCCAGGACACCACAGGCATTTGTCCTCAGAGCAGGGTTCTGGCCAGTGTCCATACCTAGACCCTAATTCCCTTACAGGTGCTGAGGCTTCCAGTTGCCTGTAAGCTCACAGATTCTAACTGAACAAACTACTAAGTTGTTCTGGCTACTAAATGGCCATGTAAATGTGAGTCATCTTTGACCCCTTGGTTAATTCCTGTTATTCTAGATTTGAATCTAACTGGAAAATACAAAAATAATACCTTCAGTAAAAGAGAGATGATAAAAACGCCAGAGAAGTTCAGCAGTGTTAGGCGTTATCAATGTTAAAATCAAATTTTGTTAAGGGGTAAATAATTTTTTTCCTGTATGCTTGTAGAAGTTTTTTAACATTTAAACAAAGATGCAGGGGGGCACTTACAGAATGAGTTCAGGAATCTTTTCTGCACCAAATATATTCTGAAATACATAAAGAAGGCAACTATGAGGTATGAGAAATTCAACTGGTCCAAAAAGCTAAACTCAGCTTATCATTTAATCCTATCAATCCCAGTGACATTTTGTATTTGCATGGTTTATGCCACTAACTACTCTTTATTTAGGTAGATTGTTTAAGAACTAGGTTTATGTGTATGCTTGCTGCTGTCTTGCATTGGTAAAACCACAGCCCTTCCCATGTGCATTTATGTTCTCTCAAGCAAGTCTTGCAGTCTTAAGCACAAGCCATGAAGAGCTGCTGGGTGGTCTGGGATTTGAATGTCTCTGCAGTGTGTGTTTGAACAGTTTTTGGAGAATTTCATCTGTTGGTTACGTCATCAGTTTCTCCAGAGTTAAGAGAAGCTATTGGGAGTCTGTTTGATGAGAAGAGCACATCTCTGTTTTGCAGTGACTTTCTGCATGTCCTCATTGTGGTTTTAGTCTGTATCACCATAGACAAGAACAATTCGAATTTTTCACATGGGTTGGCTAACATAGGATTAAGAAAGTTCCAAAAAATGATGCTGTGATGCTTTATATTGCAAAAATGATTTTGTGTTTAAACAGACAGCTCAATAGTTAACTGTTGTCTTGTTACTTTTTGAAGCTGAAATCACACTAGAATTACTTTAAAATGTGGAAGATACATAAAATCAAGTGGCTTAAATGTTGATAATGAATCATACTTTGAAGTTGCTAATTTCATCTTAATTTGGGAAATGTTGTTCTGTCTTTAACAAAAAAAGATATTGTTTTTTGACAGATAATTCCACAACTGATTTAGAGTTATGCTCTAAATGAATCACAATCAAATCCTGATGAGTATATAACAAAAGTTTTAAAACACTTTTTCCTACCTGCCAAAAATGCTTCAGAATTACAGTAGATGATTCATTTTGTCAGTCTTGATTACATGACATGCCTCTTCAAGCCAGTCATTCCTATAAGCTGCAATTGAAGTGATTTTAAAATGCTTTCCAGTTATTTTGTACATTAGGTCAGGATTTCTCAGTCTCAAATTCTGTAAGGCCAATCATGACAGAAAGGATGGAGAGAGACTTCCAGTAATTGAAGAGTACTGGTTTCTTTTGCAAATCAGCTATAAAATTAGAGTAATACTATCTTGTACCTGCTGAAGCTTACATTGAATTCACTGGAGAAAAATAAGGAATTGGTCACCAGTTATTTGTCTTAGATGTACCTAAACCACATCATAGCAAAAACCAGTCAGTGACTGCATTCAGTGATACATTTTGATTCTCCAATACCTCACTTCACTTTTGATTCTAGTCATCAAAATTAATTCTAATTGTATTCAGATGCTTTCTCAGATAAAAATGGGACTTTTTCAGAAAATTCAACTATTCCCACACACAGTGAACTTTATTCTGCCAGCCTCCCACCTGCTGTACAACCCAGTGGACACCTTAGGGCTGTATTTTGGCTGGAAGGCAGCTGGGTGGGCACCCTCTGAAGGACCAGCTGGGACATATTAACCAGTCCATACCAAACCTGAACAGAGGCTGTAGCCAGGTGGGGCTCGGGCTCTTCTCCCAGGCAACCAGCAACCACGAGGACATAGTCCTGAACAGCCAGGGGAGGGCGAGGCTGGACATCAGGAGGAATTTCTTCACAGAAGGGGTAATTAGATAAGGGAGTGGACTGCCAAGGTGTTGCAAAATGTGGGATATAGAAAACTTGCTCAAGAAAGGATGTTCTTTGATGTTTGATTTTTGGATATGTTCAAGTTTAATCAAGAAGCAGGAGATTTAATCTGTGAAACAGCAGCTACCAAGCAAGCTCTAAGTGATGTCCAGCTGTCAGAAAAACAACTTTAGAAAAACAACTGGTAGAATTGCCTTGTAAACGTTTAGGGCTTGACACGCTGTGATGATCTCAGATATAGCAGGAGGTTAACAAAGCTTGGGGAGAAGGATGTCCACTGATAGTAGACACAAAGAATGCAGAATTTATGGGCCACAAGGACATCTGGCAGAACTCCCAACATTAAGAAGAAACTAATAAAGCTAACTCAGTAGTTTTGCTGATCAGCTCAGCTGGGTAACAGGTAATTCTGGCAGGGGGAGATTGGGACCACTGACTCACTGCCCACCAACCCAGCAAGCCCACTGTACCAGAGGAGAGGTCTAATTAGAATCATCAGCCAGTAGAAAAACACTGATTAATAAGAGAGCTATGTAACTTGTAACCAATGACCACTAATTCTTTTGTTTGCTAAAATCTATAATTAGTAAAAAGTTTTGATAGTTGGTGTGCTTGATTCATAGAATACCACTGAGCACTCAAGCTTGCCCTATCCTGAAACAAAATAATATCTCTCTAATATTATTCTTGGCCTTTCACACAGCAGGTCATGAATCCAATTTTTGTGGACAACACGGCGCTGGAGTCACCGTCCTTGGAGGCGTTTAAGGAAAGATTGGACGTGCCGCTCAGTGCCGTGGTGGGGCTGACACAGTGCTGTTTGGTCACAGGCTGCACTCGATGGTACCAGAGGTCTTTTCCAGCCTGACTGAGGGCAGTGACTGAATCCAAGGGCTTTTTGGGCTGAGGGCAGTGGCTGTGACTCCGAGGGCCATTTCAGCTGAGGGCAGTGGCTGTGACTCCGAGGGCCATTTCAGCGGAGGGCACTGTGACTCCAAGGGCCGTTTCGGCTGAGGGCAGTGCCTGTGACTCCAGTGCCCATTTGCACTCCGGGCAGTGCCTGTGACTCCAGTGCCCATTTGCACTCCGGGCAGTGCCTGTGACTCCAGTGCCCATTTGCACTCTGGGCAGTGCCTGTGACTCCAGTGCCCATTTGCACTCTGGGCAGTGCCTGTGACTCCAGTGCCCATTTGCACTCCGGGCAGTGCCTGTGACTCCAGTGCCCATTTGCACTCTGGGCAGTGCCTGTGACTCCAGTGCCCCATTTGCACTCCGGGCAGTGCCTGTGACTCCAGTGGCCATTTGCACTCTGGGCAGTGCCCGTCACTCCAAGGCCGGCCTGACCCGCCCGGCGCGCTCCCCACACGAGCCCCGCGACGCTCCCGCTCCCCTCACGCGCCCGCCCCGCCCCGTCCCCCGTGCGCCGACGTGCGCGTGCGCGGAGCGGGCTCGGCGCTCGCCCCTCCCGCCGGGCCGGGCCGGGCCGCGGAGCGCGACGGGCAGCGCGGAGCGGCCGCGCCCGGGCAGGAGCCGCCGCCGGCGGGAGCGCAGCGGAGCCGGGCGGGCCCCGCCATGCGGCTGTGCGGGGCGCTGCTCAAGAACCCCATCCCCAAGCAGATCGAGTATTACTCGCGCTTCTCCCCCTCGCCCCTCTCCATCAAGCAGTTCCTCGACTTCGGTGAGTGCCGGGGCCGCGGGGTGGGGGGTGTGGGGGTCGCCGCGGCTCTCCCGAGCGGCGGTGGCCGGCGCGCAGGGCCCGCTCCTCGGCCGCGGCTCCTCGGCCCGCATCGGGAGCGCGGCCGGGGCCCGGCCCCGCAGGCCCCGCGCTGACACCCCGGGCCCGGGCGCGGTGGCGGCTGCCGGTGGCCGGCAAACAGCCGCTGCTCGCCTCGCCCAGGGCCGGGGAGCCGGGCTTGCCCCTCCGCCAGCGTTATCCCCTCACACCGCTGCCGTTGGGATGGGGATCAAAATAAGGGCTCCTGACCTGATGTTTTGTGAGCTTAGCGAGTGAAGGAGAGAGTAAGTTAATGGTCTTAGCGTGAAAATTGGAAGGTGCCGTGCTGAGATCGGCTTACTTAAAGATCAGACATGGACTCTTAGTCGCACTTGTGTGGGAGAGCTGTTTGTGTAAAATTCAGGAGCACTTCAGGAGATGTTGCTGATGATCAATAGCATTTTTCTTTTCAGAAGCCCTGGAATGAAATCCAAGAGCGGTTTGTGTTGTTGTTAAAAAACATGCTTCCATCTAGATAACGATAAACCCGTATCTGTATCGGAGGTTATTTGACTCTTGCTCTCTGACACGAAAGTTGTTGAGATTTTATTGTCGTACAAGTATTGCTGGCAGAGTCAATGTAAAGGCCGTGTGTAACATCGTGAAGCTTAACAGAGTGTTTATTCATTCCACTCTTACCGTGAGGGTACAAAAGAACAAAAATAAGCTAGCGTTCAGCCAGAAAGTGATTAAAAGTGAATACAATGGCACAATTATGGTAATGGTATTAGTGAAAGAATGCTGTAAGTACAGCAAGCCAGTAATGGGCTTGATATATCGACTCAGTGAAACAGGATTTTGTACCATTAAAAAAAAAACACCCAAAACCGTTTGTCTCTGCTTAAAGGAGAACCTGACTAGAAGCTGTGCTTTCTCTGGTCTCCACTCATCTATTACCTCTTCTCTACCCCATCCTGTGCTGCTGGGCCTCTTCTCTAGCATTGGTGCTTCTTATGCTGTGTTTTTCTGTACTGGCAAGAACAATGCCCTAAAGCTTAGAGCATCTTTATTTTAGCCCTGACACTAAACAAATTGTGTCACCTTAGTCTGTTTGAAAGTTGAATTTGTGAGTTGTTGCTGGGGAAGTATTGGTGATTGTGAGCCTTTTCACTTGAGACTAAAGAGGTGTAAAGGTTTCAGGATTTGCTTTAATGCCTTGGATGTTCGGACTAAACTTTGCTTTTTGGTAAGGATTTCTACAGTTCTGTGTTGCTCTTGCATTACTGTTTGCCTTTGGACATCTCTTCTATGGCAGCCTTTTCATAATGCTGCATTTGTTTTGACATTGTAGTTCCTGTATTACTTTATGGTCTCGTGATTCTTCAGAAGTATTTTCATTTTACAATTTTAAGTCTGGCTTCTGTTACTGGAAATGAACAGAATGAGAACAGGATGTTACAGCCTGGCCAGCCTTGGTCTTTAGACGTGCTCCAGTTGTCACTGGATGTGTCATTGGCATCTTCTGTGTGTGTGGCTATGTATTTAAGGGTCTTCATGTCTTAAGACTGATGGGAAACTATCTAGTCACTGACATTTAAAACCTCTGAAGAAAAAAAGTCTATGGTTTAGTCTTGAAAGGTCACCAGGAGTTTCTAAAATTAGTAGGCTTATGTTGTATCAACCTTGCTAAATCTATCACCTTGATCTTAATAAGTTTTATGGGCCACTTAACATCTCCACTTACTCTTTAGTGCCTGTATTTATTTGGGAAAACTCAACTAGGAAAATTACAGAAGGTAAAGCAAATAAATGGAAGCCAGTGTAGTTACTTAACTTACGTGATCCTAAATGTTTGCAGCTTAGGGTAATTTCAAGTTCAGCTGGAGTTTTCATAGGCCTAGAGGAACAAATGACATCAAAATGTAAGTGATAGTGCAAAAGTTTTCCCACTTGAGGTGTAGAAGGCCTGGACAATATGTACCATGTCAGGGAACTGTGTTATTTATATCTGAGTTAGCCAAAAAAGAATTTACTGGTGTTGCAGGACATGAGTATTCAAGAGAGAAAATATGCCAAACATAAGGAGCGCAGTACTCAAGGTGCAGTTCAGTTGTGTTTGTTCATTTATATGAATGTTTGATGGGAAGAAGACACTGTTTTGTGGTCAGCTTATAGAGTCTGTTTAGTGTTTCACTTCAAAAGAAATTGTCTTTTTAATTGAGGTACATGAATGTAGTGCTAGTTTTACAAAAACGTGGCTGATTTTTCAACAAATGTTGAAGAAGAGTAAGCCCAAAGGCAATGTGCGAATAACCCTCTCCTGGCTTCTGATTTTGTTGTCTGATGTACATTTCTCATATGGAATTTGCACTTAATGGGATTTGGATTTGTGTGAAGAAAGTTTTTCGACTTAATTTCTGACAATAGTGAAACTACAATGTGTTCATGTCTTTTTTATATTGGTTGTATTGGTTTAGACTAAGTTGACTTAGAGATTTGTAAAATTCTGGTGAGCTGGGGAAGAGAAACTTTGTATTTCTTGTGAGCTGAGGAGTCTCTTCAAAGATAATTGGTGGCAGTGTATATTGAGGTACAGTTTGGGCTTTTTTAAATTGCTGACTAGCAGTGTGGGTTGTATGGAACACAGTTGTGTGCATAGTGAGGCTGTAGAGTCTCTGTTTCTTTCCAGTGATATAAATTAATGACATTTGTTTTAAAACTTTCTCTGCTTAATTCAGCTATTTCAACCACTATAAGAGACAGTTTGTTTAAAGTAACCTGCTGGTACTAAAAGCCTGTGAGGCAAACCAGAAGGCAGGAGTTAAGGCAGTGACGCTTGCTTGGTTTTTGTAGCTGAGTCCTGTTAGTGTCCCTGTGCTGTTGAGCTTGCAGCTGTCTCTGTAGCTGCTGTGAGTGTGTCAGAGGTTACTGTGCCGTGGGCTTGGGACCTCTGTGACACAGAGTCTGAGCGTTCACTCTCTGCAGCATTTTCCTTTCTTTCTATGTGTACACTTTCTGTTTGCACACTCCTGAATTCTGTTCAGGCAGCTTGTTATATTACAAAGTGCATTTCCCAAGGTTCTTGTACCATTTCATTCCTTTGCAAAAGAATGACCTTCTGTAAATGGGTTTCAATATAAACAAATTTTGACCTTGTTTAATGCTAGCACGTCACTCCAGGTTTATCCAGGCCTCCACAATTATTCTACTCTGGAAAAAAATAGAAAATCTACCAACTGGATTCAGCTGTGTACTTCCAAACTTCAGTAGTTCCCCTGGAAGTTGTTTTCTTGGTAGATTTCCAAGTGCAGGCATACCTTAATGACCCAGACTAAATTAATTACTAAAATATTGTGTCTGAAATGAACTTGAAAGCTCACATCATAGAGATGTCATCTAACATTCAGGTCCATAGATCTTTGTACATTTTGGGGGCTAGACTGAGAAAAAAAAATGCCCATTCTGGACATTCACATTGATGGAGCATCTCAGTTTAGCCTTGCTTCAGCATGTAAGGTGGGCCTTAGACAGTGACAGGTTAATCCAGAATCCCCAATACTCGATCAGCAGCCATGCACATGGGTAACCAATTGGCCAGTCCCTTGCCTGGGGAGGTAATAACCTGTCTGAGGAAAGCAGAGTTGCTTTTCTAGGAGCATCTTAGCATTTAAAAAAAACACCCAGAGATGTGAGCTGCTGCTGCCTGCCCTGCAGCCTGTCCTTGGCTTGAGGCAGCCTGGGAGAGCTGCAGAGTGCTGAACCCTGCCCCAGCTGGCAAGCACACAGCTGCTCCTTCACATCGGGGTACTCAGCTGTCAGTAAAGGTACTGACAAGTGTTTTGGCAAATGAATGGTTGTACTGCAGAGGTTACGTATAATTAAACACAAACGAAGAGATGAGTGAAGTATAAATGGTGTAATCCTTTGCTCATGCACGAAAGAGTCATTTGGAGCTGTGTTAGGGCTGTGTTGTGAATGTGTGCCAGGATACTGTACTCATGTAATCCTCTCATTGCTGCTGCTCAGCTGACCAAATGTCTGAGACCTGAGTCTGAGGTGTGTTTTGTCAGAAATATGAACCATCTGCTTTTGAGGCTTGTTTACTACTGAAGCTCTCTTGCCCAGTTGTACCTAGCTATATTCTGTCCCTTTTTGTTTCGTGTTTCAAACAAAATGCATTGGATGAATTGTGTACCTAAGGGGTTAAACTTGGTGTTTTGTTAGCTCTTTGAACATGTCATATATTAGTGTTCACATACCACTAATGAGTTTGGATAAAAAAGCTGTGCTTGTGCTGAAGACAGAAGATAGTGAATCACAGTGAATTCTTGTGGTGGAATGTGACTTGGGAGATCCTGATTTTGCAGGTTATAATCAAAATATTTGTGGTGGCTGCTGCAGTTAGTGGCACTGAAAAATATCACAAGGGCTGTAATTTAGTAATTTTACTGTACTGAGAACAGCTGAGCATGCAGCAGATAATCACAATGAGTGCATGAAACTGTTGTGCCCTAGGGCTTATCTGGAGGAAAGCATCATCAATAGATCCTTCTCATTTTTCAAATACAATTTAGGTATGGAATTGTTTCGTTTATGTCATACCAATTAAACTTACATGTCTTGGGGAAACATGCAGGCCCCTTCCAAAATGACATAAAGAGCAAACCAGGTGTCAGCATTGCTGTTGGTTGCTGCCATTTGTAGGAGCAATATTGAATTGGGGTTTTGAAAGAGTGTTTATCCCTCATGTTGCTTTCTTGGTAGAGGCATGGATCTGAACTGAAAGCCTGCCACTGGCAGATACAATTTGAACAATATGTAGGGTAGGAAAGTAGAGATCAAAACCTGCCTCATGTCTCCAAATATGATTATTAATCTTCTTATAGAAGATGGCTGTTGGAAGATTTTTCTACACAAAAAGATATTGGAAGATTTCTATTGGTTTTTTGGGATTTTATTTAATAGAACATTAGTGGAGAGACTGTGCATCTATAGCAATTGGAAAGTTTAGGGCTAAAAGATATTAAAAAATTACCTGTTATTTATTGGTTGCAGCTGTGCTTTTTCTGCTGCTCTCTGTGCATTGTTCTTAAAACCTTAGGCTTGATTTAAATGCATCTTCAAAACAAAAATGTCCTCTTAGCACGAATGTTAACCATTGCTATGCTGGCCACTGCATGGGATCAGGAAGATGAATGCTAGTCAGACATTACTGTCCTTTATTTTCATCTGACTGGCTTCAGCTTCCATCCAGCAGTTTCATTAGAGCTTTTCTTGGTAGATTGGGATCCTTTGATGCCTGGAATATTTGTACTATGTGGTATATGTACATTGTGGTGGAGTTCTCTTTCTTGATTTGGTAAAGATAAATACATGGAATGGACTGTTTGCAGCCTTACAAAAATACCATGGAATTAACTTTTGTGGCTTTTCCAGAATCTTCAGTATTGTTCTTCAAATATGTCTTTTAGAACTTTAAATAGAATCGCTTTGGGAATTTTGTGGAACACTGGGATTAAATTGTTTTACTGCTGTTTAGTTTTTACCTTGAAAGGCCACCAGTGACAGCTGGATGTGCAAGCTGGATTGTCTGCCTGCTTTTGTTCTTGAATTCTTTTGCAGTTTCCACTTTTCCATGTCCAGTCCTTCATTCCCTAGATCTGGGCATGGATAAAGTTTACATTTCAGAACATTAAAAAGGGTTTCCTCTGAATGGGCTGTAGCACAGCAAGTAAGCTGGAAGCCTTTTTGATGCAGCTGTTATTTATAACCTGTTCCTATTTACAACTGCCAGTTGCTGGCAGGCAGTGATGTTCCAATACTATATATAATATTGAGGGGTTTTATAAGGCCTAGTATTGATTGGTTGGAAGGTCTGCAAGAGTCATTGTGGTTAGGTAACTTTGTTCAGCAGTCACTATTGAACTGTGGTGTGACAGACATATTTGTGTGTGGGAGTGCTAATAATAGTGTAATACTATATTGTGATGCATTTCATTTACAGAATTACCTCTATCAGTCACTTTTACAGGCTGTTTATTCAATAAAGGAATACTTAATTTCTGTGAATTATTGAGACTTCATATATTTTGAATTCAGTATTTTAGTATAGTTATAGTACAAATTCCATAAATTGCTGTAGATTATCAAACTGGATCACCAAGGTAATTTTTCCCCTTCCTCATAGAGCCTAAGCAATGAAAATTCTGCCTTCAGTACCTGGTTTGGCTGGCCACTCTTGCTTGTAAGCATAGGTTAGTAGTCTACAAGTGAGCACCCTTCAGCTGATGGAATTGCTTGATGTTTGTTTCCCATAGCAGCAGAAAATTTCTCAGTCTGAGTTCTGTTTGTTTCTGTTTGTCTACTGATCAGTGGAGCTGTGCAATCCTCTGCCTTGGGATGCTGGGAAGGGAATGATCTTTCCCTGCACATGGATGTGTCTGCATGCTTGAGCTTTTTTTGTATTCCCTGAAGATGGTGTGATGTGTAAGCACGCAGCTGAACGCCTTGGGTGAAAGAGAGAGGGCAAGAACTCCCCATCTGCATGAAGCAATAAACAATGCCAGTGGGTTTATTTCTTTTTAGCAAGTAGCAGAAGCAGTGGAGACTGCTGCTTGACAGAAATTGAGGGCTTGGGAAGCTTCTTTCTAGAGGGCAAAAAATAGGATTTGTAGCTCTTGAAGATATAAGAATGTTTTTCTTCTAGCAACTCATCGAGATTGTTGAAATGCCTTCTTTAGAGTAGATTTAAACCAATAAGGAGGCACTGAAAATCTGAAATTAAATTTTGATTGAAATGACCATGAATTTGGTAGCATTCCTTCTCTGGAATGGAAGAACTGACAGCCAGTGATTTAAAAATAGCATAACTTCTCCAAGCCAAGAAAACAGGCTGATGGGGTCTCTCCTAAGATATAAGGAGG
Source organism: Calcarius lapponicus (assembly GCA_039654755.1). NCBI lineage: Eukaryota > Metazoa > Chordata > Aves > Passeriformes > Fringillidae > Calcarius > Calcarius lapponicus. The sequence goes on from CM077462.1 coordinate 108,719,028, forward strand.
AGTATAAGATGATCTGTCAGTTTGAGAAAGAGCAATTCTGATGCAGACAAAAGATAGGAAAGCAGCAGAGCAGTGTTGATTTAAAAAACGTATGAAAGCTGGAAGCAAGGACATCCTGTCTTGGGCTGCAGTGCAAATAACAGCCAAGGTGAAAAGTCATGGGATAGAAAAGCAGATAAAGAGATGTTGAGATAATTTAGAGTAGCTGGGGAGAATGCTGAAGTGAAACATTTACTTGATGAAAGTAAGTACATAATGATAAAGGCTGTTGAATTAATCTTTGCTTTGGTCTTCAGAAAAAGAAGAATTGTATCCAGAAACATAAAGGCAATCACAACTCTCCCCTGACACAAATTTTAGATAAGCTGAAATATGTTTAGATCCTCCTGGCTTAGTGGGTTCCAGTGGAAGTAAGTCAGTTCTGTGTGTTGTGAGTAGCTGAACACTTTCTTCTGCAAATGTGTGTGGCCTGGTGCACACGGCTGGTGCTTATGGGCTCCATGGAAATAATGAATGGTGATGGCCCCAGGGCTTTGGAGGTGGGAAAATACAGTGCTTTTCTTTCAGAGAAAAGGAAGAGGAGGACATTAGAGTTAAATCAGGTTGTCTGAAGTAGCTGAAAAAGAGGTGGAGCTAATAATGAAGTAATACATAGATAAGCACCAAAAGATAGTGAGGTAGTAAAGAGACGATAGATTGTGTTGGCCTGGTGTAATTTCCATGTTAATTTGGTGTGTGCTAGGGCAGTAACAATTGGTGCTGTACCTGGCTTTTTATGAAGTTTGGCACAGCCCCGTGTGACATTCTTAATTAAAAACAAACAAAGCTCAATGTACAAAATAATGGAATAACTGCAGCGTGAGGTTGTTATATCAGATGTTCAGCGTTATGGTGGGTTGACCCCATCCAGCAGCTGAGCACCCACCCAGGTGCTCGCTCCCCTCCTTCCACCCCCACTGGCATGGGGAGAGAAAAGGAGGGGCAACAATGAGAAAACTTGCGGGTTGAGAACAAGACAGTTTAAGAAGTAAAGCAAAGAGGAAGAGAAACAAGTGATGCACCGGCAGTCGCTCAGCACCTCCAGAAGGAGAGCTTTTCCCAGCCAGTCACTGTGTGATGGACATCCTGGGGGACAAAGCCAACGAGTTTGTTATTGCTGGACATGACATCATATAGAACGTCCCTTTGTCCAGCTCAGGTCAGCTCTCCTGGCCCTGTCCCCAGCCAGCCTGGTACCCATCCCCAGGCTGCTTGCTGGGGTGGAGACTGAGTGCAGGAGAGAAACAAACCCTTCAGAAGCTGTGCAGGTCCTGTTCAGCTGTAGCACAAACAGCCCCTTCTGGACACGGAGAGGAAATCTGGCTCCAGCAGCCAGCTCACACGGGTGGTGGTGGAGACAATACTCTGTGTTGCACTGGCAGTCGCTGATCTTCACAGGACTGTGTTGTGAAGAGTGAATGGTATGTCTCCAGTCCCCCTTAACTCAAATCAGCATAATCCATCATAAAATTAGGCATAGATTTAGGAATTGTTTTATCTAATTCCACAGTTGCTATATTAGAACTGCTTTACTTGTTGCCAGTTATGCTTAGCATAATGGCCTTTTTAAAAAAAACACCTTTTTCTCAAAACTGCTGAAATATTTTACAGGCTACTACTTATACTTTACAAATGTTTGGGTTTTGTGCTTTTCTGGAGTCAGTAATTTTTCTTTTTGGAAATATTAGGTTGAAAGGATGAATTAGAACACTGAACTGTGACTCTTGAGGTATAGTTCTCCTTTTTCTGATGCTTTGTGTATTACAAGAGGCTATTTTATTGGCTCTTGTTTCCTTTTAAACCTTTCTATGTAAGATGTGACATTCTCCCACATTTTTTGTTCTGTTTAAATTATTTTCTGTTAGTTTCTAGTCAATGTAAAAAAAAAAAGTGGCAGTATTATAAATATTTTCACTGACCTTATTCATTAAAATAGCAGGCTTGTGCAAATAATTTTCAGAATTGGATTTAAGACTGAATAGTGAAAAAGGCAAATTTTTTTTGCTAAAAGTAATTTACATTTCAACTGCTGCTTGTTTGGTTTAGTCCTTGATTTTGCTTTTCTGAAAGATTTTTATAGATTACAAAAATATCTTCAAACTGATAACTAGCAATGACATAGAAGAATCCTCTAACCTTTTTTATAATGTGGTTTGCTAATGATTAAAAGTGTTTTGAAACAAGATGTTTAACAGTCTAATACATTTTACCTCAGTGAGACTGAAGGGAAACTGGAACATGTGGTATTGGCAGTATTTTTATGTAATTGGTTTTAACTGTGTGAGTCTTTGCTCATAAACATTCATTTTATTTATGCCAGGGATTTGGAATCGCTTTTTCTTTGGCAGATTGTCAGGAACTAGAGGATAAAGCAGGGATTTGTATTTTTCTGGAATGGTTTGAGAGAATTATGGAAGTTTTTCATAAAGGTTAGGAAGGAAGTTGTCGAAATTGTCAAAGTTTTGAGAGCTTAGGGAGAGTGTTAAAAATTGGGAACATCTAAGTATAATCTTCAATGTGAAATACATTTTTACCTCTTATGGGAGGGGAGGAAAAGGTGATTATAAGACCCAAGAAGCACAACTCAGTCTTTTCTGGTCAGTTTGTTGTAACAGAAGCTGATCATAGCATCAAAAGGGGGAATAAGGTTTCTTTAGCTTGGTGCTTAAAGCCTCATTCTACATCTAAAAAAAACCCTTTTAAATTAGTTTTAAAATTTTGCATCTCACCAGAGCAAAACACAAGATGTGTTTCATCCAGGGTCTCCTTTGAAAGCCCAGAGGCCTTGGCAGGGGAGGCCGGGCTGTGTGCACCTCCTGCTGCTCTAGGACACCTCTGTGTCCCTGCTCAGGTCTCAGCAGGGCTGCTGGAGGGAGCTGATCCAGCCTGCAGGGCCTCGGTGTTTGGTTCTGTTTTCTGGCTTAGAAGCCCCTTGTGCCTTCCTAGGGAAGGAGTCTGGGTTGCACTGGTTGTTCTAAGATCAAGAACCTGATCAGGGCCATGGTTTCTCCTGAGAACATTTTGGCTCTTTGCCTGTCATTATTTGTGGGGAGTGCCTGTGATGATGGCGAGACAGAGCTTTGCTGCTGAAATGATTCACCTGACTTTCAGCCTACTCCCAAATTGCTCAAAGGAAATACAGCCTCGGGTCTATATGTCTAAAACAGTACAGCCTGGTAACTGGTTGAGTGCCTCTGCATTAAACTTTATAAATGCTTTTGATTATTTTGTTGTCTCTTGGCAAATGCATTAAAATACTCAAAATGTGATTTTGTTAGAACTGAGTGGTAAGCGGCTAAACATTAGTTTTAGATCAGGGAAGCCTATTTTAAAAATTCATGCTTTTATTTTAGTTTGGGTTGTTCTGTTTAACAGTACACAGTGCTGGTTTACAGCTTTGACAAGTGATTATCTGATGATCCATTCCTCTTGAGAGGGACTGATGTGTCTTCACTTGGGTCTTTTCTGTGACAGGAAGGCTGTGGCTGTTGGAGTTAAAATTAATGATTTTAGAGTATTGTGCATCTGTTAATTCCTCCTGTTGATCTGTTTCAGATCAGCAGTAAGTTAAGCTGCTTTCCAGCACAGTCAGTTTCATACAGAGCACCATTTACTTGAAACAGGCTTACTGGAGTTGACAAGTTATATATTGTTGTTATTATTATTATTAAATTTGTGTGCAGCTAATATGATAGTAAATGTAATGATTCACTCTGTGTTGAGCTGTCCTGCTGTGCTAAGGAGAGCTAGCTGGCATTTTTTCTTTACCTGTGTTTATATGAAAACATGAAATGACTTTTTCTCAATGCCAGTGGTATTCCTTAACGTGGGCATAGTAATAATACACATGAGACATAAACCAGCTCACTCTTAGGGGTTTTGGAAATAACTGGAGAGAAGTATTTTTTTCTGTATACAACTTCAAGAGTAGTTGTATTTAATTTTTAACTTCTTAAGTGTAGACCTTGATTATGAATGGGATTTGGTCATTCAGACAACAAGATATAGGCTAATGAATTCTCCTGAGTGAATGCTGTACTGAAATTTTCCTTTGGAGCAGAAAGTGAGCATTGCAGTTGCCATGCCAGTCAAAGAATTCTTGAATGTGGTATTTGAATTGCATAAATTGGAAATGGTTTATTAAGCTCAAGTGTTTCAGTACCTCAGTCCTTGTTTTATCCATATGCTCCGTCATATGACTGTTGAAAAATTTAACTGGAAAGCTGAATAACATGTGAACCTCCTATTTTGGATTGCACTTAGTGAAATGGCACAGAGTGCAGATCAGTGGCCATACAGTGGTAATAACTGAGTTCTCAGCTGTGAACATAAACCTTGCAGATTGAGAAGACTCAAGCACCCCTGTTGGTGTGCTTTCCTCTAGGCTGAAAAGGCCCAGCTAGTCATGGGAGTTGGGCTGAAGAAACAGGTATTTGGGAAAGATTATTTGCAGACTTCAGTTCCTCTGGCTTTAGGCTGGTTTTTCTGGCAGTAATTGTTTGACAGAACATAACTGACTTCATAAAAGTAATATGTTCAGTTAGATCTAAAAATGGTTTTTGTTTTAATTCTTGAAGTTTCATTTTTGAAACTTTGGAGTTTCTCTGGTTTTCATCCTGACAGAGAATCAATCTCTTAACATGCCAGGTGGAAGCATGCCCTTAAAACAGGACGCTTGCATGAAACAATTGCAAGGCTTGGTGTAAGTAGCCTTAGAGAGCAGTAATGGAACTTGGGCTAAAGCTTAATCCTGAGGGGTCTGAATAGCTAAGGTAGTGAGGTTTGGATCCTTAAATTTCAGATCCTCTGTCTGCAGGCTACCTGAGTGGGAACAGCTGTGCAGGCTGTGGTTGCTATTCTGTAGCACAGCGTGGCAGGTCCAGTTTCAAAATACAGATCTTAGATGCAGTCTGTGGTGGGGAGTGTGGGTCAGCAAGAGTCAGCATCTGCTGTTGTATTCTCTGTGTTCCTTTTCCACTTGCTTCATCATCTTCATCGGGTTTTACAAAGCCGTGTCTGGTAACAAGCAAACAAACCCCATTTACTTTTTGTATTTTTAGTGCTCGGTGAGATAAATATCTAAAGACTATGCTGAAAATATAATTGTTTCCATTGGGGCATAGGAATGATTTTAAACTCAAACTTGTTTTGCTGGGTTTTGATTTGTATCCATATTTATTGGGACTGTGCAAGCATAGCTTGTTTATCTTTATTAATCCTGAAATGGTGTGTACTCATGGAAATTCAACTATTCTTCTTAAGTTCTGCTTTCCTAGCTTCATCAGCAAGTTATTAGTTTTAGCTTTTGCTCAGTCTCCTCTGATGCACTGATATTTTTGCATATTCTTTTGAAGATTTATTCATCCTTCTGCTTCACTTTGTTTTGTTTGCCTATACAGGAGTTTTGAAATATTCTAGAAGCTCAGGAGAAGAGAGTAGATATGGCTGATCACTCCTGCTTTTCCTGTCTTTCTTCCTTTATTTTGCCCTATCTAAAAGCAACTGTAGTAGTTTCTAATCTTGATTTTATAGATTCTGGATGGAGTCCCTTGTCTCTGGTATACAACAGGTGGGACTTTGCTTTTGAGTTTTAAAGTAGTACAATGTCTGTCTCTGCTGTTAGTACATAATTAATGGAGGGAACCAGACCTCTGCCTGCAGTGCTAAGACTGAAAAGAGCACTTTGTTTCTTCTTTTCCTGCCTTCTCTGACAGATGAGTTAATATTCAGAAACTACTGATGCTTTTATGATGTGACCTTGGCAGTCCAGTGGCAGCCTGGGGATGTGGCAATTGTATTAGGTTTTTGAACTAGGTGACTTTGACCATCCTTGTGAAGGACTGTTGCTGGAGTCTGTTCTCAAATGGGCATTCATGAATGTGGGAATCTGGCAGCTGGACTGAGAGCATTGGAACCAGGGTTCATGGTCTCGTTCTGCATTTCTGCCCTCTTCTGCAGCAAAATAGAGATTTGTGTATGCAACTAATTCTTTTGTAATGTGGATCTTGGACAGTACAGTATTGCTCTGGCAGTTGGTAGACTTTGCCAGAATTGGATCAGGGCCTGCTGCATGTGTGTGAAAAGCCTCTGCATTGTTCATGCTTCTTGTTGCAGGAACCAGAACAAAAGTTTTGTCTAAGTGGAGCTTTACAAGAGTTGTCTAATTTGTTTTCCATTTCTCAGCACTGTGGAGTAAAAGTGAGAAACAGAAGAGAGGAGTAAATGTTAGAGAAGAGTTGAATCCAGAGAGGAGAAAAGAGAGTAACAGAGAAAACTGAGAGTAGAACTCTGCTTCCTGAGTTTCCTTTGAATGGAAGGTCCACCAGATAACATTGATGTGTAACCCCAAAACATTCCACTTTTAATCTTTTCCCTTCGGCTGGCATTGCATTCAGAAATCCTAATGCATTCAAGTCTGCTTTTGTGGCCTGGGCTACCTCAAAGGTTCTGGGTCATGTTTTATTGCTATGGTTTTTTTCTTGAGTTTTTTTCCTCCCTCTTATACCTGTCTAGTTGAATAAATGGCATGATTCATTTTTGGTGGAAATATGTAACACTTTTTCAGATCTGGAAAAAAATATATTAAATGTTGTCTTCTGGGTGAACTTCTTTTTAAATTTTAATATGTAAGTTTACTTATATCCTCAACTTAAACTTTTGCTGTGGCAGTCACATCATTCTTCAGGTGTATCATATTTCACTGCATAAGCAAATCCACTAACATTCGCTCTCCTGACCAGTGACCATTCCAAAGGCAGCAGTGTTTGTACAGGTACCACTCCCACAGTGTTTTTACAAACCCTGTGTCTGTCACGTGTAAAGCTGCCACACTGAAAAAAATAGAAAATGGGAAAATTCTTCAGTGACCTTAGTTTGATGTCAAGTCCAGGAGATTGCTGTTTAGATCTTTGTTTGACTGATGTATTTTCTTATTTTCACAATGTTGAAGGTTGTGTCTGTTGTCAGTCAATTACACTGACTTGTTTTCAAACAAAATAGTCTAAAGCTTGGCATCACAGTTTCTCCTTGGTGCTAGTTTTGAGCTGAAGGTTTGAAAGTGGCAGAGAGAAGGCCATGAATATGCTTTTCTGTGTGACTTTTACATAGGGCAAATGATGAGCCCAGACAGGTAAGATTGTTCAGAAGATTGAAGGTGGTAGAACATTTATTAAACAGTTCCTTTTTTAAACCTGTGGTGATACTTGACATTTCTTTCAGTTTTTGTGCTAACTATGCATGCAATAGTAATAACTTGAGGATTAGTTCCTTCACAAATATCTTGCTTTTTATTGTAATTTTTCTGTCAAAGTAGCTATTACTGTATAACTTAATTTATGCAGTCTATGCTGTGTTTTTCCAAACTCTGACTTGCTTCAGAGTTTCCACTTTTTGCTTGTTTCCCTGTGCAAATTTGCACTGCTTTCTCTTTTCAAGTGGTTAACAAAATGTGAGGTGTTCAGTTTCTTCCTCTTGGGTCATGAGAGAATTAGGGCTACAAAGAATGTTAGGCCATGTTCAGTCTAATCTCATTTCAGAGACTGAATCAAGTAGCTTAGTGTAATTTTGGGCAGATGTCTACCTTCACTAGTAAAAGACATGCTTAAATCAGATCAGGTTGCTCTCTTTTACAATGCTTACCATCAGGAAGTTTCTGCTCATTAAGAGTTGAATCTTCTGCAGTTTGAGTCCAATGCTTGATGGACAAGATTACTGCTGCCTTCTCTGTAGTGAACTGAGACCTTGGAGAGCATTGCTGTGTTCTGCATTTATTTCTTCTTAGGTAAATCCATCAGATTCACTGATTCCTATGTCACAGACTGTTTTATTGTTGTTATCTTGATTTCTGTTGCATCCATCTCTGCTTTTAGAAGATGCTCAAAAATTCATGTAATTTACCAGTAGAGTGGGATATTTTGTGTGTGCTTCTCCTTTATCCCATTGGATCAAATTCTGGGTTAAGCTGCCAGCACTGTAGGTATGATTTTAAGAGTTTTTAATCAGCTTGAAAGTGTAACTTCATCAAGAGTAAAAATCTGAAGATAATCTAGCCTCTTGACCCTGAATGAACACCTAATCCCTTAGAAAGCATAATTACTTTATAGGCTTATTTTCTACCAGGAAGAATAGTATGGGATTGCTTTGTTCCCTGCAGTAGAGCACACCTGTACCAAAGAAGTTGCATCCTTCCTGGTTTGTTCTTTTTGTTATCTTAATGTAATTCTTGTTGAAAGAAACTTGTTTCAATGCCTGACTTTGTCTGCACAATTATTCCACTTGAAGCCACAAAATTGAATTATTGTTCAACTACAATCAAGTATTGCTGTTTTAGAGACAGTGAGAAACAAACGGTGGCAGTGTGTGCAAAATTCTGAACCCTATATATCATGAGATGCCTTGCTTGACTTTCTTCTTGGCCTTGAGGATAGGAAGTGTTTCACTTTGAGTCTTATTTCCATTTTCAGTTTCTTAATAGCATACTTCTAGAGTTTTTTGGTTTTTTTTTAAATAAAGCTAAATACAGCCCTTGATGCCTAGTGCAGTGTAGTTTCCACTAGGACATAGGATGACTTTTCTTTTTCCATTTGAATTCGTACAAAGGTAAGCAGGTCATTGTTTCATATATTTATATTCTTAAATAACTTACTGAGATGTAAATCAAGGAAGCATTATTCACAAACTTAACTTGCACTTTAACCCTGAGAGAGTGATTTCAAATTCCTTTGAAACTGATTGATTTAGACTGGCTTTAGCCTGTGCTAAAAGCCTGATGGTGGCAATGTGTATTGACCCAGCTAGAGTCAGAACAAAATCAAGAAAGATTGCTGTATATGTTGAAAAATAGATGGAATGACTAGATCAAAATTAAAGCCAGCCTTTAAAAAAATTAAACTGTGGGTAAACATGCAGAAGTTTCATTGCAGCTTATTAGAATGCTGTTTCTGGAAATATCTTTAGAATTTAGACTGACTTTATCATACATGCAACTGTCATATAATTTATAAGAAATTACATTAAGAAAATACCTAACATACAGACTAAGGGATTTTCTTACTTAGCATGATGTCCCTTCTTTTGATGGAAGTAGTTGTGCAGGTGTTGCTGTGAGGAACAGCAGCCAAGGAGCAGTGTTAGGACACAGTTTGGTTTTGCTTTGAAAGCTGGAGGATCTCTAATTACTGCTGCTCCTTGGTAGCCATTCTCTCTGGCCATGCACGTGCTCTCTGGCAGGCAGGTAACTGACCTGGGGCTCAATGCTGAACCTCTGTGGAGGTTCTCAGGTAAACTGAGAGCACCTAAGGAGCTGATACAAGGACCATGTGCCCCAAAGCAGATGAACTGAACTTAGGCTGAAGTAAGCTTGTAAGCAGGGAAGTCTTAAAAACCAGAGCTTCCTCTCCTCTTCCTGCGCTGAGCATGCAAAGGGACCCCAAAGGGCTCTAAGTAAGTACCTAAAATGTAACTGTGCAACAGGGCAAGACAGCTCCTTAAAAAGAGATAGCTTAGAGCTGCTGGGGTGGGATAGGTTGAATAGAGATGTGCCCTTGCATGTGGGAGTAGAGGATGTGGGTCTCTTCAGCCAGTTGTGCTTGTCTGTAGCAGCTTTTGTTTGCATTGCACAAACCCATGAGCTGTGGCTTCTTGTTCATAATTTTCTAATTTTCTGCATGGGCTGTCTTTCATTCATTTTGCTTTTTATCACCTAGAGAATCACTGCATTTGCTCTCAGTCACTCTTGAGAAGAAGCAGTTGTTGTTTTTGTTCTGAGGGGTTTTCCTGCTCAGAAGGTTTAGGCTGAGCTGAGTCTGAGTTTTTCCTGCTGTCCAGCCTCAGTCTTTAAAGACCTGCTGTATACAGTGACCTGTGAACAAACAAGTGTCTGTCCTCTGTTGTAAGTTGGGATCTAGTTGTTTGAAAGATTGAACTGTGAAGTCATTACTGTGCTTCACAGAAAACAATGTAATGTCTTCTTTCCTTTGTCTAATTTTGACAGGATGTGTGTATTTGTAATTGAGGTGTGAAAATGGGAGCAAGTAAAATAGGTCCAAATGTTTACTGGAAGAAATATAAGGGAATTGGTAACACTATCAGAATTTAATGAGCCCCAGACTGATGATACCTAAATGAGCAAGAAAAAAAAGGGAAATCCTAATCTTCCTGCATATTCCCCAAGGTAATGTTAGGGTTTGGGAACTAATCCATCAATGCACATTACCTATGCAAAGAAGGTGAAAACTCTGTGATTATAATGGGATTGTCTTTAAAAGTATCTCCTTGATTGTGCTGGTTGCATTGTACTTGAATCTTGCAAATTGTAAATCTCAGTGATTATGTGCCTAGCAGTGCTTTTAACACTTTCTGGTTTGCTTGAACATAATTTCTAGCTCTCACATTATGCCTTCACTCAGAAATTTTGCAGATGGTTGAACTGGTTATCATCACAAAAGACCTTTGCTCTCTTTCTAGATGAAAGCAGAATCCTGGCTGTTCATGACAAGTAAAACATGGACTTTTAAAAAAAGTTAATTTACCTGTAATCTTTAGAGATTAGTTATAATAGGACTTTCTCCACTTGTTAAAGGATGCAAAACACAAAAATCTGTGTTAAGTAAAGTCTGATTTTCCATCTTGGGCAAATGACTTAATATCTTGTGCTTTTGAATATTTGCAGTATCCTTAGTAACTGCTTTAGCTTAAGATTGCTCTTAGTCATGTCAGTCTTTCAATTAGTATAGGATGGCTTCAGAGAATGAATGCTGTTACCTCTAGGTCTGCAGGAAGGTATTGTTATTTTGCTGGATCCATTTATTTGCTTTCTGACTGTATGGTTGGGATTTTTTGTATGTTTTATTTTCAAAAGACTAGCCTTGATAAAAATGTGTTTTAAAACTGAAAGCTAATCTTAGCTGAGGCCTTTCCAAATGAGAGTGAGATGATAAGCACTGGACTTTCCTTCCAGGTCTCTAGTGATAATCTTACAGGCCAATCCTAGGAGGGATGATGGCCTGTGCTGGTCTCACCAGGTGCTTCTCAAATGTTAAAGTACTAAAGGTTGAAGAATTTATGACATGAAACATCAGCAAACTGTTGTCATTGTTTTGTCCTTTTGTTTGCACTCCTTACCCTCCCTTAGGTGTGCAGCATTTACTTATTAAAAGCTCACTTTAGTATAAAAGTTGTATTGATAAAAGCTGGTATTTTGGGGTCTTATTTCCAGGTAATATCAAGTATTTGATATTTAATGCATTTTATTTCTATGATGAGACTTTTTTGCTAAGGGAGAGAAAATGAGATGATGTGAAATGTGGAAGAATGTCAGACAAAAAGGGTTAAGCTCTAGGAAGTAAAAGTTTAGAATAGGTCTCATGAGTGAGAAGAAAGTAAAAGTGAGTACTGAAATTGCTTTAAAACTTCTTATTTTCACAAGTGTTTTTTTTAAAGCTTCTAATATTAGGAAGTCTAAAATTTGATCTGCTGCAATGTTTTCCCTTCCTTCTGCCAGGTCGTGACAATGCCTGCGAGAAGACTTCGTACATGTTCCTGCGGAAGGAGCTTCCTGTGCGACTGGCAAACACCATGAGGGAAGTCAATTTGCTGCCTGATAATTTACTGAACAGGCCTTCAGTTGGGCTGGTACAGAGCTGGTAAGTTTAAAAGAAAAGTGGATTGGAAAGCTATTGTAAAACTAACACTGTATGAATTGTTCTGCTTGCAACAGAGAATCATTGAATTCTTCTGAATCGGTCAGTTTTCTGCCTTGAATTGTTTATAGTGTGTCTTGTCAAATGAAGTTTCATTTTCTTCTAATGTTGAGTATATACCCTAATCTGGATCCTAGCTAAGGATTTGTAAGTTAGTAAAAATATACTGTTGTCTCCCAGGTAATGAAAATGAGTCCATAACTTCCAAGAGCAAGCTTTTTAAACATTCCTTGCTGTATTGCACTCATGGCTTCTTGAAACAGCTGCTCTATCTCCTTATTATTCTTTCATCAAAAATACTGAGAGAATGTTAAAACCTCATCTGGTTTTCTCACTGCTAAATCTTTTTAAAAACAACCTGGTATTCAGTGGAAGTTATGGAATGGATCAAAAATCTGGTGTGGAATGGGTCAAAATCTGGTGTCATCTAGTAAACAACATTCTCCATTGTAATAACTAGCATGGATCTAAAGTGATTCAAAGTTCTGCCATCTTTTCCACAGTAATTAATTTCTAGTCTAATTGCATGTTTGGTGAGATTTAGAGACTGCTGCCTTGGATGTATAAGCACAAAAAATCGTTGTTCATGGAGTATTTATTATTCATTTACCTGTTAAACTTTTCCAAACACTTTTTATAAAAATATTTTTGCAGTATACAACAGAAGTCTCTTTGTGAGTAGCAGCTTATTTAACAGTAAAAGCAGCTAATGTTGTAGGCTTGTGTTAAACTCAGTCATAGCCCTTGAGCCAAGAGCTTCTGTGCTGACTCTATGTTGACTGCTGGTTTGGGTCTCCTATTTATCAAGCTTCAGACTTAGAAAATATAAATTACGATGTATGGAATTGAGTTTGTCTTTGCAATGTAACAGTGGATGTCTTGATGACCACTTCAAGTACAGTGATGAAGTGCTTGAAGTGAGTGTAAATGCTGTGGAGCCACACAATCACTTTGTGGTTAGGTGGCAGCTTGCAAGGTTTGAAGGCTTGTCTGTCTGTGTGATGTCACAGGAAGTTGTGCTTGTAGAAAAGAGTAGATAATATGCAGGCCTTCTAGGCTTTTCTGATCTGGTTGACTTGTGAACCTATCTTTAATGAAATTTGGACAAATAGGTGAATGAAGGAAAGGAAATAAAAGGAAAATAAATTTTCCTTTTAAATAGGAAATGAAAGGAAAATAGGAAAAGGAAACAATTTTTCTGTAGTGACTTCTAGTCCAAATGTCTGTGCTGTGCCTTGTCCTTCTGCCCTACCTCTGCAGAGCTAAGCAACATTTGGATCCCTCTGGCAAAGGAACTGAGTGAGTGTTCAGAGTGGAGGCCCCCTTCAGAATTTTTGTTGAAGAGATTTGAGGACTCATGATGATTTCTATGGCCACAATAGATAATTACTGATGAGAAAAAGGGAAAAAAACCCAAAACTCCAAATGAGAAAAAGCAGCAGCATGTGTTACATGACAATGTGATTTGCACTATCACAGCTGTACACCAGTAGTTGTCTGTTGGACAGGCTAAAATACCAGACTGTAATGTGCTGAAGAAGTTGCAATGGACATTAAGCCCAGAGATGGAAGTTTGAAATCAAAGTGTTTTCTGTAATTTTCTTCTGATTGTGATCTATAGTTAACTAAGAGTTTTTGTGGAAAGGAGTATCTTCATTGAGATTGTGAGAATATTTTTATCATCTTATGTCAAAATAATAAAAGTAATTGTAGCATTTTTCCCCCTGATTATATGGTGTGGACTTTAAAGAGATTAGTTCTTATTTTTTTGTTCAGAGGTTTTAAATTGCTTAATTAAACATTTACCAGTAGTTTGTAAGTCCTGATGATAACCCTTGGGAAAAATTTACTTTTAAATTTATCTTTTAAAAAGACCAAACCAAAGGTTTTATTATCTTCAGTGTGAATGACCTTGAGTGTTATGTAGCTCTGTTGATAGCAGGTTTTGAAACACATTTATATTTTCTTAACCTAAAGTTTAGAGATACTATCAGAGTGAGATTCCTGAATTTTATGTAGTAGAATAAATAAATATAAATTTAGTTGTTCAGCTATTGTGAGCTTGTAAAATGAAAAAGAACCTCTTAATGCAGTTCAAAACTACTTCAAGAAAATCTTTTTTTGAGAGTCAGATTTCATGATCCTTTGTTTTTGCTATGCCATAGGTTCAGAAAACTCGGCAGTTCATTAATAGGCAAGCAAAAATCTATTGTACATTTGCCACAAGTTAGAAAGACATTTAATTCCTTACTCACTTTAATATATTTATTTGCTAATATTCAGTAATTTATCTAGTCACAAGCATGTTTTTTTTCATTTTTGCTATGATTTTACGCTAGAAAACCTATGTTTTTATGTGCTTTTGGTGAGACTCCAAATTAGCTGAGCCCTAGCGTTTGAGTTCCCAATCTCTTCATTAATGCCAACATGCCAAAAATTAATACAGAACAGTCCTAATCTTTAAGATAGGTTTTATTAGACTTTAAAATTAAAATGGCTCTGTAAATAGAGGAATAAGAAATCAGCCCTGCTTACAGTGCAGCATGGGTCCTTTCCCATCAATCCTCTCTGCTTGCAGCCATCAAACATTCTGGGTTGCTCAGTTTTCTCACCCTTGTGCTTCCCTTGGGAGGCAGCCTGGTTTTGCTGCTCCATGCTGCAGGCAAGGCCTGTTCTCTCCTTCTCCCATCCATCTCCATGGCCATGCTGGAGGCACTTTGCTTCCTGTGCTTCTCTGCCTGTCTGATTTTACAACTGATGGCTTGATTGCTCTTGGGAAAGGTGCTCTGTTGGTTTTTTCTCCTTCCTTTCTGGGTTCCTCAGCCTGATGTGCAGCACTGAGGAGAGGCAAGACCCCTCTCCTTCCTCTGTACTGCTCAGCTACACTTTCCTGAATAAAACTGGCATTACCCAGAGAGTGAGCTCTGAACAAACCAAAACCAATAGTTTTGCGTTTCAGTAAAGGTAAAACATCAGCTCTGTCCCAGTTTGAGTTCATAGCTCGTGTGTATCTTCTGCAAGGAGTAGGGAAGGAATCAAGTGACTCTAGACTGAAACACAGTTAATATGTTCTGACTGTGGACTGCAATGATTCCAAACAGCAGACAGATCAACAATCAGCACCTTGTTTTCAGCTTTTCAGAATCAATGGGCAACTTGCTTGATCCAAAGAAGTGGGCTTGTTTTTGGCCAGCTTTGAGAGAGCACTATAGCTAAAGTGCAGGTAGGATATTGAATATATATCAGAGTTGTTTAATAAAGGATATGGTCACTAATGTGATGAGGGAAAAGAATTACAATAAAACCTTACAATGGATAAGGTTAGAGCTTATAAAATATCAAAAGAAAATGTGAGGTTTGCACAGTATATTACTCAGTTACATGTAAAATTCACATTTTACGTAGCCCTGGACAAATTTCTCTATTTTTTCTAGTGCTTTTCCTTAGAAAATGCTATAAATTTCCATTTCTCTCTTGGGAAAGACCCATTAGAGAAATATGTACAGTTTGGGGATTAATAATTGGGTTTTTTCTATTGAGACTATGCTAGCAAGATTGTGTTACCATGGAGATTTGTTTTATCATTTTAGTGCTTTGGTATTAAAATGATTGTAAAGGACAATCTTAGTGAAATACACATCAGGAAAAAAGCAGAAGTATCTTGTATGATTTTTTTAAGAAAAGAAAATCCAGAGCTGACATTATGGGCTTTTGCAGTGCTTTCATGTATGAAATGTGCCATTCTAAAATCAATGCATTTGGCAGACTAACAAGAATTCAATCTACGTGGCAGTAATTAACAGAAGAACAAGGCAAAAGGGTACTTGAAACCAAAGAACTTGCCCAATGAATTGTAGTGTATTGTGATAAAAAATTAAACACCAGAAAGACAATATGTTTGAAGGGCTTGGACTTTGATTTCTGCTTTTGATGACTCACCAAATATAGCAAAATATAACTGACATTCTATTTTTCTCATATATGCTGGAAATTTTTTT
Organism: Calcarius lapponicus; assembly: GCA_039654755.1. Lineage (NCBI taxonomy): Eukaryota > Metazoa > Chordata > Aves > Passeriformes > Fringillidae > Calcarius > Calcarius lapponicus. The sequence continues at coordinate 108,734,764 of CM077462.1, forward strand.
TAGATTTGTATTCTGTATAGTTGTATTGATTTATTAATGATACAGTAATTCATTCATTATTCTGGTACTTTTTTGTTCTTTCTGGCTGGTAATTATGTATGAATTATGTTTAAACATCACAAGGTCTTTTCATTGCTTTACAAATCCTGTAGTTGCCATCTTCATTTATCCCTCTCTGCACCTACAATTCAAATTAAAACAAAATGCAAGGAAGTAGATGGATTATATGAAAAGAAAATAACTTTTTCACACACACTTTTACAGGAATGGATTGTATTGCTGGCTGCACACCTGTCCTCCGAGTGTAATGGTGGTGGTGGTCATTAAGACCAGAGTTATAAATTTCCTTTTAAACATATTTTTTCTAATTTTGAGCTTTTTGGGAGAGGGAGTGGGGGACTGAATTTGGTGTACAAACTGGAAATCACACCTATGTAAAAGAAAAAGCTGTGTACAGCATTTGCACCTCTGAGTTTCTATTCAGAGACTTCAGACACAGGGTATTGCAGCAGCCCAGACTGGGTGATGTACCGTGTAGGCACTGAGCAGTGGGTTAGGGTTGTTTGACATGAAGTGACTTTTTTTTTAGCTTGGTTTAGTCACGGGCTTGGAAGAAATTTGAGTGACTTTGGTTTGAAGTTCACCTTTTCTCTGAGCTAACTTGCTGGATACTGTGCTTTTGCTAATGAACTTGACTTCTAGAGTAGCATTTCCTTTGCTTTAGAATCAGGAGGAGAGAACTCTAAAGGAAAAGCATTGCCTGTTTCCGTAATTTCTCCAGTAATCACAGGCAACCAGTCAAATCCACACAGTACAAAAATCAGGTATCAGCTGCCTTCAGTACCAGCAGCCTTCTTTGCTGTTTTATCCTTGTGTCTGCACAGGATTGCTGATGTTTGACGTTTGTGGTAGGAGGTCTGTATTAAAAACAACCTTTGTGTTGCTTCTCAAGTGTGGTGAAGTTTCAGAACCAGGACTTTGATAGTATTGTATGATGACAGGTGGGGGTTGAAGAACATGCACCTCTCTAAGTGAGCATGATCATGATTTAATTGTTGCATGTGAATCAGCCAAGTTCAGAGTGTGCTGGTTGTGAACTGGCGACATTTCTTAGCAGCATAAAATAACATCTTTTAAAATCAGCACTACTAGAGGTACGAGCTACATGCCCTTCTTGTAAGTGACAAACATTTGGAGGATTTCTGTAGCGGTTCCTGATGTTTGCAGGAGGCCACAGATGCACCGAGGGACAGGAGCTGTTGCTCCTGTGCTGAACATGGTGAAAATGTCAGTGTCCCTGAGGAATGTCACAGTGACCTGTGGCTGAAGCTTGAAATGGGGATGGACTAAGTACCATGTGGTTCTGGAGGAGTCAGATAGACAACCGTGGCCCAAGCTTCACTGTAGCTTGAAGATGCAGGATGAAGTTTCGTTACCTTATTAAGCTGGTCTTAACATAGAACTGCTACCAAAAGAGCTTATGCATAGGTCATTTTGTTGAGCTGACCTAATCTACTGGGTAGCTGCTACTCAAAAGGGAGAGGCTTGGTTGAGTGTTTTGCTTTTCCCTTGTGTAGGCTCTGTGGTTATCTTTTGTCTCTTGTGTTAGCTTCAGCTGTTTGGACCTTTCAGTTAGTTGTTTTCATGTGCAAGAAAGGTTTGTTTGGTTTTTCTTCTGTCTATTTCACCTCTGCTGGGAGTTGGAGCTGTTGACACACACATGTGATTAACATCTGATTAGTGTTGATCCTGTAGTTGGAGTGGTAGTGCTTAACTGCGGTGGTGTTCGCAGGGGTCTTAGGATGAGGGAAGAGACGAGAATGTTGACTCCATGTTTCAGAAGGCTTGATTTATTATTTTATGATATATATTATATTAAAACTATACTAAAAGAATAGAAGAAAGGATTTAATCAGAAGGCTAGCTAGGAATAGAAAAGGAATGAATAACAAAGGCTTGTGACTGACCGAGACAGTCCAGACAGCTGGACTGTGATTGGCCGTTAATTAGAAACAACCACATGAGACCAATCACAGATCCAGCTGTTGCATTCCACAGCAGCAGATAACCATTGTTTACATTTTGTTCCTGAGGCCTCTCAGCTTTTCAGGAGAAAAAATCCTAAGGAAAGGATTTTTCATAAAATATGTCTGTGACACTTAACCAGGAGTGAAGGGAGGGTAGCGTGGAAGCCCTCCCTTTTATGTGTGTGATTGATTCCTTGTGTGATTATTTACCTCAGGAAATAGGTCCTGGTTCTGTGTCCTTAAAGCTCCATCCGAGCTGCTGAATGTTGCTCCAGGGATGATAGCTGGTCCTGAGGCACGGCACTGTGTGTGAGGGGCAGAACTTGTACTGGTGGTGCCAAGGTCCTACAGAGCAGGCTGGCCATGTTCATGTTGAGGACTTCTGGTTTGGGTCCTCTGTGGTACCTCTGGGGCTCTGAGCCTCAGTTAATCTCCTGTGAACCAAAAGTCTGAGCAGGAGAGAGCTGTGTTGTGTAAGAGAGGTTTTTATGAAACTGAGGGTTGTGTCACACAGAGGAGCTGTGGGAGTGTGTGAATGGGTGTGCTCTCCTGGAGAACTCTGGTAGGACCAGCTTGGTGCAGTCCTGTTATTGTGCCTTTTGGGGAGTGTTCCCCTGAGCTTTCTTTTGAAAGAAAACTTGGATTGCTCTCTGAGGAATATGGCAAAAAACTAACATCAGTACAGAGTAGAATAGATGAGCAGAAAAATCAAAATACTGGGACAAACTACCTGAAATTACAGATGGACCTGTAGAGAGATTTTGCTCCTGTTGACTTCAATTTCATTTATATAGCTATTTTCCTGAATTGCAGACTGTAAGGTCATAAGTAATACTTTTTAACTTAATATAATATATTGTAATTGCTTTCTTTCCCTTTGTTGCAGCATCCCACTTACTTATAGTCTTGGAAGAGAACTGTGTACTGTGCATCTATTACCTTTACGTGACCCTGTAGTCTTAAAACAAAAGAAATTCAAAAGTATTTTATGTTTAAATATTTTAATTATCTTTTTATAATTTTTGCTTATTTCAGGTACATGCAGAGTTTCCTTGAGCTTTTAGAATATGAAAATAAAAGTCCTGAGGATCCTCATGTTCTGGATGAGTGAGTAATTTATTTTTTCTAAGTCCACTTAAAACTAATCTGTCTCAAATACCAAATGGTTTTGTACTCTAGGAAAACAGTTACCTTATTTGTAACTTAGAATATGTATGGCAAAAGCTAAAATTGTAATCTGGAGTAGAATGTAGGTATCTAAGTGCTTTTGAAGAGTATATTTTGTATTTATGCAGACTGGTAGTTTAAGAAATGGCATGAAATGCTTCCATCAAGACTGTATTGAGAAAACAACATGGATGTGAGACTATACTTGCATATCAGATACTTAAGAGTAAAATGTCATTTTAGTATACTTTGAGCTTAGTGGTTTATTGTAAATAAAGTATGTTAATACATTAATAGTTTGGGGTTCTTTTCAGTTTGAAAGCATTCTGATGTGTCAGTCATTGTTTTTATCTCAAAGCTTTTTTAATGGACTTCAGTTAGTGGTGTTCACCTATCTCACTGAATAGCATTACTTGAAAAGAAAGGTTAACTTAGCCAATTTCCTTTATCAACAAAATCACATTGGAATTGCCATTAGAATGTTTCCTTGAAATGTGTATACATAAACCAGAGAAGAACCCCACGTGTGAGAACAGAAGGCGCAACATATGCATCAGAGCGTTGAAAACAAAACAACTAAAACACACACACACAGAGCTGTCCAACAGCAGGGTCTTTTGTTACCTTGTACCTATACCAGTCAGCTTTGTTTCAGGATATTACTTCTTGCAGGATTTTGTTCCATTAATTAGCTTTCTTAGAGTAGTTTGTCTTTTGGATTTCTTTTTAAGCTCTGAAGTCCTGCATGATCAAGCAGTGCTTTAAAGAGTTTCATCAAATGCCTTGCTCTGTTTGTGCACCATGCAGCCTGTGTTGTGCAAAAATGGTGTTTTGCCTTCAGCAAACTTCATATACATACATTGTGTTGTTACATTAGGTTAAATAAGGGCTTTGGGAGGTGCTGCGTTTCAAATGTTATGCACTTTTGGTTGTGAGCATGTTATCTGAGATCTTGACACTTTAGCTTTTGTGTCTCAACCAATACATATTGGAGAAGCTGAAGTGCAGGAGTATGAAGTTCTCTGCATGGCAGAGCTGTAGAAGGAGACATATGGATTAAAGACTGACTGAATTGTAGTGCTATTGAAAAAGGGGAAAGTAACCATTTACTCAGAGTGAGTACCATTTACTCATTCTGGGTACTGCCTTTTAAGAAATTAAAACACTCATGGGCAGTACTGATGTGAAGGGAAAAATATTTAGAGACTTGGATAGTTCCACCTCTGAATAAGGCTGAAGGCATTTGTCTAGACTGGCAAAAAAAGCTACTGGAGACACTGGAAGTCTGCATGTGCCAAAAAGTAAGGTCACTGTAATAAAGGATAACTGGTTGCTCTAACTGAAGAACTGGAGAATTAAAAAATGTCTGTTTTTTATTTAAGTTGAGAATGTGTGCAGGGCAAAAAGTAAAGATTGTAATAGTAATGAGAACATGCTGAAGGCTGTAGACAATCCATTTTAAAAGCTTTTATAAATAGATAGATTTAGTGACATTCTAGGTGTGCTTATTCTGTAGAGGATAAATCAAATCAATTTTTCAACCACCTCTAGCTGTCAGATTTTGTGATTCTGTATTTACATCATTAGCATGTTTGCTGATGACACAGGAATTTCTGTTTGTGACTAGTTTATCAGCAGGCTTTCCTTTATGGGGTTAAGTTACCAAAACTTAGGTGTCTGTTGCCCCTTGAGATGTCATGAGCTGTCCTAAACACCTGAGTGAGCTTGGCAAATGTAACACAGGTCCTTTTAAGCCTGTCATGTCCAGGATGTGTGGGTTGAGGTTGTGGTTTTGTAACTTCTGAAACCATCTTTCAGTATTTAGGTAGCTGAATTTCAGCTTTTTATGAACTTCAGAGGTTCAAGGTAGATCACAGTATAATAAATAAAGGCTGATGAGTAGTTCTCTTGGAGATCTAGTTTAGAGTCTCATAATTAACGCATCAATTATCTGACTCTGCCATATGGATATGGCATTCCTGATACTGTTTCATGGCAACTGCAAATATTGTTTGTGATGCTCTAAATGAGTATGAGAACAAATATTTCGTAATGAAGCAAATATCAATATCATTCAGGATAACTTTGTTAGAAGCTTTGCAACCTTGCACTTAATTGTATTCTGTGTAATTAAGTACATAGAATAAGGATGCATGGAATTTATTGCTACCTATTGAGGTGAAGTTCAGCTAGGGCCTTTGACAGTAAGACCTGTCTTCTATACTGCATCTGACCTTTGAAAAGGTCATTAAAACTGTATTATTAAATACATTAAAACGATATTATCTGATTAAAGAGCAGATTTGTTCTTTTTGGCAGTATTGGATAGACTTTGTAAGATCAGAAAGTCAGATTTACTTTCCTGCTCTGGGATGTCATCTGTTCCTAACTTACTGAAGCTTATGCCGTTTAATTGCATATTGAGCTGTAATTAGACTTTTAAAAATATTCTTTACAAACAATGTCTTTCAAAAATACTCTTAACTATGTCCATATTATCTTAGGATACCACAGATAAATCTAACAAATTTCTCAACTCCTGTGTCAGTATTCCATGTTGCTGCTATCTATCCCTATCCTAATTTCATGTCTTGTGGTCTAGAAGCCCATCAGTATGGGTCAGAAAGTACAGGAATGTTGCTTTTCGCTGGGGAAAACCCCCACATTTCTGAGTTAAATTAAGTTTGCATAAAAGTTTTCTGTACTTTTCTGATTGCACGTATCATCACATACAGAATTTGAGCCTTTATCTAGGACTTTAAGTCCTAGAAGGCACTTTAAATGTCTTTGGGGATGCACAAGTAGAAATAGTATTTTTCTTTAACCAGATTGATTTGTTTAAAGAAAAACCTGGAAGAGTATAAGGTATGTCTGGTCCTCTGGACCAAAGCCCTTTTTGCAGGCAGTAGCTGTGGGGTATCTCTGAGTACCTTGCCAAGAGCAGCCTGTGAGGGGTTGGAGCAGCTTCATCTCTTGACTCCTTTCCACTGTCCTGTTCCTGTGTGGAACGTGCTCTAGAGCAGCACATTTTACATGTTAATGTTACAGGGTATATGGCTCGTAGCACAGAAGACCCAGCCTTGCATCCTTTGGTCACTGAATGCCCATCCTTGTCCAAGGATATCAGGTGATTTAGGCATTTCATGATGGCCCCCATCCCTTCTCCCTTAATTACAGGGAGTGTCACAGGGTGTGAGTCTTGCCTGGGTGGAAGTGCTTTTGTTCCATTACTATCCCAGCAGCTTCTGTTTGGAGCTGAATATGGTCCATGCCTGTCCACCTCCGATGCTCAAAAAGCATCAAGAATAAAGGGCAGTTGATTTTTAGAAATTTAAGAGCACCTTGTTGGACTTCCTGTCAGCTGAGGTGGACTTCAGTTTCTGCTCTGGGTAACAGTAGCAGAGGAGAGAAGGGGAGCTGAACTGATCATTCAAGGAGGTTGGATATTCACAGATGTGCTCTATCAATGTTGGCAGTAGTTCTTCAATTACTGTTTTTTAAAATGGTGCAATGCTTTTATCAGTTGAACAGAAAACTGTCCCCCGACTATTTGTGGTTTTTTTGCTGCTTGTCTGGGGAGCCTGCTGTGGTGTTCTCAGAGTTTGGGCTCTCTTCCTGGGGAAACCATGCTCGGTATTAATGTTAGGGTATTACAGATGTCATCCATGTACTGGCACAGCTGTGTGTGAGGCCACACAGTGAAGTGAATTGGGAAATGGATGTAGTGGAAGAATAGCCCACTTTGAGCTCTGTGCTCCCTAAAATGTTAGTGTGTGGCCAACAAAGGCAGCAATGCCCCTGCACTGGAGAGGGTGAGTGGTTATAGGACTTGGTGCAGACTAAACTAAAGCTGATTTTCAGAGTGGCCCAACTTCTCTCTGCTCCTAATGTATGAATTGGGCAGATTCATACACAAGGAGCATGAGTTTTATCTTTTTTGTGAATGTTGGACAAAATCTTTTGAAGAGGATTTTTTCCATTGGCGTTGTTCTAATGAAGCATTTCAGAAGTGTTTCAGTTGCTCTGTTGCCTTCTGTTCATTAGCAGACCTCACTGCAGCATTGCCACATTCCTGTCACTGTCAGTAGTATGGGCATTTGTAAAATGGTAGGTTGCTTTTACCTTTTTGATAACACAGATATCTTTTTTAGCTGTAGAGGGGTCAGGTGGAAGTTTTTCTGCAGTTCTGCCAAACAGTGTGATAACAGGAGCCTGAAGATAAGGTGTCCACGCTTGGTGAAGGTGCAAGCTGGCAGAAGTGTTGGAAATTTCCCAAGATGTCACTATCCGGTAAACACACAGAGGTTGAAGCTGTGTTTCAAAAATTAAAGGGTTTGTGAAACATATTGTTCACATGTGCTCTCAAAGGACATTTAGAGCAGCCTCTACACCCCCAAGTTTCTCTGCTGGTTTTTCTCTTTGTGGCCCTCTCAAGGGAGGGTGTGTGGGGGAGTGTCCTGGAGCTGGCAGCCGCTGAGGCCCTCAGCTGCCAGCATGTCTGAGATAACGTGCACAAGGAACTTGGTAAACAAGAACCTTCCTTTCTGCAGAGTTGCTGCTAAAATAGTGGCTCTGTAAGCAGTTTGAGCTAAGTAAATATTGGAGTACATCTGATTAAGAAGGTGCCGTTTTGTTACTTTTACGTAAAGTGAAATGCTGCTTTAATTAGTTTTGAACTTTGGAAGTAGATATACTTTCTAGTAGAGAAATCTTTCAAAGTGTGAACTTTCACCTCTCTTTCTTGTGATATTCAGCTGCCAGTTAGCACTGATTCAAAAAAGCAGCCATTGAGGAAAACCTCAGTCCATTGCATTTAAAAGGGTTTTACTCTACTCATCACTTTTGTGCTTTTCATCTTTCAGGTAATACTATCCTTAAGAGACACTAAAAAAATTCCCTTTGTCTTTATATTGACTTTCTTATGCTTGTTTTCTTGTACTGTAATGATGGATCAATATAGAATAATTATATATAGGTTATTAGGAAGTTAATGAATGTCACAACACAAGTATTTGCAGAATTTTTTAGCCTTCATTTATTTAACACCTGTGGTAATGCCTTAAGTATTCTTCTGTTAATGCAGAAACCCCTGAAGCTCACTTCACTAAAGTAGCTTCGTATTAATAATTTCTCATTTGTCAAACTAACTGCATTATTTATTCTTCATGGTTTTGAAAATACACAGAATTGTGGACAAAAAATGTAATTAGTAAAAAATTTTCGGAGCTGTTCTGGAGTATTCCTAGTTAATCCCATAAACAGTTTAAAAATTCCATGATATGGTCTCTCACAGTTTGAGTACAGTAAGAACTTTGTGGCTTTCGGGGGTGTAGCAGGTAGAGGGACTGTAAGGAATGAGTGTTAAGGTTAAGGAGGTGAATTCTGATTTCTGCTCTGCTACTTTGGAATGTGCCTGTATTCCTCTTGTGTTTGCTCCTTTAAAAGCATCTGCTTAATGGAAACACATGAGTGAACTCACTTATCTTGGAAGATGGAGCAGGAACTGTCATATCAGTGCAATAACGAGGCATTCCTTTTTTATATAATTAGTTTTATGCTGACTAAGCTTCAGCTATGATTTTGCTGGTCTGCAGCAGATAAACCTAAGCCCTTTGCCCTTTGGCATGCTCTGTGCGTTGAAGCACTTTTGTAGTGGGATATCAGTGAACAATTTGCCCTCTTGGCATCAGGTATATATTTTGGATAGTGGAGGTATTTAAAAACAAATAGCAGAGCAAACAACAGTTAGGAGAGAGTGTTGTCAGTTGTGTTTCAGATGTGACTGTAAACATTGCTTCCAGCTCTGCTCTTTGCTAGGACCTTGTTGCTCAGAAACAGAGAAGCAGCACAAGTACAGCCAAGCACCAGGCTCTGACATCACCTCTCAGAGGTAACAGATCCCACAGAGCCAGGACTCAATAAACACATAAGGTCTATAAACCTTTTAAGCATTAAATGTTCTAAGCTGCCCAGTCAGCAAGACTGGTAAGTAAGAGAACAGTCATTCTGTACTGTGATAGTATTTAGAATGGGGAATTAGGCAGGTAAAACTTCCCCCTTTTTTATGCAACAGAGTAGTGTTGAAAGACTGCTGAACTGTTTGTTAACACACTGCAAACACTGCAAAAACACAGGCAAAAACTGCTAGCTAGACTTAGGATCAGGAAAAGACTAGTAAAAAGGGATCCTACATTCCTTTGCTGTGTAGAGTGGGAGAAGTTATTTTAAAAGTGTATCACTTGTTAACAATGGTATAAAAAAGTTACTGTATTGACTAAGTGGTGCTGAAAAGGACGGAAACATCTTATTTAAATGTGGTGACCAATTTTGTGGTCTTTGTTCTTTCCCTTGCTCATTTGCGGGGGCATTGGACGAGATGACCTTTCAATGATTTCTGTGATTGTTTCATTAGCTGGTGTATATTATACTTCTGAAAAAATAATTAATACATTTATTTTCAGTATTCATTATAAATCTACAAAAGAATGTTCTGTTGATGTTTTTTGGAAAAGGATCTGTAGAGTTGCAGATGCAGGCATAGTTGAACAAGTGTTTCAGCTCTGCTTTCTTTGGAAAGCTGTATTTCACCATTTGTACTTTCTATAACAGTATTATATAAACATTGTGGTGTTAACCTTAATTTAATATTGGAGAATGTAGCAGAATTAAGTAGTACTGATTTTCCATGTTTCCTCTTTAGAAAGCTATTAATAATTGATATTTCAAGTATGTATGGGTTTGCATATGGGGGAAAAAAGGATGAACACATTGAAGATCATAGGTGTTGAGCAGGGTTGGCAGGAGAAACAGAAATCCTCTAAGCTGTTTCAAAGGAAATGCTTGTTAAAAGCAATGGGAGTTTTATCTAAAAGTTGCCGAGCTCCGGAGGAGAGCTCCGTTGTATTCGCTCTGCCATCCAGTGGTGGCAGAGGAAACTGAACGGGACTCACACGGTTACCTGTCCTGAGATTCTAATTTAGCCCAGGAGATGCCAGGTGAAGGAAATGCATTCAAAGTTGACTGCATGGGTTGAGGTGTTGGGAAGAAAACACAAATTTTTCTAAGGAAATCATAAAGGGAGGTCAGGGTTTTTTTTTTCCCCTGAGTTTTCTTTCCAGTCTCTCAGCTACTGTTAGGAGTTGCAGGGGATGGCAGTTTTGGTAGTGCATATGATTGTGGTGAAAGAGAATCTTTTGCTATCCATCAATGTTGAAGAGAGATTAGTTTAATTTCAATGAATATTTGAGGGAGAAATAACTTATTTGGGGCTCTAAATGCTTCACAGGTATTGTGAGCAAGAGGTTGATCAAATACTTCTCTTTAAATAGGCTTGTTTAGGTACTGTATTTTTGTATTTTACCTCTGATATTTTGTTATTGACTGGGAGGCATAGTAAACAGATAATATGGTTATGCTGATGTTGAGTATAATTTTATTTCTAATAATCTGTTTCTAATTTTGTTTCCTCCAGCTTTTTAGATGTTTTAATTAAAGTCAGGAACAGACACAATGATGTGGTTCCAACCATGGCACAAGGGGTGATTGAATACAAGGAAAAATATGGCTTTGATCCATTTGTTAGCAGTAACATCCAGTATTTCCTAGATAGATTCTACACCAACCGCATCTCTTTCCGTATGCTTATTAACCAACACAGTAAGTAATTGCTTTTTCTCTTCCTTGGAAACTCAGTTATTGCTTGTAAACCTGAAGATGAAGCTTTGGTATTTTTTTTTCCTTACTCGTGACTATTCTGTGCTAATTGTGGCAAAAGAGATACTGGCAGCTGGTTAATTTGGCACTTTGCAATGATCAGAAATGAATCCAAAGCACCAGTGTGCTTTCTTTTAGAGCTACCTTATAGAGAGTCTTTGTTAGTGTGGCTGTTGCTTTTTGGCCTTATTGGCTGAGATGGCTTGTGAAGTGATGCATAAAGTATTTTTAGGTAGTAGTAGAGTAGCTGTGTCTTCCTGCTCACAAAGCTTTCAACATAGTTTGTAGAGCTCATATTTATTTCATAATGAAGTGCAAAGATGCCGTACATTTCGAATAGGTTAGGTACTAAACATCCTGGTTTTTCCAGCAAGTTATCTAGACTTTCCTGCCTTCTAAAGAGGGTTGAATATTTCTAACTGAAGTTTTAAATTACATCTCATCTTCCCTTACTTCCTATTTCCTATTTATGGAAAAATGCTGGAATTAGTCATCCTTTGTCATTAGGTTCTGTTTCATTTGTTGTTACTAATAAACTCACTTTTTTATATTCGTATTGCAGAGTGAAGGGAATTACTTGCACAGCTCCTATTAACCAGTATGTGCAACCATGCAGAAAGTGATCTGTCTAAAGTTAAGGACAGTCTTTTGATCTGCTTTAATGTGTCTTGTGCCTTTTAGCTCTAGAGCTTCATTCTCTGCCCAGTATTTTGCTTTTCTGAGCTCTTAGAAATTGTTATATGCTGCAGACAATGCAAATGCTGGAATATGAGGTGTTTTACTACAAGTCGTGTGTCTTTCCAGTAACATTTCATGTGACTAATAAATGCCTTGCTGTGTGTGTACAGATAACTTGAATGTGGCAAAGCACAGAAATGGGAGAAATTTACAGCTTCTTCTTTACTTGCGCCTGGGCAGAGAAGTGACAGATGTAAAACCAAGTTAAAAGGCTTTCAAAGAAGAGTTCTAGCAATAGAGTACAAACATTGTCCTAATACAATTCTTGGGCTGAGTGCTACTGTAATTTGCAGTAATCCTAAAATATTAAACTTGATTCATTGAACTGAACTCGATTTTCCTATGGATCCTCCTATTTAATTGTTTGGAGCTTAAAACTGCTTGTAGCTGCTTGAAGTTTAGTTAACCTTGTATAATGTCTGTGTGCTAGCAGTGTTAGTGGTCTGTCTGTGATGGCAAATATTAATCTTGAAGCACTGAAGAAAAAGATAATTGGAAAGCAGAATGCAAATCCAGGTTTTTGCATGGTTTGCATTTCTGTTCCTACATTCCTGGCAGACTGTTTCCTCCAGAGCTGTTGTGCAGGACAGTGCCTGGTGTGTGAGCTTGCTGTGCCCTGGGTAGGAAAAGCTTTCAGAGCTAGACTTCTGCTCACCTCATGCTGCACCTGCTTCATGTCAGAGCTCACTAACTTGCTGAAATGGCAGAACATCACTCCTGAAATAAAGTACAAAACCTTTCTACTTCTTTGAGAGTTTTCTTTAAACTCTTGGTGAAGGGTCGGGTGGGTACCAGACCCTTGTACAAAGAGGGAGTGCGGATCATACTGCTGAGATCCAGGGAGTGGAGTGAGTGAGACCTCTGTGCCAGCTGTGAAATTGCAGCGTAGGTGAGTGTAAAAGGCTTCTAATGATGCCTTACAGGGCCACAGTCCTTTTAACTGTCATGTTTTCATTGCTGTGAGTGCTTCTGTTCTGACATAACAGTATCAGTGAAGTGTTTTATATTTTAATTTTATCTAATTTTTGATAATCTGCTATGAAGTGTAGGTTTTCACCTTAACCCTCCCACATCATGAATTCTGTTTTAATTAGTCTTAACTGTAAAAACTGAAAATAAAAAAAAAAGGGAGGGAAGATGAGCAGTTAGACAAGTAGTCTTCTTAAACAAGGATTCTGGCAATTTGCTGGAGTATCTTTTTACAAAATGATACAGTATCCAGTAAATCTCAGATACCATCAGGTTCCAACTTTCCGGCCTACATCAAGGGCAATAAATAATTTACTACCACTTCTTTTTTATTTTAGCACTTCTGTTTGGTGGAGATATTAATCCTGCTCATCCCAAACATATTGGAAGTATTGATCCTAATTGTGATGTGGCAGAGGTGGTTAAAGGTAAGATGAAGTTAATATTTTTGTTACTGAAATCCCCTAACTTAAAATATTCAGAAATATTTTGTTGAGATAAAAGAAACTGAAGGAGATTTAAATCCATTTCTTCTTTTCTCATTTTATTAGATGAAAGTTCTGCTCACAATAAAGCCCTGGGCTTATTGAGACTTTCTGATGTCTTCATTATTGAAAAGAGAGAAACTTTTGGTCTGTTAACAGAATTAAGAACACAATTTGATTTTTAATAGCTTTAATCTATACTTTGAAATATCAGATGAAGTGTCTAAATGTTTAACTGAACTTTAGATGTTTTCTTCCTGAAATACTTAGAAGCAGGTTTTCATGTACCGCTTTTGTATCACATGCTGGTATTACAGAAAACTAGAAGTAAGTGAAATTTCCATTTTGTTTAGCTAGGCCTTTTAGTAAAATGTCCTCAGGTGTCCAGCTATCCCAGTGAAACTCCTCATTGCTGTCACCTGATCACACACAGCCCGTTCTGTCTCCTGCAGAAGACATGGATGTGGCGGCTGTACCTGACTGACTTGGCACAGTCACACCGCAGGGCCTGTTTGCTCTGTGTTGGGAATGTTTACTTGCTTTCAGAATGTTAGCAAGGAGGCATCAGGCAATGCCTCCTGCTTCAGGAACATCTCCATGGAAAGTTCACAGTCTGGGTGTGTCTATTTGCAAATGCAGGTCCTGCTGTAGGAGAGAATTGCAGGCTCTGTTCTTTGTGCAGCTTCAAAGAGGGGTAGAATGTGTTTCTCCCCTTCACTTTCTCTCAACCTTTAGTGAAGTCAGAGGGAAACCTTTCTTATCTCAAAGTCTGACCTGCATGATAGCTCACTTTGTAATGCTTTTTACAGCTTTTTTCAACACTAGCTCTTCTTGGGTCCTAAGGTGGCCTTTTTTGTCAGCTTTTTTTTTTTCTTTTGATTGACCTTAATTCCACTTTGGCCTCAACATTTTATAGTTACAGCTATGTTGTTTATTTAGTTTTGCCTTCTAATACAATATTTGAATCAATTTTGATCATCAGATTCACAGTTGCTGCCTTCAACAGGGGAGTGCATAGTGTCAGAGGGTGCTAAGTCCAGTTTTCAAACAAGTACCTAAAATAGATCATACACAACACACAAAACAGTGTCCAGTGTTGCCTTTCAAAGAAGCAAAAGGGCCTTAAAGACAGGGGCTGTACAGTCCTGTCAAGGTGATTGAGGACTTTTCCTCGTAGAATTGGTGGAAGGATTAATTTATGTTCTGTATGCTGTGCTAGTTCCCAAATGTTCTGGTTCACAGGCAGCATTCTGAGCAGTTGATTTCAGTTAAAATGTTGATTTTGGTACTGTATGGGGCAGCTATATGCCCTTCAAAACAATGTAGAGGTGATTAAAACAGCCACATCTTGCTTCAAGCAGCTGCACCAAGTGCTGTGTCTGTGCTGCCTGAGGTGGCTCTCTCTGTCTTGTTGACTGTCCTGCAGTGAGACTCTTCAGCTGACAGTGAATTCAGGTTTTTTTTCTGGAGCCAGGATTTTAGATTTAGCAATGGATCTCTCACTGTTATTGCTACTTAATTTCCATCCACACCATGAAACATGCTTTGAACTTCACAGTTTCTTCCACAGTCATAGGACTCTGGCAGAGAGTTGGCTTTTAGAGGAAAATGAAATGTTAGACTGCACTCAAGTGTTTGACCCAGATTTGCGAAGAAACCAATAAAAAAGTCTTTGAAATACAGAATTACAGGATGGGTCAGGTTGGAAGGGAGCACAGCAAATCATGTGGTCCAACCTCCCTGCTGAAGCAGGGCCATCCCAGAGCACATGGCACAGGATTGTACCCAGGTCATTCTTGAACATCTCCAGTGAAGGAGATTCCACACCCTCTCTGGGCAATCTGTGCCAGTGCTTGTTCCCTGAACAGGAAGAAGTTCTTCCTCATGTTCAGGTGGAGCTTCCTGTGCATCAGTTTCTGCCTCTGGTCCTATTGCTCAGCATCACAGGAAAGAGCCTCCAAAAGGCTCCATCCTCTTGGCACCTCCTCTGCAGATACTTTTAAACAGTGATGGGCTTCCCTCTCAGTTGTCTCTTCTCAAGGCTGAGCAGGCCCAGCTCCCTCAGACTTTCCTCATAAGAGAGATGTTCCAGTCTCTTCATCCTTGTTTCCCTTCACTGGATCTGCTCCAGGAGATCTCTGTCTGTCTGATCCTGAGGAGCCCAGAGCTGGACCCAGCCCTCCAGACACACTCATCTCACTGGGCTGGGTGAGGGGCAGGATCACTCCCTGCCCTGCTGGCACTGCTGTCCCTAATGCACCCCAGGGTCCCACTGGCCCTCTTGGCCCCAGGGCACTGCTGGCTCATGGACAGCTCATTGTCCATGGGAGCCCCAGGCCCTTCTCTGCAGAGCTGCTTTCCAGCAGGGCACCCCCAGCCTGTGCTGGTGCCTGGGCTGGTCCTTCCCCAGAGCAGGACCTGCATTTGCCTTTTCTGAATTCCAGACCATCCCTCTGCCCATCTCTCCAGCCTGCCAAGGCCCTTCTGAAGGGCTGCCCAGCCCTCGGGGGTATCGGCCCCTCCTCCCAGCTCTGGGGCTGCACTGAGCTCTCTGAGGAGGCCTCTGCCCCAGGTCACAAAGGGTAACTTACACTTTCTGCCAGTGTTTCAGCAATACATAAAGCCTGATTTGGGCTATGGGGAGGTATTTTCAGGGAGGGTCATTTTTGGTTCAGTGGGAAGAAATGAATCTTCTCCAGCTTTTCCCCCAAGAGACCTTGAAAATTAAGTATTGTAAATAGTATTTTGTTTGGAGAACCTGAATTTGTGGCTGTAATGTCATCCTTTTTTTATTTTAGATGGAAAGAACAAGTATGAAACTGTGATTAGGAAATAAAAAATAAGTAGATTTCATGGTCAGCCTAAGATTACATCCTTCTGGTTTTTAAGCCCTGAACAAAGAAGAAAAATAGCTTCTCTCCAGTACTGTGCTTTTCTTTGTAGAGCTTTAGATAGAGTCTTCCCTTTCCTGACAACTGGGCTATAAGTGTAGAGAGAAAAAGGGATTAGATTTCAGCTTCATCCTTGTAAACCTGGTGCTCAAAGTGAGTGTTCTGTTTGTGGTCCTTCACAGGGAGGATGGACACTGCTGGTCATCACTAGATTTTGATAAATCAGTGTTTGTTCTGTTGTTTTGTAGATGCTTATGAAACAGCTAAGATGTTATGTGAACAGTACTATACAGTGGCACCTGATCTGGAAGTTGAAGAATTCAATGGTAATTATGAAATTAATTTAACTTATGTGTATAAGAAAATGCATTTCTGGTATCTGTGATTCCTAGTTTTGTTATTTAATTGTAAGTTATAATTTGAACTATGCAATTACTTTTGTTCTAATGTGTGTACATGGGCACCTGAACTGTAGTTTATCATCATGATGTGAACTTATTTGTGCTGAAAGCAGAGCTCTATCTGCTAAATTCACTATCACTTTAAAGAAAATAAACCAAGACTCCTCATAACTGAGAAGGAAACATGCCTGTCTTCTCATCTTCTAACAGAACTGAAACTTGTTTTATTCTAAAATGTGCTTATAAACCCATGAATTCCACTGGCACTCTCAAAACAGTAGTGAGCCCTTCTGTGTAAGATGGCAAAATTGGAATTTTTATTAGGTAGTCTATGTTTTAAATCCTATCATAAACCTCTCATATGGAAATCTGTTTCAAATTGATTGCAGAGATGATAATTGGATGACACCAAACTGATGAGACAGGCTGCGTCAGCATATTGACTGCTTTTTGTTCATTATTTTATTGACAAATGGGAGCTTATTTTGTTTTAGTTAAAAAAAAAATTCCTGAGTGATCCTCTCCCAGATTTTGGACAGCAGCCAAACATAAGACTAAGATGGTTCCAAACTTCAGCAGAAGAATTGCAAAAGTCTCAGGAATAGGTAACACTCAATGGAAGAGTATGATAATTGGAATGTGTGTTGCTCAAAGTACCACTGAGCAGTGTAGAAATATTTCTCTACCCAAGGTGATGCTGTCAGCAATGATGCATTGCCACCTACTCTCCCAAAAACAAAGGACCCAACCTTCCCCTTTTAAACCGAGTGATTCTAGAGATAAAAGTGCTGAGTGTTGCAGCAGAGGAATCAATCAATGCAAAATTCATCTGAAGGCATAAGTAAAAAGATCCAGCAGTAGAGAAAGCAAGCTGCTGGAGCTAAAAAAAAAAAATAACAGTGAATAAAGAATTTTGTGTTTCCTTTAAATCAGCTTCTTATCAATATGAGGAAAGCAGCTTTGCAAATTAACTTGCAAGAGCAACAATGACTCATTTTCTATCTCTGTGCCTCAGACAAGTGTGAGTCAGTTTGCCTTGGTTTCAGTGAAGCGTAAGGGAATGGGAGTATGGACAGACAAAAATAACAGAATAAAATATCAAGTTGCCTTGCAGAGCATTGTTTTGGTCTTCTTCTTTTCCTAGGAGTTTTCATTACCACGTTTCTTAAAATAATGACTGGGATTTTTACCAGCCCTCAGTGCCAAAAGGAATGAAGTTGACTGCAGTCATGTTCTTTGTGCATATTTAAATCTTCCTGGAATTTATGAAGCAGACAGTTTGAGACTTCCCTTCAGTCTGAACTGCTGCTCAGTCTGACTCTCTGTAACTGCATAATTTAATGCCAGTAGATACTTGAGTGTTCAGGAATGACTTCATCTTCAGCCCCAAAACTGTCCTGTAATGTATTAAATGCAGTTGTATTATTTCCTGCCCAATCAATCAATGAGCACTCTGGCACTCAGACCTGTGCCAAGCTATAACTCTCTGCTGGAACACTCACAGTGGGACAGCAGTGGACAGACAATTCAGTGATGGCTTAGAATATGGAAGCTGAGATATTGTTTGAAGTATATTTGAAAATTTTTGTGAATACTTATATTTTGTGTGTTTTAATGAAGGGAAAATATGTAGTTGATTTTAGAATATTTAAACAGTTGGTTTGTCTTTACTTTAAGAATCTTTCTGTGCAGCAAATATGCTTAAATAGTATGTGAGGATGTGAAAGTCTCCCACTTAAGTGGGAATGTTTTTTTGGCTAGTGTACATTGTTGTAGGAAACCAACCATTGCTTAGTGAAGTTTCATATCTAAACAAAGTCTGCTGACTGGATGGATTTGAAGATCATAATTACAATGTGTTCTTTCAGGTGATAGCAGTGACTAAAATTTCTGGTTTTACTTCATGGAACTAATTTTGCGCTGGGAAAATTGGAACATGCTTACATACTTGTGCCTACATGTTTGTGTTATTCTGGTAAACAGCAAGCAATGCAACAAAATACTGTTTTGAAGAAAAATTATTTGATGTTTTTATTTCTCTTTTATTTTTAGCTAAAGCTCCAAACAAGCCTATTCAAGTAGTCTATGTACCTTCTCATTTGTTTCATATGTTATTTGAATTATTCAAGGTAGGTTGCACTTGTTAATATTTGGAGGGATTTTGTGACCTTATTAGTGTTGAAATTGTGATTCCTTTCAGTTACAGCTCTTAAATATTATTTCAGTTTTCCTTTCTGAAGCATATTCTTAAGTTTCAAACACTCTTTACTTGTTTAAAATCCAGACTTAAGCCCCTCTCTTATGACCTTGTGTACTTAAAAACTACCTGGTTTCCCACTTCTGTTGTGCTTTTGTAGCTTTTTTGATTAACTTAGAACACTCATGACAGTCTGAGTTTGTAGTGATGGAATATTCATAACCTTGCAGTTTTTATGAGCATTGCTTCTTTATGGCATATTTGAGGACTAGGATCAGTGATCCTAACCTATTTGAAGTTAGGATCAGTGTCTTTATTGTGAAAACAGGCCCTGTATCTGTGAATAGAGTAGATGACATGCTTTGTTGTGGTTTTGTGTTTTCTGAATAATTGGAACAAGAGTGCAAGTGGAACATGTGAAAGCTGTTATATCATTTAAAAGAAGAGAGGAGGTCTCTAGGTGGTGCAGCTGAACACCAAAAATTGAGAGGAAAACTTGTATTTGGCCAGAGAGAAACTTTTTCAAAGTTTTTTGGTTTTTGGGGTTTGATTTCTGAAATTTGTCAACTATGTTCATTGAAGTCTTCTCCCATTTTGCCATTTGTAACATTAGTTTTGGAGCTGAACAGATGAGAATTTGTACAGTACATGTGAGTTTGTTTTTGGTTCAAGTCATGAAACAGGCTCAAGCCAGTAAGTTGTAGCTGTAAGAACTGAGACTGGCAGTGGAAACTCTTAACATGAAATCAGATTTACAGATGGTAACTTACACGTGACCCAGGCTGAGAAAATCAAAACTAGCTTTCTGTGGTCATCCTGTGGATATATTTACTTGATTTCACACAGGACCCCCCCCCCAAAAAAGTCTTGCTTTCTTTTTTCTGACTATATCAAATAAATACAAGGTATGTTTTAATCAGTTGTAATGTAAAAATTTAACTGGGCAATTCATTGACTTGATGGCACTTGAATTTGTGTTAAATACAGGCTTTTCTATCTTGTACACAACTGTGGAACAGAGTAGGTGCTACAAAGTAAATTCAAGTTCTAACCTGTCAGAAAAATCTTCTATGTTAAAGTTAGAATCAAAGAAACTGTGTTTTCTTTTATCTTCAGAATTCAATGAGAGCCACAGTGGAATTGCATGAAGGTAAGAAAGAAGCCTATCCATCGATCAAAACCTTAGTCACTTTGGGGAAAGAAGATCTATCTATTAAGGTAAATGCCTAAAAACAACACACATTGCAAACCTGCTAGGTTTAGAGTAGAATGACTTTTAATTTGAAAAAGCAAATTAATTATTGTGTTGCCTGCTTCATATTCATTAGAACAGAATATTTTCAGTTGGGAAGGACCAACAAGGAGCATCTTGTTCAACTGCCTGACCACTTCAGGGCTGACCAGCAGTCACATACGGAAATGCCCTTCCCATACAGAAATGCTTCCTGATGTCCACTCTAAACCTCCCCTGTTGTTGCAACTTTGAACTGTTCCCACATGTCCCACTGGGAACAGTTCCCATTGGTGGGTCCAGGGAGATGAGATCAGCACCTCCCTCCCAGTTCCCATCCTCAGGAAGCTGACCCATGGCAAGGTCACTCCCAGCCTAGTTTTCTCCAAACCAGACAGCCCCAAAGTCCCCAACTGCTCCTTTAGTTAATTTCTAAATTAATATAGAGAATGCTTCTTGATGTTTTGTGGGTTTTTTCCAGAACCTAATGTTTAAAACTCTTCAATTTTCATTCCTTAGATAAGTGACAAAGGTGGAGGTGTACCTCTAAGAAAAATAGACAGATTGTTTAACTACATGTACTCAACAGCACCCAGGCCCAGTCTGGAGCCCTCGAGGGCTGTGCCTTTGGTAAGCAATTGCAATATGTATTTAAATGTCCCTTTGAAATACTCTGATTTTACATTGCCCTTCACTGCAATCTGCTGGATGAGGTTTTCCATTGAGGAAATGCTTGATCATTAGCAAGTCTTTCCAGGCAGAACAGGAGAAAATTAATTCTGTTGCCATTACTTAGTCTACAGAATAGAAAATTACTTTGCTTGTCTTGACATTCCATTCTTGGAAACAAGCATAAAAATCTGCACGAGCACAGTATTTTCAGAGGTTAATGGGCAGGATCATTAGTGCTGTATTACTGAGCAGGTGAATGACTAATGAGCTCCTCTTTGATGTATAAATTACTCTTAATCTAAGTTTCCTATCACAAATGGATTAAAAAGCTGGGCCACACTGCTCTGCACTTGAGAAGCACCTTCTGGCAATGCACAAGCTTATACTGAAGCTTGAAGATATTTTTGTTGAAGTTATGGACTTGAGCACATCAAAAAACATTCCCAATCCTGCATATGGTATGAACATATTAGGTATATTCCTATTTAATTGGAAATATCTTCTGTGATACTCCTTTCTCAGATGCATCAGGGCCATATTTCAAATTAAAAAAATACTTCCCCATAGTTTCTTTTAGGCAGGGAAATTATTTCAGTGTTCAATGTGTAGATTCTTCTAGCAAGCATGATTTTAAAAAAATCACTAAAGTACTATTTCTAAATTGTTTTATTAAATTGTGTATTGGCTCATTGTGATAAAAATTATATGGCTACTGTTCCACTTGACTGGTTTCAGTAAGTGGATTAATACAGATACTGTATTTTGCCTCTTCTGATGTCTGTTGCTGCTGATGCAATCCTTTATCTCTAAGCCTGTTGAGAAGTTGATTCTCTAAGAAAATTCTTTTCCCTGCTTAGGAGCATTCTCATCTAGCATGTTCCTAAGTAGTTGGGGTTTTTTCTCCCCTGCTGATACTTCTGTGCTTCAAGTGCCTTCAGATGAATAATGGAATGTGGGGCAGAGTATGGAATCACAGGATCATTAAGAATGGAAATGACCTCCCAGGATTGAGTCCAACCTTTGACCAAGCACCACCATGTGAATTTAGCCACAGCACCAAGTGCCATGTCCAGTTGTTTCCTAATGCTTCCAGGGATGGTGAATGACTCCAGTAGTTCCCTGGCCAGCCAGTTTCAATTCTTGACAATCCTTTCAGTGAAGAAATTCTTCCTGATGTCCAGCCTGAACATCCCTGGCACAGCCTGGGGCTGTTCCCTCTTGTCCACATGACTATTTTGGATATAAAATATTTAACAGTAAACTGAGGGTAAAATCACTTCAGAGTGCCTCAGAGGTAATAAAATTCCTCTGAGCTTATGATCAGAAAGTCCTTATGGTGCTGCAATGGTCCACAGTGGGTACCATTGTGGCATGGAAGTGCATTACACTGGGTTTACCCCTTTGCACTGTGGGAGGTGTGAAACCCAGTCCTGTGTCTGCACTGACTTGGTTCTGATCCTTCACAGCTCCTACCTCTACAGCACATCTCAGTCTTACATTTCAAACTTCTGCTTTTTTCTAGAAAATCTTCTTAAATGTGGTGAGAGGCAACAGGCCTTAATTCAAATATAAGCTTTTTTCTTTGTCACAAACGGTAGAATCTCTCTTGATGCATAATCCGCCTTTGTTCTGTCTGACTTTTGATCAGCAATTTACCCTATCAGTCTACAAGGATTTCCTGCAACTCATTCTCAGGATAAACTTACACCTTGATTACCAGTTGTATTCACTATTAAACTTTCTCTTCCTTTGTAGCTCTGATTGTAAAATGTGTTCATCTTAGGACTGATACTATTCTTTTTTGTTTTTTTCAGTGCATCTTTAGCAGTGCGCTGCTATATTTACTTCCTTATCTTCAAAACTGCTTGCTTTGATTCTGTGGCATTTATCTTTGGTATTCTTCTGTATCCCATTTTCAGGCTTCATTTTCCTTTCCCAGTCTGTGCCACTGTAGTCAAACCTACAAAGGATCGCCTCTCTTGGGAGTCTGGCAGCTTTTGCCCTGTGAGTCTGACCAATGCCTGCACAAGACTGAAAGTTGAGAAAAGCTGCTCAGCTCTGTTATTTATATCTGTGTGCAGAAAGAAAAAAGTCATAAACTCTGTGCCAAATCTTGCCACTAACAGGAACAAGGACTTAGCAGTGAAGTTTGACATGTTATGTGTTATGGCCCAGATCTAGTTATAAAAACAATTATGCAGCGCTTTGTGTGTCAGTCTGGAAATAAAAATCCTTCAGCAGAAACATTCCACATAAATCCTCTTTGATGTCCATGCAGAAGGAGTCTCTTTAGTGACAAAGACCAAGGCACTGAAGAATTATAGTGCTGCAGAAGGCTGGTAGTGTGTCATCCTTGACTTAGGTAATACTCTAAGCTAAGCTGGGGTGAAGTGTAAACAGACATATTTTTCTGTTCTAACATTTTCCCCATTGTTATATGATCTCCTGTCTAGTTTATGAAACATTCATGGAATTGGGCAGTGGAAGAGAGGTGTCGTTCTGTTGGTTGGGGAAAATTTTTGCTCCCTGTCATTGCAAATGTTGTTTAAATCCTGCTGAGAAACGTTGTTACCATGGCAGCATTCATATTCTAGTGGGTTTGAGGTTCATCTGCATTGCACAGAGTACAGATTAAACACATGGTCATGTTTAATGATAGTAGGTTTTCTTAGGGAATTTAATGGTGATCTCTCTTACAGCATTTGTTTATAGTAGGAGAAATGTGGCTTAAATTAGTTTTAATTAAGATCTGTTGATGTTAGTAACACAGAAATGTAATAAATTCCTTTTTGTTTAATGCAGACCATAACATTTAACAATAAATTTCCTCTAAGGAGTTTTCCTTTCTCAAGGCAGGTGTGCCATCACAGACTGTTCTGTCCCCTAGGTCAAGCACAGATCTATGTAGTAAACACCTCTTGTTAATTGTCTTTTGCAAAATAGACCCTTGGCAAGGCCAGGATTTAACAAGGTACCCATCTGGGGTCTCTTGTCTGTAATTCTTGTAAGTTACCTGGTTTGGACAGCACCCTAAAGGCTGTGCCCAGAGAGCTGACAGGAGATGTGTGACAGGGCTGTATGAAATAATGATGTGGGCTAGCACAGAGCATAAAGGAACAGGAGACAAACAGAATCGGCTTTTAAGGAGGAGTAGTTCTGGAGTGAGGCAAGTATAAAGTGTTTTCAGTATTGTTTGATACTGCCCTTTACTTGAGCTGGTCTTTGGGGTATGGAGACTGTCCACAAGTTGCCTTTTGGTTGCTGTGCTTTATAATTTCTGTAATGTACTTATTGTCCAGTCTCCAGAGGAGGAAGTCAGCTTTTAAGGTTTTTTTGGTTCTTTCTAATACAGCCAAATCAATGTTTTAGAGGTTAAGAAAGAAATCTCTGAAGTTTCAAGGCCAGATGTTTGAAAGTGATGCATGTGTCTCTAGTGGGAGATGAAATTTCTCTTTGAGAAATTTAAAACATGATGTTGGGAAAAGTGCAACTCTTTTAACTCTGTTAAGGGACACTAATAGCTATGACAAGCAGTGTGAAAAGGGCATACTTGACATTTCAGTGTCTCATTTTGCTCAGAAGAACTAAGTGAGCAACTGTAAAGCAGTTTAATATTAAATTTAGAATTCTGTAAAAACAAGGGGAAAATGGCCTAAAGATATTGTAGTAGATGACAGCAAGAGAATTTGTGATGGACACTGTACTACAAAGTTCTTTAATGTTCGCTTTCCCTCAAGGGATTTCCTATAAAGTGATACCACATATTAGCTGTACATAATGCTTGCAAATCCCTCTTCTTAGCATTCTCTTTTTTGTATCATTTTAGGCCTTAGTTTATAAAATTCAGGGCATGTTTATCACTTTCTGTCACGTTGCTTTTGTAGAAATATTATTGTGGAATGAATTTATTAGTCTTCTGAAAGCTTCAAGTGTCTATTTTTTCTTGTAGTCCACCCATACTACCTTGCCTTGTATGTGTTTGGGATTTTTTCCCAAATGCTTGTGTGTCTGGAATAGTTTCTTTATTGCACTGGATAGTCCTGGAAAATTCAGATGGGATTTGGGTGCATAACCAGCCACTGTGGTTCTCAGCACACAGCCAGTCATGTGAAAGAGTCATGTGTTGAGCAAAATCTTACTCCCTGGCTCCAATGAGAGAGACTTGATGGGTTTTCTTACAACTTTATTGACAAGAGAGGGTTGGAAGAGGTGCCATGTGATTGATCTTGTTGCAGGTATGGTTATGAGTATTAGTTTTGTCAATTTAAAATCTAAACTTTATCAAGTCCATTATGCTTTGAAAATTATGTGGACTGTACTGCATCTCAGTCCTCAGGAGATCATTCAGTGCTGTGGAATCCTGATCTTTTGTTAAACAGAGAGGATAATTTGCTTCTGTTAGTCTGTGTGTTCCTCTGCAGGACTCTGCTGATCTCTGTGGCATCAGCAGTCACTTAATAGTGTGACGCAGGTGAAGTGGACAGGAGTTGTCTCTGGCTTTCTTGTGTAGTCTCCTATGTCTGGAGACATTTGAGAGAACGATTGCAGGCTTGAGGGAGAAAAAATCTGCTGCCAAAACTCTGATTTTTTCCAAAGAAAGAATGCAGTGGTCAGCAATGGTCCTCACAGTGAGGGAGCTGTGCAGAGCATTGGCTTGCTTTGCTGGTTCCTGGCAGCATGTCTGGTACCTGCCTGCCTCTGAGGAAGTGCAAATGGACAAGGGACTTCTAGCAAAGAACTCGGCCCTTTTTGTACCAAAAAGTAATGCACAGGAAAAAAGGAGTTTGCTCAAAAGGCTGAATATGGACTTAGAGTATATGCTGAGAAATAAAGGAAAGCTTCAAAAAGAATTTGATACAAATCTAATATTTAGCTATCCTCTCTTTTGTAAATTAATGCAGCAATCTGTTGCATTTTTTTTTTAACTTTTCATCATGTTTTGACTTTTGTTCTCTTGTTTTTGCAGGCTGGATTTGGCTATGGATTGCCAATTTCCCGTCTGTACGCGAGGTACTTTCAAGGTGACCTTAAACTCTACTCAATGGAAGGCGTGGGTTCAGATGCTGTTATTTATTTGAAGGTATGAATTTCACCCTTTTATAAACTAGTAATGCAGTTCAAGTTGTTTGTAGCAGGTTCTTTTCACTCTTCAGCTTATTTTCAAATTTCTTTTTGCTGTCTTTGACACTTTTACCTAAATCAGCTACATAAAATCCTAAACCCCAAGATTATATATAGTAATCTGGCACTAACACTAGTTAGTTTGCTTTTTTTCAATCTCTGTGTTGGATTGTTGCATTTTGTTAATCAGTCATAAGTAGTGAATCTTCCAAGAACTGTGATAAGAGATAATTTTGGTTAATGCTTTTTGATTCTAAGTTTTGGCCACAATAGAAATGACAAGGCTATTGGCCAACTCCTGACTAGTAAACGTGTTCTATTCTATGCAGTTCTTGATGCAATAGACTGTATTGATCCTGTTGTCATTTTTTGAGACAGCCCAGGCTGTTCAGGGGCTAAAGGTTGACACTGCTGAATTCCATCAGGGAGTTTAAAAGAACAGAGTGTATAGCTCATGTAGGTGTTGGCTTTGCACTGTCACTGTGCCCTGCTGTATATGGCAAGTGAGTTGTGGACTCCTCTCTTTCTGATGGGTTTGATCCTCTGCATGTGTGTGTGGAGGAAAACTGGCTGGCCTTTCTCAGAGGAAAAAGGCAGCCCAGGGCACTGAACTGGCTCAGCCCCACAGGTCAGTGTGCTGGCAGAGCCCAAGTGCACTGGGGAGGGGAAGTGTTGGAGTAGCTGTCTGCTTTATGTCGGTGACAAATCTCACTAAAATGTTTCTGACCAAAAATCTTTTTCTTTCAGTGCTGTTGTTTTCTTTTAACTTTGACTGGGACTTTGGGTATGACTAGAGCTACTAGTCACAGCTCAAGTATTTTCAAAGTAGTGCTGTGACATGTAACACTGGGATAACTGTGACGCTTGTTGGGTGCAGAAGTTGTAACTGTAGAACTCCCAGAGTATCACCTTGCTCTGTATCTCCAGTGATACCTAACCTTGCTTTTGTTTTTCCATAGGCCCTTTCAAGTGAATCATTTGAAAGACTTCCTGTTTTTAATAAGTCAGCATGGCGGCACTACAAGACCACACCTGAAGCAGATGACTGGAGCAATCCCAGCAGTGAACCGAGGGATGCTTCTAAATACAAAGCCAATCGATAATTTGCCACCTTTTGTCTCTGTTGGAGATGACCTCTGCATTCAGTATAAAGTCTCTGCTTTGTTCCAAAATCCTTCAAACCACAGTAGCTAATTACTTCCAAACAAAGACCTGATCAGGGCATTGAAAAATACTAAGAACAAAGTGATGATTGGGACTTGCAGGAAGGCACTGAGCACGTTTGGTATGTGAATCCTGTGTACTTCACCAGAATATGCTTGGTTGCTTCAGTCATGCATTGACAAAAGGGATTGCACTGTGATTGCACTTAGGAACACAATGTTGTAACAAAAAGATACTATTTGAAGTGGCCAATTCTTATTCCAATGTAAGGATTGGTAAGGTGTGCAGAACCCCTGAGTGGTGAATACTATCTTGCACAGCAATATGGTGTAAGAGAAAAATTCTGACATAGTTAAACGTGTGCTTCATGCAGCATTTGTATTGCACAGTGTCACCCCTAAGAGAAAATCCCTTTGAGCTCTTCAGATCTTATCTCTACTGAGTTTATAAATGCATAGTTCTAAAAAGGGTTGTGCAGCTTTAAACTGATGCTTTCTCCAAATTCCCAAACCCATTTGTCATGTGCATACAAAAGTTGTGTTGTTATAAGACGGTAGGACTTCCACTCCTTGGTATGCAACTTAATGATTTTCTTGACACAGAAATGCATTTCTGTGCATTTTTCCTTGTTTTGAGGAAAGCTCCTAAGTAGTTAGGTCATCTCTTCATACAAGAAATTCTGTCAATACAGGGGCAGGGGGTAATTCAAGTTCCTACTTTGGGGAGGGGAGAGAAATGCTGAGAGGCCAGACAGCCAGTCATACAAATGAATTTGCCTTAAGAGTGTTGGTTGTTTGAAACCTGATTAGTTTAAAACCTGTAAATAGTTTGCAAAGTTATTTATACATTCAATGTCTGACTGCAGTCTGGTAATCTGAATTTGTAGTGTATATAACGATGTTGTACACCAGCCTTTGGAACGTGTTATTGGTCTAAGTACATGAAACTGGAAATACAGTAGAAATGGGAGGGACAAAATGTGGCCAGTACCTGATTTAAGTTAAAAAATATCAAAGATGAAAAAAATCCAAGTATTTTCCCCTTAAATTTATCATAAGGGTCATTGCTGACTATTAGAAAACTGTTCTTCACAAAGTCTTTGCCAAATGCTGTTTCCGATACTATGGCCTTTCAGAAAAACCTGTGAAATTTAGAAGCTCTGGTGATGCATTAGCTGTGGCAATAAAGAAGATGAGTTGTAAGCAGCTCTGATGCACCCTCAATTTCTCTTAGGTGTTTTGATATTTTTTTGGAAAGATAATAGAGATTTTAGCATGGAAAAATGAAATTTGTTTACTAAAATTGTGGGGGAACTGTCCCTTTTGTCCTCCCAGTATTTATTTTTATAAAGAACTGATTTATTAGGGAAATGCTAAGAAATTCCTAGGTATTTTAAAAAAAGAAAAAGAATCTTAGTTTGACTTTACAGTAGTACTTTGCACTTCATAGCGCATCTCATTGAAGGATTATAAAGTGCTTTGAGCAATAAACTCCATAGAGCCCCATTTCTGAGCAGTCGAAGTTCTTGCCTTGCCTGTTGCAGTGAGGTGCAGACCTGTGTGCCAGTGCTGAGCTCCCAGGGCTGGAGGTCCCGTGGCTGTTCCTCACACAGGGATGGGATCACTGGCTCCTTGTCTCCATGGGCTGCTGCCCTTCCCTTGGACAAGGTGGCAGCAGGGCAGCTGCTGAAGGCTCTCCCCGTGCTCAGCTGGGCAGTGTTGCCCTCAGAGCCCCCCAGAGCCCCCTCTGCCAGAGGCAGGAAGAGGAGGGGGCTCATGGGGCCCTCCTGATCCCAAACTGGACTTGTTGGGCCCTGGCCAGAGGATCTTGGCAGGGCACAGTGAGTGTGTGACACGTGTGGCCTCCAGAGCAGCACCTTGCAGGCACTGCTGCAGAGAAGGCAGCTGGTTATTCAAGCAATACAGCTGTGGTGAAACCAGGGGAATGGTATGACTGAAACACTGGTTGCAAGTCACATCTACTAAAATTCAGTCATTTTTCTTCTGCCCCCACCTGTAACTTCGTACTGGTTTTTAAATTATTTCAAGTTGTGTGTATTTCACAGTAATTGCAAATCACATCTACTAAAATTCAGTCATTTGCAAGTCACATCTACTAAAATTCAGTCATTTGCAAGTCACATCTACTAAAATTCAGTCATTTATTTCTGCCCCCACGTGTAACTTTGTATTGTTTTTAAAATTATTTCATGTTGCCTATGTTTTATAGTAATTGCAGAGAAGATTTTGCTTGAAGATAGGAACCTGTGATGAAACTAATATTTCCTCAGTTGCATGTGGTCAGTTTTTATAGAACGTTACCCAAAACATTCCAAGGAATAAGGTAGTCTGCATAAGAAGCTTGAGTTTCAGCTTTTGTTAGAAATTGTATTTTGAAGTAGTAAATCCTGACCTGGTACTTGTTTATTTTGCTGTCTCCTTATACATGATGAGGAGAGGGAACAGAAAGCAAAGGATGGATGCTGACACACTGGACTTGTTTCCATGTAGGCCATGGGAGCCATGGGATGTAAACCATGGAAACTGAGCAAAAGCTGAAGTTACTGTGGAGGATGTTGTGCTGGGTTAGTGGTGCCACTTGATCCACAAAAACAACTGGCTGCTTGCAGCACTGGAGTGCTCCAGCACCTGAAAACTGAACTCCCCTGAAATGGCACCCATTTCCAAGAACCCTGAGCTTGTACAAACACCTCAAAACAGCTGGAGCACAAGGAATTAATTTTCTTTCCATTCCCCAAGGTCTTTGTGGGGGCATTACAATAAATACAAGAGAGAACTTTTCTGCTGTCCATGCCTGTCCAGGCAGTCTGTGCTTTAGTGGCAATCCCAGGTGTGCCATCAATTGTTCCCCACTCATTGTCCTTTTGCCATGTTTCTACATAGGGGTTTTAGTCTGAAAACTGTTTTAGGAAGCAGCAACAGCAGACCTTCAGTTAGGAGAGGGTTCTTCAATAGCTGTGCCTGAAAAATGAGCATGGGTGGGTTCTTAATATGGTTGGTTTAACTACAGATACTGATTCTTTTTTCAGTTACTTCTACCTTTGATTGGAATCTTTATAACTATGTTTTAATATCTTGGGGCTGTTAATTCCAAACTTTCTGATGATACACAATTTTTATGAATTTCAGAGTTCTGGCCTGCTGATGTCATTGCAACCTGCTTGTCTTGACTTAAAGGACACAGAAATACAAAAAAGTTTTCAGTGAAAGTGTTCCTTACCTGTTGTGTTTATGATTAACAAACTGAACAAGATATGTTTGCTCCTTGATTCTTCCTGAGAATTTACAAACTTCTGTATGTCATAGTGTAACAAATAGTTTACTTTTTGTCCATTGTGCATTTTTCTGGTGTATGTGTTTTGAATGTAATTTTATTAATCCTCTGCCTAGTTTAATATTAATAGAAGTCTCTCCAAATCGTGTACATATGCTCCTTGCTTTTCTAGGCTTTGTTTCAAGGCAACAAGAGGTCTTTCAGAGTCCACATTTGATGAGAAAAATTCAGAAGATACCAAAATGCTTCTTTTGCAACTCAGGTTCAGTCTTTGCCTGTGTAATTGACTATGATGACCTAGGAGAGCACAGAGACATCTTTGTCCTGCTGCAGTCTGTGCTACCTCTTGGGCAGCGTTTAAAGCTGGTCCACTGGCACATGCTTAAAGAACATGGATATTAATTATAGTGTTCTTGGAAAACTCAGGCTACTTTTTGGCCATGAAAGGCTACATTTATTGCTACAACTGGGTAGCATTCTTTTCTTTGTCCTCAGTAGCATTTGCTTTGAAACAGCTGTTCTCTTTCTCCAAGAAGTGAGCAAGAGTGATCTTTAGTGCAATCTCCTGTTCACCTCCACCCAGCCATCGCATTTAAGGTGATACTTTGACCTCATTGACATGGAAGAGGTTTCCTCCCTCCTCACCTTATTAATGGGTACCTCTAGATCCTTATGCGTGAGATGCTGCAAAAATGGTCAAGATTCATGGAAATAATTCTGTAGAAAACAGCCTCAATGTTCAGTGTTAGTATTTACCTTGAGGATAGCATGTCCCATTGTAGTGGTCCCTTTCCCTGCTTGTTTCCAGGTTGCTGTGCTTTCTGGTAGCTCTTCCTTGCTTCTTCCTGGCATCCACACCTGTCTATGGATTCACATATGTAAATGTGTTTTTGCTGAAGTTAAGAGAATATGATGGCACATGACAGAACAATGTGTTACTGACTTCAGAGGTTGAGTTTGTTCACAAATGAGGAACGTAGCTGTAAATTGTGCAGTGACTTCAGGGCTGAGTCTTGCAAATACTTGCACAAGTCAACAGTGTATGAGAGGAATGCCACTCAAATGAATGTTCTCAGGATCAGGGCTCAGGCTGTTGATATTAATTTGAAACAATGAAGATTTGTGTAATTGAAGTGGCTTTCTAATTAAAAATAAATAAGAAAATTTAAAGTTTATGTGCTTTAATTGAAGCATTATGTTGCCTTAAAAGTCCTCAGAAATCAGCATAGTGAACTTGTTTGCTTCTTAAATCTGGAGGGGTTTTCATGTGGTACTAGAAGGATTGGTGAGTGTATGATAATTCTGACATTGTCCTTCTGGTGTTAATTGCTTTATGACTTTTTCCTTTGAACTGAAAGCTGCCAAGAGGCGTTGGAAATCCACACCCTCTGCAGGTGACATCAGGCAGAGCAGGTTCCAGGCGGTGCCCTGGATGCTCTGGGCAGGGATTGTCCTCAGGGAGCTGCAGGCTGCCTCACCTCCCATGGACAGTGCTGACCCTGCACTGGCCTGTGATGAGTTTGTCATGTGGGTGGAAATGAAGTCCCTTTGTCCCCAGGGCCAGGTACAGGACAGCTCTTCCTGGTGAGCTGCTCTGTGTTGCACCTGGCATCCACGAGGGAAGGTGGTCTTGTGGCGCCTCTCCTCTGAGGTGGCATCGTTTGAATCTACTAAACCTGTGATGGAGGAGTGAGAAGGTATTTCTAATGAGATTACTTGGTGATATTTTAAATTTATTTTGGAATCTTATGATACTTGTCTTGTTTCTAGTATATTACCTGTGTATTTGACTTGTGTATACTCTTATTTTCCTTTTTTCTTTCTGTGGTTGACAAATAAAATTACATAAAAACTACATGTTGACACTTTTAAGGGCCTGGTTTGGTTTCACACAATATGGAGCTCAGTTTGTGATTTGGCAGTCTGAGGTCAATTTCTCACATGCTTACAGAGGAGCACCCTCAGACAGCTCACTTGGGAGCTCAAGAAGAATTTTAGCATATGAGCAGCTTTTGGGTTTGGGGTTTTTTCTGCTATATAAACCTCCCAAGAGCTAATTCTCAGATTGTTCTTGACAGCCAAAATAGCTGTTAGAAACAGATAGATAACACCCAAGGCTTCTACCTTGAAATTTCTTCAGCGTTTCATGACATTTTATATGCATTCATAAGTTATTCAAGAAAATGAAAAAACCCCAAGTTTGTTACCAAGCAGTTCCAGAGCAGGAAAATGCTTGGGGACCCATCTTACTTGGCTCGTTATCTTTCTTATTAAGTAATAAATGAGGCTCCAGATGGCCAGAATTTTGCTAGAACTGAGATAATTTTCTTTCAGATTAAGAATTTATTTTAAAACTTCAGCTGAGAAGAAATCTGCGTGTTTTACTTTCTCACTGCTTACCATTTGCTGTGATAGGGTATTCACAGGAGCTGAGTAGTTAATTAAGTAGCTCAAAATTGCAAAATGTGTCAGCATGTACTGCATATTTGACAGTTGCTGCCTGTAGAAGATAAAGCAAACAGTTGCAGCAGCAGTATAATGAAGATTTGTGGCTTTAGGACACAGGCATATGTGGGAGAACAATTTGTAATAAGGGATCTGTTTCTTGTTATACAATTCATGCCTTTTTTAGATGGCTGTAGACTTACTAAGTACTTTAATTTGTTGTTTTCAGTGGAAAAAAGTCTTGCAGTAGACAGTTTTTAAATTAAGTGAGACATGGAAAACATGTCAGGCATGCTTGATAGGAAAAAATAAACGTTTTTAAAATGTCAGATCAGTTTATATTCATGATCTAACTCAGAGGCTGTTTTTACTTGAAGCTCTTGTACTATCTTCTCTGGGAGTTAGATGGAGTGTAGTAAATAATGCCTGCTGTGTTGTCTAAGAGCGGCAGCCTTTAGAATCAGTGCCACAGCAATCCCAAAGTCCTTTTCTGTCCTAGTGACTTGCTTAATTTTTGTATTTCTTTGGCCCAAGCTGCTCCTCTCATGTGTCTCCTAGTCCAAAGGCAGTAGGAACATCACTGCTTCTGCCACTGCAGATGGAGCCAGCACTTGAACATTGTAAAACCATTTTTTCCATTTTGATCTGCCACTGTGGATTCTTCTCCTGAAATTAATAAATGTGCGGGTACCTGCAATACACTGATTTAAAAGATCATTTCCAGAAGAAAGCTTCCGTTCTTCCCGTTTTCAAGGTTCCATGTTGATTGTTTTGGTATTTGGAAACTTTCAGAGGAGTTTGATTGAAGTGCTTGTGGGAGCTGATGCTGCACGTTGTGCCATGAGCTGTCCTGGCAGACTCAGGCCTGTGGGTGTGCATGGCTGCCCCTGAGCACCTCCCTTGCCTGATCCAGGTGGTTAATAAATTATTATTTGTTTAATAAATCTCTTTGTGGGCATGGAATGCTTGACAGGGGGTCCTTGGGGTGGTGGAGGCCCAGCACTCGAGGCATGGTCAGGTGAAGGAAGGTGACTGTGTGTGTGCCAGGTGTGAGTCACAGCTGTGGGGTACTTTCTCTCTGTTGTTGCACTAAAGGTTAAGTTTTCCTCCCAGGGGAACAAATCTTCTGGGTTTTCAGAGCTGGGTGTCCCTTCAGTGAATGGGTGTCTGTGTCGGTGTGCTGCAGCACTTGAGAACTGCCTGTGTTAAACTGCTGGGGCCTGCAGGTTATGATGGACACAGCTGCCACTCTCCAACTATTCCACAAATAGGCATTTGTCGTGGGTGAAGAGGCTGGAGTTATGCTTTATTCTGGTCTTTTGAAATGCATTTTGTCTTGCTGTTAGTGCTGAAATACGTAATGCATCTCAACTTTGGCTTCTTGGTAAACAGTTGAGTAAAAGATGCAATGAGATCTCTTGGGTGGTTCTCTGTGGGTGCAATTTCATTCAGGTCAGATTGGCCAGAGTCAGTTCTGCTGATGGCATGGTACCACCACCACTCATTGCATAATGGCTGGGTTTTAATTAGCTCCCGAGTGGTTTAGCTCTACATTCTTAATGACAAATTGATTTGACTTCCCAAAGTGGAAGTTTAAAGGTGTCAGAATAGAGGTGTTTGACCTCATAGCATTAATTTTTTTTTCTCCTTTCTGGAAAAGATACAGACTGTGAGCTCGTGGGTTTTCTGACAGTTCTTCATGTTCTCTCTGTGGCTGTGGTACCAGGTTTGTGCTGTGGGGTCATTTGAAGAAAAGGCTCTCTTGATGAGGAAAAAGGAAATTAAATTAAAGCAAGCCACCCAAGATTTGTGATGCTGTTTGAATTATATTTAATTTGGAACCAGCTATTCTGGGGGCATTTTTTAAATTCTTACACAGGACACGGCTTTATGCAGTTTTGTTTGCATATGAACAATATGAATATTTAAAATATTAGGTTGGTTCTTTTCTAGAATAAATGCACTCATTTGTGAGAGGCCTTTTGGATAACCAAGGGGGGATGAGTGGAACAAATGAAAATTCCCCCCCAGGGATAGTTTCCCATTTTGTTTTGGCATTTGGCTTTTAATGACATACCATGGAAGTGCAAGCTCAGGACACTGGTAAAAATGCAGCTCATTAACTGTTAAACTGATGATGATATAAACTATCTTAAGTATGGCCAAGTAGCAAAGTAACTGGATCCCTACTGGTTAATGTGTTAGTTTTGAAATGAAAAAGCTGGAGCCCAGAATGGTGTGCAGAACATTAAAATAACATCCCCTGTTGGTAATCAGAACTGGTCACTTGTAAAGAGCAGGTTATAATTAATCTGCTCTGACTGCACAGATGATGCCTTTGCAGTTCACAGTCACTTCATTTTATGGAAAACCAGTGCTTGTAGAGAAATATGATTAGAGAATCACAGGAATACGGTTAAAAAAACCCACAAAATGTGCTGAAGAGGACATAATTTATTCTATCAAAGCTGTTTCTAGGATTTGAAATATGTGTGAGACTTGATGTGCACATGCAGCCTGGTTGGTGCCACCAGGGAGAATTTTCCCTTTGAGTGTTCCTGCTGTCACGTGCTTAGCACAGGAATAATTGTTTTGAGATAATGGAACATTTTTGTCTTCATTAATCCCATTAAACATTAAAAAAATTAAATTGTGTTTATGTGAAAGGCAAAACTGCTTCACCTGGCTCAGAACTTCCCATTCCTTGTTGAAGCAGGGATTGATGCTGTTGAAGAGAGCATGTAAAAGGAGATTGAGATACCAGGTGGGAAAGAACTGTTTGAACTGGCCATGAATACCTGCTGGGGCAGGGGAGCTCAGGTGTCACATCTGAGGAATTGGGTAACACAGGAACCTGCTGCATTCCACTGGGAGATCAGCAAAGTTCATCCTGGGAAGCACCTCAGGGTCTGCTGGAGTCTCACTCCCACATTCCCCACTTAGCACAGTGAAAGTGCCTGTCCAAAAGCTTTCAGTTATTTTTATTTCAGTCTGTGTCTGTCTCTTCTCCCCTCTGGAAGAGCCATGAGGCAGTGGCCTTGATTTCCATTTGGATTAGAAATGTTAATGCTGCCCTTCCTTACTAGGAAAGGGCCTTCCCTTTGGAAAGAAAAGGGCAGAAAACACCTGTGTGTGTGTGTGTGTGTGTGTGCTTGTGGAACACACATTGTGTTGTGAGAGGAAAGTGAGTGCTTGTGAAAATCCAGTCAGAAGAGGAGCTCTGAAGATGGTTTGGTACTTGAAAGGGTCTCCCTGCAAGAGGCAAAGCCCTGGCTCCATTTTGTGCCTCATTTTCAGCTGTTTTATGAGAAGGTCAGGGAGTCATGTGCTATCACACAGGAGACTTTCCATGACGACTTGGTACCCTTTTACAAGCAAATTTACTGTAGCATCAAACCTTCCTTCCTGCTGGGCTGACAGGGCTGGTGTTGGTTTGGGGACTGCCTTGTTCCTGAGGGATTTGCCACCAACCAGAACAAGGCTCCCCTCTGGGCTGGGCTGCACACTGTAAGCTCACTCCCAGGGATGCTCCTTACACATCTCCCAGTGCAAGGCACTGCTGGAAACAGACCCAAATCCATCTCAGGTGATACAGGGAATTTGTATTATCTGTGAGTGTTTTGGTGTGGACTCTGTGCCATTAAATAGTTTATCTCCTATGCTCAATGACTTTGACATTTGCTTATTCTGTAATTCAAAATGTCTTGGGTAGGAAGTCCTGAGCCTCCATTTGCTGTTTCAGCTTCTCCCTGCCTGAGGCAGGACTGTTCAATCAATAATCTTTGGAGCTGCTGCAGGTACTGACTTACAGAAAGGACAAACAGGAGAGAGCAAAGCAGGAATATCTGTGCACCAGACTGACTTGGTTCAGGGAAGAGCCAAGTCCAAAAGCCAGTGTCAGGATTTGAGGATTTGTCCCTGTGGCCCACGTTTACTTCTGCCATTTTCCATCTGGCACAGCCATACATCATCTTGGCACCCACAAGAGCAACTCAGTTGCTGCTGGGGATGGTTTTCAGCAGTGGAACCAGAATGGCTGCCAAAGCACTGTTACTTTCTTCCACTTTGAAGAATTAAAATATTGGCTCCTGATTCCACTGTGCTGGGGCAGGGTGAAGAAGGTATCAGACTGCTGATGTCTAATGCTGCACCTTCCCAGCTGGGACAAGCACTTCCTCACCTTCCCCCACACTTTTCTGGCTGCAAGGTAAAGGCAAGGAGAGGTGATCCTGTTAGTGCAGAGCAGCAGAACAAGCAGCAGCTTTTTGGGCATGTTGGCAGAGCTGCTCTCTTGGCTTTGAGGGGGCCTGAAGTCCTGGCTACCAAGGATGGGGATGACAGTCACTGTGCCACCACTGGGGTTTCCTCTGCAGCTTGTGTTCACCTGTCCAAAGATGCTGTAAAATGAAGGGGAGAGGCAGCTGTGTCTGTCATACACTTTATTGTTCATGTGGAGCTTGGCTGATCAATAGGACTAAATTAAAGCAATACTTGTGAAAAGGAAAACCCAACCATGACTCAGAAGTGCAAATTGTCTTCCACGTGTCCAGACACCATGAGGTTCTGGTTTGCAGGAGACAGCACACAAATGTACCAGCAGGGCAAAGGCTTCAGCTTAGTGATATCCTAAATGCAAACAAGACACCTGGTACAGAATATGGCTTTGTTGCTGGGTAGCCACCTGTGACCCTGACAAACATTCTGTTAACAGGTCACTGGTGAGTTTTTCTCTACTTCCCATGTACAAGTCGTGGTGCTGTCTCCACTTCAACCACTGAGCAAGGGCTGCTGAACAGTAACTGTTAGGAAATTAAAATGAACAAGAAACAACGGTAAAAGCCAAGAACAACAAATCCTTGCCCACCTCCACTGCATTTGGATATGGCTCGTCCATCAACAGCACCAGTAGAAGCAGACAGTTCCTGTGGTGGAGGAGTGGTTTGTGATGGGAAGACTTAAGACTTGCAAAGGATCAGAAAAATTAACAAGTGCATCCCAGGTATGAAATTACAGTAACAGGTTGCCTAAGGCTGAGAAAGGTCTTAATTGCATCGTCCCATCAGGCACACAGCTGGTGGCAGCTGAAATATCTGTGGCTGTCCCTTTGCACGTTCCACCCTATTTCCTGCTCGCCTGTTTTTGCAGCTGTGAAGGAACTAGCTTGGCTCCAGAGGACAAAGCACATGAGATGTGTACTCGGTCTTGTGGTGGTCTGAGAAGTGTCTGGCAAAATGTTGCCAAAGAAAAATCAGTTACCTCGTAGTGGAGCAGGGATGAAAGCTGTAGGGAGTGAGCAGAGTATGGGGCTAATTTGGTGCCTGGTACGAAGGTCTGTAATTTACTTGCCCAGGAGAGTATCTGGAAAGGTGTCTACCTACCAACCAGGTCACCCAGGGAGGTAAGGACAGCAGCCAGGGGGTGCTGCTGCCAGCAAGCCCGGCCACCTCACATGCTTGGGCATCTCTGTCCCTCAGGTTTTTTCCAAGAGAGACATGGAGCCCTCCCTCCTCCAGCATTTCCTGTGCTGCCTGTGCAGGGATCCAGCAAATGCTGACTGGTGCTGCCCCCAGCAGCCAGTGTGTTCTGGTGGGGTTGTGGTTGCAGGCAGTGGTGGCACAGGAGTGCTGCTGTGGCCGCAGCCCTGGCCCAGGCTGCCTGGGAGACAGGGACAGTGGCAGCTGTCACCTGCTGGCCTGGCACCAAAGCTGTTGCTGGGCTGGAGAGCCTCAAATGTGCCTGTGCACTGAGGCAGCTGTGCCAGGCAAGCTGGGGAGCCAAGGGGCAACAGTGTCACACACCCACACAGTGCTGGGGGTTTCCTGCAGCTGTGGGGCAGAGCAGCCCCAGGGCTCAGGAATCCTGCCAGCTCCTGCAGCCACCCCAGCAGGTGTCAGCTGAGGCACTGAACATGGAACCAGGTCTTAGGCAGGACTGGCTTTGCCAGCTAGGAAGATCAGCATCAAGGGGAGAGCTTCACCTGTGTTTCAGCTCGAGGCTGTACACGTGTCATGGACAGAGAAAGAAAACAGTTGTGCCTAATCCTGTTCAAAAAATTTCCTTTTTTTTTTTTTTCCATTTTTTTCCTCCGTATTAGTGTAGAGAAATAGCCTTGGGATCCTCTGTAGGGGCAGTGTGGCTGTGAACACATCTTGTTTAGAGTTTGATAAAGTTTGTACTGGCTGAGTACCACGTGACAACAGCACTGTTTGCTTGTCATTTGCTGATATATAGCTGGGAGCAGCAGGTTTTCCTAGGAGGCCATGTCCAAAGGCCTTGGGATATTTTTATAATTCATGAGTAAAAACCATCAGCATCTTCAAACTGTCTTATTTCCTACACCACCACATTCCAGCTATGGCTGTCTTTTCATTTACTTTCTTGCCTTCAAAGTGCAAAGCCAGGGAGCAAACCAGAAGTGATTAGGCAGCTGTTCAGGCACTAGGAACATGGAGAGTGATCTGATAAAGCAAAAAGCCCAACTCCTCACCTACACCCCACACAAAGGCTTGGTCAACAAGCAGCACTGAATATGTTAAATGAATTTCCACCAACTTGCCTGGAGATCTCTTCATTTCAGTGCATGATTTGGGCTCTGGGGTAGGTGTTATTCAAAAAGAAAAAAACCCCAACTTTATTCCCAGTTTCTCAACATATTTGCTGCAGCAATGCCATTCCTTCACGTGCCAGAAGAGCTCAAGGTCAGCAGGGTACAACTGCATCTTCTCTCTCTGCAGTCTGCAGCCAGCACTTCCCTGTGTGCTGGGTCTGGATCAGGAGCCAGCTGGGCTCCTCCTGCCAGCCCCCCTCAGTGCCTGGAGCAGCAGCTGGAAAGCAGCAGGACAAGGGCAGGAACTTGCACATGGGTGTGGTTTTCTGCCAGTCCCTGGGGCTGTGCCTGGCAAGTGCCGCTGGCCGGGCCTCCAGCTCCGTGAGGGAGTGGGGATGGGATAAGCTCTTCCTGAGATCTCCCTTGCTGTGCTCCAGTTCATTTTTGACATCTCCCAGAGCACGATCCCTGCTGCCAGAGATACCCCTGGTGTTCCTCACGCTTCTCCCCATCCGGTGGTTGAGTTCATAGCTTGTTCTTCTGTCTCATGGTTAAAAAAATATATATTTTATTTTTCATCCTCGTCTCCCTCGCTCATGCTGCTGAGGGAGGCAGAGGCAGCTTTTGGAGAAGAGGGAGGGGAGGTCTTATTGATGACCCAGGGTGGAGATGGAGAGCGGGACGGCGAGCGGCCTCGCGTAGGACTGCTGTTGGGGCTCTGCCGGGGAGAAAAAGCCTGGAGCATTCGGCCGCTTCGTTCCTGGAACATCTGCTTCTGCAAAAGCAAAGTGAAAAGATGCTCTGTGAGTACTGCACAGAGGGAGAGGCTGGGGGCAGGCAGGGGCTGCACTGTGCCTCTCACTGGGGAGCGGGCAGGGAGCCAGCGCCCTGGAGCGTGGCTGGTTTGCTCTGCTGTGCACATGATGATAACCTGGTCCTTGCATGCAAGTTTTTACCTCAGCTGGGCCACCCCCAGTGTGGGAACACTGTGTGTACTGGCCTGAGCCACACATGGGGGACTCCCTTTGTGGTTTTTGAATGTACTGGTCACACCCTTGTCTCCAAAGGTCACTTTTCTGCCTGAACACCCAATATTCCACTTCCCACAGCCATTTTCTTCTATAATCTTGGGAAGGACCACCCCTCTCCTCCTGATCTTCCTGGCTTTCCTAGCCTTTATTCCTTTGTCCCTTCTTAAGGGAGACAGCCTGGTGCCTGCCAGGTACTGGCAGCCACTTCCCCAGCTGCCTGGAGCACGCACGACCCAAACCCATAAGCTGAGGGTGGGAATGTCAGAATTTGGGTGTCTGTTGAAAAGAGAAAACACTTGCAGGCTCTATGTTTTGCTTGGAGCTTTATTGTTACTTTTGCTTTGTAAAGCTGAGTGGAGGCCTGCCAGAGTTGGTGGGGTGGAAGAGCCACCTCTGCAGTCAAGCAATCTGCTACTCTAAGGCAAGTGCCTCTACTGTTTAGCAGCAATGTGGCCTTGCGTCACGCTGGGTTACGGAAGACATGGTGTGTGCTGTGCAGCTGCTGCAGGCTTCACATGGGAAGTGCCAAATCCGAGTGCCCTGCTGCTCCTCCTGGGCATGGGGAGTAAGAAGCCTCAACCTTGGCTGCAGGACTGGCAGTTGAGTCACAGGCGATGCTCGGCTGAAAGGAAGATCCAGCCCCGACAAAGTTAAGTTACCACTCAGGTCTGAGAGGAAAATACTTGTGCAGAATGTATGGGTTTGCTTGTTTTAGCTGAGATACAGCTTGCAGTTGCCCAATTTTCATCCTGTTCCTATTCCCCTTCCCTCTGCAGTGACTCTGCCTTGTGCTGACACAGTATCTGACTGCTCAGCTTGCTCTTTCTCCTCCTCTTTGAAACTCAGTATTCCTTGCCAGCAGAGAGGCAGATGCTGGTTTCCCCCTCAGGTTTCTGGGTGTTTGCTAAATCCCAGGGCTTAAAAATCAAGCACAAATACTGAACTTAGCTGTTCCTCTGTGAGCTCCCTCTCCTAATTTACATCTTCATCACATTAGCCTTTATTGACTTAAGTTTTAGAGCCTGGATTTCACTGCAGAACAGTTCCTGCCTGGAGCTATGCTCCTCAAGGCTCTCGAGCACAAAACCCCATGATGTGTAACCTACCCCTGCACTACTGCTAGGTCCAAATTAGTCAAGACTTCTAAAATCTCAATAGTTGGCAGTTAATGGTTGCTCCTGATAAAAGGTGCCAGGAAGCATTTGGATGGGGGAGGATTTCTGCAGCTGAGAGCTGCAAGGATGTCACCAGGGCTGGCAAAGCCCCAGAGACTGTGCTATTCAGTGGTAGGGGTGCAAAATTTCTCTTTAGATCACAGAAATGTGAAGTTCTGTTGGCTTGTTTCACCCTTTCACTGAAGATAATTTCCAACAAAAAAAAACCCATGTTTGATATGAAATATATTTTTCCTAGTCAATCAAAATACTTTGACTTCCTTCTGTTGTCACTTCTACACCTCAGTGGCACAGCAGTGCTTTGTGACAGTGTGGTGGCAGTGCTGGAGCACATCCAAGTGCCCCATCCTGGCTTGGCCTGCACCATCCCATGTGGCAAGGAGTACTTGACTGTGCCTCAGTCACAGAGGCCAGGTCTGGAAAGGACAATCCCACCTTCCTGCTAAGTCTCTCAGCTAGGCTGCGGGACACCTGCTTCCCAGGCCTTCAGTGAACAGTGTGTTGCTGGAACAAACTGATGCACTCACACCTTGAGCAGGGCAAGGGCCCAGCCCCTCCACATTGCCTCCTGCATTAGAGCTGGAACCACCAGGCTGCTGGCTAAAAGCACAGCTCTGCAGGAGGAGGAGGAGGTGTCACTCACCTGCCTCAGAACACCTTTCTCTCCAGCTGTGCCCTAGCAGGGTCAGTAAGCCATGCCCTTTGCAGGCAAGGAGCTCCTTGGGCCATTGGGTGCTGAAGAAGTAGAACAAGTGTTAATGGCTTCCTTGGAGTATTGGAGGGTTAGGCAAGGCTGGATGCACTGTGGTCCTTTACCACAGGTAGGGAAATAATTTCAAAGCCTTGACTCAAGCAAGTTCAGGTACACCCAACCAGTTTAGGGTTTGTTTTTGGCAAACTCACTACTGAGAAAAATAGTTTGCCTGTTTCTGAATTTTACTGCCTGTATGTTGATACCCCTTTGTTTTACAAAGCAAGTGCCAGCTGGGTGTCCGCTTTTGAGCTGCTGATTGTCCCGAGGCCACTTTAGGTCCAGGCTACAGACAGGTGCTGTGGCCTAAACACCATCCCCAGGTTCCAGCTGCAACCTGTCTTACCTGAGCCCCTGATGATGTCTGAGGTGTGTCAGCTGTTTGGAAGGCAACCTTCCCCAAATATCCCTGTGTGCTGAGTAGGGGGAAGCCAGCCCTTGAAGGGACACCTCGTCTGAAGGGGCATTTCTGAGAGACACTGGCACAGAATCCCTGCCCTGTCAGATGTGCTTTCTCTCCTCTGCCCTCAGTTGTAGGTGCCTGCTTGTACATGTCTGAGAGGAGCTGGAATGGATTCCTGCACCCTGGAGTGGTGTCTCTGCCATTAGGCCCTCTGTGCCAGACTGTGTGGTGGGCCTGTCTCACATCACAGACAAGTTTCATGCCACACTAATCATTGTTTCTGACCTCTCTGACTCTCTTGCAGAAAACATATGCACAGGGGATTGCACAGGTGGGCAAAATTGCCAATGAATTACAGACATACAGACATCTGAAAACTGACATCTTGACCTCTTTCACAAGGAGGCATTTTTCTGTGGGTTACATAGCCCTTACTTTTAGAAAATTGATGCTAGCATAAAGTATATTATAATAATTATTTGTGAAATAATAATAGCATATTAATGGCATGCAAATTACTGATCTAGGAATCCAGCATGCCCATAACGATTCCTGTACTTTTAATGTCAACATTAAAAGCAACTTCTAACTAACAGTGATAAGGCAAATTAGCATTAATAACAGTTTTGACACTAATAGTAAGTTATCATATTTTTAAAAGTCTTTCCTGTTGCCAAGGCTCAAACTGATTTTAAAAAAGCTACACCACCTCTCAGCTTGCTGTCACTGATGCTTTTCCTACGACACTGTGAAGAGATTTCACTCCTCTTGTTCTTAGCAAAGGTCCCTGTGATTGCACCAGACTTCCTACTCTGTGGTCAAACACTTACTCAGGAAACAAGAGTTTCTAATTTTAAATGACATATGCAGAGCACCTTTTCCTTAATTCAATTTGGTAAAATGTTTTATCAGCAGAGGTTTTTAAAAATGCCATTAGCATGCACTGTTGAGTGGGTAGAGCCAGGAAATAGGATCAATGCTTTTGAATTCTTTCTGTCTCTGCACAGCTAAACTCATCTCACCTCCTGTGAATTTCACATACTCTGTTAGCATCAGCTTTAGTTATTCAGCACATATGGCCAAAGGACCATCCCACATGGGGAACACACACCAAGCTCTACGGGCAACAACTCACAGAGGAAGCTTCACGTGGATGTGGACAACGTAGGTAAACCTGGGCATTTCATCAGAAGAGTTGCCTTCTTGCCTCCCCCAGGAACATGCCAGTGTCAATGAACAATCTGTTATAAGCTCACTGCTCGTGTGGCTGGGGCCTGTGTTGGTCAGTGGTCACTGCTTTGGGTGACAGAAGTAGCTGTATGATGACAGTCTCTGTTCTGAAGCCTTCACAACCTAATTTTAGGTTTTTCTCAACTGAGTGGTAATCAACATGGCAAGTCAGTGCAAAGATGAGAACTCCAGTAAGAGGCAGGCACTGCATCACTTGGTAGCACTGAGCTGTGACACAGCACTGATGTGAGCTACTTAATTCACAAAAGCTTTGTGACTCTTCCTACATGTTTGTTTACAAACAAAATACCTGCTGAGTTCCTTCCAACAGAAGGTGCCTTTTTCACTCAGAGTTTGCAACCAGAGCACTGTGTCTGAGATGGTGCCTGCACTGGAGGGTCTGGGCTTTCATCCCAACACAGACAAACTCTACATTCAATTTCAGCTTTGTTACTGGTTTCAGTGCAGCAAAGAAAAGTCATACAAGCAAACAAAGCTTCTTGAGGTTTGGCAAGCTATCAGAACTGACAGATGGGGGCCAGGACTCTTCTGGGGCTCTGAAGTGTCACCAGCTCACCACTCAGTGCATGAGTTTGGTCTGAGCAGGTTTCTCTCCAGAGAGATGCTGTTGCAAATTCCGAACTGCCTTTCCAAGGCACTTGGGGGTCCTTAGTAAATGGCTCTGTGAAGGCAGCACATCCCAAGGAGA
The DNA here is from genome assembly GCA_039654755.1 of Calcarius lapponicus. Taxonomy (NCBI): domain Eukaryota; kingdom Metazoa; phylum Chordata; class Aves; order Passeriformes; family Fringillidae; genus Calcarius; species Calcarius lapponicus. The sequence continues at coordinate 108,779,125 of CM077462.1, forward strand.
GCTTTGCAAGTGCTACAGTCCCACCTGAACCTTCCCTGCTGTCAGGCAGATGAGCCTGAACTTGACAAGTAAAATAACTTCTCAGAATTTTTATCAGTAGTTTTTGAAGTCAGAAAATTAAAATCTACCACTGCATACAGACCAGGAAAAGAGCTACTTAAAACCTTTCCAATGGTCCTGTTTTTCCTCACTACCTCCAGTGGTTGCATTTAATGCTAACAGGGCCAACAGATTGTGTTGGCCTGTTTGCTTGTGTGGTGCTGTGATGCAGCTCTGCTGAATGCAGTATTAAATCCATCATCACACCTTCACAAAATACAGATATCCCAAACAAGCAACAGCCAGAAGCAGCAAATCCTGCTGTTGCAGTATTGGTATGCATTAATGGCTTCAGCAGCCAGGTTTGCCATTACCCTGCTGTGCTGCCTTTTGAGACAAAGTCTGCAGCAAAAGTATCTGCTCTTCACCTGTGTTAGAGAGAAGAAATAAAAACACTCAGACTTCCTGGGATGGCAGAATACCTACCCAAGCTCCATCAGGTCCAAACAGCTCTAAAAAGTTGCCAATAAATTCCCTGGACTTTTCTTCCCATTTCTGAATGAGGTCATGGCTCTTCTCTTCCACCTTGTAAACAAATTCTTTTGACTTTTCCTCCACATTCTTGACTTTTTCTTTCATTTTGTCCACTTGGTTTTGAAAACGATATTTCTTCTCCTGTTTTAAAAGTGTGGTCAAAGATTAATAAAAAACTTGGAAATAATTAGCCACAGACAGTTGAGAAAAAGAAATAAAATTGCATTCATGCATCCTAATACGTATGGCCTTGGTTAGCTATTCCCACATTATTTTTATAAATGCAAGTTTAACATTTGTGGAATGAAGTGCAGAAGGTACATATTGAAAAGGTTTCTTGTGTAATTACTGTGTTTAATCCACTACATGAATCTTTCTATATTTTCAAACTGAATGCACTTTGAAATTGATATGATTCTTGTGAAGGATACGAGTGGGAAATTAACAGCTCAAACTTAAGAGTAGGCAAAAGGTAAATATCCCTATGTTTCCTAGCAAATGCTGCTGACTTGCCAGCCTGGATGTCAACTTGGACTAAAATGTCTCTTTGGGTAGATTTCTGCAGAGCAGAAGGAAAATTTTCATAAATTCTGAGCCTGGCTAATACAGGAGCTTCTGGCTGCAACAGAGATGTGTGTAGGCCAATGGCTTGTGGCCAGCAAACTTCACAGAAAGGAGAGAACTCCTAATTGCTAAGTCATACAGAAAAAAAGAGAGAGAGAAGATAATATCAGGGAGCTCCTGGAAAAAGCTTCTGAAACACTTCAGGAATAAAGAGCTTTGGTCTTGAAATGCTTGTGTGCTCCACAAATTTTTGGTACAAGCAAATAAGCAAGGCCGTGCTCTTGAAGGTGTGGTGGTCTGTGTGGAAGCACTGAACACTATTGGCTTTTAATTTTCTGTTAACTCCATTTAATGGCCACTTGAATTTATTTAAAAAAAAACAAGCACTGAAGTGGGGTTTATTTGAGCTCACAAATCACTAAAAGAACTGTCTTTGCAAGCCACAAGCACAAACAAAATCCCCAAGGTCCAAAAAAAACCTCACTTCCTCTGTACCTAAAGCGTGATCAGCCCTTTAATGAGGAAACCAGTGCCCTTCTGCAAACAAGACCAGTGCTCTTGTGAAATTCCAGGGATTTCATTTTCACATGAACAGTCTATGGTGCAAATCAGTATTTCTGCATTTAAATTACTGCAAGCTAAACAATCACGCCAGGAGGTTCTTTAGGAGACATCAGTGTCAGAGATGGGGGCAAGCATAACTTATGCAACAGTATCTTAACCTCACAGCTGCTCAAGGATAAATTTAGGATAAATCTGAGAATCTCCAAGGCATCCAACATGCCTTGATTTAATGGATAGTTGCAACAGTGATCCTTCTGAGTGGAGTACTTAGAAGTAAGATTTTTTAAAGGTGTGGAACACTTTCAAAAAAAAGCACAGTGAAATAAATATTTATGTCCTGTGATCTGGGGTTTATCTGCCAGACTTCAAAATAAGAAAGAGATAAAATCTAATGAAATGACACAATTCAGTCCTTCACAAGGGGGTTTGCAAGCACCAGGGAGGGAAGTGGGAAGTCCTGCTCTGAGCCATCTGAGAGATCACAACAGAGATTTCAGGTATGTGGGTTATCCTGAGGTCTTAAGTCAAGATTTGAAACAGAAAATGAAGGAAGGTAAAGTCTAATTTCCATAAAGTGTTTATTTCTCATTGGAGGGGCAGTCTGTATGTGGAAGATGAATAATCTGAGCCATCCCTTCACATGGCTCTCCTGCCATTGTGGTTTCTGAGCTCTACAGCAGCATCATTTATGTACCAGCTTCCTAGCATACTTCCTTGGCTTTTGAAAACCATTTTAGCTTTCCGTAGTAATTTCACTGCTCTGTGATTGGCTTTGTTAGGGTTTTTGTTTTGTTTTGTTGGGCTTTTAATCCTATCACATTGTAGAGAAACTTTGGATCTCAGAATCCATGCTCTCTGGGCTGCCTTCTTGGAATAGGAATATAGAAAGAAATCATGTCTTGGGTGAATGGTTGAGCAGCTTCTGCTGGGAGGGTGGTCTCCTTCCTAGTATGTCATTGTCACCTACAGCTCAAGGAGGAAAGGGGAGCAGCACCTTTGTTATAAGTGTAAGATGAAAACTAAGCTAATTAATAGGAGCAATTAAAACTACCCTCATCTTACCAGTGTCTTTTAAATTAAGCTCTTTTCAGCTCTTTTAAAAGCAGCATGAGGAAGATATAATTTCTTAACCTTTCCTTTACATTGAGGGTGCTAGCAGAGAGTGTTTGAGGAGCAAAGGTGATGAGTGCACTCACATTGATGAAGCTGACGTTCAGCTCCTTGGCGGTGTAGCCTCGCTGCAGGTTGCGCCGCGCGTACACATCGTAGTCGCGCACGATGCGCGTGATGATGTCCGATGTGGAGATGCCTTCGGTTCTCTGCGTAGGTACAAACATTCCTGAGCAAAGTGGGAAAAGAGAGCCTGCTGATAAAGCTTGGCAGGACCAGGCACTGTGGCAGATAGCTGAGGATGAACTTAAAAATGCCTGACAAAGGTAAGAGGCTTGCAATTCTGCCTTATTCCAAGTTCTCTCCTGTTGTTTCTGTGTGAGTTTGGGGAAGGCATGGTTGCTATACTACTAATTTTTCTCTCAAGTCTTTAGAAAGACTAAAAATTGCCCTCTGTACAGTGTCAGCTGTGATGTGGAAGTTATTAGACTGGCAGGGGCTCCTGAGCCAGGAAGGCCAAGCTTCACAGCTGTGGCCAATTCACTGAGCAGTTCTTTCCATAAGCACAGCCCTTATCTAATGTTATATAAAGGAGCAGGGAGGTTTGCTGCTCTCCTTTATTTCCACTCCTGTGCTGCACCTGACAGTCTCTGTTCTGCTGAGTAGAAGAGACCAGCCTCTGGCCTTGACAAAAGCCAAGAAAAAGATGCATTACAGTAACTGGAAAACACCCTGGAGGTGCCAGTGGTTTGTAACAGAAAGATGAAGTGTCATGTATGTGAAGTGTAGTGTTTCATGTCCATCCAGCCATGCCAGTGGCTGCATAACCAATCCTCCCTGCTCTGACAAATCAGTCCCCAAGAAAACTGGCCATTTATCAATACTGCTCATGTTTTCCTCAACACAATTGAGATATATGTGGCTTTCTAATTGCTCCCCACCAAAGCAGGAGCACCTGAACTGTTAATGCAATTCACAAATGCAATAGTAGCAGAGTGCAGGCACACCTTAGTTTAGTCATTATTTAGGGCCACAAAAAATTACTACTCTCACTCACATGTAATTGCAACATGAAGCTGCTGATGAAAGAGAGAGAGAAGACTGCAGATGGTTTGGGAAAAGAAAGTAGTGCTTTGTCCTAAAATGGTGTTATACCTCCTGGCAAATTAATCCTCACACACTCACTTAAAGTAAGCAGGCATTGGTACCTAATTTTACAGGGCTGGAAAAAGAATCAGAGAAGGAATCAAGAAGCTTAGCAGCCTCTTGTGACTAAATGCTATATGATATTTTTTTCCTTCTGATCTGTAATTAATACTCTGCTAAAAAAATAGATTACTTTAATCATGAGCAGACATGTTTCCCTGACTGTTGCTTTTCAGGCTTCCACCAGTCACTCAGGAAACTATTTTTGGAAGCAATGAAACCCACTTTGAGCCAGAAACCTTTATAGGTAAGAGTTACACGAATACATGGACAAAATCCAAACCCCACTCTGTTAATCTGGAAGTGGAACTGTAGGTGGACATTACCCTTAGTCACTGACTTTGCTTTCATCTGCTTCATGTGTTGGACTGATCCATGTTTTCCAAGCTAATTGTTCAGAGATGTGCACAGTTTCAGTCAGTGCACTGTTACCCAGCTCACCACTGCCCATATGCCCTCCCATCCACTGAAGGTAGTGGGGAACTGGGAGTCCATGAGAATCTACCCAAGGAGCTCCCTGGTTCCCATCCACTTTTCTGCTCTCCAACAACCTGATGCGGGAAAATGGGAGTACTGGAACTATGAAGGGAGAACTGGAAAAATGTGCAAATGCATAACAGCCCATGTCTACTTCAAACAAAACCCCTAGGAGAAAGGGGAAAATTCATTATTGTAATAATGCTGCTCTGGAGCATTAGGGACTCTTACAGCACTAGGTCTCAAAACTCATCACAAAGAAGTTAACATTATTCCCAGTTTATACATAGCAAAATTCATCCATACAAGACTCAAGATGTTTCTCTGGTATCTTGCAGTTACAGACACAATGGACCACAAGTCCCTGAAGCTGCAAGGCTGCACTCTCTTCTGCAAAGTTTGAGTTCCTCATTGGGTTGTGTGTGCACTGTGCCCATGCTCAGTGACAGCAGAGAAGGGTGTGCCAGGTTTGGGCACTCTCACACCAAGTCTGGTAATGATCCAGTGACACCAAGAGTTCCTGTTGTGCTGTCCTGTGCACTCAGCACCTTACAGAAGAAAAGTAAAATATCTGCCTGTCCAGCAGTGTGTCTCTTGGTGACCCATTCTCACCAGAGGGGCCTTTTTTCACTGCCTACTGAAGGAAGCTGGTGTTGGCTCTGAAACTATAGAACAGTCATTCCCAAAGGAGGGTTGTGAGTCTGATACCACAGGGAGCTTCACAAGTGGAAAAAGATCAGGAAGTGCTGCTATAAAAAAGCTTATTCCTTCAGCTCAGGTCAATAGCTGGTCTACAGCTGTCTTAGTATGGTTTGAGGTCACTTTGCATGGCATATTACCATCAGGCGTATTGCTCTGGAATTTTTTCAAGTCTCCAATATTCATGTCTATGCAGAACAGAGAGGCTGGATTTGCCAGGGCTCAAAGCAGCATCTCCAGGGAGCAGCAGAAGAAGGATGTGATTTGTTCCTCCTCCTTCCACTGTTCACTCTGTCAGGACAGCTACTACTGGCAAGCAGTGGCGTAATGTTATCTCCTCAAATTCATCTTCCTTCAACTGAAGAGACACAAATTCCTAATGAATTCAGCATCTTCATGTTCAATGTAATATGGTAGTCAACCAAACTGCTAAATGGTCATGAGAAATTATTACTCGGATACTGATTTAAACACTCTGCCAGTGCAATGAAAAGAACCCTCAGTGCAAGTGGATCCTAATGGCGCCTGAAGGTTGCCTGTGCTTGCCCATATTCAGGACTGGGATATTTCAAGGAGGTGTCAGTTTGTGGTTATAAAGAACTGACTAAAGTTGGCTGGCTTCTGTGGGAACTGAACTCATTTTCATCCATTCAAAATTCTTAGTCAAGCACTATAAAATTGTTTTAAAAATGCAGATGGGTCTATTTTGTGCTACATCTGAATGGCTTCCTTGGGGTTATGGCAGGAATTCAGCCAAGGATATCCTCCGAGGTTTTCTTTCTGCTCAACTCAGCAGTACCTAGAATTAGGGTGTAAGACAATGTGATATTACCTCTATTGCTTCTGTCCCAGCAGTTCTGGTTAAAAGGCAGTAAAAGAATTTTAGCTGAGGCTGAAAAGGAAGGTGCTAAAAGTGTAAAGTTGCCCTTACCTGCCTCCTTGATGTGTTTGTATACGTCATCCGATCCAGCGGAAGAGTAGGGGATGTCATCATGTGCTACAAAGTCAATCTGCCAGTGAACAGAAGAATCACATCACCATCACCAGATTTTGGTTCACTGGGCGATTGTTATGGAGAGTTATCTCTTTTCTTGACTTCAGCTAACTTGCTTTTGACATTCTCATCCTAAAGCTGTCACCTAGTGTATTGTACTAGATTTGGGCCAGCAACTGCTGTGTTGTATGATCAATTATGAAAAAACAGAAATCTCCTCTCCAAAAGCACTGCCACTACACCACATCACTCTGACTGGCTCAGTGTGATATACAGTACAAAACCCAAGACACACAGGCTCCTGCTTTTATTCCTACTGCAAAAGCAAGTGGTGAAGCCTTGGCTTTCAAAACCATGGAGGCAGGATAATTGATTTTGGGTCCTTAGGGCTGTGCATATATACATGTATACCTAGTACTGTTATGCTGTCCTTCTGTCACCCAGTGATGTTGACACTAAAATATATTCTACTTAATTATGCTTTTGTTAAGATTCATATGTGTTGCAAGGCAATCAATAGCATATAAAACACTCTATCCTGCCTTTTAGAGGGCACATGGTATTTTTACATATTGCACCTGTTGCCATTAATAAAAAACACGCCTTTAATTTAGGACTTCAGTCACTAGGTGACAACTTCCCTGGTTTAGTATCTCCTTTTCTGAAAGTCCATTTATCGGTAATTTTTTCAGTGTTATTTTACCTTTCAAAAATCCCAGTAAAGAAATCATCTCAGCATATTGAGAAAAAAAGGCAAAATAAACATCATGTTTTCTGACAGAGATGGAGGCAAGGAATGCTGTGTACCTAATTTCACTGACTGGAATTAACTGAATAAAATAATTGGCTCCACCTAACAGGATTTCAGACTTGCTCATTCTCAACTGCCAGTCTACAAAGGAGAAGGGAGAGATAAGGGAACAAATATACCTTATGTTTTTCAAGGAACTCAGGTGTCAGTGTCCAGGGTGCATCTCTGATGACCTCATCCACATAACGACAGTGTCTGAGGGCTTCGTATCGCTCCGTTTCATTCATCACAGTGAAGCCTTTGAATTTATGAGTTAAATCATCACTGCAAACTAAAATATAGAAGTATGAGCAAAATGGCTCCACATTGAATAAAACTAGCATGACCAGGAGTTGATTATACTAGGTAAATCCATTAAGCACTTAGTTACTAGCTTAGCAATTTTTGGGGTGTTCTAGGGCATCTAAGAGTTCTGCTTGGAGTTGGCAGATACAACTGTGTAATAACGAGACAACCTTCTCTTTCTGGAGCTGCAGCCAGAGGCCAAGTATGGTATTTTAAGACACTTCAAGTGGTATCCTTCACATACCAAGGTAAACGAATCCCACTCTTAAGTGGAGATTTCATGGGCTGTGGTATTTCAGGCGTGATGGCCAATGCTTTGAAACCAATCAAAGAACACAGTGTGCTTTGTGTGCACAATCACAGAGTGCTCATGAACTTCAGGTATCACAAAATGGTCGAAGCAGAAAATCACTTGATACCACCTAAACCAAACCCCCTCCTCCCAGCAGAGTCAACTGCAGGTTGCACTCCATGTCCAGTTGGATTTCCAAAGATGGAAACCCCTCAGCCTCTCTGGGCCTCCACTTCCTGCTTTTTATTTTTATGTAAACAACAGTCTAAAAGGTAAATTTGCCAACAAAGCTCAAAATCACAGTGGGACAGTTTCTCATTAAATAAATCCTGATGGAAAACAAGTCATAGAAAACTTTATAGGAATCTATCTCTGAGCTTAGCTTTGAGTTCAGCAGGCTTCACAGAAAGAAGAGTGAGGCTTGTGCCATGTTCAAATGGAAATCTGCTGAAGGAAGCCCCAAGGAAAGGACTGGGAGAAGCCATATGCTCTAGTGAAATGAGCAGAGTTAAAGGTCCAGAAATCCTGCATCTTTAACTCTGGATGCACCCATACTTTGTCACATAGCTTTTAAAATGAGGAACAGCAAGATCCACATTACCAGAGGACTGTAAAATTTAGGTATTATCTTTCTACCCACATAACATTGTGTAAAAACCAGTGACCTTCTCTACCACCACCTCTTTCCAACATTACAGCTACAACAGTCATTTGACACCCCACATGGAATAATGTGATACCCATTTATAGCTGGGTTGCCAGTGGTTGTCCTTCACCACAGGTCAAACCTGTGCCTCTGGATCTTTGTCTGTAAATGTACTTGACAAATGATAAATGTAACATTACCAGTGCCGCAGTGAAGTGTGAAAGCAGCCCTACAGTTGCTGCTTCTTTCTAATTTGAAAACATCAACCTATCAGGCAAGGTGCTGACAAAGATGCAGTCTTTTCTGAGATCTGAAATGGATGTTCTTGCTGTGATGGTCATTAAGGACTTTCAAAGTAGGAAAAATGTAGAAAGGCTTAGATAGCCCTGAAGCTTGTGCAAAATTCAAAGCCACATAATAACATATGTATGAATTTCAGCAAGCAAAATGCTACTCTGTCCTATTATGTCAATTTTGATGCCTGCTGACAAGAAATTTAATGGTGATCAAAGCATTTTCAGGAGAAAGATCCCTTCAGAGACTGTATTTGTGTTTATTTACAGCCTTTATGACATCTTTAGGCTACCTTCTCCTGGAAGAAAAAGTCTACCAAAATTACTGGGAAATAGTAATTTTTGCTTGAATTCTGAAGAAAGGTTTGATTTTATTTTCTGATTACTATTTGTTCATGTACAATGCAGACACAATATCTTTCTTTGTATTTCTTCTGAATCTGTCATCCTGCTCTAATAACTGATTTGTGAAGGTATAAATGTCCATTTTAAAAAGAAAAGTGATCTGAGGTCCAAATAATTGTCTTCACAAGAAAAATAGAAGGGGTTTGTTGTGATGCCCACAAAGACATATGACACCGGTGCTTTTGCAGCACAAATTGTATGTGGGTGTGGGAAGGTGTCCATTTTTTAAACATGCTAACACACAGTGCCTTGCTGGGAGAAGGTGCTGATGAGTGCTGGCTGCTTTGTCCTTCACACCAAAAATAGGGGCAAAGTGAAGCTATGCCATGAATTTCAAAGGAGCCAGGCTTTTGCCCCAAAGCTCCTTCCCTTATCTGGGGCAACCCCATATCCTTTGAAAACAACAACAAAATGCACATAACTTGCTTTTTTTTTCTAAACCTCACTGGGAGAGGAGTCTTGTGCTTCCACTTGCTGCTTCTGCAAGTTGTCTGGCTCGGCAGGAAACCAGAGAATCCTTAATGTTTCCTTCCTAACAAAGGGACTTGCCCTTTACCTCACAGGAAGCTACATGGGAATCGCCACATTTCATAAACTTGAGTAAAACTAAAATACGTGTTTATAAAGAGGTTTTGGTTTTCCTCTGTGTTGGGTCTTCCCCCCCGCCCCCCACCCCCACAACTGTTTGGGACAAATATGCAAAATAATGCACCTTATAGTACCTGAAGGTTGCATTCATGTTCACTGTAAAGCATTTGAGCAGCTGAATGAAGGTTGCTGTGAAATGTTTCTGCGAGGAATATCTCAACCCTGGAGGGGCAAGGAAAATGGAACCAAACTGCACATTTATGAGGCTTCATGAGAGCAGGGCTTGCACAGCCAACTAGGTAGGAAAGAGCCACCCTCCAGTGACTCCTCTGGCACAGGCCAACTGCTGAACAGCTGTTAGCCAGGCACACACCAAGAAAAGAAGATATTCTCAGCCAAAAAAAAAAAAAGAAGGATTAAGAAAGTAACCTGCCTGGGGACACCTATGAACTGAAATGACATTCCACTCATGACCTACATTTGGGTCTTCAATGACAATGGGCCAGACTTAGGTTCTGTGATGATGCTGAAGGCTGGGTTTGCACCTGGCAGGCAGAGGTCATGGTCTGTGCCTGGCTGGCAAAGGGACCAATGAGCCAGAAATAAAGAATGGTTGCTCTCATTCACTCATCTCCATCTTTGAACAATTTTGAGCAAATAACTGAAAAAGGTAAATTATTCATACGGAGCTATTTTAAGCTCAGAGCCATGCAGGCACCTGCTTTAACTAGAATGGGAATTGTGCCTGTGTTGCTGAGGGCAGAATTTGACTTTTACTTTAATTGATGCAATTGTAAGATGTAATTCAAGGCAAATCACCTATAGAAAGCCCCTGAGTGAAAGCAGCATTCAAGTCATAGTGGGGTGGGAGCACAAGTCAACAGCTGGGGGTGGGAGCACAGCAGTAACTTTCTGATAGTGAAGCACAGAAGCAAAAATCCAGTGCAATAAATAGCTCTGATCTTACCTCCTACTAATAAGTAGCTATTTGGGAATAGAGTTTTGGCTTGCATAAGAGCTCTAGCATGGCCAGCGTGGAAGAGGTCAAATATTCCATCTGCATACACTCTGACAGGTCTGTCAACTGTGGAAAAAGAAACACAACAGTGATTTTTCAGATCCCAAACAAGTTGCACTTAATTCTCCTGGATGGCATTTTGTTCCCAGATCAGATGATTGCACAGATTTTCCCCAGTTCTGATATTCAAAAGCCCCACAGGTGAACCTGCAGTTTTTGATACTGCACATTACTTGTTCTTTGTACTCTCTGCTGTTTTCTCTCAGACTTACCCTATTTATTATCATCCATCATCCCCATATTCTAATTTAGCAAAAATGTCATCTTCCTGCCTCATTCAGAGTTCCACCATATGTCTTGTTCTTTTCTCTTTGCCTTTCTAATCAGAGATGCCTTATGGATTTTTCCCATCATTTCCCTTTCCTTCCCTCTTGCCTTGACTTTTTCCACAGCTTACTGCTGTAAAAATCAATTGCTTACCTCTTCCATGCAAACCTTTTATTTCACTTTTTCCAGACTTTCCCTAAGTTCTTCTCTCTAATGAGCCTACACCTTCTCTTTCTCACTCTATCACCCTTATAACTCTTTCTGTACAGCACCTTCAGCAGCAGCCTCCAGACTGAAAAAGGACTTGCTTTCTCAAATGACATACTTTGCCACCTCCAAGCAAAAGCACAGTGGAGATGAAATCAACAGAGCTCAAACCTCCATGGACTGTGTTTCAGTGACAGCAGAGAGATGTCTCTGCAGTCAGGACATCCAAGGGTCCATGGGAGAGAGAGCACTGTCCCTTGCACAGCTGACTGGAAAGCTGCAGCTTGCTCCTGTAATGCAGACATACTTTAAAAGCTTATTTTAACTAAGTAGAGTAAGTCAACAGAGCCTTCTAAAAAATAACCTCTTCAAATATGGGGGGGCTGAAGGATACATTTGGGACTTCATGTGAAATCATCCTGCCTCCCCAGTCCAATCACAGATGCCCAGATAAAGAAATTGGCAAGTAACCTTTAAGGCCACTGAAGGTCTGATGCAATCATCAGGAACACCAGTGAAAGAAGAATTTTCCAGAGATGAGAATCCAGAAGGTAGCTACTACATAACACAATTTTCAGGCTGACCTGGAGTGGGCTGGCAAGCCTTCCAACCAACATCCACAAATACATGAAACTCTAACTTGAAATGTTTTCTCTTGTTGCTTTCCTAGAGAACATAATGGCTCTGTAGTTGTTGGTTTCTTCTCCATTACCTGATAGCACTAGACATTAGGCTTTTGCTTTTGAGTTGAAGGCACAAATAAGCATTCATTGATGCTTGTATGGAAGAAGCAGTGCTTTGGGAGTGCCCGTGGTCCTGTGGATGTAGCTCTCTCCACATACCTGGTGTTCCCCGGCGTGCTTGTGCAATGGTCAGCTTCTCATGGGGTGCTTGGCACTGACAGCTTGTTTCATCAGCGAATGGTGCAGGTGCCGTCAGAGTCTGGAAGGAGGAAAAAGCACAAAGAAAGAAAATTTATTTTTACCACCAATTAATTGTGGCAGAATGCTGTACCCAGACTTCATGCCAGCTTGTTCTCTGGGGATTTTTTCTTTTTGGTCACCCCTCAGTACGCACAAGTCACACAAGGTAGGATGGTGAGGAAAATAAAGCTTTTTAAACACATCATGTGACTGAATTCTTTGTTAGAGAAGCTTGGTCATCTTTGAGGTGGGTGAAGGTACACAATTTTTTTGTTTGCAGAACAAAGTCAGGTTGGATGGTGTGAGCAGTTTAACACTTCTCAGTGATACTGAAGGCCCAAAGAAAAATGTATTCTGTTACCTGTAAGTAACAGCTGGAAAAACTACTTGGGACTTAGAAAGCTGCAGATGAGCCACCTCTTAACAAGCACCCTTTCCTGACACTGGTATCAGTACAAATAATTGGGAGTGGAGGTTGTTTTGTTGTGGTTTTAGTCAGAATCTCCTATAATTTTGAGGAGCCATTCAAAATACAAGGATGCAACCTTAAGTTCCACTTAACAAGAGCTGACTGAGCTGCAACTCCTTTCTGGTCTGACACATTCTGTAATAGTACTAAAACACTCTAACTGTGATCAGAGCACCACAAGGGTATTTGCTCTGAGGAGCTTATAACCTAAAGATACATGAGACAGTGCGAGTATGAGTGAAGACTGATGTGGCATTATCTGTCAGGAAACTTGATTACTGAATTTGTATTTTCTGCCCATGTCTATGTAGGAAGTTATCAGCCATCAGACCCTCAGGTATTTATTATCTGCCATATAGTCTGACAGGAAAAACAGCTTCTATAGCTTTTGGCTTGAAATCTTTACAAAAACATAACTGAGTTTTGGTTTGCTTTGTTTTTGAGATGAAGTGGTGGTTGAGAAAAATTGAAGGAAATCTGTCACCCTGCCTCCGCCATGATTTAAATGGGAGTTCATGGCTGTGCAGCTGTAGCTTGGTTGGGCTTTGACAGTGACCATCTGATGTACAGTTGTCACACCAGTTTGAGTACCCATGGATGATCATAACAGCATCCATTTTTGCCTTTACACAGTTTTTCAGATTTTTGATGCTGAATGATTAATCACTGAGCATTTAGCATTCTTTAGCATCCCTGAGACACTTTAGAGCACGTCATGCCTAATTGCTAGCTGATCTCTGAGCTCAGTGGTTTGTTGCATGGAAAGCTCAGAGGACCGTGGTAAAACAACAACAAAGACTTAAAGATTCAGATCCAGTTCTTTCTGCTGATTTGCTATTCGTTTTGTTTATTACAAGTAAGGCAATTTATGTAGGTTTCTTTCTTTTCCTTTCCATTTTTCTTTCCTTATTTTTTTCCCCATACTCTCAAATGTTAAAGGAAATCATCATTAGCATCTTCATGATGAAAATCACAGCACCTCTGCACAGACAAGGTTAAAAATGGAGAAACTATTACCAAGCCCAAGTTTCTGTCTGGGTTTCATGGAGGGGAACTGTTCATCAGGCCACCCACGCTGCACAGTGTAGAACATTACACATAATCATACAGTGCCAGCTCTTTCCTTTATTTTCTAAATACTGTCTTTTTGCTTCTGGCTTTGCTATTGCTGGGTGCTAATCTGTCTTTTTATCTCCAAGGAAGGTCAAGTTACACGGCAGCCCATACAGCCTGGTTCCTGCTGAGATAAAGAGGAAGGCAGAAATGTTAAAACAATAATGGCTATGGTCTGAGCCCTGCAACTGGTAATCAGCTCCTAGCTTGGCAGAGGTTGTTTCCTTGAAGGTTATTTGAAGAAAATAGACCTGGTTTGCAGGAAGGTATCTCTTTTTCCCCCCAGGCAAACACAGTGGTGCTTTTCATCCATGTAACCACCTTTACAACGCTGAGATTTTTCTTTCAGTCTCTGCTCAATGGAGAACAACCTCTATCAGCTTCTCATTGGTCCAGCTTTTATAAATGTTTGTCATTAAAGCTCACTTTACAGATCAGGGCTTAGAACCAGACCTGTCAATATTCCCTTTACTCTCTGATCTCACAGTTACTAGATATGAAAATACATCAAATGCAATACATTAAAATCAGCCATATTCTGTCAAAACCAAACAGAGAAAAGCATAAACACCATGTGCTGACAGATGAAAGCTACAGCAATAGCTTCCAAATGACTACTCACTACTATTTTATCTGTTCTAGAAAAATTATTGCTAAGCTTAACAAAAACATCTTATGAGTAAAATGAGACCATTTGGTTTGTATAAAAGCCCATGAGAGAAAATATTTCAAGAAATTATTAAAACCCAGAAATAATATATCAAACCTTTTCAGTTTGTATATATAATTACTTGTATTCTTTCCAGTTTCTTGACGGTAATAATTAGAATTGTGAGAAAACTGCAAGGAATTTATATAGCAGCTTTTTCATTTTGGTTAATCCATTAAAGTTCTTTAGGAAGTTTGCTATAGTTTTGCCAATAATTATACGGTTAGACAAAGACTTCTGTCTTTCTCTGATAGATTTTTCCTTCATCTCTGCCTTCCTGATATTCTAGGCATTTACATTTTGCAATTACTCAAGCAAGTGAAACTAGCCTTGTATTTTGGACCAAGGTAAGCTCCTGAGACCTGCACCATCCTGTAGTAATATGTGAGAGAAAGCTTATCATGTCACAAACGGAGAAGTCATTGTAATACTAGCGCTTATTAATGATATTTACTTCAGAAGATGATAAAAAGCTCTTGCAATAAGAGTCCTGTTTCCTGGAAATTAAGTAAAATGAAGGTACAGGAAATCATCATATTTAGTAACCCTTGCATATTAGAAGCTGTTCATTCTATTAGAAGTTTAAATAGTGTCTTACTTGCTTTCTAGGAAATTTGCAGAACATAATGATATTCAATAAATGTCAGGACATGAAAAGATGGAAGGTGGATAATGGGGGCTTTCCCAGCAAGCACCTCACAGCTCCACATGCACCAGCAATGTCTTTGTAACCCACAGCCCTATTTGGTGAGACAGCAGCCCAGAGAAGACCAGTGTGGTTGGCATCCCTGAGCTGGCTCTGGGGCCAGGACACTCCATGAAGAAACCCCACATGACAGCTAGAAGCACCTTTTTTTCAGGTGCATCTTGACACTGCCTTTTTATCTCTCTTCACAGTCTTTTAGTTTAGCTCCTAGGCATAAGATAAACACTCATGCTTGTGCTTCTAATGATTAAAAGGATACTGTTGGTGATTTGTAGAGGAGGAGGAGTCCTATCACTGAAATAACAGGTCAAGGACACAAGCACCTCCATACCCTCTCTTTTGATTACAGCCTGTGATGTTATGGCTTGCTTGCTTCTGTATGTTTGGTAGTTGGGCTGGGTTTTTTAACCAAAAGCAAGGAAGACATAAACATTCTTTTAAGTAGGTAAATGCAGACCCATCCAAGCCATAATGCACCTGCCTTTATACCTCTGCCTGCAGGGTGACTGCAGGAAATACATCTAATGGAAGGAGCTACTGCTTTTTTTTTAATTCATGCAACTACAGTACCTTCTCTCCTCCTCTTGGTTAAATTGTATTGTCATCTAAGATTTTGCCATCAACAAAGATCAGTGAAATTTCCAGTCTGAACCAGTAGAGCTACAGAGGCAACACTTGATAAAGCAGGCTGGGCCTGTGCTTATGAAAGAATTAAACTGGCAGGGAAATTCTGTGGGAGGTCTGATGCTGTAAGCACCCTCTGTCTCAGAGGCAGTATTTAAAACAGGTAAGTGATTTCACTGGAACAAATAATGTGGGTAAGGTCTACTCATATGAGGAACAATTATTTTGGGAATCTGCTCCTGATGTTGGGAAACAATTATTACAGAGCAGGAAACACTGACATCAGATCAAGGAATATTTAAGAAAAAGCCCAATCAAAACTATTGAAAAGTAAGGATGTGCCAAGTTTCTGAGGTATGAACACTTTTTGTAAGCGCAAAGGCCATGTTAAGGACTACCAAAGTCTCCTCTTAGAGGTTCAGGGAGCAAACACTGTCAAAAAGGAAAACCATGTTGTCTCCTACCTGTTTGGGTCAGTAACGTAAATTTATGAGCATTTAAGTTCTAATTCAATGTTACTGGTGGTTGTCTCCTGGTAAATTTTTTACAAACTATTCTACTATGAATGCCAGTATAGAAAAAAGTCTATCCTTTTCTCTCAGAGTTCTGCTGACTCAGGAAGGTGGATGTAAACTAAAATATGGCAAACTAACCTCATAAGAACAGTGACTTCAGCATTCTGTTTGCAAGCATTTCAAATTAACTTTGTTGCTCTTTCTGGGCTTAATCTTCAATCAAATATACTTTGCTCATCATTAGTATTAAGTAATTATTAAGTGCAAGATGTAATTACAAATTGAAGATACTGCAGAAGAAAAGCAGCTTCCACTGCCTTTTCAAGAAGCATAATGATGTATATATGTAGAGATTCATAGATTATGAAACTAGAACAACTATTATGTAATCTAGCGTAATATTTGCAAAAGGCCAAAGAATTTTGTTACAAGATTCCTGCATGACAGCCATGACTTCTGACTGAACTGGAACACATTATTTAGAAAACAAAATCATCCCTAGAGGTAGGATGGGCCCCAGGTTAAGCAGAGTTCAAGTGAAAGAGTTGCCAATGAAGCACCTCAGCTTCCATGAACACCAGCTAGAAGTGAGATGTGACCCTTGGGAATCCACCTGAGCCTGCTCCCCTGGAACAGCCAGAAGGAGATGGGAGGAGCTCTGCATGCCAGTGATCCAGGCAGGACTCACTGGAAGAGCAAACTGCAGCAAGGGCACTGTGCACCCCTGAGCCTGGACGTTCTCCTGTCCTGATGGCTGCAGACAGGAAAGCTGTCAGACATCCCAGCACCAAGGAGGGATACACAGCATTCCAGGATAAAGAAGGCGGTTAGCTCCTTCAAAGGAGCACCAGTTGCCAATCATCAACATGAAGACACCATTGCCAAGAACAAAACTGGCTGTGGACCATGCGCAACTCAATGCCCAGTGGCAGCTGCCTGCTGGCTCAGGAGGAATGCTGAAGGCTGGCCATGGTCAACAGACCAAAACCATGTAACCACTGCTCTAATGCCACTCTGTGTTTTACTGATCAATTCAGTGCAGATAACATCAGCTCCTGTGTTTTGAATGTCTATTACACATTTCTTTTTACTTGTACATTACTGTATAGACTCACAGAATCGTGAAGGTTGCAAAAGAGCTTTAAGATCATCCACTCCAACTGCCAACCCAGCACTACCTCTAAACCATGAAAACACATCACCCAGTGCCAGATCCAGACACCTCTTGAGCACCTCCAGGGATGCTGACTCCACACATCCCTGGGCAACCTATTCCAATGTCTGACCACCCTAACACTAAAAAAAAAAATTCTAATATCTAATCTGAATCTCCTCTATCTCAGCTTAAGGCCATTTCCTCTGGTGCACTCACTGTAGGCACAGCAGAAGGGACCAGCTCCCACCTCACCACAGCCTCCTTTCAGGCAGTTGTAGAGAGCAATGAGCTTCCCCTGAGCCTCCTCAATAGTAAACAAACCCAGCTCCCTCAGCTGTTCCTCACAGGACACGTTCCAGACCCTTCAAAACCCTTGTTGCTCTTCTCTGGACACACTCCAGCACTTCAGTATCATTTCTGAAGTGAGAGGCCCAGAACTGGACACAGTACTTGAGGTGTGGCCTCACCATTGTTGAGAAAGGGTGACGATCCCTGCCCTGGTCCTGGTGGCCACACTCTTGCTGATACAGGCCAGGTGCCATTGGCCACCTGGGCACATGCTGGCTCATTGTCAGCTGGCTGGTGACCAGCAACCCCAGGAGCCTTTCTGCTGGGCAGCTCTCAATCCACTCCTCCCACAGCCTGTCATGCTGCATGGGGTTGTTGTGACCCAAGTGCAGGACAGGGCACTTTCCCTTACTGAGCTCCTGCAACTGTCCTCAGCCCATTAATGAGTCTGTCCAGGTCCCTCTGTAGATCCTTCCTACCCTCAAGAAGAACCAACACTCCTACCCCACATAGTGTCATCTAAAAATTCACCTGATATATGGCTAAAAGAACCCAACTCTGCTTTAACACAGGCAAGGGTTAATCTTCTGAAAGCAACTCAGTTATATAGCTAAACTATTGGGTGAATTTGGCCAAATAATCAATCTCTACTTGTGCTTCTTTACAGAGATACTTTACATTTATCAATTATTTAATGTCAGACATATAGCATTTTGTATAAACCATTACTCAGAAACAGAGCTCTGAAGAAGCAAAAGAACCCCAAACATTTTTTCCTCCTGCACAGGAGACACATACTCTGCAGCTCCTCAGCTGTCAGCAGAAAAACTCTGGGAAGATCTATTTTCCCATAGGGAGGGTGATGGGCTTCTTTACAAGATCCCTGATTCATCCAGTGCCTTTCAAGAGGTTTTCACCTTATACCATCTGTTTGTATGTGTGTAAAACAGGGAAGCAGATTACATGGAAACAAAGGACACACTGGGACAGACAGTTGTGGCTGTACTGAATGTCTGTGCATGATTGTGGATGTGTGAGTATACACTACACATATTCTTGCCTGTGTAGTCAGAATCTGCCTCCTAATTATGTATTTCTTCTGCTCCATATCCACGCGTGTGCTGAGTTCTTTTTACACTTTATACATATGTTATATTATAATGTTGTCTATGCTCCTGAGGGGGGGAGCAGAGAGAATCTATTTACAATATTTTTCCACTCCTTTTTAAAGGTGTGATACAAACCTTTGTTGTAATGGCAACAGCACAGTTTAAGAAGCGGCAATATTCTCCTAATAAAATCTGTTCCTAAAATATCATTGCATTTGCAAGCACAGAATGCAAAATATAGAATGTAGTGTTTTCTCCCTGTATTTATGAGTTACTTCTGATTCCTGAAAAGGTATCTGTAGTTCTGTGTGTCTCACAAATATGTACTGCAAATTTTTCAGAAACTGTAGCATTTCAGAAGGTATATACACTACATGTCCTCTGATGTAATAGGGGGAAATCTAAGCAGATTTTTAATGTCTATGGGCAATTTAGGTTTTTTTAAGTGCAGAAAAAATTGCTACATGTCCTCAAGCACAAACTTCACTTGGCACATTTTTATGGGTTTGTGGTTTTATATATTGGCCAACATTTATGAAAATGAAAATTAATCCAGCGCAAAACCCAAACTTCTAAAGGACCAAATAAATATTTAGTCAAATAAAACAATTTTGGGTTCCTTAAGTGTAAAGCTATTTCCATATTTATTTATGCTTAATTCCACATTGAAGTAAACAGATGGCAGACCCCCTGTCATAATATCACATGAGAGAGAAACAGATGCATGGGACACTTTTTAACCACAATAAACTTCCCCTACATTAATCATTGGCTCCTCTGATTAAAACCGCCTTCCAGTGATATAGGCAAAATGAATATGAAGATCTATGAAAGCTCATGGAAATAAAATACTGGAATGATTCTAGGGATTGCATCAGAACCTCTTAAAACATTCTTTGTAAATATGAAGGGATGAAAATACAGGAATCTGAGGCATGCACACTTTCCTTGCAATTATTTCAGATTCTGTGTTTGAGTTCGTTGGTTAACAGCAGCAACCACAAATTGTCTAAAGAAGTAGAGTGATTCCTTGAACCATTATACAGCTCCAGCATGTGTCAACACTAAAATGTTCTCCTCTTCAATAAAATAAAAAAAAAAACCCAGCATTTTCCAAATGTACTTGAATAATTAGAAAAAATGAATTAATGTACTTTCATTTTTTCTAAAAAATCAAGAAAATAAACAAAATGGCTGAAGCAGCTGATACCTAAAATTATGTGAGATCTGTCACATTCAGAGAGTGTGCTTGAGTCTCATTCTCCAAGTACTGTAGATTCAGTGGCCCCAAGATTCTTAATACCCAACTCCTCCTGACCTGTAAAAGCCTGTAGCCTCTGAATCCCCCAACACTACAGACGTAAATGTGGGCTTTGGAGCAGTGCTGGGACTGCAAGGGTGAACCAAAAGGGGCTGTGACACTTGCAGTGCCTTGGCAGAACACGTTTTATCTGCCATATGGATAGAGGAAGTGTCCAGCTAGTCTGTCCTTGCAATGATGATGGAAAAAAGCCTCCAAGAAACTATTTGGGACTTCCACAGTCCCAAATAGTGGCCCCCCACTGGGTGACCCCAGTGCCACCTCCTATACAAGAAATGAGAGCTTCAGCTGCCTGAGAACAGACATCCACGGGTAGTATGGATGTCACACACCCTTGAACAGCCCAGTATTTTGAGGATAGCACTGCCTAAGGCAGAGCAGACAGAGCAAAAAGCACTTACGTGCTTCTTTACATCGTCTTAAAGACAGATTTACTTTAATTAATGCAAACTGCTGTTTAATTGCTCCTGCCTTGACCTCTACCCACTGATGTGCCTGTGAGCACAGGCCAAACCAACCACATACCTACCTATCTCCTCCCTCTCCTCTCCTGTAACTCACCCCAGCTAATTCAGGGTTCCTGCTTATCTGGTTTCTTAAATTAACTACTGTGATGGAAATGTATGTTGGATTGCCCTGCATTCCCTCAACTTACCTAACCCTCAGTTAGGCTCTGACAGTTTTGAAAATAAGACATTGGCTCCCCGGTCCCAAGAGTGCTTTACCACAGGTTTCTACTGATGCCTGTGTTGGAAGACAGACATGAAATCCAAGGAAAGGAAGCTCTCAGTGTGTTCAAGGGAAACACACTGAGAGCAAGCAGTACATTCTGAAGTTTGTTTTCAAGTTAAGTTTCAATGTGTATTTGGGTTTGCCTTGTCTTCAGCACTGTCCTTATAAATTGCCATTGTTTTCTTTTATGAAAGATGTTGCATGGAACTGTCTTCCTGAACAGAGTGTTGAAATGCCTGTTTGTTTCTTTCACGTGAGGATTGGTAATTTTCAAAGGACACACCAATCCTTCAAGGAGCTACACACACCTGGGACCAAAGTGAAACTCTTGATCCCAAGTGACATAAATAAATTATAAAAAAATGAGCAAATCATTTCACAAGATTTTGTATTTCCTCTTTGGTATTTCCTGCTATGGTATCTCTCAGTTAGACTAAGAGCTTTCCTTTTTAGTACTGATGCATGTGGGCAAACCCTAAGGGCAGGATTCCCAGGCTGAGATCACTGCCCAGCAGCACTCTGCAGCCTACTGAAAGTTATCCAGGGACAACTGCCATGCCATCAGTGTGTGCATGACACGATCAGGGCTCATGTTTATCACTGAAAACAGTGAAGGCCCCCATGACCACGGGTATTCTCAGGATTAAAAATATGAATGGGATTGCAGCATATGAGAATGTGGCCTAACATAGCAGTTTGGTCCAGATGAGAAAAGGGATAAATGCAAAAGGATGCAAACCAGAACTGGAGAAATGCTATTTGTGAGGGCTTTTTTCTTGATCACAAAACTAAAATCACCACTATGAATAAAACCTGTGACTCTGATGGGTTTGTTTCTCTGCTGTGCATTGAGACCAAGAGCTGTGGGGTCACTCAGAGAGACATTTTCCAGGCATTAAGATGTATAGAAGTTGAGAACATAAAGAAGGCAAAGATTAAGTCAGAGATGGAGCAGAGGAATTGACTGAAGCAACACAAATGCTCATTAATGCTCCAGCTGGTTAAGAAAATGCACAGAGTGTCTTGGGAAAAAATTAATGGCAATTTATAATGACAACATTACCAGGCACTGGAAAACATCAGGTTTCAATACACATTGAAACTTACCCTAGAATTGCCTTCAATGTCCCCTGATTTCCTGATCTTTGAAGGACACAGGTTCTTTAGTGCTAATGTGACAGCTCCTGACAAGCTACCAGACTTCATAGCCTAAAATCAAGGCCTAATAGCAGATATCCATTAAAAGTATTCACAGTTTTACAGCTTTAAAATAATAATTCCTGTTTCAAATGAAAAGGATGACAACAGTTTCAGAAAAGAACCAGCCCCTTTTCACCTTCTAAAATTTGAGGTGATTTCTCAAGAAAAACTGCTTCCTTCAACTTAGCCTATATATAACCTGAAAGCCCAGATAATTAATTTTAGAGATGTGTGAGAACCAATGAACAGCATTAAGAAGTCATCTGTAAATATCACAGACTTGCTACCAGTTATATAATTCTAAAGTACCAAAGCCATCCTGAGGTCCAAACAATATTAAAATGTTACCTGAGACATCCACTTTCCTTTACACTAATAATCTAGGTGACAAGGTTACTGGCCCACCACTGCACATGCTGCCTTCAAAGGATGAGATCAGATCAAGTACTGAAGATCTTAAAAAAGATCTCATAGGAACTTGATGCCCATGTTATTAGACTGTGAAGGGGTGATTAACTCTTCAGAACACCCACCCTTAATTTTTTTTCACTTCAGACACTGCTTGGCTACACTTGTTGGCCTCACTCCCTATGCTCTGAGTTCAGTGCACTGCATTATACTTTACCTGGCAACGTTTTTATAGCCTGAAGATAACACAGATCTGATGACTGATGAGGTATCACTTCATAAGCACACACTTCACACAAATATTTCATGAAAATGTCTCCATTGTCCATTATTGGTACTCAGGAAGATCTAAAACATCATAATGAATTTCTATTTCATTCATGTACTCTGTCACCTTAATTTCCACAGAAAAGATACCAGAATGCATGATACTGTAAATACTGGTATCATATTGTCACTCCTTTCTTTAAAATCTTTTAAAATGTCAGACTACACAGAGTAATATATTCAAACAGGTTGTTATATTTGAGCTTTTGACAGAGAAATCTTAGACAGCCTGTATGAACACACTGCAGTAACTACATCTGAGCTAACTTTCCCTATTAAAACAGCTCCAAAAGCTTTCCATGAACAAATTAACAGTCTTCTTTAAAGCTAATTATAACATGAGCAAGAAGAAAACATTAATTTAGGTCAGCTCCAATGACTGTTGCTATTTCTTGTCAAATCAGAACAATGTCTCAACTATAGTGTTATATTTAATTACTGAAGTTTGATGTTTAAATATGTTTTAATTAGCGCTGTGACTGAATTCTGGTGTTAAGTGATCTAATTTCTAGTACTAAACTGTTGCATACATCACGCATTCTCACATCTTGACACTGCCTCCACAATTCAGTGATTGCATTTATGTATTGCTGTTATTAACTTTCTATCACCTTGCCAATGGTGCATGCCATGCTGAGGTAAGGAGAGATCTTTCCTGGTGGGAATAACAACAGATTTAAATAAGAAGCAAGGAAACACTGCAAATTTTAAATGCACAGGAAAAGAAGGACAGCTAACAGAACCTGAACTCTTGGGGTACCGCAGCCTTGTAAAGTTGCCTACACGGTCTGAGGGAGTCTTTAAGCAATGAACATCAGCGGAGTTATTTTAAGTGTCACTCTCCCGGCCCTCCCTCATTCTCCTGTCCCCCCAAAAACCGCAGCTCTCCGAGACTCTCCTCTTCCTTACACATCCTGAATTGAACCGGCAACTCCTCACCGGACTCCTAAAGTTGAGAAAAGCGGGATTTGCCGTTCCTGAGCGCAGTAACCCGTGCGGGACCCGGCCCTCAGGGCAGCGCGGGGCGCTCACTGAGGAGCCCGCGGGGGCTGCCATCGCCGGCGGGAGCGGGAGCGGCACCGGAGCGGCCGGGACCGGCCATCGTCCCCCGCCGCCGGCCCCTTGAGCGCGGGCCGCTCCTCTGCATTCACCACTGGAAACAGGCAGCTTTGGAGATCGTAACAAGGCTCGGCCCTCACACGCCTCCCGCCGCCGCTCCCGCCACCCGCACACATGTGGCAGCCGCGCCGGTGCCCGGGCGCGCCCGGACCCGTCGGGAGCGCGGGGGATCCGGGTTTCTAACGGGCGGACCAGGGATCCTGCCTGGCTGTCACCGCACTGCCCCGAGTTCCTGCACGGCACGGCACAGCCCACCTCGGACAGCCTTCGCTGGCCCTTTCCCTGGCGTTGCACAAAGGGACCCGCCGTGAGGCGGCACCGGCCGCCCGCGGGCTCCCTCCCTCGCCCCCGGCCCAGCGGCCCCGCAGCACCCGGGGCGGCTCGAGCGGGCGGGCCGCGGCCGGGCCCGACTCACCAGTCGCGGCTGTGGGCAGGTGTGTTCCAGCTCCTCCATGGTGTCGGACCGGGATTTGGGGATGCCTCTTCCTGACTCAGCACCGGCCGCACGCACTGGCATGGCCGCCGCCCGGGCCCGCCCGGCGCGGGGGGTCTCCCCGGGAGCCGCCCGGGGGCTCGGCCGCTCGCGTCGCCACGGCAACCGGCGGACCCCGCCCCGCTCTGCGCGCGCGGGGGCGGGGCCGGCTTATTTGCATGCGGGCTCCTGGTTGGCTGCTGCCCCGCCGCGCCACCGCGCGCTGCCCACGACGGCTCCGCGGGCGGGCCCCGCCCCCGCGGGTCTCAGGGGCCGGAATGAGCCCGGCGGGAGGAGACCGCGGGCAGCGACCCCGGAGCCCCGGCTCGGGCAGGGCCGTGCCACGGCACATGGCGCCAGAAGGTTCTTGAACATCTCCAGTGAGGGAGACTGCACAACTTCTCTGGGCAAGCTGTTTCACTGACCGGTCACCTGCACAGTGAAGTTCTTCCTCATATTCAGGTAGAACTTCCTGTGCATCAGTTTCTGCCTGCTGCCTCTTGTCCTAAGCTTGGCAACGCCGAGAGAAGCCTCCAAAAGGCTCTGTCCTCTTGGCATCCCCCCTTTGGATATTTATACACGTTAATGAGGTTTCTTCTCAGTCGTCTCTTGTAGACGCTGAACAGGCCCGACTTCCTCATCTTTTCCTTGTTAGAGAGGTGCTCCAATCCCTTAATCATGTTTGTCCCCATCCACTGGACCCACTCCAGGATCTCTTGCCCTGAGGAGCCCAGAGCTGGACACAGCACTCCAGACACACTCATCTCACTGGGGCTGAGTGGAGGGGCAGGATCACCTCCCTGGCCCTGCTGTCCCTAATGCACCCCAGGATCCCACTGCCCCTCTTGGCCCCAGGGCCCTGCTGGCTCCAGCCCGAGCCGCGTTCCGAGCACGGCGGGCGCTCGGTGCCGGGGCCTTGGGCAAGCAGCGCCGCACCCCGAGCCGGCGCCGCTGTGTCCGCCCCGAGCCCGGGCGGCCTCGGTCACCCTGAGAGCGACCCGCGGTGAGGTTGGGCCGGTTCAGAGGCAGCGAAGGCGGGCGGTGCTGACCGGACAGCTCCCGCCTGCCCGCTCCGCTCCCGGGGAGGAGCACGGGGCTGGGAGTACCAAATTCTTGGTGCTGAAAAAATTAATTGCCTTTTAGTGAAAGCTATTATAACAGTTTTATTATTTGATTGTTTTTCTTTTGCAAAAGCATCGTTCTATTCTGCTGAGAGATTGATAAAGAACATGGCTGTAATGGCAGCAGCTCCCTCTAAATGCAGCAAAATGCTTCTAATCATAGGAAAATTCAGAGTTCCCAGGCCCTTCACGTGGAACCTGGCTGACACCTGCCCAGGAGCCACCACTACATCTTTGGTTTTGCTGTACAGCTGCTTCAACACACACAACTGTAGCTTCTACACTGCTGAAGTGAAATTACCATCCTTCTTACTCTTAAATAGCATGAGAATATGACTAAGATAATATAAAGCCAAATTTTTTTAGAGCAGAGAGGCTTCATTGGCTATTGATAACCTTGATAGAATCAATAGTAGATTTCAGTAATACTTAGCTTCAATGGGCACTGTCAGTGTTGTTTTTAAAAATCAGACTTCATCAGAGGACATGAGCATCTAAGGCCATCCAGACTGTGAGGAGTTACAAGAGAATTGTGCCTCAGGGTCTTCTCCCTTGAGACCTGAATTTCAAATGTATTTATCTTCTGAACACCTTCAAAGAAAACCAAGTGTAATACAAAAAAAGTATGAACTAGGTGAAAGGAAAAGGGGTAGATAAGTAAATAAGAGGAGATGAGAAAGAAAGTAGAAAGAAAAAAGAATGTCAAAAGAAAGAATGAGACAGCTGTCAAGAAAAAAGGAAAATACATGTCAAAAGAGGTGGCTAAGCAAGAAAAACAGGTAGCCAAACTAAGAGAATCTCACAGCTGAATCTTTTCCCTATTAACTAAGTTCCTTTATCAGTGATTCTGCAAGAACTACTCACACATTATGGAAAGCATACTCAAGGGAAATGATTAAACCATGATTAATGCAGCGCTCGGCCTGAAATTTGTAGCTCATTTTCTTAGGAGAAATATTTGCAGGAGTGTTACGCTGTTAGAAGAATATTTGGACAGCACAGATGAGCAGTGCTAGGACTGGAGCAGCCAGAGGTAGCAGGCAGCCCTTTTATAAACCCAACCACATATGCCAGCTCTTCAGAGATTGGTGTTGGTGTCCTGAAGGTGTAGCACCAGGTATGGACATATCCAGGTGAGTGCCCAGCCCTCCCTGCTCAAGCAGGAATGGGAATAGAGATGAAAGGAAAGCAGACTTTCTTGAAGTTGGGTGATTGCCAATATACTGGAAATGTAAATTCCCTTGCCTTCTATTTCTTTTGAGTATGAAAGGACGAATTTCATCTTTGCTTTCATGCTGAGAGTGTGCTATTGACTCCAGATGCATTTTGATTTATCTTCTCTACAGACAGGTTTTTCCATATACATGTAACATTACAGAATGATAGTTTTTTCCATATACATGTAACATTACAGAATGATGTCTCTCTTGCAGTAGTGTGATTACCTATCTAAGCTGGGCCAGAATTTCAAAGTGGAAGTGGAATACTTTTCATGCTACTTATTTAATTTCTATCTCTGGTAAATACTTTATGTATTCTGTCCTTCTGTTTCAAGAGCATGAAAAGAAATATTGTGCACCTCATTACAAGAGAGAGAGGAAGTTGAAATAATGGCAGAGAGAAGGATGTAGAGTCTGTCATATCTGTCCAAATGGAATTTGTCTAAAAATCTTAGTCAACATATTGGATATCCTGAATAATGTATCCTAAACTGCATCTTCTGGCTGTTGGGGCTAAATGAGCCTTCAAAAGGCTGGAGTGTGTCTTCTTTGCTCTCTAAAATAAATAAATACAAATTTGGTTTGATTGGAAAAGCTCAACAGATGGTCTTCTGTGAATCCTTACAAGTCAGCCAGCTTTTAAAAGAACAGTGGAGCAAGAGGCATGGGTGGGGAGGTTCATGCATCTAATTTCTTTTCTGTAACCAATATCCTGTGCCAGGCTGATCATGGTCTCCTGGGCAGCCTCCTGCCACTTCTTCACAAGGTACAGGGACATATCACCATAGGCTTTAATGACTGAGCCCTTTGCAACAGCTGCTTGGATTTAATAGACATCTGATGCATAAAAATCTTGTCCCAGGGTGTACAAATTACAGGCAAACAAGCCAGGAAACCATGATCCCAATCCTCCTACCACTAATTTCAAGGATAGGCACCAAACAGGGAAAAACTTCAGTTGTTAGGAGGGTTCCACCTGATACATAGTGGTTTGGGTTTTTTTAATACAGAACTTCAATTCTCAAACTGCAACAATTAATTATAAAATATTTTTAAAAATCTGTTTAGATATTACATTTAAATCCTCTCATTTCTCAAACTGAAAATATGATCCCTGTCTGAGCTTCATGGATCTCAAGCACCAGTTATCACAGCAGAAGTTGCATTTAAAATGGTCTTTGCCTGAGAGAGGCTGCAAAAGTCTTCTGACTTATATTTGAGTCAAAATGAAGACAAGCAGACCCTCACATAATTTCTGTTCAAAAGTCATCAGGAAACTGAAAAAAGACTGTGTGGTTAAATAGTGTTTGACTTCAAAGATAAGCATCTAAAAGAAAACAGAATGAATTACTGAATATTTAACTGATGAGCTTTAATAAATTTTGCTTCAATGGATATATTTTGGTTACTGAAGGTTTTAACTGAAAGACTTCATAAGGTCAACTGCAAGACTTTGTAAGACAAAGGAAAGGTTTACATCTGGAGCAGATTTGTTAAAATACTGTGTTTCTATGTATGTATATGTGTGTGCATGAATCCTTGCATTTATGTATCTATGTATCTATCAGTGTCATGCTAATTCTAGACATGCTAGAATTAATAGTCAAAATTAGCAGAAAAAGATACCTTGTTGCTGAGATGATCAATTAGTTAAATCACATATTTTTAGATTGAAATTAAAACCCCACAATGGTTGATATTTTTTCCCTCCACTGTAGGTGGGGACAAGAGGTAGAGAATGAAAGGTATGAATTAAACTACACCCTATAGGATTTCATCGCCTCCAGCACCAATCTCTTGGCTGCTTCCATATAATGTTGGCTGATACTGTAGCTTTAATTAATTTTTAAGAGCAATTCATCATTCCAGTGGAATGCACAACACTTAAAACTATACTCTTTTTGTCAGAATAAATAAAAAAAATATTTACTATTTATGAAATAGTCTTAAAAAATATATGCAGATTAAATCCACAAAATTTTTCTATATGCAATGACAGTCCATAAATTATGAAAAGTAAAACCAGTATTTGGTACAGTGTGATTTTATACCAGTTTTTTTCCTCAATTCTTTAGTGAAGATGTGATGTTTAATAAAATCTATGTTCTCAGGATACTTGCATAGAGTCAAAATAATCAGTCTTGTATAAGAGTTTAACTAAAAATGTCAGTTTAATTCTGATATGATTTACATATCAGTAAATCATCTGAAATACACAAATTCTTGAAAATAGTGGCTTTTGGTGATGCCATTCATGTGTGCTTTGTAGCACTGTTTTGAATAAGTGGGGTTACCCACTTTGGGAGAGGTTCTTTGTGTTCTTGCTCTTTCATGAACTACTTTTATAAGCACTTCTGAAGAAAATGGGGAGAAATCATGGTTGGGTTTTGACCAAGAGGGTGTCTGTCTTCAATTCACTCTTCCTGAGTCAGAGAGATGGTCACTTAGTGTGGGAAATGTCCTTTTATTTATTGTCCTTGCTAATTGCAATAATCAAGCTTTTACTTATTGAATATATGATGTTAGGGGAGGTTGAGGGATTCTCAGCAGCGACACTTTACTGATGGATGCTCAGAGGTTAGAAAGCAATTGGATTAGCTAACCTCTGTTGGTCCTTCCCTTCCCTGAACCCAAATTATCTATTTAATCCACTCAACACTGTTCACTCTTACCAGAAAGTTTTTCTCAATATCTAATCTGAACCTCCATTGCTCAAACTACTGCCACTGCTTGCTTTTGCTACTGGACACAGAGAACAGATTTACTCTCCCTGGCTTTTGTGTGACTTCTGTGGTTAAGATTTTGAAACAATAGTTTGAGGATTTGGAGTAGAGAGCTGATATTCAGCAGGCAGGCTGGTGTTGGGGAGGATGAAACAAGAAAGCCTTTTAAATATGATTGCCTGGCAAAAGATTTTGAGAATATAGAAACTATAAGCGAGATTGAAATGAAAGCAACCTTTGAGATCCCGTAGTTACTGAACAATGGGAAAACAATGCTGTGGCCGCTGAAGGTAATCCCCTTTTGATGAAACAATTCCCTCTGCAAGCAGGCAGGCCTAAGGGTCAGAGCAGACCCTGCCAGCTTGGCAGAAGGGGTCTAAAGAGTAGGTTTTAGGGTTTAAAATGTAGCACAGTATAGTAATGTAGTGATTCTTATAAGTTGTATGGAAATGATATAGGATTTGCATGCTGTATTAGATTGGTTAGTGAGGATCTGAATATTCAACACAGAAGATGGTTTATTGTATTGTAATGGGAACTTCGAGTACTTTCTGCTTCTTCTCTGCACTTCCTTTTCTTCTACTCCTCTGCAGTTCTTCACCTCCTCCTTTCTACATGCTCTCCACTCTTAAGCTCTTGCCTCTAACTCTCTTACACTCTACCCCTCTCTTCTCTCGGGCCTGCTCTGAGCGGCGGCCGGCAGCTCTCAGCAGGGCCATGCACCCATGCCCTTTGCAATAAACTGCAAGTTACACGACTTGGCTTCAAAGATCTCTCGTCTCCGTCCATCCCGACCGTGCAGACCTCCCGTCGCTCCTACGGGCTGGTACTTTTGTTACACGTCCCTTGACTTTTCTAGACTAAACTGTCCCAGCTGCAGTAATTTCTCATAGGCCACATGTTATAATCTTTCCATTATTCTCCCTGCTCTGTTTTGGGTTCTCTGTAGATTTCTTACAGAGTGGTGCAAGCACAGGACTACAGCTGCAACTTTACTGCTAGAAACACAAAAAATACAATGCTAAATGCTACAGATCTCTCTACTTTAAATATTTCAGTACAAACTTTGTCTGAATGATTCATATTCTCTGCCCTCCTTCTTATTGTTACAGATAAAATATAATTTAATAAAAATCTCTTTACTATTTACATTTAAACTATGTCATTATCCCTTCTATCCCTTTTTCTTTTCTTCTGGCTTTCCAGATAAGCACTTCAATCTCCTTAAATCCACACAAAGCTAAGACTACCTTTCTTGAACATATTTGTATTGCACTCACTTCTATCCATTTTCAATCTCTCTGGTGCATTCCTTTACCACCAGCTCAATTTTAAACTTCTTGGACTGATCATCAGTATTCTGTCATGCTATCTTTTCCAAGTCTCCAATATTTTTTTTTCCTCTCCACCATTCCTGTCAACCTTTATCTTTCAATTTGTCAGTGTTTCACGCAAGGACCTTCACAGCTTTTTGCCCATACTATTCCAAATGCAAACCTGCCAAGTGAAACATAAGAAATCACACTGTAAACTGCATTTGAAGGATTGGGATTCACATTAATATTTTGGGTACCAAAAACTTAATAACTGGACAGTTTCATAATTTGGGTAAAGACACACACTTTATTTAAAGCAAAACCCCTACTTTATGCACTGTAAAATGGCTATCTGGGAGCTAGTATATAGCTTTTACTAGTTATTATCTGAATGCCTCTTCCTATAACAGCTTCTTCCATTTTGCCTGAACTAAGGTAGACCAAGTACCAAACCTAACTGGAAAGACCTTTTCTCTCAGGTTCACAGTTACTTTCCTGCTAGTGTCCACAGGAAGAATCAAAAGCTGGACTGGAACTAAAAACTTGTGACTTGCTAGTGTTGGAAAGCCAGATCAGATGCACTGGAACAGCGACACACAAGGAGACACCACCACTAGGCCTGACCTACCTTGTGTTTCTACCTTGTCTGTGGTGATGAGGCAGGTCCAGAATCTTTTATGATGATCTGGACTCTTGGCTGGGCCTGAAGCTCACCCTGCCTGGGTCTGTGGGACACAGCCCTGGCTGTCGAGTCCCCCACCAGCCCTGTCATGTCATTGTCTCCTTGTCCTCATGGAGCAGCTGCCCCTTGCTACACCCTGACAGCTGGATCAGGCCTTCCTAAGTCCTGAGTTGAGCACAGTGGGGCCTGCCCCATGGCTGTGTGGGATCTTCTCCAATTCCTCCTGTGCCATCAGCCTGACTGGCTTTGGTATCCTCATTCTACTGGCCCCCTGTCCAGCCCCAGTTCCTGAGTGAATCTCCTCTCAGAACCCACCTGGCAGCCCCTTGGGGCTGGTCTATAGGGTTTCTGTCACCCTCTAGGTCTGTCTGCTGTGGCCCCTTTCCAGGCATTCTCCCTGCCCTGGGTGAGTGTCCATAAAGTTATCCACTGACAACCTGCACAAACTAAATCTCTTCCCCCATTCTGAGCTCTCAGGTGTGAGGATACATCTTGTTTGTGGGGAATGGAGTTGCTGTCAAGGCTGTGAGGGCACTGACAGTCCTAAGCAAGCCTCACGTGGGTCCCCTGTCCTCTGCTCGTGGGCTCTGAGTTCTGGCCCGTGCTCTTGGTCCTTGCTGGAGCTGAGCTGTAGGAGTGCTGGTCTCCATCCAGCTCAGCCACAGCCATGCCCCTGCCTCCCCAGCCTGACCTGGAACCTGCCTTGTTTCATGGACTTGTTTGGTGAGTCCCCACTGGAAGTGTTCAAGGCCAGACTGAATTGGGCTTTGAGCAACCTGCTCCAGTGGAGCAATCTGCTGCCTGTGACTCAAGGGTGGGAACTAGATCATCTTTAAGGTTCCTTCAAACCCAGATCATTCTACAACTCGCCTGGTGATCACTGGGCTGCATCTGACACAGGCTGCTATCACTGGACCTGACCCTGAGTCGTGTTTCTGGTTTGAGACCAGTCTCATCACTGTGGGCTTGTCCCAGCTGATCCCTACTCCCATCTCCAGGCTGCTGCCAGGCTCCCCTGCTGCAGGGAGCATTCTTGGCCCTTGCTGCTTCCCCACAGTGTGAGCACAGCCTTCCCCAGCACCAGAGCTGTCAGGGTTACAAGAAGACTCTGCAGCATCTCATGACGCTGTCCTCCCTTCTGCCTAAGGGATCTGAAATAGTGAATGCTGAGAGTATTCACCCATGGAAGCACATTTGATCTTCAGCCAGGTCTTGAAATGGAACAGCCTCTCTGCAATAATGTTCTGCTTATACATTAATTGTTCATTTCTGTGCAATTGTAAAGAGAGAGTGCTGAAAGTAGTTAAAACAGAGACCTTCATGCTGTGGCAATAACTGTATGCTCTTGAATACCATTGGTATCAGACTTAATTCTTAGACATTATAATTATGTGAGGGCTCATTTTCTGTGAGTTTGCTCTCACTTGTCTTCCCTATTTAATATACATTATAATATTTGTACTTTTCTTCTAGGCTTGAATAGGAATATTGTATTAGGCAAGCAGGTGATGAGATTCTGTTCTCTGTTCCAGTTTGCATAATTTCACCAATTCTGGTCCAGTTACTAGGATTTGCTGTAATTTAACTGCAATCAGAATTGAATTGTGTTTGTTTAAAAATGAAAAAAACTGTCTCTGAATGTTCATTCCATAGACTTTTTCTGTTGTAGTGGAGGTTAGTGTGTGTTCTTTTTTCTATTCCATATTTTTATTTCAGAGCCTTAACATCCTAATAACAACTTTATTCTCTTCATCCTGTTGTTAGCAAGTAACTCAGCTAGGAAATTAAAAAGAGCAGTGCAGTGAACAAAAGCCATTTAGAGGCCTGTTAAGCAAGGAATTTACCCTTTTAACATAAATGTCTGCATTGTCATTATTGATAAACACAAGGAGAAATATCTATTATTTCATACTTCTGTCAATTAACTATATGTGAAGAGTTTTGAAGGCAAAGATGTCTTGTAAGGTAGTAATTTGAGATTTCATTTTAATTTATAAAACTAGTTTTAATAACTTCTTTAGGAGTTTAGTCCCCCAAATAGTTAAATAATTCTTGTTGAAATGTCATATGCATAGCACAGTTTAGTAAGCAGCTGCAGAAGTGGTCAGAGCTGGATGAAATTAGAAGGAAAAACCTTAATTTAATTTAGTAATAATGTGCATTAATTCAGATCAATGTAAAGATTCAAAGTAAGATAATTAAATACTCCATGTTTGTAGGAAACATACACATAGAACATATACACTCATATCTTGAGTAGCATGCACACACACACAATTCTCCACAAAGATAGTCTGTACTTAACAGACTTAACTAAGTAATATAATAACATTTAAGCATTTTGAGATAGACATAGTATAGGTGAATTTACTATTTTGCTGTCATTCACAATTTACTGGCATTGTTTTTATACCACTACTCTTAGTTTTAACAGATTTTTTTCCATCATCAAAAGCATTATCTACTATAAACTTAATGTGCAATGTCTGAATCTGAAAGTTTTAACTTTTTGTCCTACTGTTTTTGCAGTAGATCAAGCACACTCTAATGTAAACTATAGCTTATAATATCTTGGAATGCTTCCAATGAGTTTACAGAATTTACTATTAATAACTTACATATTTAAATTAAAGCTCTGATAGAACAAAACAAAAAATATATCTTCGTCACCTTTTGTTGAAATCTCGGAGTTTCCTGAGGTTCTTCGTCTGCACTGTGCTTTTTGCTGCCTACCATCTTCGTTACTATGCTTGTCTTGCACTTTTCTCTGTAGCTATCACACTTGCCTCAAGGGGATCTTGTTGGCTCTGAACCACCAGAATTCCCACTTCTTGTTCTTAAAAGACAACTGAGCAAAGGTCATGCCAAGTTGTTCTTGTATGGTTGGCCAAAGGGAGGGTAAAGATCAGCTCAAAGCAATCTGCTGTGATGAAGCCTTTAGCAGAGGAAGTCCCAAATCTTGCTGGGTTATTTTTCCTTCCCAAAGCAAAGCCCATCCCTTGCTCCCCCCACCTTTTATTTTTTTTCTCCCTGCAGCATTTAAATATGCTTGTTCTGCTGTGCTGTGGGAAACAGATGCATTCTTGTTATGGCCAGAGATGAATGTCAGGATTGAAGGAGCATCCATGAAAAAGTCTTTTGTTTGGTCTGCGCTGTCCCACAGTGGAGCTATGGTAACAACTTCCGTTTGGGAAATTAACTGTGTCACTGTGTCCAAAGCACAGCATCACCTGAATGACAAACATGCCACTGTTCACATGACAGCTGACAAAGGGTATTGTTTAATTGTAATCAAAAGCAATAAAGTCCAGCCAATTCAAAAATCCAAAGCATCTGAAGGCTAGGTATATGTGAAATGCACTGGCATTCTATTTTTATTCAAACTGAAGAATTTAGAGATATTGTTATTTTATAAATGTTTATGTATTGTAGTTTAAAAATTGAGTAACTTCTGGTTTTGAACCCCACATTACTCTTGGTTTAAAAAAAGAAGTAAAGCAAATAGTGCCACACTGCTGTGAAGGAGAGCCTGTGTGTAGGTGTTGCTGGTTTAACCTGGCAGGCAGCTAAACAGCACACAGCCACTCACTCACTCTCCCACCCACCCCCTGAGTGGGATGTGGGAGAGAACTGGGAAAAAAAAACAACCCAAGTGAAGTATTAGGGTTGAGACAAAAACAGTTTAATAGGAGAAAAAAGAAGAACAACAATAATTGGAATTTACAGAGTAAGTGATGCACAGTGCAATTGCTCACCGCCCACTGACTGATGCTCAGTTTTGAGCAGTGGTCTCTGGCCAGTTTCCCCCAGTTTATACACTGGGCACAACATCTTATGGTAGGAATATCAGCTGGGGTCAGCTGTCCTGGCTGTGCCCCCTCCCAGCTCCTGGTGCCCTGCAGCCTCCTTGCTGGCAGGGTGGAGTGAGAACCTGAAAAACCCTTGGCTTAGTGTAAACACTGCTCAGCAACAACCAAAACATCAGTGTGCTATCAGCATTATGATTCCCAGAATCCAAAACACAGCCCTGTACCAGTTACTAGGAAGAAAATTAACTCGATTGTGGTGGAAACCAGGACAGCAGATCAGAGAGGCATTGTTCCTGTGGCTGTCAGTGTTTCCAAGGATGCACATTTGCTAGAAGCTAAGCTAGCCTGTTAACTAGGTACAGCTGAGAGGAGTCTCACTCTCCCTGCAATAGACACTCTGGCTGTCACTGTCCAGCCTCTTTTGGCACCAGGGAGCTGCCACAGGTGGCTGGGGGTCATTTTTCTGCTTCCACCTAGACTAGGTCCAGCAGTGGGATAATGTTGTACTAGCACCTGGGTATGCAAGTTTGGAGGATTGGGAGGGTTTTTATTTCTCTTACTAATGCAAAGGAGTCCTGATGCAGAAGGAAGGAACATAATTTTCCTTTTCAGAACCATATAAATTATCTCCAGGTAGTCGAAAACAATCAGTATATTCAGACCAAATCATATTAGTTCACATTTCTGCAACAGCGTATCAGCCCTAAGGAGAGAGCCCTGTGGTGCCACCTGCCTTTGCAAGAAGCTGGAGTCACTGCCTGCAGATTTTCATGAGCAGTAAATGCTTCTCCACAAAATTCTAAAAATGGTGGTAGGTTTTTTGAGTAATGACTGGTCAGCACTGATGTTTTTGGACAAAATATCAAGGTTAATCTGTGGTGAAACAGCACAAACCCCATCAGTTTCCCTGGGTTTCTGAATGCCCACACAGACAGACGTGGACACTTCTGGAAGAGAGGACTTGTAATGCTTCAGTTGTCTTAATTGAAGCTGTTAAAACCTTTTCCCATCTTTGCTTGAAACTGAAATATGTAATTTTCTGGACACAGTCCTTGCTCCTCAGCTGAAGGCTGTTGTGTAAGTACTCTTGACACATTTGAGTGAAGGTATCTCTGTAGCATCAAAAGGAAGAGAACATACCTCACCTTCCCGCCCTGACCAAGTCGGGGTATGGATATATATATATATATATATATACTCATTAAAAACTGTATGTGCACATAATTATAACTACATAAAATTCATTTATATTAAATATATATATATAAACTTATTTTGTCACTAAGGTGACCAGCCTCTGAAAGACTCATTTACTGAAGAAGTTCCTGAAACTTGTGATAGAGCACCATACCTAAATATGCAAAAAGAAGACCGTGGCTCCTACATAAGTTCATATTGTCATGATCACTATTCGCCCTTCAGGGGTTACAGGTCGATGGAAACTGTGTGGGAAATTCCCGTTTTTAACGTTGTTGCAGGTGATTCTCCACCCTCATGCTCCAGCCTGGCTCCAGCCTTTATCCAACTAGCATCGGCCACCGCCTTCTCCCAGCTCAGGAGGTATATTTTATACGTGACATTCAGACGCGATATATTTATGACAAAGCATTTAAACATGGCTTTGCCCCAGCTGCAGCAGCGGACCCGTACGGGCTACGGGCCCTGCAGCAGATGGAGCCCTGCTCAGACGCTTCAGACTCGCGGCATACCGCGAGCCCTGGCGCCAAAAGAACGCCTGCAAAGCCGGGCCCGCAGCAGCGCAGGCCAGGCCAGGCCAGGCCCGGCCCGGGCCCGGCGGTGCAGGCCTCCCGCAGGAAGCGGCTCCGCCCGGCCCCGAGCAGCGCTCCCGCCGCGGGCCCCGCGGGGGCGGGACGGGCCGGGCCCTTCCGCGGGCCGCGCTCCCTCCGCGCCCGGGGCGGCCCCGCCCCCGCGCCCGCTGATTGGCTGCGGCCCCGGCGACGGCGCGCGGGGCTCCCGTCTCGCGCCACTTTCGGGAGCCTTTGGCGCGAGCGCCATGGCCGAGAGCGGCGTCCGGGGCCCGGACGGTGAGACCCGGGGGCGGCGGGGCGGCCGGGGCTCCGGCCCCTGTCCTCCTGCCCTTGTCCTCCTGCCCGTGTCCTCCTGCCTGTCCCCGTTCCTCGCTGGCGCTGGCGTTTCGCTGTCAGGCGGGGGGCGACCGGGCAGCGGCGGCAGCGGGGGCGAGCGCGCGCGCACCGGGCGCGGGAGCGCGCGTGCGCGGCGGCCGGTCGGTCGGTCGGTCGGTCGTGGTGGGGGCGGACGGTGCCGCGCGAGGGTCCCGCGTCCCTTTGGGAACCTCGGCGGGGCCCGCTCCGGGCGGGCGCGGAACGGGGGGATCCGCCCGGGGACGGGCCCGGGCCGCACGGCCCCGCGCCGGCGGTGGAGCCCCGCGGGGGCAGGGGCGGCTCTGCCCGGTCGCGTCTCAGCCCGGGAGGCAGCGGCGGGCGCGGGTGGCCCCGGCTGGGGCTGGAGCACGCTTGTCCCGGAGGAGCGCATTGCCTGAGGCGCTGGCGTGCGGTAAAGGCGGAGCGCTGACAGAGATACGCGCGCCCAGAGCGGTCTGTGCTGCTCTCCCCCGCTGGGCAGCAGGCAGCGCAGATGCCCCTTTTAGCCCGGCCTGGGCAATGCAGACCCGGCCTTGTCTCAGCTCCCGGCACAGGGTGATGTCCTGCTGCCCCCAGGAGGGGAGTGCCCTGCTCCTCTGGCCGCCTGGCTCTCCGCCGCCTGCGCGGGGTGTGCAGCTCCTCACACCGAGCCCGCAGCCTCGGCCCCGGGCTGTTCGTGTGCTGCTAGGACTTGGGTTGGGCCCGTTTGTTCCCTCTGGTCAGAGAAGTGTTCCTCCCCCACATGAAGGGAAAGAAAAAAAGATCTGGAGAAGTAGAAAGCATCTTTCTGGGGAGAGCATTTGAGAGGGAAGGAAGTGGAAGAGGAAATAGGGTGTCAGCTGTCAACAGATTTCCAGTTTGTCTCAATCTGGTCACACTCAAACGTTGTGGAAACCGCCTAAAAACATCGCCTAAAACCATCGCTGCTTTGTAGCAGTGTAGGCCTTCTCCAAGTCTGGTATTCCTGAGTTGTCATGGAGACATGCAAAATAAAAGGAGCTGGAAATTCCCAAGGAAAGGGTGGTGGGGGGATCTCTTACAGGGAAAGGCTGATGGGATTTGAGAGGTGCTTTGGAAATTAGGTGGTAGCTTCACGCTGAGCGTAAGCTGGCATGAGAGGGCTGGTTGAGCTCCCTGTCAGGCCATGTGCTCAGTATCATTCCAGAACTGGCTTAGGAAGAGCCATCTGTGACTGTGCTTTTAGCCAAGTAGGTTTTGGTTCTAAGCAAAACTGCAGTCATCTATTAATGCATTACTGACACTTAAGTACCAAAACTAACAACTCGTTGTTAAACTAATTTCTTTTGTTTTTAATTAATTACAGCAATGAGTGAGTCTGGAAGTTTTGCAGCATCACGGTCAAGACGTGAGAGGAAGAATAGAAGAGGCCAGCAAGAAGCACTTGAACGTCTGAAAAAAGCCAAAGCTGGGGAAAAATTAAAATATGAGGTGAAAATTCCTCATCTTTTCTTCTTAATTAAAAGTGCATGTGAGCTGAGAAGCTTAATCA
Source organism: Calcarius lapponicus (assembly GCA_039654755.1). Classification (NCBI taxonomy): domain Eukaryota; kingdom Metazoa; phylum Chordata; class Aves; order Passeriformes; family Fringillidae; genus Calcarius; species Calcarius lapponicus. The sequence continues at coordinate 108,817,879 of CM077462.1, forward strand.
CCATTTATAGATATGTAAAAGTTAGAAGAAACAAAATAAGCCTTTCAGATCAGCTTTTGTGTTTTTAATAGTATATACTTTTCTGAGTGTAGCTGTAGTTTTCTGCTTTCTAATATAATTTATTTATTTCTTTCTGTTTTCAAAACTAACCCAGTTTTGTTAACTGCCGTTGCTTGACAACTATGCTACAGGGAAGGACCAATTTTTAAAATTACATAATTAATGTTATGAGAGGAAGTATTTTTTTTTTAAGTTTATGAAACTTTAATTTCAGAACTTTACATGACTGAAATCCATTAATATTGACATGCTATGTTTCCACAAATAGACCTCAATTTAAGTGGTGGAAGTAAAATCTGGCAGCGTAACATTGATACTGTAGCATTGTCCAATCCTGGTGCTGACAGGAAGTGACTTCCTCATTGAGGTGAATAAATGTAAAGAAACCAGAAGTCCTTAGATCATTAACATGCAAATTTTCTGTGAACACTCTGCTTGGGTACATCAAATCTCTTTCCTTTTTGTTCAGCTCAGATTGGTGTTTGAGACTAGAGCCAAGGCACAAGTTTTCACTGCTAGGTTTTTTATTTTTTAAAATTTTTTTTGGTAATGAAATGAGCAATAAAGCAAGTAGCTTTCAAATGAAATCTTCAGTAGATTTTGAGTTTCAGTATACTGTGATAATTTTAAGAACTGATAACTTGTCTTTTATCATTGCCAAAAAAGAAACTTAAACTTGTCTTTTATCACTGCCAAAAGTTGTGAATGGTGTAGCAGTGTAGGAATCCTACATGCATTCTTGGGAACTTTTACATTCTGCCTATCGATCTGCAGTATCGATGGTATGGAAACTGTTAATCCTCATTTGCCTTAACTGTAGGTTGAGGAGTTCACGGGTGTTTATGATGAAATAGATGAGGATGAATACTCCAAGATGGTCAGAGACCGTCAGGATGATGACTGGATTGTTGATGATGGTAAGTTAAGATTAATTTGGAGAGTTATTTTGGTTCTAGTGTTATAACTGAATTAGGCTTCATAATGTTCATACTTTGAGGTAAGTTACTGTTAGTACATTCTTAAAATTTGTTTTGGGAGACAAGAGAAAGGCATTGTTTTAATAGAAATTAATCTTGGATTGTTCTCATAATAGTCTGTTAGTATGATAATGAAAATATTTTTCCATGAAGACGTGTTGTTGAAATTTTATTTCTAGTTATCAGTGTTACAGTTTTACCAAAAAAAAGTACTGTTATTGATAATTTCTAATTAAACATGTAAGAATATATTTAGTCTAACAGAAGATACAGCTGAGAGTGCTGTAGATTTAATACTTGCTTTTGTAACTTTTGCTCTATATTACAGGGGGGAAAGTGTGTAATATGTAAAAAATTCAGGAATAACAGAAGACAATTTAAACCACAGTTTTTAAACAATTTTTCTACAGATGGGATAGGTTATGTAGAAGATGGAAGGGAAATCTTTGATGAAGATCTGGATGATGATGCTCTTATTTCCAATAAGAAAGGTAACTTGCATGTGACCACTGAAGACTGTCTGCCTGGGTCTTTTAAAAGGTACCCAAAATGGGCAACTTCCTGCCCAGTAAATGTGGTAAATATGGCCAAATGACAGATTACTTTGTGTTCTTACTTGAAGCTCTGTCATTTGGTGCCTGTGGATTTTATTCAGCCCCAGTGATGCAGAGGATGGAGGCTCACAGATTGAGGTCACATCACTGTTAGCTGCTTCAGCGCAACTGGGGCACTGCTGCTCAGTCTTCTGTGGAATGGGGATTCACTTCTAGGAAAAATGCATCTGGGAGGAGTCTTGGTTTTCAAAGCCAGTGCCTAAAATATGTGTGGTTTCTCTTGACCACTAAAATACTTACGTGCTTGTAAGAATCTTGGATCATATGATTTTCCCATTTTTTAATGGAATCTGGTGGCAAACGGAGTAACTGAGTCTGATGTTGAGAATCCAAGCCTAGTGCCAAACTCCTGGACACTCATTTTTTATTCCCTGGAAATGCTTCCATGTAAAGTATCTTTGTCCTTTTTCTGGAGTATGCAAAAGTCATCTCTGACATGATTAGGAGAGACAGGGTGATGGGAGGGTTTTTAATTTTTTGTGTGTGCATGACAGCTGCTACAAAGCTGAAAGATGACTAGGCTTCATTTCAGCCAGAAGTGTAAAGGTAGAAGAAGGAGACTACCTTGGCTATCTATTCCTGCTAATAACTGGACCTGTAAACATTCAATTTTTTAACGTGAAATTCCCATTTTAAAACTTTTTGTTTTGGTAGGAAAAGGTGGCAAAACATCTGCAATTGATAAAAAGAACATGAAAAAATCTGTGGTGTCAAAGCCAAACACAATTAAGTCTATGTTTATGGCCAATGCTGGGAAGAAAAACACAGATGTAAGTTTTTGAAGTTTTGAATTTAAATATTTCTGACTTGTTCACAGTTTTAGTGGGAGTGGAGTAAACCAAAGCCTCATTTTAGTTTCCTGTGTCTATTGAGACAAACTTCTGTTGCGGTCCCTTGTGTGTGGAACATTTCTGAAAACATTGTGTGTGTTTTGTGGAAATCCTCTAGTCATTTACTGCTGTTCTCCTGATTGGGTTTGCACATGTAACTGAGAACTGTTTGGCTAATCTTACCTTACAGAAAACTGTGGACCTGTCCAAGGATGATTTGCTTGGGGATATTCTTCAAGATATTAGTGCTGAAGTAAGTATGTTAATAAAATCTGTTGGCAACAGCCTTAATCCATTAATTTGTCATGGAACACACCAAGAAAATACATTTTTTTTTGTGAAACTAGACAACCTAAGACTGATTTCATCCATAGCAGATCTCATTGATATATTCCACATGTGTGTGCTGTTGTCTCCACTGTGCAGATGTTGCATGACTGCATTGCTTGGTAAGGCAATACCTCTATCACCTGATTACAGATGGTTTATATCAAGATGATGTAGAGCCTGTGCTAATGCAGCCTTCAGGGGTTTTTTGTCACTGAGGAGTGAAAGAGAACTTGGCTGCCTCTGAATTGTGTGCTGTGTATCTGTCACCACACCTCAGCTGGAGGACATCTCCATGTGAGCTGTATGGGAGGAGCTGAGGGAGCAGTGTTTCAGCAGTGATATAACCTGAACCTCTGTCTGCCTCCTGCTTCCCGGGATTTCCTGCAGGGAACCAGGTTAACACTCCCTTGGAGGCAGGAGTGTAGGATGGCTGCTGTGACAGGGTTGGACTCTCTCAAATATGTGATGCCCTTTTAGCAAGATTTAAAACCAGAAGGGTTGCTCACATGTAAATGTTGAAACTGCTGTAGTGGTGAGATACTGAGGTGGAATATGTTGAACCATAATAAGCAGAACATGTTTTTTCAGCCCTGTAAAGGGTATAGGATATCCCAATGTAAAGTTATCTCTTAGTTTTGTGCTCTTATTATTTTACTCCTCCTTATGACATCTGATTGAGGCTATAAAACCCCCCCATGACTGAAACTGCCCCTGCCCCACGGTATCATTAAAGAAATGCAATTTAATGCTGTCAAATTTGTGGAACATTGATTAGGGAAAATAATTGCACTATGGCTTCTATTTACTTAGATATTAGTTAGCTACTGTTTTTTTTCTTGTTTTGTTGTTTGTTTTATAAAATTTCTGTTGTTATTAGCTGTCAATAAGGTCAGGTATAAAATATCTGCAAATAAGTTGTGTTTTCCTCTAGTGGAACAGTACTGAAAGAGCACTTCAGCCTTTCATGAGGCATGTATCTTCTATACTACTGCTTCAGCAGACATTAAAAGCAGCACAAATTATTCTGATACTTGTGCAATAAAGGCACAGTTAGCTATTGAAATTCTCACTCTTTGAAAACAGTTATTGATGGCAATTTTCCTCAGGTTGTTTCCTCTCCCAAAAAATCTAGTGTGTGTCTTTATGGGCTGATTCAGGTAGCATTATTTTATGGGCTGGGTTTCGTATCAGGAGGTGTTTTCTTCATCAGCCAAAAATATTGGTGTCCTTCTTTCTCTTGGATGGAAAATATTACTAACCAAGGCAAAAGAAAACACTAAACAACTCTTCCTTTTGTCATTTTCTCTGTTCTTTCAATACTCAGACAGTTCAGCTAAGTCCACCACCAGTTATAGTGCTGAAAAGGAAAAGATCTGCTGGAGTACCACTCAATCCTTTCTCTGTACAGTCCCAAACTCCTAAGGTAAAGGGGGGGAAAAATGTTCTCATTATTAATAAGCGCTAATCTGTGTTTTTGTTGACTTGAATACTGTTGACTTTTGTTTCTCCTCCTGGAATTTAACTTTCTCCTAAGCTTCCATAGCAGTGTTACAGTGTAACTTTGTGCTTTTTTCTGCATTGTCTTTCATGTAAACACATAAACAGTACAATTAGTTTTGTGTCTGTAATATAGTAGGAGTTTGTAGCTGGTACATTTGACAGGTGAAACTGTTACGATGTTCAGTGCATCACATGAAAGTGAGTTTCTGCTCTGTCTCTTTTCCAAAGAGTAGAAAAGACCCTTGTGGCAAGGAGAGGAGGATGGGAGGTGAAATAAGCAGCAGGAAAAGGATAAGAAATGGAAAACAAATGGAAAATTGTTGCTATGGAAAGAAGTTTGCCTTAGTGGAAGATTTTGGAGTGAGAGGAGGATGGGCTGCTGAGGATGGAAGGCTAGCATTTTGTTAGGATCTCTGGTAAATGGAAAGGACTTTATAGCTAGAAATAGGAAGAGATAGTTGGTAATGGTCTGTAGAAGGAAAATGGAGTGGTGTAGATATATCTGATAGGTGAAACCTGTGGCATCAACTCTTATGTTGAAAATAATCACCAGTGCTACTCATCTTAACAGTTATGTTCAAAACTAGCAGCAACTGGAAAAAATGGGGAGATGTAGTAAGAGAGGATTGTGATGCAAAATATGTGGAACTTTTCCTCTGCCCCTGGTTACTAGATCTGCAAATAGCAAGTGAAAGGTTTTGTTGTTTATTTTTTTCTTCTTTGCTCTTACAAGATTATTTTTAACTTATGGTGGAAATGTTTTTCAGGTAATCACCCCTATATCAAAGAAAGCTCCTGCTCATGTCAGAAAGGAAACTCCTCCTCCAGCTTCATTTCATCCTAAACACCCCAATAATACAGCAAAATCTGTCAGAGTCTTTGAAAATGAGGACACCAAGCATGTGCAAAAACCTATAGAAAACGAGACAATAGTGAAGGCAGTGGGAGAGAAAGCTACTAAAGGTATCAAAAGTAAATGAAAACCCAATTCTGGAAACTCTTTAAATATAGTCTAGTAGTTTTAAAACACTTGTTAAATTGTACTAGTTTAGATAGAACAAAGTATCATATTCAAGCTATCAAAATTATGGTCATGCTTATAGTGTGCTGTCTCTGCATACTGCTGTAGTATGCAGTATGTCATTTTGATGATTCAAGCCTTTAGTTCTACCTGCAGCGCTTCCAGATGATGATCAGGGAATGATGGATTTTGATGAGGAGGACTTTGATGAACCTATGGAAGCAGAGCATGTGGAAACTGTACCTGAGACAGCTGAAAGCTTGAAAAGAGACAGTGAAATTGAGAAGAAAGAGCAGATGGAATCAGAGAAGAAAGAAACATCTGTCTTGTAAGAATCTCTTTTCCTTCTTTTTTTTCCTTCCACTAAGAAGGCTCTCAGTTTCCATTAACCTTAGATTTAGCTTCATATTTGTCTTTGCCACAGAGATAATTGTGATAGACAGAAAGATAATAATGCTATGCAATGCTTTTTTCTTCGTAGTTACATTAAAAATAGTAACACGCTGGTAGCTACTTAATTGAAGAATATTTGATGTGTTTGGGATCTAGCATGTGACAACATGTATTTCAACACGCTGAGCTGACTCAATGTAAGTGTTAAATAGTGAACTTTGATGTCAGTAAGCAAACCAAGGAATTTCTAACAATACTTACTCTAAGTGAATCTGAAAGTATTTTGTAATAGATGTAGGTAAAAGTCTTGTTGCTAAAAGTAATGGTGAACAGCTGTATCTTTGGAAATAGGAAAAAAGGTGGCCTTTTCCCTGTTGTTGATTTTTTTAAAATTGTTTGGAGAATCTTGAATATTCAAACTGTAAAATAATTGAATGATGAAAAAGACCTAAACATCTAATGACTGAAAAGGTAGTTTTGTTGAAATAATCCTTTGTTCCCACTGAGCAACTTGTATAGATGGATGAATATATTTGATATGTGAAGAATTGAATTGACCAAGGCTGAAATAGCAGGTGACTGATTTTCAAAGCCTGTGTGTGGTGTCTCAAAGCCCATGCTTAAATGTGGGTTTCTGTCTTTGTGACTTCATCCCTCTTTGCAGAAGAAATCTGAGGTAACCCAGCTGTTGGGAATGTTGCTTGGTAGTGGAAAGAGAAACAAAAGGTGTGAGAATATAGGCCTGGAAAAAAGCAAAATGGTAATTATAGCAAAGGCACAATTTTAATTGTTTTTTTATTCTTCTGCAAAACCTGCAGAAGTTGTTCTCTCCCCGGTCTCTCATGTTGGGACAGAATTGATGAGGATGAAGCTGATCTAGTAGCAGCAGAGGTTCAACTGGACCCAAATCTTCTTCCACTTGTGAATGGGGAAAGTGATGATCAAGTCTTCAGATTTTATTGGCTGGATGCTTATGAAGATCAGTTCAGTCAGCCAGGTAACCGTTCAGCTAAAGGCAGAAAATGCTAATCTGATTCTTTTTGTTCAGATTTTCTTTTTTGAAAATTGGGGTTTTCAGACTTGACTGAATTACATCCAGTTGCTCTGTGTGTCTGAGATGTTAATCTCTTGTATTTCTGTACCTCTGTACAGAAGAGGCAGAGCAGGGCACTGTGGCTGGGGGAAGAATGTCATGTCTTGGCCTAGGATAGAGATAGGGAAGTAAAAGGGACTTACTAACACTGTTCAGTGTTGGTGACCCATTGTCTTTCTTAAAATTTTATGCACTCCAGGAGCAATCATAAAAATGTTAATTTCTTGCTCAGTGATGCAACAATTGAGCATGCTTTCTTGTTTTTGGAAAAGTAGCTCAAAATTCACATGGATGAATAAAAAGCCTGTGCTATAGCAGTTGCATGATTTTATGCAAAGGAAAGGTATGTCTGTCAAGGGAGGAAGGTGGTCTGAAAAATACAAGGTCTGTCTTGTATTGCTTATCCCCTAATTCAAACTATCTAAATCTTGAAGGTTGTCTTCAAATTAAGATTGCTAGTTCTCATAGTCTTCAAATTGCATCATTCTGATCTCAGCTCTGACAAAACAGTTTGTGTTCATATCTGTTCTGAGCACTTCCCATCCATCCCCTCATTTCATCAGCAGCTTTAGGATATTGGGTTTCTAGTTTGTGCTTCATGTGTGTTTACCAGAAGGTTCTTTCACGTGTTGTTGGAGGTTTTTTTCAGTTGAAGCTGTAAGCATTGAGTCAGATACATTTCTTTGTTAACACCTTTTATTGTGAGTTGGGATGCCAAACTTAAATATGAGACTCTGCTGGGCTGAACAGCTTGGTGATGGGAGTGGTAATAATCATGGATATCTTGATGAAATCAATGGCTCTAATATAAAATTGCTACTTGTAAAGAACCCGCTATTGTTATTTTTCCTTTTTTTTTGTCTTTTAAGTCAGTGATTGCTGAATGGAACATAATTATGAAAGGATTTCTGTTCCTCGCATGCAAGGAGTGTTCTTTTCTCATTATGACTTTTTCAGGATTGAATAATAAAGACTGCACCTGTTTTCAATTAGTAATGTAGAAGGGAAAATTTTGATATTGCTTTTTGTTTAACATGTTCATGATCTTTGTTTGTGCCTCATTTGCTGTGATGTCAAATGCATTGCCTGAAGAGTAAATACTATAGCATAATCATAAGACTCTTTCAAACTTAATGATTTTTTGGAGGCTTACTTTTCATAATTCCCTTTATGATCTTAGGCAGAGAACTCGAGAATTGTGATCCTATTAACATTTTAAAGAAATAACGAATAAAACCTGCCCTTTTTTTTTCCTCTCTGCAAGACATTTTCCCCGTGTCTTGACTTTGCTTACCTTTTGGTTCATTTAGTAGCATGATCTTTCTTTTCACAGGCTTTGATTTATAAGCTTTATTAGTATTTTTTCTTTCTTTATTCTTTCCATAGTCTTGCAGGGGATAGGGCCTGATATCTCTCAGTTGATTTTATTTTCTTTTGGCTTTGCACGAAATGTCTCTGAAAACTCTTTGAAGTTAGTTCATCTTTTACTGTCTGTGGGGATGATAGTGTGTGCCAGTGTTCAACTGGATGATCTCAAAAGGTTCCTTCCATTCTAAATTAATCTAATTCTGTGAAGTCTGATTATTAAGACGACTTATTCGTCCATGCTAGAGTTGATAGAAGTTTGTCTTTGCAATCCAGGCAGCTTTTTACCCTATCTTTGACTGGCTTATGTATCCTTCTTTCTACTCCCCTGCTTATATGTACTCCTCTGACAGATTAACTACTCCATGCTCTTAATATTTCCAGCTGTTCAAGCAGTCAGTTACTGTTTTGTGGTCTCTCTCTCAGTTTCATCTTTCTGTATGATACAAACCTATCTCAGGTGGGTTTTTTTTATCCCTTAACAAAAAAAGTTAAAGATTGCTGGAGACAAGAACTTCGTCTTCCCTGTCACTTAGATCTGCAATTGGAGCTCTTTCTCGATACTTCTATTCAAACTGTCTAAATCTTCAAGATTGCCTCTGTATTAAAATTTCTTAAGATACTTTGTGCAGCTGCAACTTGTATCCTTGCTCTCATCATCTTCAAAACCGCAGCATTCTCTGTCCTTGACAAAAGTAGTCTTGTGCACATCTATTCCAAGCACTCAGAAAATGATTTTTCATAGCCTGTCATGTTGACTCTGTCATCCATCTTAGTGCATCTTCACTGATTTATCTTTGATCTAATGGAGTAAGAAAGGTGCCTTTATGTCTGATAGATCTGCTGGCAAAGATAAGTTATAACTCTTAACCAAGGACTTGTTTGTGCATTGCCAGGCCAAGGAGAAATGCAGATTCTATGCATGAAACCCTGTTTCTGAGGCAGTTTCAGCATGGATATTTCTGTTTTCATCAACAGTAGTATGCTGTAGGAAGAGTGTCTTCCATGTAATCAAATTCCAAATTATTTGGAGCTTGAAGGGAACCCGGTAAAGCCAGGTTTCTGAGTTGTACTTGGAAGTTTTTTGTAACTTGTAATTTGCAAACTGTTTGTGACAGTTGGATGGCTTGGTACTTTGTTATTTTTAAGTTTGACATAATTTGATTAGCATTTTGTTCTATTGCCAAGATCTCTGGGCTCAAAGGTGTGCATATACTGTAAGGACATTGTCCACAGTGAAGTCAGTTGCCGCTAGTCCTGCTCTGTATAATCTTTCTGAGTGTCTCCCTTGGTTACAACTGCTGTCTTGGCACCCAGGATTCCTAGGAATGTCATGCATCTTTTGGTGTCCTCCTTTGTTAAAAATAATCACTTGAAAGGTGATCAGCTTCTATTGTTGTCTTCAGAATGTTTTTCTACAGGTTTTATTGGTAATTGAGTCTTGATCTCAAGGTGCTGAAGTATAGGAAAAGGAGTCAATTGTACTGGTCTAGCTGAAAAGTGGAAAACGGGATATAACACATGTGAGAGGATTGATTGACAGCATAGGCATTCTCATAATCTTTAGCTTTCACTGACATCTCTCTCCTTCCTCCCTCTCTCCAGGGATTATCAAACTAATACAGGCAGCAATGGAATATCAGAACAGAATTTTGAGACTGGCTGTGAAATGCCATTTTGGATTTTACATACCAGGTGTTACTATAGCAATGGAGGTAGAGACATGAAGAATGATACAGGTGTCTGTTTGTAAAACTGGTGTTTAAAACAATTTAGAATGTGCTGATGCATTGGAAAGATTTGTTGTTCAAGGACCTAATGCAGCAATGGTTGTGTTTCAGTGCAAGAACACATTATAAGCTGCTTCAAGCAAGATTAGAAATGATTAATTGTAAAACTGCATATTGAATTCTTTGCCCTTCTACCTTAGGTGTGGTATTTTTGTTTGGCAAAGTTTGGATTGAATCTGCAAACACCTATGTCAGCTGTTGTGTGACAGTGAAAAATATTGAGAGAACTGTTTATCTGCTGCCACGTGAAACAGTAAGTGTGACTTTTAAACACATCAAACATAAGTGCCTTTCATCCTGCTTGTGGCAGGTTGGGAGTTTAGCAGTGTCTATGGAAGCTGTTGGAAGCCAGTGTTGTCTGATGTAGGTGATAAAGTCAAAAACAATGTGTACATCTCATGTGGGCTGCAGAGTAGAGCCCTGTGACTTCCCGTGACCCTAACTAACAAAGGCAGACAATTTTTTACCCTTTGCTGCTTTGCAAATAAAGTGGTCTTGAAGTATTGCCAGAGAGTTTAGTGCTTTTTAAACATTCTGTTTCAAGTAATATTTTCTAAGTTTGGAATTTCTTGGCTGATTGCATTTTAGTTCTTCTTAAAAAAAAGAGATACATAATTCATAATAGCAAATGATATTCAACTTATTGTCATGTCTGCTGACATTTTTGTTAGTTTGTAAAACCTCTCTTCTGTTTTTGAGGAAATCGACCTATCTACTGGTAAAGAGACAGAGACTCCAGTAACTATAATGAGTGTTTTCAAGGAATTTAATGACACCATTTCACCAAAGTACAAGATCATGAAGTTCAAATCCAAGGTTTGTTTGCAAGCATCCTATTTGGTCATTTTCTGTTGTTCTGGTTTGTGAGGTGGGAAGGCTGTTGAAACATTGTCCAGGGAAGGAGGTTGTGCCAAATTACAAATATATAACTCCTGATGTAAACTTACCTGCTTGTAAAAACCATCCAAACTGCCTATATTCCTTTAAGAATGGTAAATCTGCAACATGGTTGTTCCACCAGAAGTTTAAACAATGCATTTGTAAATACTCACTCACTAGCTTCTTTAAAACCGAGTTGAGTGTCAGGTGGCTTGCTGAGCGGTTTTTGAGAATGCAGAACAGATAGAAGTTCTGATACCTAAAGCTTTAGTAACAGCTCATGTTGTCAGAGTTTAAAATGAAAGATTGTGTTGTCCAGCAGATAAATCAGTACTCTGGGATTACACTGTCTTTGCATTTGATCAGACATCTTATTGAACTTTATCTCTTGGCATGTCTCATCCTTCTTCTCACCTTCACAGATTTATCTTTTAGAGTGCATGCTGCTCAGAGCATGGATTGTCATAGTGTGGCTGTGCAGGAGGTAACAAGTGAGGACTGTCATTCAGTCTTGAAAGCTGTTCTGTGCTTAGAGTGATGGGCAATAGTCTTAAAAGTGTTATTTTGCTGTGCTCTTTTGTTATTTTGTTATTTGCTCAACAAATCTTTAAAATGACATTGGAAAAACAAAATGTTGCTATGATGGAAACTTTGCACATAATACTTGTCAGGAGTCTGCAGGAAAAGAGCTGATACTGCTGAGAATGTTGCAGATTTGGACTGAATTAGTTTGACACTGAATTAGTGTCAGAGCTTTATTGTCCACTTACATAGAGTATTTGTCTTTTACAGGGGAGGGCAGAGGTGGGAAGCTTGGATGGGGAAATATGGCAAGCAGTCAAGTTAGGGGAAAAGTACTTCTGTTCTGACTGAAGTACTCAGAGAAGTTTATATTTCTTGAAGTAACATGTCATTAGTCTGGCAAAGCTGATTTTCATTAGTTGTAACTTTCCCCATCCTGGCAATCTTGTCATTTTACAGGATTCATTCCTGAATAGTTAATCAGCAAGTGAGATGACAAGTAAAAATGCTGGAAGAATAGAATTTAATAATATGTAAATGAGGGAAAATAAAAACAGTTTGTGTGGTAATTCAGGAAGATTCTCAGGAGGTCATCTCATCCAAAGCTAGCTCGAGTCATTCTGAAAGTTTCAGTTGTTGAAGTGAAAACGTGAGCAATGTTTGTCAAATACTGAAATCATGCAAGACAGGACATCTTTTCAGCAACTTGTAGCTTAGTGTGTTATTTATTGAGTTCAGGGAAAATGGATGTGACATCAGTACTTTGTGAAGGCTTTTTTTTTTCTCTAGCATATTTTTTCTCTCAAAACTGATGTAAATTTAGATTTTTAAATTTTCTGTTATTTCTCGTGAATACTTGATTGTAAAATAACTGCATGTGGCATCAGGAGTAAATTTACTCTGAAAGGAGTAAATTTAACAATAGATAAAAAACAAGTTGCTGATAGCTCACTGTTCAAAAATCCTTTTGGGAATGAGAGAGAGAACTCAAAGAAAATTTTTCATTAAAAGAGAGGAGTACACTTGTACTCTAGAAAGGAAAGAGGGAGAAAGGTCTCGAAAGATCCAGATCTGCTTACAGAATCTTGGGATTCCATCTTTTCCATGGTGTGCCAAGTGAGAATAATGTGAATGAGGTAATAGAGTAATGTAGTTGAATATTCAAAGATGGCTCTTAAAAATCAAGGTAAAACCTGTCAGATTTTTACTGAGCTTACACAGAACTCAGGGCAAAAGACCCCACAGTCTTGTCTGGGTACATGGCTGCAGCACATGTGGGGTCCTTGGACATAACACAAGAGAGGGGAAGTGGGAGCACTAAGACACTGTTGAGATTTTCCCTTAAATATTGTAACACATGATCACCCTCATTAAAGGGTGAAAGGAAAGAGGAAAGATTAACTCAAGGGACTACTGGTACAAAAGATGGCAATTAGAAGAATGAGACAAAAGGACAGTTATACCAGAGATGACTGTGAAAGAGCTTTAATTTTTTTTAGCTAGTAAAGTGAAGAATAATGATAAGACCTGTTTGCTCTCTAGAAACATTAAAAGGGGATGAGCAGCCAGAGAGCTATTTAAAGCAGAGTTTTAGCAAAAGAGTGAATTTGTAATTTTTAATTCATGAATAAATTAGGCAGGATAGTTGGTGCAGGGAAGCTCTGAAATAACCTACCAGAATTGTTTCTGAACAGTAAGATTTCAAATTATTTTGAATTCTTAAGTAAACTTAAATTTATTAAAAGGATAAAAGCTATCCAGCCTTATTTTTCTTGTGTAATTTTCTGCTAATTTTAATAGCTCCTGCATTCTGGGAGGGTTGAATGAGAACTGGAGACAGCAGGAAGGTATGGCAGTAGTAATATGGAAGATAAGAGAAAGGACAGGATAGTAGAGCAGGACTTTTAGTGGGGTCCTTGAAGGAGTATTCAAAGAGAGTATTGCAGTAACTCAGATATTCCAGATTACACAAAATTGACTGTGAACAAGTGGCACCAAGTCTGGCCAGGCTTATACCCCTGCAGCAGGGAGGCTTTGTGCTTTCTGCCAGATGATTGTAGAAGTAATGGGGTTGTGCCATTACTGTGCCCTCCTTTTCTTCTGTTCCTCCCTTAGATACCTGAATTTGCCTGACATCTTATTGAACTTTTATTGACTCTGTTTTTCACAAGGAGCCATCAACCTCCTTTTCATTGTACTCATACCACCAGAGAGAAGGTGTTGTTACACAGCCCTTGCATCTGTGTCCACAGGGATGTGCAGGGCTCTAAATTGAAATGGTTTGTGGCATTCCCCTAAAGGAATGCTCCAGAGGAGCGATCTTCACCCAGTTGTGACTCTGTGGTAAAGGGCTGACGTGCTTTAGAAGATCTCCCCTGCTCTGTGATGTGCAGCGAGTGGATCAGTGCTGTGCTGTGCTGTTAAGGGTTGTTGTTTTGAAAGACTTCAAACTAATGGCTGTGCTGCTCAGGTGAGACTTGTGAGCAATGCATTCAGAGTAAGGTGAAATCTCAGTGTTTGCACAGTACTGTGAAACTGATAACCACTCTTCTTCCATCATTAGCTGGAAATCAGGAGGGTTACTGACATCCCTGACAGAGTTCTTTTACTGACAGGGTTCTTTATTCAGAATATCCCTTTTTGTGATGATGTGGAGACACTGAGGCAGGTTGTTCTCTTGGCCTTGCCAGCACCCAACTTTGTCCCTTTGAACACACTTAAGCCGTATCATTTCCTGCTGCACCTGCTGCTAATTGTAGCTTCAGTGGGTTGCACTGCTGCCAAGTTAGCAAGTCTTCACAAATCAATTTGAAAGCAGCCTTACTCCACTTAGGAACTTAGCAGCTAATCACTGCTGCTCATTTCTGCTCTCTGAAGGGCCACTTGAAGGGCAGATTATTCTGCAGCAAGCATTCATTCACTGGGTTATGACCAGACGCTGGTGTAATTGAGCTGAGCTCTGTGCAATAACGCAGATGAAACACTACAGCTGACTATTTTTATACTATGTTCATCCTAGTTTGCAACAAGAACTTGTTTGAAGCCTGAGAGGTTTTTATTAAAATTAAAAAAAGAGGAGAGGGAGCACCAGTGATATGTGCTAAAAGCAGTGCATCTCTTGCTTTTTTGCTATTGCCTTCTATTATGTCACAGCTCTGATCTGCTCCTGTTAGGTGCTGCTGTGGCTCAGCAGTTCAGATCTACATTTGCATGATAATTTGCAATGCTGATCTGGCTTCATAGTGGTGCTCTTCTGTTAACTTATGTTATGTTACACTTGTGTTTCAATGAAACTGTTGATGCCATAGTAGTTTCTGGATTTGTCTGCCTCCTATTTATAGCAGAGGTCCCTCTCCTCTCCTGCCTGAGCTTTGCAGCTTTACACCTGCAGTAGCACATGAAGTAACAAGCTTCACTGGCTCTTGTAGCACCCTGAGGGAACTATTGCTGATGCTGTTAATTTAAGGAAAAAAAAACCCAGCCATCCAATCCCCAAACCAAATAACTTCAAGTTTGCCTAACTGTGCATGTATTTTGTGAATTTTAAAATTTTATTCCCATTTATGGTGATTTTGCTTTTTCTTATTAAACTTTCTCTAGTGGCATATTACGTTGAGTCTGGTGTAGAAAGTGGTGAACACAGTGCATTGTTCAGTGAGAAATGTGATTTTTAATTTAAGGTGCCTCTAGGAATTCCTGTAGTAAAGTAGTGTGCTAGTATAGTTATAACAGTATGTGACAGTGGTGCAGATGGTTTGTAAAGTACTACAGGGCAACACACACATATGACATGGTAGAGCATGGCATTTCAGCAGGTGCCAGAGCACTGTTGCACAGGATATTGTAATAATTTGGAAAATGAAAGTAGTTATTCTTAGAAACTGACAAGCTGTGTTGTAGAAAATTGTTACTGTTCTTGAGGAAAGCAGAAGTGATACTTAACTTTAGACTTCTTTAACTGTCTTAGTTAGAGATACATAAACAAACTGGGCTACTTTCTAGTGAAACCTAAGTCACTTGAAATGAAAAATACAGTAGTGTCACAGAAATGATCTGCTGTGAGCATGTGATAAAAGCTGGCAGATGGTTGGGAAATCATCTCTCTTGGGTTCCTCTCTGAAGTGCTGGCACACAAAAGCCTGCAGTGTAAAGGGAGGAGTTGTGTGCAGTTACAGGGATACAGTCTGGCTGGGATCATAGACATATGGTGGGGTAGGATGTGGTTAAGACAGGCTGGGATTGCAAGGAGGGGGAAGCCCTTTTGTGGATCAGGCCAGTGGGAATGCATGGAGCCTGCCTGAAGGTGGGCAAAGAGCTGGTCAGGGTTAGAGGATGGGCTTTTGGAAGGGATATCATAGTGGAGAAAGGAAAGCCATATCCCACTTGGAGCTGGGTCTGGTGTGGGAGAAAAAGACCAGTTGGAAAGGCTGCTGTAGGTACAGGCAGACTAGGAGAAAAGTGATACTGACAGGGACAGGACATGTGGTGACAGAGGTCATGGAATAAGCTGTGATACTGCATGTCTTCTTCACCTTGGTCTTCACTGCTTAGTCTTGGTCTTCACTTCCAGCTTTTAGCAGTGTCTGATGGCCAAGAGACCAGAAGGAAAGCCTGAAGCAAAGCAGACTCATCCTCAGAGGAGGAGGATCAGGTTAGGGCACATTTAAACAAATTGGACAGATAAAGGCATGTGGGATCTGATGGGATGCACCCCTGTGTGCAGAGGGAGCTGGCCAATGTCAGAAGGTGCTTGGGAGTGTTTGGTGTGGATTCACAGAGGGAAAATGATGCTTCTCCAAGTTGGGAGCCTTCTGGGAAGAGATGGACTTTGGTGGACAGGAGGAGAGCAGTGACTTGTTTGTCTTGACTCCAGTAAGGCTGTCAATGCTGCCTGCCATAGCATCCTCACAGACAAATGATGAGGTGGGGGCTAGTGAAGTGGACAGAGGGGTGGACTGAAAACCAGCTGCCCTACTGGGCTCAAAGCTGTGATCACTGGCACAAAATCCAGGTGGAGGCCAGTCCCTAGAGGTGCACCCCAAGGGCTGATTCTGGATCCAGTCCTGCTGAGCATCCTGTTAATGATTTGGGTGGTTGCATGGAGCACACACAGAGCAAGTCTGCAGACAGTACAAAACCAGGAGAGGCTGATATACCAGATGGATGTGTCTAAATCAAAGGAATTTAGCCTGGATACCTACAGGAATCCCATAAAATACAAAAAAAAGGAAATGGTCCTGTATGAAGACTGGAATAGCCTCAGGCACTAGTAGATGATAGTGGCTGACTGGCTGAAAGCAGCCTTGGAGGAAAGGACCTGCTCATCTTGGTCCATACAAGGTTGGACAAGAGCCAACCCTGTCACCCCTTGGGGACAAGGCTGCCATGGGCATTACCAGCAAGTGTCAAGAGCTGATCCTTTCCCCTTTGCAGCCCTGGTGAGCACCTGGGGAGTGCTGTGTTCAGCTGAGCTCCTCTGTGTGAGGAATGACGGGTGCTACTGGAACACATCCACAATAGGGCCACAAAGATAGTTACAGGGCCTGGAGCATCTGTCTGTGAGCAGGCTGGGACTGCTCAGCCTGCAGAAGAGAAAGTTCAGGGTGAGGGATTGGCAGTGCATGTCTTTTAATAGTTTATAAATCTTTGATGAGCATGAGTAAAGATGACTCTGGCAGACTTTTTGCTGGTGCCCAATGGAGGACAAAAGCAACAGATACCATTTGAAACACGTGAAATTTATCAGAATCTGAAGCACTTCTTTACTGTAAGGGAGATCAAGCAGTGGCACAGGTTGCCTAGAGAGGCTGTGGAGTCCCCATCACCCACTGTGATCAACCCAGCTCTGAGCAGGCAGCTGGACTAGACAGTGCCTGGAGTTCCCTTTCCATCTCAGCCATTTTGGGATTTTGCAGTGATCTGCAGGCACCAATTCTCATGAGACTGTCTGAAAGCTGTGAATTTAAAGAATATTTCTGAGTTTGCCTAACTGCCAGGTGTTTTATTTGGTAGTGGTTAGTATACTTGCAAGTCAATTCTGTAGAAACTCTTGATGCTAAGAAAACATTTAGAGATTAAAACCAGACTCTAAAATATTCTTACTGTCTTCAACTTATAATGAGTTGCAGGATTGGTGGTAGATGATCAAGCCCATGATATTTGAAACATGTGTTTTGCCTGGCCTTTTTTCCTTTAGCTTTCTTATTGGACAGAATGAATATTCAATTGGGAGATACTGAAAATATAATACCTTTGTTTTGTATAGAAAGTGGAAAAATACTACGCTTTTGAGATTCCAGATGTACCAGCAAAATCTGAATACCTAGAAGTTAAATATTCAGTGAGTATAATTAATCTGATAAAATACCATACCTTGTTTTTTTGATCTAATTAAGTTTACAACGTGAGCAGTTTCTTTATGAAAATGGTCATTGAACATTGTCAGTCTTGGCTGATGTATCCAGTGTGGATGAAGAATTTAAACTTCAGTGTTTTTCCATTACTGGCCTGATTTTTAAGTGGAGCTTATAGTGTGATTTCCTCAATTACTGTAGGGTATTATGGGTTAGGGCTTTGCTTGTAGGGGATGAGGGTGATTTCAGTACTGAAGGTGCTGTCTGAATGTGGTTTGTCAGCCTTGGAGACTTCTGTGGGGTGAAATGACTCCCTGCTCTCTGTTACTTGTTAGGCTGAATGCCCTCGGCTTCCCCAAGACCTGAAGGGACAAACATTCTCACATGTCTTTGGAACCAACACCTCTAGCCTGGAACTTCTCTTGATGAATCAGAAGATCAAAGGACCCTGCTGGCTGGAAATAAAAAATCCACGTATGGTGGTTTGCATGTGAAATACCTGGTTACCAGGAAACACATACAATTATAGATTGGGGGGGTAGGGGAAATTTAAATTGTACAGATGAATTACCGTTTTGTACATCAACCTTGGAACTTACTGCTTTAATTTTCATTATCTATAACCTTGCAAATTACTGGCTTAATTTTCATTATCTGGTACAAATTTTAAGTATTCTTCCTTTTATTCTCCTTTAAGTATACTTCTTTATTCTTCCTTTTTTGGAGTGACAAATACCTGTAAAAGTTTTGCACTGTACAGATGAGATTATAACTTCTGTGAGGGGAACTGTGCAGTGCCTAGCAGCTGTGGTTTGATGCATACCCTAACGCTATGTATATGGAGCTAAACTTACTTGATTTGAAAATGTCTCATCTTTCTGCTCTTGATAACTAAGATTTGGGTTTCTTTTCTGCAAATATGTATTTTTGAGAACAAATGGCTGCTAGATGGTTTTTTTTTTTGTTTGTGAATTAGGTTTTTATTTATTTTTTCCTGACTTGGAAAAGTTTGTGGTGTGGACCTGTTTTAGTTTTAAATCCTTTCTGCCTCATGATTGGCGTGTAGCACTTAGAGGTGGTCATGCTGCTTTATTTTGGCTTGGTAAGAGGCCTTTATTCAATGTGTGCTGCATATTCCCATGAACATAGGGATGTTGATCATATTGGACAAAAGCTGCATCTGTTGCTGCAGTATCCTTGGGGCACTCCCAGTGCAGAACTGACTGTATGAATGCTGACACCAGGGGAGTTCTCCTCTCAGCAGCTCGCTCAGTCACTGACTGAACTGATACCAATACAGATGACTCTGTGTAAAGCTTCCTGAAATATTTTTTGGGTTGTGCAGACCTTGATCCAAACCTTTTCTTTTTTATTTGGTGTTGAAGAGCTCCTGTTGACTAGGAAGTCAGGGCCCAGGGAGCTACCAGAAACTGGGCAGAATTAGTGTGTGTCTTGGACTATCCCACCAGGACAAAACATTTGAAGGATGTGCTCTGTGCAGCAATGCCATCAGAGAAGCCTTGTCTGTGGTTCCCAGAAGAATGGAGGTGGTTTGTGTTGTTTCCTCAGAGCCTTCAAATCAGCCAGTCAGCTGGTGTAAAGTGGAGGCTGTGGCCATGAAGCCTGGCTTGGTGAACGTGGTTAAAGAGCTTTCTCCTCCTCCTCCTCTGGTGGTCATGTCCTTCAGCATGAAGACCATTCAGAACCCAAAGACTCACCAGAATGAGGTAAGTAATCTGCTCTCATTTTGGTTTGGTTTTGTTCTTTGACATACATGAAAAGTTTCCTAATGCTTTGAAGAGCCTTATAGAACATGTTTTAAATATATTTACTATTGAAAAGTTTCTCTGCTCTGGGTTTTTCAAAGAAATTTTTACTGGGGTTTCACTCTGGGTTTGGGGGCCTGCTTGGAGAGAATGTTTACTGTGAGAGTGGATCCCATGTATGTTTTCAAGCCTTCTGTTTTGTCTGTTGTGTCTCATAGTTATACGTGAGACTGCCCCAGCCCAGCTATTAATGGATTACTATTAATTAATTAATTAAGCTAGCACCAATCATAGGTTATAGGTAAAATGACCAGGCTTTTCTGCTAATAAAACTAATTTTAAAATGAGAATTTGGTCTTGATTTTAGAACACCTGCTATTCTGCTGCAAGATCTTTCCTCAGAAAGGAAGAGAGCTGTAGGGGCCATTCTCATTTATGGACTGCAGACCACAATGTGTACTTAGGCACCTTTTTTTTTTAACATAACTCTCATTAATGGGAGAAGAGATTTAGTATTCACAAATAGGATAGGACAGTTGTTTCTGGCTAATTGAATTGAAGGCTAATAGGTTGGCAAATTTTTCAAGCAGAATTATTCCTTATGGTGAGTTAATTTTTTTTTTTTGTGGAAGTGTGGAAAGTAAGTGGTTTCTGGCTGAAGTAAGGGGACATACACAAGGTACTGTCAGGACTCTGCTTGCCAAGATGCTTTAAAGCCTTTCTGCTTTGTTTTCTGTTGGGTTTTCCTGATCAGTGTCTCAGGAGCCAGGCCAAGCAGTCAAAAGCATCATTCAGGCTTCTGGCTTCCAAACACCAAACCTCTTGGCTTCTTGGCAGTGTTGACTGCTTGCTTAGGGGCAGCCCTTCCTGAGGCAAGGCTTCTGTGTCCTGCTCACATCTCCTCTGCCCTCCATGGGGAATCCTTTACATTGTGGGGTCTGGTCAGATTCAGAACAAAAATTGATAAAAGTAGAACTTTTTCAAAGGGAATTATTTTTTCTCTCAAATTTATAATGATTTATGAGCAAGTACTATTTTATTTCCTTGAGATGAATTGATAACTTCTTTTCAACTACCTGTAGTTGGAATTAAAATAAGAAAGATCTGTTGGAGAAACAAGAGAAAAGAGATGAGGAACTCTTAAAAAAGGATGGAAGAAATGAGTATGGATAGTAGTCATGCTTTATTTTTGTTTATGAAGTTGTGTGTTCTCTATCTCCTTGGTATAGGTTGTGGCTCTTGCAGCTCTGGTTCATCAGAAATTTCCTTTGGATAAGGCTCCACCTCAGCCTCCTTTTCAAACACATTTCTGTGGTACGTACTTGGAACAGTTTGAGTAGAAAAAATATTAATTCCATGTTTTTTCTTTTTTTGTTCTGTTTCAGTTTTTTGGTTGGAGGGGGAAGTTACATTAATTTATTTATTTCAATTTTTATTTATTTCTCTCTCTGCAGCAATAATGACCTAAAATAGACAACTGACAAAATTTTAACCCTCAGACAGGCTTTTCTCCCCATTTTTGACTTCACTGGTTACTGATTTTATCGAAAACTTAATTTAAAAAAAATCTTAGTTTGAGATTATAACCCTGCTCTATACAGATTCCCGTAATTTTTATTGGTTTTATTCCATCTTTCTCTGCCCATCAATTTAGACCATTTATTTACTGTCACTTTAATTATTTTTCTGTTCAACTCTTCTGAATGGAATTATTTGTAAACAAGTTTTCTTAGGGGACAAAAATCTTACATCAGTGTCATTGCAGTAATATCAGCTAAACCTTGAGATTCAGACACTGGCTGGAAGTGATGAGGTGTTGAATGCTTGTGAGAGGAAGCTCTTCAGGAGCTGTGCCCCATAGTTTTAATGTCCAATGATGACCTCAAATATGACTGATTCTGATTTGTTAATGCTTTAGTAATTTGGAGTTTTAGTAATTACTTGGTTAATTTAATTACTAATTTAGTAATTACTTGGTTATCTTAAAGACGGTATTCACTTAAAGCTGCTGTTTCAGAATCAGAGGTCAGTTTTCTCAGCTCACTTTGTTGTGAATGGGTGCTTATGGGGAGGGAACAGTTAGGAACTTGTATGTAAATACAAATATCACTTTTTGCAGCTGTTTCCAAGCCGAGTGATTGCATTTTTCCTTATGACTTCAAAGAAGCCATTAAAAAGAAGGTAATTTCATTTTGTTACCCTTCTGATTGCAGTACCTTATAGAATGTGAACTTTATGGTGCTTTTGATAAGTGGTGAAGAGAAATAGTTGAAGGAATGGAATGATTATTTAGTTAGTTTTCCACTCTGCAAACTTAAATCCAGGTATTTATTCTGTGTTGCTTGTAAAAAAGTGGTGTGTGCTCTGTGTGATTCAGTATTGCTGCTAATTGTGCTCTTATAATAGAGGGGTGTTAGGCAGCAGAGTGGGAACGATTTTGCAAAGAGGCTAAAATTGTGGTTAATTTTCATTATACCTGACTGTACTCATAGTAAACTGGGAGAATTTGTTTCTTCTTTTATTGGAGAATAAAGTCTATCAAAATTTAGAAGATCTCCTTTCTAAGGGGTTGTGGGAGAGCTGGCAGAATAATAAAGTAACTTATTTTTGTTTTTCCTCTATTTCTGTGTGATCTTAAAGTCTGTGAGTGAAAAATGCATATGGAAGATTTCCCTGGTGTGCTTGATTCTTATGAGGCTCTTAAAATATCACACCTGCATTCAAAAGCAGAATGGGAAAAAGCCTCTGAGCAAAGCTTTCCTATGTCTATGGGAGTGAGGAAAAAAATCCTTGAATTACAGAAGGAAAAGCAGAACTCTGTGGTGCTTTGTTATTGTCTTGTAACTGGTAGGGGAGAGGAGATGCTTCCATTTTAAACTTATTGGGTCATTGAAATCAGGTGCTCTCTTGCTCCTTTTAGAATGCTAAAATAGAGATTGCTGCAACAGAGAGAACACTGCTGGGATTTTTCCTTGCGAAGATTCACAAAATTGACCCAGATGTTGTTGTGGTGAGTAGTTCTGAGACTTTGAGAGTTAAATTCAAGCATATTGTCAGTTGGTCAGCTTTGTTCTTTTTCTTTTGTCCCCTTAGAGGCTTTTTAATGCTTGTCTTAGACTGCCTTATGAATTGAGTTTGCTTATGAGACAGCAGGTGTATTTTGATACAAAGATGATACAGAATTTTCCCTGACAGCATTTTATACATACTATTATTTCCTATAATAGCTAAAATAGGCAGTATTTTCACAATACCTGAAACAAGTTTGAGGTTTTTTCTTTACTCAGAAAGACAAAACACAACAAAAAACTCTGCTTTTCTAGAAAAATGGGAACTCTTGATATACTTAAGATTCTGCTGCAATTCAGATGCTCATATAATTTTGTGTTTATGCTGTAAATCAAAATAACCATCTATACAAATCCATGAGATCTGAGAAAAATTTTGCAATAAGCATACTTATGTTTTCTACTGTTTTAGCAGCTGAGGGTTTATTGTAATTACTCATTTTCCTTTTTTTTTGTTATGTTTAATTAATATGCAGTACTAACTTTCACATAATAAAATTCTGAAGACACTTTGAAGTTGGTTTTAAGTCTGATGTTGATTACATACAACTTGTTAGATTAGATGTATTTACCTAACTTCTGTAGGTAGATACAAATAATTAAGTGATGGGAATATGATGAAATGAGCAGTCAATGCCTGATGTTTTCAGCTCACTGCAGCTGGTATCCAGTGTTTGCCCTATGACCTAAGCTTCTTGGTGCCTGTGGCAAGGAATCAGAAGTACTGAAGCCAGTGGCTTAAAACTAAAGATGGCAAGAGCAGGGGTGTGCGAGCTCCTATCCTGGAAACAGCAGAGCTGTGTTAGTGCAGTTTAATTTGCACCTGGTTTAATTAGTGCTGTTGAAATGCTGCTCCCATCTTAAGGAGCTGCTTCTACAGCACAGTTTTGCACTGCACAGAGGTACCTGCTGGAGTGGACCTGCAGTTCCTGGTGGCTGGTTCATGTTCCTCAGGGTAGCATTTTGCTTTCAGCTGAGGCTACAGACCAGTGTCATCAATATCATCAATTTAGCACTGTTTAAAATATTGCTGGAGTGCTTTGATATGTAAATATTGCTTGGAAGGTGTTCCTACCCAGATCTAACAGCTGTTCCTGTTGTACTATCAAAGGAAAAAAGCGCTACAGTATTTCGATGCCTCTATTGTGACTTTTACAGGTGGAGAAGAGAGGAATTACTCTTAGCTTAAGTTTATGTGCTCTATGAAGAATGTTATGGATTTTTCTGGAAAGCTTTAAACCCTAATCTCTGGTATCAAAGCATGAAGCTGTATTGTGTGTGCAATGAGCCAGTTACAGAGCTGATTTTGGTATTCTACTGAACAGCATTGTTAGTGTTAAGACTAATGAGTTCTGTTGATGAACGTTCTCTTAGAAAGTGCTTTCTACAAGAGAGATAATGCCATCAATTAGTTTAAAAAAAATCACAAAGGGCAAAGGAATACTGAGTGTGTGAAAGTAAGTCTTTCAATTTGCATTTGTTGTAACCTTTTTTGTTATTTTTTCTGCTTCAAGGGTCATAATATTTATGGATTTGATCTGGAAGTGCTGCTTCAAAGAATTAATTTGTGCAAAGTCCCTCACTGGTCCAAGATAGGTCGACTGAGGAGGTCTAATATGCCAAAGCTTGGGGTAATAAGATTGCTTAAGTCTTTTAAGCCCCTTTATGTTGCATGTGATTAAAAATGAATTAGTTTTTCTGAGGAATTGTAAGTGTGACACTGATGTATTTTGACTGTTGGTCATGCTGAATTTCGTGGGTCCCAGATCAGAAATTATGAGTGTTTATATGACTTTTATTACAGTAATAGGATAAACTGATTTTCAAGTTAGGCTAATTTAGTTTACTTATCTCAACTAGATGATAGTAATGACAGATTAATTGCAGTAGTCTTTACTGTAACTGTCTTTGTCTGCTGTAACTGTAAAATGAGAAAAAGCAATTTGGATTGATGGGTGAATCATCCCATAGAGAGCTGCTAAGCTAATAATTCTGTAGTTCTTATTACATATTTATTCAGAGGACAATGTCTGAAGCTTGACGTGCTGAACATGGCTGTTCTTGCCTGTTCCTGTTCTTCCTGGAGGCCAAGTTGGGTATTTCTGTGTTGTTCTGTGACTTTTGTCCTGCTGTCATTACAAAAAGTATCCTTGGAAGAAAGACAGAATCCACATCCAGGTTCTTGCTGGGGCTATTCTAATGATTGAAGGGAAAAAAAAAGGCATGATAGTTTAAGAGTTAAGATATAACTAGTAGTGAAAGTTAAGTATCTATTTCTTAATAGCCATGTACAGTGAAAGGTACCATGGATTCCTTTAGGGCATACTTATAAGTCCTTGAGTATTAGTGATATTTAAGAAGTATTCAAGTACATAGTGACCAACTGACTTGACTGAGTCTTATAAACATATATTGTGGGTAGATGTTTTTTGTTAGTGTTCATATGTTTCATTTTATTTGTGTTTTCTCTTTTTGTGTAAAACGATGAAGGGCCGAGGAGGGTTTGCTGAAAGGAATGCTGCCTGCGGTCGCATGATCTGTGATGTAGAAATTTCTGCTAAAGAACTAATTCGTTGCAAAAGTTACCATTTGTCTGAACTGGTCCATCAGATTTTGAAAACAGAGAAGGTAACAATTCTACCAGAGGAAATTCCAAATATGTACAGGTACGTTGCTGATTGGGAATTTTAATCCTTATCTGACAAGCAGAGGAGCTGATTCCCTGACATAAAATTTTACATTTGCTTACTTGATTTGTTGTGGGGATGCTGACTTAGCATACTGGGATTTGAGAAGTTAAATACTGTCTTAACATGATAAAATAATGTTTCAAGCTGCTTGTGGTGGCTTATTATGTATGAGTCAAATTGATTTGTGGGAGCATTGGTGTAGGCACACTAACAGGAGATGCAAGCCTGAGTTTTGGGCTGGTTTTTCAATTACAAGAGATTGCTATAAAATTCATCAGTCATATGCTACAGATACCATGTGTTCCATACAGCACATAAGTCTAAAGCCTACAGAGTACAAGGGAGGGTAATTTTACTGTGCTAGGCCGTGCCCCTTCTTTCCCCAGTGATTCTCCTCGCTTACTGTTCATGCTGGAAAACACCTGGACAGATGCCAAGTTCATTCTCCAGATCATGTGTGAGCTGAATGTTCTGCCACTGGCTCTTCAGATAACAAACATCTCTGGGAATGTCATGGTACATTTTTATTACTTTCCACCCCTCTCCACTGTCCCCTCCAAACTGTTCCATGTTTTCTGTGTTTGATTTGCTGGGTTTAATTTCTAAACACTAATTTAGAATGCACGATGCTGTTAAATTTTTTGCTGTGATGAGGAGAGTTCAATGTTCTAATCAAGTAATAAATGTAAAACTTCCTTAAAAGTGTCACATTTGAGTTTTGCTGTCAGTGTTCTCTGTGCTTTGCTCTGAGTTCTCTTTTCACCCTGTCTGTAGTCGAGGACAATGATGGGTGGACGATCTGAACGTAACGAGTTCCTGCTGCTTCATGCCTTTCATGAGAAGGATTACATTGTGCCAGACAAACAAGTTTTCAAAAAGCCTCCACAGAAGCTGGTGGGTCCAGTTTTTATCTTCCTAAAAGTTTTTATGAAAAAAAAGGAAAAAACATTCCTCCATCTTCTGCATGTTACTGTTCTGTGGGAACACAAGGAACCCCAAATATTACTCATATATAACTTAAGGGTACAGCATATGTTTAATTAAAATACTGCTTTTGTGTGGAATCCATAATGAGAGTGGGACAGTATAATAGCTTTTCCACTGCAGCACAGGTATATAAAAACTCAGTTGTTCTGTTAGTTTAAAATTAAAATAAGCTAAGTACTTGTCTGTGTGGGCAAACAGTAAAGAAGACAATCTGTGTTGTTTAATATTTGCATTTAGTTATTCTGATGAACAGTATTTCAAGAAAAATTTGTTTTATGGATGAAATATCCACAGGTATTAAAAAAATCCTTTGTCTAATGCCATTGTAAATAATAATTATAGAAATATCTAGATATTTGTTAGTGAACAGATTAAAATTTGAGGAAGTATTTATATTTCACTATATATTGCTTTTTAGTTTTAAATAAGTTCAACTGTAAACTTGAAAGCAATGATTTCTGTTGATTGTATTGTTGCATCAAAGTAGCACTGGAATTCTAAATGATTCAGAATAGAATTGAACAATTGGGAGATGAATTCTTGCTAAAACATAACAAATAAGAGAATATTCTTTAGGTCAGTACTAATGTTTTTGTTTGTTTTATCCAAGCCCAGCCATTGTGTTTGCAAAACCAACATTTTAATTGGGCTATCATATCACTTCTGGGTCATGAGTTGATTTTTTTCATAGTGTGGACTACTGCAGCCAGTTGTAAAAGGCATTCTGGTGCCATGTTGAATGATGACAATGCTTTGAGGTCTTTGTAATCTCTTGTTAGCAGTTTTTTTTCCTGACAGAGTTGGTTTGAGTGCTGTTTTGACATGTAGAGAGCTTTAGTAAGGATCATGATGAAAACACCATATTTTGCATATATTTTAAAAGGAATTCTGCGCTGGCTCCCAAATTTGTATTTGACTTGCCAAAAATAACTCCTCTAACATTACAGAAATCTTAGAGACTAGATAATGACTTTTTTAAATGCCATATGTAGGTGGATGAAGATGAAGATTTTGAAGATCAGAATAAATCAAAGATAGGGAAAAAGAAAGCAGCATATGCTGGGGGCTTAGTCTTGGAACCCAAAGTCGGTAAGATGTGGCAATTTTCTTTCTTCAATGAAGTTAGAGACAGGTAGGTTACATTAATACAGAGAGATTGCAGTGGGGAATCTGTGGTTGTGGGAGTTTGGTATCGTGGTTGTGAGAGAAATCTTGTTGCATACAACAAAATTCCCAGTATTGATTGTGGAATTGCTTCTTTGGAGGGATTAGGACTGTATATTTATGTATAACTGTCTAATGGACACGCAAGTTTTCTTTCAGTTTCTCCTCTATGTGGGGAAAACTGTACAAGTGTCCTATAGTAACACAGAAGGTATCTGTTCAACTCTGGTGAGTTAATGGGGTTGGATCGTTCCACTTCTGACAGTTTCTGTGAAGGGCAGTGCTGCATCTCAGCAGCTGCTTCGCGAGATTTAGATCATGGAAATGTGGTACAATGTATTCTGTCACTTAAATATTAATTGTGGAGTTGTATGAAGTCCTTTGGGAGACTTGAGTAATTACGACTTTTGTTTTAAACTCTGTTTTAGGTTTTTATGACAAGTTTATTTTGCTTCTCGACTTCAACAGCTTGTACCCATCGATTATTCAGGAGTTCAACATCTGCTTCACCACAGTGCAGAGACTGTCATCAGAAGCACAGAAAAGGGCAGAGGTTTGAGTGCTTTAACTTGTGGCTTAAATTGCACTGTCTTAACTTCAGAGTGTTCTCTGTGAATCAGCTCCTTAAGAAACTGTTCTTTTTCTCTGTTTTATTTTTTTGTCCCCTTTCACACATAAGAAGTGATTCTTGTTTAAAGATGTATGTGTTAATTTGTGGGTTGGGACTTTTTTGAATATTTTGTGTCTGCTACCTTCCTTTCTGTAATACTCTTACAGAATCTTGGTAAGTTCTTTTCCATCTATTCTTGGTATCCTCATGAAACAAGATTTTTACTGAGGCTCTGTGACCCTTTTCAGCCACACATCCACCCTAGCAATTTCTGAGCCCTTTTACTCGTTTCGTCCTAGCTTGACAGAGGCTTCCTGAAGTTAAGTTGCTATTTGTATATTTATGCACATATACCTGATGGAGGTAGGCAAAAGTCTCATGCTTTCTACAGGAGAGAATATGATTATGAGCTCAAGCCTTATTAGACATCAGGAAAATTAAGTGTGTGGCTTGGGAGGGTGATGTTGTGACCGTGTGAGCTGTGGCAACAGCTTCACAAAAACTCGCGGTGTTTAAGCTATGTTCAACACAACTGAAAAACCTCCTGAAGGTACAGTTGGATGTGCTGTTTTATAAGCAGCTGTGTTGGCTCTGGTTTAGACATGGATGGAGATACACATTTCCTCAGCTGTGTTGGTGGAGCTGTGTTGTAAACTCAAGCATTGAGCTGGTCAGGTCTAAAGGTTAAAGCAGAGGCTTTTATTTTTAACTGGTATCAGCTCACAGGTTGGAATTAGTTAGTCCTGTAGCAACTGAAATATGAACACAGTAGCAGAAATGAGGAGACAAGTATGTGGAGTTCTGGCAGTAAGTTTCTTC
Source organism: Calcarius lapponicus (assembly GCA_039654755.1). Lineage (NCBI taxonomy): Eukaryota > Metazoa > Chordata > Aves > Passeriformes > Fringillidae > Calcarius > Calcarius lapponicus. Next base: position 108,846,710 of record CM077462.1, read on the forward strand.
AAGTTGTCTTTGGATTTTCCCTGCTTTCTGAAGTGTTCTTCAACCTGAAGCAGCTAATTTTGATTTCTCTCACTGTATGATGTTTAATCAGGGCTTTGGTGTAATTTCTTGTTACAGTTCTTCTCAGACTGCTTTACTAAACTTGCCAACCTCGCTGTGTCTGTATTGCCCTTCCTTTGCACATTTCTGTCACTTTCATTGTGCTTCAAATACCTTTCCATTTTTGCCATTTCTTCAGTCATGCTAAGAAGGTGTCCTTTCTGCTATCTTGTTTTGCTGTAATCAAGAGTTGCTTGGGGTGGAGTTTTTGTTCTACTTTTATCAGTTTTATTCAAAGTAGCAGTTCCACAGAGCACGTGCTCCTTTTGACAGGTCTGAACACCAAAAGTACTTACATGATGATAAAAAATGGATGGATTTTTCAGCACAGAAAGAATTGTTGTGTGTGTACTTCTTTTTATATTTTTGTATTTATCTATATATATCTAAGAGTGAGAATGTGTGTGTTATTTATCTGGATTTTTATATGTATATAAATATATAACACACACTCTGATAAAAAACAAAAACCTTCTTGCTACTGGTCCACACCTTCTTTGTGTTTCTCCAAGAGTGAAACAGACTTAGGCCCTGTCCCCCAGCAGGGGCAAAATAGTACAGATAAACACTGCAAAAAAACCTCTCATGCTTGTTCTAAACTGGGCTGTGAGTGCTCTGCAGGAGTTGGCACAAGCTGTAGAGTTTTGGGTTTTTTTCCCCAACAAGCTTTTCACTTAATGCATTAAAATCTAATCTTCAAGCAATAAAATGATAAGCAGCAGTGATCATTTCACAGGTCGAAGAAGAAGAAGAAATTCCAGAGCTTCCAGACCCATCTCTGGAAATGGGAATTTTGCCTAAAGAAATCAGGAAACTGGTGGAGAGAAGACGCCAAGTTAAGCAGTTAATGAAACAGCCAGATTTAAATCCTGACCTCTATTTACAGGTGTGTTTTCTAGGACTCCCTTGATTTTTCCCCCTCTCCCCTTAAGTGCCCTGATCAGCCTTGTAGAATAGAGATGATTAGTAGTGAGCAGTGATTGTAATGTGCTTTATTTGTAGCCCATCACTGCTGCAGACTGTATAAAAAAGCTGTGAATGTAATTTTGAGCATTAAGTTCTGTTCCCTGATGGCTGTGGTTGGATCATTTTTCTGGTTGTGTTTCTTTTCAGTATGATATCAGGCAGAAAGCTTTGAAACTCACTGCTAACAGCATGTATGGCTGCCTGGGATTTTCCTACAGCAGATTCTATGCCAAGCCTTTGGCTGCTTTGGTGACACATAAAGGGAGAGAGGTAAGTCATTAAACAGGTTATACACACATGTAGAAAGGCTGAATTTAAGCCACCTGGTTTTTTTTTCATTGAATACAAGAATGGTTTTGTTCTTGGACCTGCTTTTGATTTCAGAACTCCTAAGTTTATCTTTCTTGTGAAACTATTTGGTTTCAGTGGGCCAGATTGTGGTGACAACAAAAAAAAGTCAAGGCTGCTTTCATTTTCAATGAATGAAATTAAATTAATTTTCCATGAATTTCTAGTTCTGCTTGATGGGTTAGTCTTTGATTCAGTGGTATGCTTCAGCTTTGGATGAGCTTGCTTGTAGCCAGACTGTCCTGTGGCCTTGTATGACTTCCTGAAACCCTAAAGTTTGTGATAGGGCAAATTAATCATGGATCCAATGGATTATGTATCAGGGCTTATTTTTGAAACTCTTCCTCAAAATAAAGTTTCTCATTAGCCTCATATTTTATTGTAAGAGTTGCACTTGACTTTATAGGCAGAACTACTCTTGCTGTTGGTTAGGATGGTGGCTCAATACAGGCTGCATCAGTTTTGTCCCTGTGAGAAAAATAATCTTTAATGATCCAAAACATACCACAGTTACATATTAATTGTCTTAAAACATAATGATGTTTGAAATTAGTTCCTTAGAAAAGAGAATACCAAGCAGGGGTCTGCAGAGGTGCCAGGAACAATTGTGTCAGGATGGCTGGTCAGCCTTTTGTTGATCAGGGAGATGGATGAGGTCACATCCCTGCTGACAGGCTCATCCTCCCTGTGATGTGAGGGCACACCCACATCACAATTCCCAGCTCAATTGCATTGGGTGTTGTATTTCTGATAACACATCTTTGTTTTTAATTATCTTCCTATCTAAACAATTCTCTAGAGAGAACCCTACGTTTGTTGTCTTCCCAGTTTATGTAAGCAGTTATGTTTAACCTTACACATCTGTTTAACTCAGAAGTAATTTCCCAGTTTGGTAACTGCAAATGTGCCATGCAGCCATGTGAATTCAGAAGTTAGTATTTCCTTTAATAAGGTATTGTGCTTGTTGATGGAAGATTCAGCCTCATGTTGTCTGTGAGGCTGGCATGCAAACCAGCTTTTAAAAGTGATGAATTCTACTTTTTTCTTGGGTTTTTTTTTGTAATGATCTCCATGTGTGATATGGACCACCTGCCACAAATCTGGTATTCTATGGATACTTAAGCTTTTGCTCTGTGTTAAGATGGGGAAATACTTGTTTGCACAGGGAGTTTATTCAGATTTGTCTGTAATGTATCAGCCATGAGATAACAATGTGAAATTTTGGTGTTCCTGCTTTATGTTCCAGAGTGATGGTGAAATGGTGAAATCCTAAATAGGTGCTACAGAATGTGCTAGGGAGTAATTACAGATGGTTTCTCTTACATAGTTGATCTTTGGTTAGAAAAGATTTCTTGCCTCTTAAATTCTGGTGGTGCTGGACCTGTGCTGGCTTCTGCCAAGTCTTTGCACACATTTGAGTTTTTGCCACAGAAGATGACATGAGGACACTTCAGTTTTATGGTTTTAATGTTTTGTTTGTTTGTTTGTTTTAAGTTGAAATATCTGATCTGGAAAAACATTACTTTAAATTTTTATATTAGTCTTCTATTCATAGATTTCCTCTTACCACTCAGTTCTAAGTAGAAGTAAATATTAAGTATCTGGAGGTTTGGGTTCTCTGTGAGAAAAGGTTAATTAAAAAGTAACTGTTATGGAAAAATTTATGGTCTAAATTTAAATAGCCTTTTCTGATCTGCAATTAATACCTTTTTTTATACTGTTGTCAAGGGCACCTGAATAAATGCAGGTAGGCTTGTAGAAGTCTAAGTGGGAAAAATATTGTGTGGGATGAAAACTGAACTTAATATTTGCACTAACACAATTACAGTCTTAGCAGAATAATTGAAAGTGGGAAATATCTATTTCATGTTGAAGTTGTTAAAGCTCATCCTAGCATCAAGTTTTAATGTAGCTGAGAATGAGTTTTGATGAGTCCTGTAAATGGATGCTTTTCAACTGTGTGAGTGACAACCTTTCCACTGAAGCTGTGGGAGGATTCAAGCACCTGATGCCAAGTGCTGAGTACCACCTCTCCTGGACTCTTAATTTTTCTTTGTGGTTTGGAGATGCTGGTGCAGTAAAAGCAGTGGAGCTGCCATGGGGCTCCTTATGGAGACTAAAAATACTTGTAATTGCATATTGCTGTTGTAAAAACTTGTGTGACTGTATTAGTGAATTTCTGAACTATATTAGTAGAACTTGGCATGTTCACTTCATTTTGATAGCAGAAGTATTAAATAGGGTGTGGAAAAGCCATTTTTAAAAAGCCAGATCATAGAAGTAGATGATCCTTGGGGTCCCTTCCAACCCAAACCATTCTATGATTCTGTGACAATGTAATCCATAAAAGCTCAGTTCTCTTTGGTCAGCTGTAGAGAGATATGAGCCAGTGCTTGATTTTTATTTTCCTTCGCGGGGGAATAGAAATATAACAAAGCTTTGCATCCCTGGCTAGGGGCAGGCTGGATCCAGCAGGGTTTATCCTGTCTGTGTTCGGGGAGCGCCTTGGACAGTGTGATAGCGGCGGGCAGGGTTCGCTAGATGGCGATAGAGACCTGGAGATCCTTCATCAATTAACACTCATTTTTGTCAAAGTGTTTAAACCTTGATTATCGGCTTTTCCGATCGTGTCTTCCTTGTTTTTCATTTGTGGATAATCTTTAACAGGGGCATATCAATGTGAGCTTGTCAGAATTTAGGTGTCACAGGTAGGCTACTAAGTTCTGGTGTGTTTTGGAAGAAAAAAACTGCAAAATTTTACAGTGGAAGTGAGTTAAAACTGTAGCTCAGATCTGTTTGACCATTTTGGCAAATGTAACTATTTTTCTTTTTTGACTGTGAGAAATGCCTCAGTTCAGCAAAATTAGAAAAATATTTAAAAATTCTACATTTGCAAACCTTGGATCAGGAATTTGTTAGAGGGATTCCTGGACTTTCCCCTCCACCCCCCATGTTACTAAACCTTTGCCTGGACATTACTCTTGTTGTAACTATAGCAGTTGCTCGCATGGAAAAGTAATAGGAAAATATTTAATATATTTTTAGCTGTCCTTTAATGTAATTTAACAACTGGAAACAAGATGAGTCGGAGCTGTGCAAGCAGCCAGCTCTGCACCAGCAGGCAATGTGGGGTCATGCCGTTCCAGCCTCTCTAAAGGACAAGCCTTTTGATGAAGTGTCAGTTGTCTGGTTTCCTAAATGCAGGATGCCGTTTGCTGCAGGGTTCTCCTACAGAACAGCAAAGTTTTTGAGAGAATTTCACTGTAGACAGCTTGCTTGCTAATGGCTTTCACTCAATGCTGAGGCCTTTTCCAGGTACTTGCTTTTTTTTCCGTGTTGTTTTTTGCTGTTGTATATTTTTGCCCAAGCAGACTTGCCTTTGAAAGGAAAACAACACATTTGCTGTTTTCAGCAGTGCTGACAGGTAGACCTAGTGTTCAAATATGCGAAATAAAAGGGGGAAAGAGGCAATTGGGTTAATTCCAACTTTCTCGTTCAGATCCTTTAGATACATTCTCAATTAATAATTAGTTTAAGGCCCTGGCAGTCAAAAGGAAAGAATAAAAGCATGTTATTGCTGCAGTCTGGGAGAAGAATGGATGAGGGAGGAGAAAAATGAAGTGGAGAAAGATGAGCTCATTTAAAAAAAATTAAGGGTAGGTAAGCAGGTTAATGGCTGTCTGCTGTAATTATGATCTGTAAAGAAATCCAGGCATTTATTTTTTTTCTAAAGTCTTGTTCTTCCAGGGAAAATGATCATCAGCTGCTTTCTCTTGATTGCACCTAAAGCATTGGTTATACAGTCTGCAAGGGTTGTCACGTGAATGGGGCAATTGACTCCTGGTTTCTTCCATGTTGTACTGTGGGAGAAAGAGAATTGCTAAAAGAGGGAAAGGAGCCTCCTCATGTCTTGTTCTAAGCATGCCATCCATATTTAAACAGGGAATGCAACTCAATATAATAATTTTGGAAGGCATGGAACTTGATGGTGAAAGGCGAGGCCAAGAGTTTCTAATTGCTTTTAAATATGAAAATGGCAACCTAAAATCTTGGGTTGAATAAGAAATAATGCCAAATTGCTGCCTTGTCCCAAAATGGGAACTGTTGGGGTTAAATAATTTGCCACTGTTGTTAAATTTGTCATTGTGTGTGCAACTGTGAGCCTGTGAAAAAGCTATAAAGCTATGTATGTTAGTCTGCATGCTGATATCCAAAACAAGTTAGAGTAGACAAGGAGAGGCTGCATACAGTCTGGAACTGTGAACTGAGTACCAACTAGTAGAAAAATAATGGATAATCTTTACATTTGTTGAAATATTATTGGTAGTCAAGTGCAGGAGATGACATCTGGTCTAATACAGAATTTAGCATCTCGAAGGAGAGGCAATGAAACATTTCAATTATGAAGAATGGCCAGAATATTTTGGGTGAGGAGGCAGTTAGTTAAAAGGGAGAAAAATATATTTCTTATTTTATTTTGGATGGCATGTTGGTATTTTTTTCCCCTGTGGACAGAAAGGTTTTATTTAATGGATATTCACCAAGAAATGTTTAGGAAGATTGATCTGATTCAGATTGATTGTACAGCAAGTCAGATGAATAAAGAGACCTTTTTTTCTTTCTTTTTTTTTTTTTTTACTGCTTATTTTAAGATTGTGCTATTACAAGAGGTGTGGTGCCTCTCACTTCCTGACTGCTGATTCCTGTGAATGGGTTAGAGCAATTGCATGGCCCCATGGTGAGTTGGATCAGCCTGGTGATCCGAGTTGAAAACTAACTCCAGAGGAAAACCAAATTGATTTCAGTTGGATCAATGGCTCAGTGACTCACTGTGTGCTCTGAGAGCTGGTGGAAAGGAGGAGGCTGGGAAGTGGGGGCAGGCCCAGTGTGAGATGTAAGAGGTCAGGCATGACCAGCCATTTTTCAGCTCATACCTGGCTGTGAAACTGTGGGCTTACTGTTAATATGATAACACATGGAGATTTTCTTTAGTTGTTGTTTTCTTTCTTTTGTACTTTTGATTTTTTTTTTTTCTTATGGTTTCCTATCTTGTATTTTTTTTCTATCCTGCCAAAAGACACAGATTTTTCCTTGTGTCATATCTTAACCTGGCTGACCAGGTAACAGGAAGATTTCCTCACCCAGAACTGTGGTAAACTGAGAACCAGAGTACTGGGAAGAGCAAGGTCTCTGGAACATTCTCTGTACCTGAGCTGTAACAGTACGTCCCCTTTTAGAAGCTGAATGTGTTGGGTAGAGAGCTGGCACCTCAAGATTAGCGGAGGTAGAAATGTCTCACCCTATCCAGTGGTAACAGGAAAGACTCTCAGGTGTTCAGTAAAGTCTTGGGGAATGCACTTGAATCCTGCACTCTCCAAAGTCTGCCATGCTTCAGAATTAGTAAAGAAATTCTTTAAACCTGTCTAGAATATTGTGGGGATTAAAGGAGATCCTTCATGGCTCTCTTGTAGAGGTGCCTTATTAAAAGGGAGACACAGGAGCACAGGTGCTTCACCATGAAGGTTGAGAGCTTGAGCAGCATCACACCACCTCTGGTAAACTGCCTTGCTTCTGTCTTCAAACACATTTGTTTTCCCCCCTGTTAAGGTTAGAAGAATACAAATGCTAACTGCTGCTTTAATGTTTTTGTCCAGCCTGTATATTTGATAGCACCACATGTCTTTGCAGTATGCATTTTGTTAGTTCATTAGTAGCTTGTCCAAAAATCCTTGGGGTTTTGAGACTTCTGCAGAAGTTCTTTAGTATCTCATTGCCTCACTCATTTGCATCATGCATTTATCTTAAATTGAATGTTGGCTTGTTCTAGAAACCCTGGGCTTGGAGACCTAGGTGGAAATGAAGTTTTCGAAATAAAAGATACTTCAAACACGAGTTAAAAATAATTTTCATTTTCAAGCACTATTCCTAAGAGGATAAAAAAACAGTCTAACTGAAGTGTCTGTCTCCCACGAGACTTAAATAAATATTCATACTGTCCTTCAAAGATATGACACTTTGATCTCATTATCAAAAATGTTCATATATATATATATATTTCCTGGGAATCTTGCCCACTGTGCAATAGCTGACTTTTTTCACCACAAATTCTATTAGAAGCTTTTAGTTCCATCCACAATGAAATGATCTGTTCTTTTTCCTTTTGGATAAATACTCATTTGAGCCTACCTAGGCCTGTTCTTTTCAGGTAGTAGTTTCAGGATGGTGACGATCCTACTTTGACATACAGGAAGAGGCTGAAAGCTGGGTTCCTTCACTCTGCATAAAATTTTTGAGGATGGAATTAACTGTGATCTTCAACAACCTAAAGGGGGATGTCTAGAAGAAGCCAGACTCTTGCCAGAGATGCAGAGCCTTGCACCAGGCAGGTCTATCCCTGTCTGGGGCCAGAGATTGGGTTAAATGATGTTCAGAGATCCCTTCAAACCAAAGTTAGTTTATAACCATCAGTTTAGAAGTATAACCATCCTTACAAAGTATTGTACTGCTGCAGGTAGAATACGTTGTAAGGATATAGGAGATCTTGGTGGGCAGCATCAGGAATTCTGGTTGGAACAAGGGGCCCTGGAGAAGCAGGTGTAGTTTAACAAGCTGGGGCATACCTGATCTCTTAGCACTAACAAGGAAGGCTGTAAGTCAGGCATGCAGCCTAAGGTAATTTGTTCTGACTCCCTTTGAAGTAGAAGGAGAGCAGTGTCAAAGCTGGATAAAGTAAATCTCCCAAATTTTAGAGCTTGATCAGTGATTGAGAGACACCAGCATTATGCTTACTCTGTGTTGGCTTTCCTTCCAGCAGTTATATGTGATGTAATGCAGGAGATGTTTGGGTTGTGTTGTCTTTAGCTTCAGACTGTGCCTTTTATCAAATACAGGTAAGGTTTCAGAGAGAAGGATTAAATTATATATGTTGATATCTGCTTTGCAATTTGATACTTGTTTTTGCTAATTTGAACCATTAGGAATATTTGCTCCTTAAAATCCTATTTCAACACCTGGATTAGTAAAAACAAAATAAATTAAAATACCCATTTCCCTTTACCTTTCCTGTTAATCCATCTTTGTTTTCATATGTTTTAACTGGCAGCTTTTAGAAAGAGCAAGAGCTTATCAAGCAGTGCTCATCAAAAATATGGAATGATGGGACATAATTTGAATCTTATTGCAGGGTTTAGTACAGACAGTCATTCCTCTCTGAGCTTGTGCTAGTCTTGGTAGTTATAGGAGACTGGAGAAACTTCTAAAATTTGGATTCTGATGATTGATAAACCGTGGTTTAAAAAAACAAAAGGCAAAAAGTGTTAATGCTTTCTTTTAAATTATTTGCCTAGTTCATGAAACAGAGCAGAAATTACCATGTTTCAACTATTGGAAGTTACCAGATAAGTAAGACAGTGTAATAATCTACTTTAATGAAGTTCAGGGTCATATTTCCTGAAATGACTGGGTAAGCATAGAGGAGCCCTTGAAGTACAAACACTTTTTTTGTTTTTAATCCAAGGAAAGCGAACCTGCAGAACAGGTGCCAGGAAGAAGGGTAGCCATTCTAAAGTAAGGGCTCCGTACTTGGACTGCTTTGCCCTTCTGACTTGTTCTATGTGCACTGCTGTTTTATTAGGCAATCCACACTTTGCACACTAAAAATTCTTTCCTGTATTCTGTGATTTCAGTGCAAAAAAAGTTTGCAATGTAAACTTCAGTTTTCTTCCTTGATGCTTTTAATTTTTTCCAGAATATTAAACTGTCGCAAGCTTTGTGCTGGAATTTGGAATTAGTAGATGGAAGACTGACATAAAAGCATAGGAATGTCTTAGTCCTGTGCTGGAGTGCATGCAGCCTTCTGGTTCATTTTGTCTTGGTTGGAATTTTACTTGTTGAATCTAGAACTTCCTTGGTCATACCCTTTGTTTTTTGGACAAACCAGATTTAAGTCAGTGACAGCTGATGTTTTGGTTTTCATGTGACTGCCCTAATTTCTTCCATTTCCTCCTCATCTCCCTCAGAACTCACTATCATCTTTGAACTTAGGTAAATACCATTTTTGTATTTGCTCAGAAATCTTTTGGTTTCTTTAAATTGCAATTGCACCTCTGCCTTGATGTTTTAATATGTATGGTACCTGGGTTTTTTGGTTCAATGCATAGCTTCATATTTTTCAACTTCGAGTTAGAAGTAGTTCATCCTGGGGATAAAGGAAAATCAATGAGAAGCGTGTACTTAGACTGAGAACCCCTGCAGAAAGCTTTGATTAGAGAAAAGCTTCAGATCTGACTCTTGCACACAATTGTCCATCAGGTCACCAGTCATTTTTGTATGTATGACTGTGCCACAGATGGTAGGGATGGAAAAGGTCTGTTCCATCATCTGTTAGCAAAGTGTGTACATAGTCACTTAAGCACACACACACCTCTTGGTGATTTTTGTTGTTGTTGTTGTTGTTGTTGAAGGCTCTTGTCCTTCAAGAAGTCACTACTAATTTTAATTTTGCAGTGTTTTGATCTGACTGCTTTTTGTGATCACTAATTTTTAATAGATTTGGAAGACGAGCCTGCCTTCAGTAAAATGTGTTAATTGACAGGTGTCCCAAAGTTCTGCATTCTTGGCAGTGGTCCAGGATGACAGAGCAGTAATGACTTAGAAACTGCTATTCCTTCCTGGTGAAAGGACTAGAGGAAATCTGTGGAGTTATTAACTACTAGGCTCTTCTAACAGATTGTGAGAATATCATTATGGCATCTAATTAGTTGAGATTACGTCCTTTATGCAGAATGTTTGGGTTTTTTAAAATTCCTTTGCATGCTGTCTTATGACTTGCACTATTAGGGTTTTTTTTCTCCTCTCTTCAGTGTTCTGGATGGTTACTCTGAGGATTTGAGTAAGGGATCATGTTCCTATCTCTGTGTGGTGTAATTAGCACAGCTATTTAAATGTTATCTGGAACCCATTTACCCGATCTGTCAGTTGCTGCTTAGTTCAGTGGAAATGCTTTTATGTAAATCACAGAACAATACTTCTGACTTGTTACAAGATTGGGCTGAATTTGGGGAACTGAAACACTTCATCCTGGAATAAAAATGTCTTGCTGAATCAAGGGTAGATTATGAAAGCTGCCACTTTTAAAAAGTGTATTATGCTAACATATGTATATGTATAAATTGAATTAGCTATGATACTCCTACAGCGAGAAACTTCCCACTGATTCTAAAAAAAAAAATAAGGAAAAGCTGACACACATGAAATTTTCCTCCCAATTTGCATGCTAGCTCTTCAGCTGATCTTAGAATATTTGGAATTGAGGCCTGATGGGGTAAGGGCAGATGCTTTCCTTCTACTTTCTCAATTTCTTAATGGGAAGTAATTCCTTCTGTGGCCCAGAGATAGTTACATTTTATAGGGATCTAGTGGCATTTTATAATTATTTGATTGCTCTTAGGCTTCTGTGGAGGATAAGCACATTTTTTTTAATTTCATTCAAATAAAAATAACCTTCCCTTCCCTCCCACGCTCCTTCAGTGTGCTGACCTTTTGCCATCCCATATTTTGGAGGTAGATTTTGAACTTAAGGAAAATAATTATGGAAATTTCTCATCTTTCATATATGAGCAGCACATGTAGTTCTGGGTTTTCTTCAGAAGGATGGGTGTCTGACATGGTGACCAAGGAAAGATTAATTAACTGTGGCTTTTGTTTGTCTGTCTCAGTTTTCAGCCTGGAGTGTAAGCTTGTGTCACTTTGCTCTGTTATAAATACTGTGTTAAATTACAGCAATTTTTTAAAGAAACTGTTTGATTTTTTGCCAGGGATTCCTGAGCCATTTAGTAAGAGTTTGAGGGATCCTATTCCTTCTCTGAAAATCAGTGCCAATTTTGGACTGTGCAGCTGTCCCAATTTCCTTTTTATTAGTTTTCACTCTAGGAATAAATTTTTGTTGTCTGATGTTTATTCTATTAGCATATTTAAAGTCAGCTATTTCCTTCCCCTGCATAGCTCTTGCTTTACTTTTCTCCCCTTTAGATTTTTTTTTTCCTTAACATGGAAAAAGAGATTGATCTTCCAGAGGAGATCTGATGGTAAAGCAGTATGAAGTGGCATTTATGTGACTATTCCAGAAATGATCCTTCTGTTATTCCATACAGTACTGCATAGCTTTTGGCTCAGCTGGCCTGCATAATAGGGGATAGCCTCCCTGCTAAGCCAAGCAGCTCCTCTGTGCTTTGAAGAGCACGTCAGGCATGTGTGGTAGTAGATTATCACAATTATCAAGTATCAGTTCTGACTTAGTATTTGTCCCTGGCCTTTTCCATCTTAACTTGAGGAAAGTCTGTTCTGTGACTGTCTGTCAGCCCCTCTCTCTGAGAAGAACCGTGGTTAATAGTTTATTAATAGTTTATGTTGTACATAGAGCATCAGAGACTTGCTATATAGCTCTTGAGCATAAAGGGGTATTTTGCAGTTTTATATAAACAAGATGCTCCTTTCATCATTTAATCTCTTTTGGACAGACAGTGTTGGAAGCGGACATTGTCAATGGGTTTGTTGTGGCTCAGCAAGTGTTTCTTAGCTTAAAAAAAAAAAACAAACCAACTTTTTGAATGCTTTGCATAATATAGAGTTGTTGGGTTTTGTCTTTAATTTTTTGGTATTTGTGTCATGGCCAGTGGTTGTTTTAGGACTACAGTTATCCACCATAAAGGGACCAGCTATACTTATTCCCTGGATGGAAGACTTGATGCTCTCTGAGTTTCTGAACTGTTAACAATGGATGTTGGGAGAGAGGGAGTTTGGGAAAACCTGAGCCAATAAGCATACACATAATGAAAAACCTCTTTTACATGTTTTGCTTTTAACTGCTTTTGAAATGAAATAGGTGTAGGTCCTTAAATATTAAGTTGGCTGTCCTTAGTGTTCAGAAAAAAAAAGCAGCATGAGCTGCAGATAGATTTTCTTATATGGCAAGTAGTTGGTTTTCTTTTTGTTACTTTATTTCTGTTTTCTTCTTTCCTGTTTTCCATATTTGCTTCCCAGACCAGTAATTGAATGTGCTTCTTGGTGTGTGCTTGCTTGGGAATAGGGATGGAACAAAGGGGGATGTGGAATTGTTGATGGGATAGTTCAAAAGAGATTAATTGTCCAAAAATGCTAGCAGCTCCTCTGATAATGGCAGTGTCATGAAGTTAATTTGTGAACATGAAAGAAACTTTCATGAAAACATGAAAGTTACTTTTACCTCAGTGTTTAGTTCAGACAGTGTGTCAAGAAGTTAAATGTCAAGAATAAAATGATTTAGAGAAGATAGCTATGAGTCTTCAAGTCACAAAAATAACCTGGAAACACTGGATGCTCAGAACTGGTGAAGAGAAATACTGCATCACACTAAAGGACAAGCAACTTCATAATTCCATTTATTGAGTCAAAAAGTGTGCAAGAGTTCAAAAAAGATTGCATAATTAGTCCTCTTCTGTACATACAGAATTAAAATAGCAAAAATTTATTGAACTCTCTAAGCCAATCTTGAGAGTCAATGTCAGGATTTAAGCAAGTATTTTTCAGTGGGAGCTGAGAAGGAAGCTTCATGTGGGGAAGAGGGCTTCAGATGCTTTGCTGAGCTGTGCCTGATAACTGGACTTTCTGGGAAAGTAATGTAGGTGGGTTACACACAAAGTCTGCATGTTAGGTGACAATCACTGTCTAACTAGCTTTGGGTTTTGATTTTGTGTTTGGGGTGTTTTTTCTTTATAATTTTTTCTACAGAAGAGAGCAGCTGGGTAAGATCTGTGGGAGTTGTGCTTCCAACTCTGCTCCTTTTTTGCCGATGCCTTGTGTTGAACTCTTCCTGGAGGATGAAATGTCTCTTGGCACATTTGTTGCCATCTGCTGTTTGTCTCTGTTGATAAGGCTTAGTTAGCACTTTTCCTAGGAAAGTGCATGACATAGTTTCAAAAACTGCTCCATTTACCTGTTGCTGTGGGACTAGGCACATGTTTTCCAGCTGGTACATATCATTACAGTTTCAGATGACTAACATGAAAAATGATAATTGAAGCTACAAGCCTATTACGTAGTAAGCTTTAATTAGTTAAACTGCTTCGTATTAGTTTACCGTTGGTGCTAATGCTCTTGAAATTAATTGGCACTAAAGGGGGTTCAAAGTTTATATGCAATCATTGCTGTTATAATGTGCTATATTACTAGGTGACTTGGCTTATTAGGTGATTTTGTTCTCAATTATTGCAGCAAGTCAACAAGGACAGAGTAATTATCTCACAAACAATAGCCTTGTTCCCAAGACAGATGCAACCAGACCCTTCCCGTGGAGTTCTGCAGTGTTCTAGCAAAGAGGCAGGGGAAGGAGATCTGCATATGTCACCCAGCAGCAGATGGGGAAGATATTTAGAAAGTAGGATAGCACACTTTCAGATCTTCTGTTATGCTAATAAAGTTTTTGTGTGAGAACACAGCAATGTCAGTCTATCAATGACATCAACCCCTGGCATGTGCAGGCCATCAAAGCAAACACAGAGTGCCTTTGTATGCATAGCTGGACAGTGTAAGCCAGTTGCTACTGGAGTGAAGGTCATCTCTCATTTTCCTAGAATAGACTGAATACCTAGCATACACATTGATTAAACTTCTCTTCTTTTGAACACAAGTTGTGTTTTTGTTAAAATGGAAAATTTAGAGTAATGGGAATTTCTAGACCCCATAGGAATTTCACTTTTAAGTTGCTAATGCACTGTTTGCTGTTGGTGTAGTATAATATGGCTTATATCAGCCTACAAGCATCTCATAGAAGAAATAATAAATGGAGTGTATTAATATTACCTAGTAAATATAGCACATTATTAATTAATAACTGCTTAATTCCTATGCACAAATTTAAAATGGTAGAGTTCACATCAGAAGTTAATTACAAATATAGATGACTTTCCTGAATGGAAAAAGGAAAAATTACAATGGTGAAACTGCGGAATAGTGTGACTGAGCAGTGCAAATGTGCATCTCTCATTGGTTACTCTCAAAAATGCCTTCAGGAGAAGGTTCATTGTGTCTTCAGATTTTAAGTGTCTTGGTCTGAGTTCTGATACTATTCTAAGCTCTCTTTACAGCCAGCATGTAAATCTTTATTTAGGGCCATCTTTCAGCAACTGCACACAGCAGGTCAGGTATTTATTCCATCCCAGGAAAATGCTGTTTCCAGAAATAAAAAAGTGTAACCACTACATCTCCCTAATTTTCTCTGTCACTTATTTACTTAGAGATTGAGAAGTTTTGCAGGAGCATATTTGTGAATGGACATGCCTTGTGTGCATTTAAAGATGTCATGGTGTTTCAAGTGATAAAGGTGGATAATTACTTTGAATGGTAGGCTGCTGAAAATATCTGTGGAATTTTACAGTGGATGATTCTTTGTAGCTGCAGTGATTTTCCCTCTTTGAGCAGTATCAGTTTATGAGTCAGAATCTTGAGTATGTGGAGATATTATAATGACTTTAAACACTGATGCACATAGGATCAGCTTTGTAGGAATAGTCCTGGAGATAGGAATAAATTTTGGGTATTTTAAGCAAAGGTGTTAAACCTACTTTTTAGGATTTTTTTTTGTTGTTGTTATTGTTCTATTCTTTAGTATTTACAATTACGACATTTAATTATCTCATTTAGGAGATTGTAGATCCCCAGAATAAAAAAGAGAAGGAATGCAGAAAAAACAATCCTTGTGACTTTCATAAAATTATTACTCTTCAGGCAAAGGGTTACAAGTGTGGAAGTACAGGGCACTGCAGCTCCATTTATGTTTAACCTGTGAAGATATAGAGGAACCTAAGTGGCTGTTTTGTTTGTTTCACTTTTTTCTGTAAGGAAGGAAAAAAAGAATACTTTGTTAAATCATTGCGCTGTAGATGTGATGATTTTAAAGGTATCTCTTAAGTGTGCCTACTTGATAATGCAGAGGGCTCCTCAGGAGTGGATTCATTTTGATATTTTAGCCTTGAAACCAAGTTTCCGTGTTTGAATCTACCAAAACTGTTGGTGTCATGTGTCTAATAACCCTGAATCTGCTTGAATAATGACAAAGCCTCCTACTTAGTCTGTCTACCTCAAGGGAATAACTGAGCAGCCATTGTGACAATATTGTTCTGAGCCAACAAAATATATTTTTCCCCAGGAATTTTCTTTGAAGCATGGTTTATTTTTAAGGCAGTGGTGAGAAGTGCCCTGAAATGAGGCTCAATGAGGAACAAGTGTCTATCTCCAATTGTCTGTCATGGCCAGTGAAGTTGAATAAAAACAAACCAAAAACCAAGTTAACCCAACTTCACCTTATTTAAAAGATAGCAAGCTATCCATCCTTATGAATAGGATTATGTAATGTATGTTTTAGCGGGCTGGGCTGGATTTCTTAGTAGACCATTCTCCCATGCAGCAGTCTACAGGATGCTTCAGTTTTGCTCCATAAAGTCTTGAAGCAGTTGTGGTTTTTAGGCTTCCTGCTGTGACAGAGACCATTGCTAGTCACAGGAATCAAGAACCAAAATGTTGCAGATGTCTGATGTTCCAAAGGTTTGTGAATCAATTTGGAATCTCTAATGTTGCTCTTCAGTCTCTTTCCTCCTCACTGTGGTACAAATTCACTTGTATAATCAGTTTCTTGTGTTTGTTGGTGCAGATTCAGAGTTGGCAGCATAAATGAGCCATGCTTCAGTTCTTCTTAGCTTCATGGTGGAGTTAAATCACGGGACCTTGATTTAGCACAAATTATGGGAAATCCATATGGTGGTGGTGGATTTCCCATAATTTGTGTTAAATCAAGGTCCCATGCTTTGCTTCTAAAAATTATGCTGTCACTCAACCTGAAGTTACAAGCTTGAAGTAGACTCTATTTAGTTAAATTTTATGGCCCATGTGTGGTTGAGGAAGGCCAATAAGGAATCACTGCAGTCTTCTGCCACACTGAAATACTGAAATCTGACATGTTTTGGATAAAATTTTAATGAAATGGATGCCTTTCATAAAAGGCAATTCTATGCAGTTATAACAAGTTGTGTGTGCGTGGCAAGGGAGGAACTGTATATTACTCATTTGGCATAGCATAAAGATAATTGTACTTAAAAATTAGTATTCAGTAATTAATTTGGACCTTTTATTATTTTCCTTATTTAATGCAGGGGGGCTTCTTTGTTTATGTACTAAATGTTTATGGAAAGATTTCAGGTAGTTCCTACCCATGTGTGCATGATCTGATATCTTGAGTTTGCTTTGCTGTAGTGTGCATCTCTGTAAAGCATTTGCAAGGAAAAAGTGATGTTTCCCTTGTCTTAGCTCAGTCTTGGAAGTGTTTACTGTTTATTTTATTGTTAAAACGCTGATCATCAGTTTGTCTCTTTTCTCAGATCATACTTTTGCTTAGAAGGGATGGAATTATCTGTGCAATAATTCACCTCTGAATATGCTAATAAATTTTGTGTGCTTTTATGTTGTCTGGTTTCTGGATAGTACCTTGGACCATGAATTTGTATGGGATTAAATAAAAATTTTAAACAGAAAAATTCCTGATGTAGTAAACAGAAATATCTTTAAATGAGTAATTCCTGCAGCTTTTAGTGTTGTAATGCTTACTGCAAGTTGCCAGTTTTTAAGGCTCTTGAGTGAAATAGGAGGTTGGGACCAGAAGGGAGGTTGGACTGCAACCTGTTTAGATGAACTTTCTGGTACTAGCTGGGGAACATTTTTGAAGTATACATTGGAGACTTGAGGGCTTTTGCTCTTGGAGTAGTCCAAGGTTTTTGGATAGCAGATATGCCCTTGTGAAGAAGGTGAGTTGCAAAGGGGAGCCTGTGATGCTGGTGGCTGAATGCTGTGCCATGACAGAAGACTGTGCTGTCCCAATGCAGCTACTCTGGGTATAGTGGGTGGTCAGAGACATTTCCTGATGTGCAGCAAAGCATTGTTAATCCCAGTGCCTGAACCCACAAGAGGGTCCCAAGTAGTTAGAAGCTAAGAGTGGGTGGATTATACCAGGCCTGAATGCCTGAGCACAGCTCAGAAAAAAAGAAAACAAAGGACCTTCTTACCCCAAGTGTCACATAGTTAATATTTAGAAAAGAAGTAGTTCTAACTATATTTGTTTTCCTCTTTCTTCCCTGCTTTTCTTTTACCTTAACATACCAAGAAGTAACTCTTGAAGTGGTGCATTGACTCGTATGTATAAGCATATTGTTATAGGGTAATTTAGTCAAGCCCCTGTAGTACATAGCATTCTGGATGCTGTATGGCACTTGGGGTTGGATGATAAATGATCTTGAAGATCCCTTCCAACCCAAGCCATTCTGTGACTCTTTAAGGTGGGACTTTTTTTGGTGGAGGAAAGAACTTTGGAGCAGGGCTTACATGCTTTTATCTGTATAAAAACATTGGAGGTGCATTGTACAACTGGATTTTGCCTCTTGCTGACTTGCCTTCTTTGTAAATTCTGTTTTTTAATGTCTCCCTCTCTCTTCTTCCCTCCTCCCCAAAGTGTTTCCACTGCCAAAATAACCAGGTTTTATGTTTTTTATCACTTCCAAATTTGCCATAACCGCTGTTCTCATTTCTGAGGCTTTCAAGTTGAATGCCATGTTGGTTGTAAATGAAGGTGAGAGCCTGGAGTTATGTTACCAAAGCTGTTGAGTAAAAGTGAACTCTCCCACCTGTTTGACCTATAGTGAGGTATTAGGGGTGTGGTAGGTATCTGGGTAGGTGAGGAGGGGATGCAGGAGGGGAGAACAGGCTGCTACTGAGCACCAGGATGGTGCAGGTGCCAGCGAGCAGCATCCACCTGACTGTTCCAGACTATCTTCTCAGAGTACAAAAATAGGATTTGCTGCCCAGACTCTGGCTTGTGTTCTGGCTAGACCAAATGGAAGGGCCTGTTTCTGTCCGGGGAACAAGCACCTGCTTTTCCCTGGAGGGAGAAAGGGGAGGGATGTTGTTCTGGATCTGTCAGGACACTCTGGCCATGTGTAGTGGTTGGCATGTTCTGTGCCAGTGCTCCATTTATTCTTTCCTGCACTGTTCTTTCAGCCCACCTGAGCAGTTTGCTGGCAGCTCCCTAATGCACACACTGCTTGTGGTTTGTTGCTGCAGGAGCTGAGGTGACTTGCACCATTACATGGAAGATTAAGCAGTGTCTTCCTTCAGTGTATTTCTCTGTAGGCAGTTTTTTGTTACGTCCCCAAGTACTTTCACCATGCATCTGTGTGTAGAGGTTTGAGCTGTCTGTTACCACTTAGCCTGTTGTTTTGGAGGTGTGATTTCCTGGCTTTCTCCCTGCTCTACTCTAGACAGGCTGGAGTGTCCTTGAACCTGCCCTCCCCTTTCTGAAATGAAGAATGAGAAGCTTTTGGGCAGCTTAAGTGTCGGCCATGTCGCAGCTGACAGGAAACTGATCTGGTGCTTGGCCCCGCTGCAGCCGGGGCTGCCAGTGGCATGTGCTGGGCTCTGCAAGCCCTGCCAGGGCCAGGGGGTCGTGCTCAGGGCCCCCTGTGCCCCCTACAAGGTGCAGCCTGGCTGGAGATGTGGTCAGAAGTCGCCGTCCGTCCCAAAATGTTGTGGCTGTTTGCCACAGCTGCCCGTCCTGTCAAAACAGTGACTGGTCTCAGGGTTAAAGGTTGGTGAAAACTGTTGCTAACTTGAGATGATTGATGTTGGAAAACTAATTAGGGAGCAGGGGCAATTAATTTGATCACTTGTACTGGTTTCTCTTACGGGTTTTGAAAGACTTTGCTGATCTTCTTTCATCCACTTCTTTTTAATTGAAGGAGGGACGTGTTTCTAGTGGACTGCTTCCAAGAGGAAAGACAAGGTAAATTCATAAGCAGTGCTTGAATTTAGTTGTGTGATTATCCAGAGGCTGGCAGGGAGGTTCCTATTTTGCTGAGGGAGGGAAATGTCAGACACCCTGGAGAAATTTTCATATGAGATACTTAGTGACATAGTTGGGATCTCATTGACCATGCTCTGCCACAGGAGGTGTTCTCTGTAGTTGGGGAGGTAACAGGGGAGTGTTAAAAGGGTATTCTGGTAACATTACTTTGGCTTATTCAATTGCTGATGACAAGACAATGTGTTTCCACTTTGGTCCATGCTGCTAAAGTGTAATATAATTATTTGTATTAGACACCAGCCACCTGTTAATATCGTTCTTCTAAAGGTCATTGTGTGGTGCCTTGCTGTCTGAATTTAACGGCCCTGTATCAGGTTTGTTGGTCACTCTTTTGTGTGACACAGGACAAGTGTTTGTGGGGAAAGAATGTGAACCTGATACCCTGATGGCCAAGGGAGAGGAGAGGACCCGGGACAGGCTCTGCTGCTGCTATTGTCGTGCCACCAGGCCAGGGCTGGAAAACAGGCAGCTTCCTTGTGAGGTGCTTTCATCTAACACAGTCCTTGTTTGGAACAAAACCAACTTGCAGCAATTTCCCAAGAGAAGCAGACTGATATCCATAAACCCAGGCTTTTTGGTACCCTGGATGTGGAGGGAACACTGTGTTTCTAAACTGGGCTATAAAGGAGAGGAGGGGTGCTGCTCCACTGGCTGTCAGTCCTCCTAATGCCATGTAAGGAAAGTGAGATGATGACAATGTAACTGTGCTTGGTGACAATAGGTAGATGCTTGATAAATTATGCTAAAACATATGGTCTTGGCAGTTGACCTTAATCCTGGTGTTGGATTCATTTATTAATGTCTGTACAGTGACCTGAAAATGCAAAGCACTGTATCATTGAGAAATGTTGACCTTGTTGACTGAAAATTTTTAATTAATTTTGCTGAAGAAAAGTGTGGTATGCATTTAAGTTGAACTTTCACTTTTCCCACCTGACCTAGTATTAGCTTTTGAGAGAGGCAGGGTACAGGTAGGACTTGCAGATGAACTTACTCTGTGCTTGTATCCTGTTCATGAAGCAGATGCAAGTGACTGCTGCTGTAGGGGCTCAGCTGAATGACTTTGTTTTCAAATTTCCAGAAAATGAAAGCTTCGGCTGCCAAAAGAACAAAACAAAGCACCTGGTTTACCACATGGCATAGGACATTCCAGCACTTGCGAAGAGGGAGGGTTGGCTTTAAGCCATCTATATTCCAGTGTCATTAGTAACTGCTGCTAACTGTTGGATTGAATTACTGGCTGAGAAAGAGCAAGGGCTTTTAGAGTCTTCTCTGCAATTGAAAATAGTCACATGAAAAACTCCCATTACTGACAATTTTATAAGGAATAAGGATCTCGCTCTATCAGTTGCATATTTATTGGCTCAAACCATTTGAGGCTTATTATGCGCATGTAGATAACTCGTTGTGGTTGTTTGAAAAGGTTCATTAGGGTCTTCAAGAATTCTGGCTTTATAAAAATCTAATTCATTATTTCTGCAGTGAAAGAGTTAATGAAGGATCACTTGTGGCTTTTAATTTTCAGCTAATTAAAAAGAACGTCTGTTTTTGCCTTGACACTTGTCGTTAAAAGTGCCAAATATAGGAATTTTTTTTGTGTGTGAGTTGAAGGGTGAGGAGGAGGGGGAAAAGTTACATGTAAATCATTTAGCCATTAACCTAATGTGGTGGATTTATAAATCCTATTACTATAAGCCCTTTTCATTTCCACTGAGGCCTGACGTGTGCTTGATCCTGCTAATGTAAAATTCATTCTGTCTAAGTGATTACTGAAGTAAGACATTTTAGTCAATTTTAATCAGATTGTGTGATACTTGCTTGAACACCAACGTTAAGTAAGATATGGACACAGTTTGGCCATGTCTTAATTAGCCTTACAAATCAGACTAGGAATCAATCAGTGAGCCAAGTCTATGAGCCTTTTGACACCTAATGCTTTCTGTGGGGAGAAAAACCTTCTATGCTGAGGCCTGAAAATACAGGGCTTGGAAGCAAGATTAAGATTGTAATTTGGTGTTCTTGCTTTATGGTGTGCTTGGCAGTCCCTCACAGTGTGCAAGTCCTTTGCAGGGCAGCCCTCATTGGTGTTTCAGAGTTGAGGCCAGTGGGGTGCTTCCCACAGCCCATCATAAATTCCTGTCCCCGCAGCAGGAGCAGCAATTGGAGTATTTTTCTGAAGCTCCTTCTGCACCAAGATACATCTGTTATTTGGTGGGGGGTGGGGTGAGGGACAGTTTATCTTAAAATGTAACCTCCTTCATCCAGGTGTTCACTGGGGACTTGGATTTGTGGGACATCTGTGTTCCTTGGAATTAGCTGTCCCTGTTTTCCCTATAGGGAAGCATTAGTATGGAAGATTGCCTCATAAGCCCCTCAAATATTGGTCACTGTTGAGATCAGAGGTGGTTTTTCTGAAATATCATCCTTTGATATAACAAGTAAGGAGTTTGCTGTTTTTCCTGGATCATTGCTTTTTTTTCACTAGGCTGACATGAGCCTCAAACTGATTTTCAGTCCATGTTAGTTGACCTGACCCAGTTTTTGAAGATTCCTTACTAGCCAATATTTTTTCTGTTCTAATCATGTCGAATTTCTGTATTGGTAACAACTTTTTTGGCATTTTCTTCTAATATATGAACCATTTCCTTTTATTACCAAGATACTTGAAAAACTTGCCATGTTCTTGAAGGATCCTGTAAAAGTCTTTGGTCTTTTTTCCTCCCTGCCCTCCTCTTTTGCTTATTGTGTCTTCTGCAGCACAGTGGAAAGCCTTAGGAGAAAAAGGTGCTTGAAGTGTATGGAAATTAAAATGTTTAGTACCAGAGACAGCTGATGTTCTCCCAAAGTAGGCAACATCTTTTGCAGAAGTTCCAGCCGCACGTGGTGTTGTGTCATTGCTGAGAATTTTGTAACCTGGTGAAAGACAGGTCCATTGTAAATCACCAGCTTAGCTTGGAGATTTTGCTTTGCCATTGTTGAAAAATTACCTGCACAATGATTTTGTCTTAAGGCTTGAAATTTCAGCCACCAGCAGTGTTGGCAAACCGTTTTCAGAATCACTCTAAAAGTCTCTGTGATGCAGACTTTGTAAGTTGCTTTATTTCTCAGCTTCCAGGCAATTTAAATATCTTTTCTCCTCTATCTAACCTGTTAAATTACCTCTCTCTGTTAGGGTGAGCGTACCTCATTGAGTCAGATGTTACTTAGTTGATGATAGGACTGCAAGCACATGTGGAAGAAAGTGGGGAACATGTTTTCTGCTTGATCTGAATGCCTCTTTGTCTTCTGTTTTCTCTTTCCTACGGTTACTGTTGGTCTGCCAGGTGTGCCTTTTTGAATGAAAATGAGAAACTTCTTTAGTGTAGATCTCTTACTGTGGTTGGGATGAGGCTCTTTTGAAAAGCTTTGAAATTAGATGTTAATTACCTTTCTCTTCTACTGGATAATCTTCTGTACTTTAACCAAATAAGGATAATCTTCTATACTTTAATCAAATAAATATTCAAATACTTTGAATTTGCCATATTTCAGCTTTTTGACAGTTTCTTATGTGATGGATTGTAGGAGAGCAAGTGCTCATGAAAAGGCAGAACTTAAATAGAAAAAAAAAATCATAGCAGTTCAGGTGAATGGGACAGTTGATATATCATAGTTAAAGGGAATTAGTCTGAACAGCTACACAGTGGTGGCCAGGAAGAGAGCTGTCAAGGTTCATGCCAGCCTTTTAGGATGGTAGATGCCAATATCATAAGGTTATAAGCCTGATAAGGATGCAGTGAAGTCCATTCTAGATCAGATTTTAGGGTATGATTTTCAATCTCGGTCAAATTGTGGTTGGTTCTTGACTTTGTGTATTTAATATCTTCCTATAATTGTATGCATACATATGGTCAAAATAAATGCACAGGTTCATAAACATAAGGTGCCTCTGGGGTACTGTGTCTCAGAAATGAACATGACCTGCAGAAGAGAACAGGCATCTCTTATCAGGCATGTTTCATGTATCTTTTCTGGGAAAATGCTTTAAAGTCTCCTGTTTCACAGCTTATCAAGACTTACCAAAATTAGCGTGACCTATTTCAGAAAGCAGCAATATCTCTGCAGTGTCTTGGAGGTTGGTGGGCAGGTGTATTTTGTTGGTGTTTTTTTTTTTTTGTTTTTTTTTTTTTTTTTTTTTTTTTTTTGTTTTTTTTTTTTTTTTTTAATCCAACAGAGTTAATGTATTTTTTAATATGTAAAAGTTCAATATTCCTGACTTTTTTTTTTTTTAGTAGATACTCAATATTCTTCAGCCCTCTCAAGGTAATATCTGTGGGCTTTTTTCATGGCATTTATGTCATTTTAATAATAGATTCTTTGTGTGTGTGTGTGTTTGTTTGGTTTGGTTTCCTTTGTTGACTGAGGCACATGGGAGGATCCATCTGAACATCAGGAAATACTTTTTTATGGTGAGGGTGACTGAGACCTGTCACAGCTTGCCCAGGGAATGTGTGGAGTCTCCATCACTGGAGATACTCAAAGGTATCTGGACATGGCCCTGGACAATCCAGCTCTAGGTGGCCCTGCCCAAGCTGGGGAGCTGGACCAGATGACCTCCAGAGGTCCCTTCCAACTTCAGCTGGCCTGTGGTTTTGTGATTAAATACTTTTTTTTTTCCCTAATTCAAACCAGGCCTTTAAATACCAGCAAATTCTTACAGGGATTTTTATTTCTACAGCATATCCCTATATTTGCTTCTGTTTTGGGGATTTTGTTTGTTTGTTATTTAAGGCACCTTTAGTTGTCTAAGGGCATTAAAAAGGAGCTTAGGAACATTTGTATCTGTAATAGCAGTGGATGAAATCAAGCCACTGTCCACCAGTGTTGTGGTTGGATTATTATGTTGGCACTAAAACTCAGGGCCCTGCAGGTCTCATTTCAGATATAATTCTTATGAGGATATTGAATGACTGGTGTGACAATAATGTTAATCAATGCTGGTGCCTTCTACTTTAACTGAAAAGTGAGAGCAAGAGAGAGCTTTGAAAGAAGGTTTCCTTGGCATATGAGTGAAAGCCGAGTTTTTTATTAACAATTCAAACTCCTGTAATAAGTAGTAGGAAAGCTTATTAGCTATGTTTTTAGATTAAACAAAACCTTTAGGTTGTGATGTTCTTTCTTTTAACAGAATTTGTGGGATGACGAATTTAAATGAAAATTTCTAATGTCGAAGATTGATTGAGTTGAAGTATGTAGCACGAAATCAATCCTGTCAAATTGTAGGGAAATAAGTGAGACATTTATAAACATTGTTAATGTTTTAGAAATCTAGTTTTGTGCAAATGTATTTTGAATTCTTTACAAATGAGATAACAGTAGGTCTAAATGACAAATTAAAGATTTAAAAAATAATCAGCATGCCTCTCTTGTAGTAATGGATTTATGGAGGTAGCATGCTTAACTTGCATTTGTAATTAAGGTTTTTCCATCATTAGAATAGAAATGTATTCCTGTTGAGCAGTATCTTTTTATGTGATTTATGTGGATTGAATGAGTGGCAAAACTCCACTACTTTAATCTGTTATGTGGCTAAAAGTCAGTATTTGGATTGGATTCCTAGAGGGTCATGCTGAAAGGTTAAATACATTTGTCTGTTTTCTTAGTCTTCAAATTTCCATATTCTTTACAAGTAACAAACAAATCCATGTCCTGTGGGATTGTACAATGACAGCTTAGCAACTTGGCTTCATTAGTAATGAAGCCACACTGCTGTTCATTTCAAACCTCTAAATACTGGAATGGGTGGGCTGTACGTGGAGTGCTTAACAAGACTAATGCAGAAAAGAAACTTCTGAAATTATAATTTCTTTGTACAAGTTTATAGTCCTGAAAAAAATTGAACTGTGTGCATTGATAAGCCACTAACCTCATTCTGTTTTTAAAAACAGCCTAAGTGTCCTGGGCTATGAGA
This sequence comes from Calcarius lapponicus, assembly GCA_039654755.1. Taxonomy (NCBI): domain Eukaryota; kingdom Metazoa; phylum Chordata; class Aves; order Passeriformes; family Fringillidae; genus Calcarius; species Calcarius lapponicus. The sequence goes on from CM077462.1 coordinate 108,872,011, forward strand.
CAGACTATAAAAGGTATTAAAAGTGCCCTATACCACAGTTATAGGTAATTGACCAAGTGACCACTAGCTGCTGAAACCCTAAAGGCTGATAAGATGCTCCCTTTTTAGGAGTTTGCTTTTACATGAAGCTCATCTTTTTTCTATTGGAGTACTCCCAAAATGGTCATGGAACATATTTCTGTTTCTGCAGGAGCTCTCTGACATCAAATATGGTTCCATCCTTAGCTCTTAGGTGATTATGATATATGTGGTGTGGTGAATGTCTGTGGATAGGCAATAGCTTCCAATGACATGGACCCTTTTATTCCTGTGCATCCTTACAGGAAAAATCTGGAAGGTGAAGTTCCCCAACCCACCTTACAGTTCCTATTCCTGACTTAGAGTTGCAAGCTTTATTTAACAAGCAATTTAGGATTGTTAACTAGTAATTTTCTTTTGTAGTTAGTTTAAAAACAGCTAAAAAGCTTAAATGAGCCTTTAAAAAATGTTATTTCTACATTATACATCTTACAATTGTTTGGTTGGTTAGTAGATTTTATTTCTGATATGCCTTGTAAATGCTTACTTTTTTCTAGGAGAGTCTTTCATATCCTGAGGAGCTCTGTCTTGGGCTTTGGTTGGTTGTTGGTTTTCTTGTCAGACATATCTAGGGAATTTGGGAAGCTCATTTTTGAGAGATAATCTAAAAAGACTGTGTCTGACTCTGACAGACTGTCAGGAGCTCTTTCCATCTGTATCCAATCCAGCTTCATCAAGTGCTGTAAAGAAGTTGCAGGGAGCAAATCAGAACTGAGACTTCATGCTGTTAACCATGTGTGTTCCTCATTGTATTTTGAAATCTTGGGAGCAGTCACTAGGTCCTGCTTTAAGCAGACAATGTTAAGCATGCCATGTGGAGCTGAAACTGTTTGATAGAATCACAGAATATGCTGAGTTGGAAGGGACCCATTGGGATCACTGAGTCCCACTCCTGGCCCTGTGCAGGACACCCCAGGAGTCACACTGTGCCTGAGAGCATTGCCCAGACACTTCTTGAGCTCTATCAGGCTGGTGCTCTGATCACCTCCCCTGAGCAGCCCAACCACCCTCTGGGTGAAAAGCATTTTCCTGATATCCAAGGTAAACCTCCCCTGACTCAGCTTCAGGCCATTCCCTTCACCAGTCACAGAGCAGAGATCAGTGCCTGCCCCTCCTGTTCCCTTCAGGAGGAAGCTGTCACTGCAGTGAGGTCTCCCCTCAGTCTCCTCCAGGCTGAACAGACCAAGGGCCCTCAGTGGCTCCTCATAAGGCTTTTTGTCCCTGGCACCACCTAAAAAGGCCTTTGCCACACTGCTAGAAGAGATGAGAAATCTGCACACAGAGCTATGTCTGAAGGCTTGGAGGAAGTATCCCAACAAGGCATGGGTTTATGGCACTGAAGATGTAGATGCAGTGTAAGACAGAGTGGCAGGGAGTGGTGTTCCAGGCTGACAGCAGAGAGGAGGAGAGTCCATAGGCATTTTTAAAATAGCCTGTATAGGTAACATAATGTGGAAACATATCACAATAATTTTTATTATTACTCTGAAGGTAAATGAAACATTAAACTGCAGCTGGGTTTTTTTAAGTACAGTTGTGAACCCTCTAGGCATTCATGTACACTTGATCTTTCATCTTTGGCATTTGAGTAGCTTTGGTGGAACCTTGAACATCCCAGTATGGTTGGGAAGCTGAATGTACAGGAACTTCTTGCTTAGTCATTGAGGTTCATAATCTGTCAGATCTGAAGCAGATTACTTTGAAGTCTTTCAGAATGGTCCTTTCCTTCACAGCAGAGAGATGACCTAGAAAGTGCCAGAGCTTTCACTCCATTATTCACATGGATGTGCTTGAAGAGTCCCCCTTGCTGTTGGTTACATGGTCCTTCCTGCTCTCATGTCCCACCCTGTGCTTGCCAGCATGGACATGCACTCCTGACATGTCCACATGGACATGCACTCCTGCCTCTCTCAGTGCTGGCTCAAGGCTCTCCTGCCAGCCTGGGAAGCCTGGTGGCACAGATAATTTTGCCCCATTTAGGCAAATGGATCCTTCCTTATCCAAGGAATTCTTGGTGCTGACACCAGCTGCAACCACGGAGGATGAATAAGTATTGTTTAACTTTATAAAAACACCTGTCGTGTTGTCTAAATATATCTAATTTAATGAAACAAAATTATATGCTTTATGAAAATCCTGCATGACATTTAAGAAATTAGGTAAGAGAACTTTCTTTGGAGGCTAATTAGAGGCTAAAATACTTTTCTGAATTTGCATAAATGTTGCTTTGATAGACAATCACTTAGTCAAAATGAAAGAACAGTTTTAAAGCAGTTCAAACCACTTAAAAGATTTTTTGATGGACACAACATCCACAAACAATCTATTCATTACCAAGGCTACCACATCCTCTTATCTCCTATAAAATGTCAGTATCTAGTCAGAGATTGCCTTGTTCTGTTTAGTGTAGCTATTGCAAAATGCCCATGGTTCTTGAAGAAGAAGGCTGTATTGTTCAGTAGAAGGCCTTTTTCTTTTAAGAATACTCATCAGGTAGTGCAAGTGTGTTCTGCATCTGTTTTTCTCTTTAGCACTTGCTTGTCTTCTCCCAGGCCTTCCTTTTTCTCCAAGCACACAAGTTCTGGTTATTACTTAAAAGATGCTGATCAGGAGAACCTTAGAAAAGTTTTAATTCTGGTTTTTTGCTTTTTATTAAAAAAAACACCCTAGAAACAAAAGGGAGGAAGATTTGATTCTCAGGGAGTTTGCTGTCATCTCAGGTAGTGCACTGAGTTTATCTACTACTTAAAAATGTTCAGTCCTTGGTGTATTAGTTTTATTTCTTTTTCAGCTTTGTAGGCATACTTGATGTTTTTGAAAAAACATCTTCTCTACTGATTCTGAGACATACTCCCTGATTTCTCTAGGATTTCTAGTTATATGGCTGTAAGAGTAACTTCCTTTGGACATGGGACAGTGCTTCCATTTCTGTCACTTTGAGATTGAGAGGCGTGTTTATATGTTTGAAAGATAACTTCTAACACTGTAGTTTTAAACCTGATGTGGAGGATGATATGGTTATTGCCTACTCTGGAGCAGATTTTGCTGTTATTCAGTAGAAAATTTCTGTGCTCTGGTTTTAAGCCTTGACTGGATTTTAACTTGTCTGACTAAAAAGGAAACCTTCGTTTATTAGTAATTAATTTCAATTATTTATTGTTCTTTTAGTCTTATTTTTTCTAGTGAAAGATTGATTATATTTTTGCTGAATGTGTTAAACCTGCTCAGTTTGGGAAACAAAGCAAAGTAAAGCTTTCCTGTCTAAATGTTTGTTCACTCCACTGAAACAAATGCTGTTGTTTTCTCTAAGGAGAATGCATAAGCATTTAAATATTGAATAACTTAACATGTTTTGGTATTATTAGGAAATAGTAAATGATGCTTGTCATATTCTTTCTTAATTAGGTGGGGTTTTACTTGTGGTTTGTGATGCTGATACAGTTGCAGTCATCTTACTCAGCAAAGCTACCTTGGCATCATATAGTTCAAGTACAAAATGTGTGTCAAGCACAAATTTATTTGATGCTTTGGAATAAAAAGAGAATCATAAAAGTTAATGAGCCAAGATTTGTACCACATTCTTCAGGGGATTTTAAATGGTGTTGATCTTGTTTCTTCATTGAGTGATACAGGGATCCTTGCTCCTTCAGTTTAGGTGTTCAGTTTTGAATGAGTTAGAAAGAAAATAAGAGCATGGGTGGGCTGAGCCCTGGTGCTTCTCTAGGAACTGTCCCTGTGTTTGGTTTCTCTGGAGGGTTAGGAGATGCCCGGGCTGCACCAACATTTTTCACAGCTACTTATCACATGGACATTGTATTCCTGCTGCTTCTGGGAACACAGAACACTTCTGGGAAGTGGATCAGAGCCAGGTCAGTTACATTCTATGCACTCAAGTGTTCAGCTTTATTGTTGAGCACTCCATTTCTCTGTTCTGAGATTGTAAAATCATTTCCAACACAGAGGTTTTTGTGTGTATGTGGTTTCTTTTTTGTTGTTGTTGTTTTGTTGTTGCTTGCTTGGTTTTTTAATTTGTTTTTGTTTGTGGTTTTTTTTCCATTTTGTTCAGCGCATTTAAGAGTATGTTTCATTGTTCTTTCTTCCATCCTAATACCAAAATAACACTTTCCAAAATAGGCAAAATTTGTTTTAGTATAGCATGGTTAGTAATATACTGTGTAGAAAAATCAGTAGTTTCACAATTTAATAAGAAAACAATTCTGGTTCTCCCATTCTCTTCAGTGAAGATCACCACAAGTACTTGATATAGAAGTACTGTAGAATTTTAAGGATATAATTGTTTCTGGCACCAAGGGAACATTGTCTTCAAATTCTAATTTGATTCTCATCATCATCATCTGTGTTTTATTGTAATCTTTGCATTTCTTGTCAAAATGTGACAAAGATACACATAATTTTTTTTGTATTCAGCACATTTCTGTTGCTGCCTTTTTTGTGTCTTCTATTGTTTGTGAAGCAAAAGATTCTACCTTTTCTTGGCATGCAAACATGTGTCACTGGATCTTTGTGTACGCTGCTTCAGCCCTTGGAACCATTCTCCCTGAGGTTTTGGTGCTCCATCCAGTTCAGTACAGAAGCTGTGAAAGTTGTGTTACTGTCTGTCAGCTTTGCTGGGTGGAGTATGAACAGTTAATTTCAGCATTTCTGAAGAAAAACAAAACCAAAACAACACAGAAGGGAAAACTTTCCCATTTGGGTGTATTTCTCATGCTGTTAATGTTTCATAGGAGTGCACATTTTGGAAAAATGTAACTTTGCATGTATTGTCTAAGTACAGCAAATACTCAGTTTGAAACAAACTTATTAACTACTTGAATCTGATCACTCATACTTTTCTAAATCAAGTCCATTGTCTGATAAAAAGACTGAATTGCTATTCTTCATTCTCTGTGGCTAATAAGGCCTCCATCTTTCTTTCACTTATGCTTAGGGCATATGTGCCTTTCTGTCCAGCAATAGAAACCTTTTCTGAAAATCCTCCTTAATAAACTCTTTTTACAGCATCCTGAGACCGTGGTTTATCAGTGCTGGTCTACTTATGACAAAATCCTAGCAAAGTTAATGAATAGGTTACAAAAATACAGAGGTTCAGAAATACTTGGAGTAGTGAGTGGTGTTACTGGAATGCAGTTTTTCCATCTCATTTATTCCTCTGTCCCATGGGAAGGAATAGCTAATAAGAATTAGTAAAGCAGGTGACAGGATTATTTTCATACTACATAATTGCAGAAGTAAATAAATGATGTGGAAAAATATATCAGGTCTACTCTAGATAAGTGCAGATGGTTTTCAAAAATGCAGTTTTTTACAGGGCCTTAAGGCTGCTTGTTTTTCTCCTTGTGCAGAGTGAATGCACAAGGAGTGGTGTGGGTAGGGTTTGTTTGTTTGTTTGGGTTTTTTTGTGTATGCTTCTCTGGTGCAATGTTTTTATAATGACTGTGCTCATTCTTTCCAGTTGGCTCTTAAGTCTTCCCTTCTGTGACCCCAGGATTCTGCAGAAAATGTGTGTTCACAGGAGAAATCTTTGCATCAGCATATTAGTTTTGTATGCTCTCATTGGTTTTTAACTCTTGTATCTTAGTTTGTGTCCACAGAAACATCCTCTCAGCAGAAGGCACTCCTCAGAGGTTTTTAAATAAGGGATCTTCAAAAATACTTGATGTAATAAATAATAGTAAAGCTGTTCTTTGTGTATTTTTTAATCATTCCTTGTCTTTAATCACAACCTCATTTAATTAAGTAATTAATGAGTTGGGGTGGGATTAGAACAGGGAGTTTTGCAGTTTGATGAGGGCTTGTCTGCAATTATGATCTCTAAGTTTATATTGACTTGTAGTTCATGGGTGAGAGAATGTGTGTTGCTGGTCTTGCTTTTACAAGAAAAAAAAGTTGAAAGAGTTTCACAGATGTTCACTGTTCTGAGAAGTTCACAGGTTTTTAGAAGTATATGTTTGCTGGGTGGAGGGGGCATGGCTGTGCAGATGGGTTGCCAGGCAATTAATTCTTCCTGCTTGGAACAGGAGACAATCCAGCTCTCATAAGCAGTGCAGTATTATTTGCAAAAGGAAACTACCCAATACCATTTTTCCTATTCTCTTCCTTCTTTCTTCTGTCTTCCCACCTCCCTTCCTCTGCTGTGCATTTCTGAGAAACTGCTCAGGATTGATATGATAGCAGAGCTGTCATTCTCTTTAACAAAAAAAAAAAAAAAGTCACTTTTATTCTAGGTATTTTAATAGAGTCCCATTAAGGATGTATTGCTGACTGAAATATTGGCATGAAGGGCTCTCACTGAGCTGAGCCCAGGAATTAAGAAGTCAGGAAATGGGCTGCTGCATTGCTAAAGAACCTTGTGTGACACAGTATCTCCTGATTGGGGGGATCATTACTGCTATTATGACTCGACTTGCGTAGGAATTTTAAATTTCATCTGAATGTCAGTAATAACCCTCTTAGCAAATTATCCTGAATAAAATCACGAAGGCATTTTATATAATAGGTGTTGAATTACTGGATAGATTTGCTAATTAAATACTCTTTGTTCTGCTGCAGTTGACATTACAGGGTAAGATCTTGAACAATTATTCTCAACAGCTGTACTTTGTTAAGGGAAAAATTAACTACAAAGTTTATTTTTTTTCTACACTTGAAATTGGCAGATTTTTGAAATGTGCTTGAAAAAATTCCATCATCCAGTTGGTAATGAGAGGATAAATATGCAGGTGTTGCTGTGAAATCAGATAACTACTGACTGCCTTATTAATGAATTTAGCAATACTTTATAACCTTCTGTTTTGTAGCTGTTGGCACTTCCAAGTGATCTCCTGTCAGAACGGGTGGCACTAGCATATGCCAGTCACTTGATGAAGCCAACTTGTCTGTGACCCTCTTGCTGTGATTACCTACACCCACTGCTGTCCTCAGGGACAATTGAGAAATGGTTTTTGCACAGCCAGACAATTTTTTTAGTAGGGGGTATTCCTTTATAAAAAAGAAAAAAAAAGTTATCTTTCTCATTATTAACAGAATTATTTCAGAGAGTGAAGTAGAAAATGCTAGAGATTATCAAGGGAAAATTGATAGGCCTTCCTTTCTTTTCAGTATAAACTCTTCATTTCAGTGTAATTTTTCAATTTTGTTTCAGGGACTCCTGTTTGCTTTTGGAGTACTAAGGCAGAGGTAGAACCTTTCTCTGTAGGAGTTAGCTAATACATGAGAGGAAGGGTTGTAAGGTGGTGAATATGTTGAAATCTTGACTATTGTATATGAAATTTGATATCATGTACCAGTGATATGTCTTTTGAATAATTTCAAAACTCCATAGAAAGGTGGTGGGGTCGAATGTCTGAATCACTCATTAGGAGATAAATAGGAGTGGAATACTGTCTTTTTGAGCTTCCAATTAAAATGGAATTGTGTGTCTGATTCCAGTGACAGGTACAGCCTTGCAGGAATCTGCAGTTGAGGCTCACCATTTTCCTGTTCTATAAAGGAGACTGAGGACAGCTGAGCTTTCTGCACTTTTGGACTTCAGCAGAGTTCAGGCATCACATTGTTTGAGTGCCTGGTTTGCAGCACCAGTGAATGGTCTTTAAATCAACTGGATGTTTTGAACTTGACCCAGAGAGTGTAAATCCATAGATATCCATATGTGCTTGGGGAATAACCCTGATAAGGACATGTGTTGTGAGTTCAGCTGTGTCAAAGTTACATCATAGTTTGGAACTGAACCTGTCTTCAAGTGCCTTGAGGGGAATATAGCTTTCAGTGCATAATTGCAGACAAAAAAAATCATACATGCACTGTGGTTATGTAAAGGTTCTGAAATACTGAAGAAACTTGCCATTGGTGTTAAAGGAATGACAGGATTGTCATCCTGTTTGTGTGCTCTTGTGTAGAGGTGGAGATTTCACCTGTTTCAGAATTCCTTGCTGTGATAGCATAGTCAGCATCACAACAGTCAAGACTCTCGGCTTCATTTTAGATTCCTTGGCCCTATGAAAGTAATGAGATTTCCCTGAACATGGTCTTATTCCCACTGAGCATGGACAGCTCTTGTCTGTTTGTCCCTTTTCTTTCCTCATCCCTGCTGATCTCTACTGCTCAGCTCCTTGCCATAGGCTTCTTGATTACAAGTCTAAATTCGGCCTTTTGGCAAATATGGCCAAGGTGTATTGCAATTTAATATGTGAAAAATAATGAAAGTGAGACTTGGTTACTAAACTTGGTGTAAGCTGTTCATAGTGTGTTGCCTGACTATATTTCATGTTCCAGATTGTTTGGGTTCACCTGACAGACTCTGATCTATCATTGCTGTAACATGTGGTTCAGATTAATGCTCAAGAAAATTTAAAATACAAATATATATGACTAGCAGGATTGGCTGAAGAAAAACTGAGATTTCTGCTGAGTGGCAATGGAAAGGACTGAAACCAAGGAAGTGGAATCTGTGTGCCAGAGCACCAGGATGTTGATAAGAAGGAAGTGGGGGGGTACAGTGGAACTGTGGCCAAGTGACTGAAGGAATGGACCAGATGTTGGTTATCGTGCAGCTGTGCAGAATTCACCAAGCTCTTCCTGCTGCTCCAACTACACTTTTTTTTTCATTAAGCTCATTTGATTGTCCCTTTTCTGTGATACAGCTGTAATTGTGGCTTTAGATGAGGTGCTCTCCCCACCCTCCACTGTGCTGAGCACTATGAGAGATGGAAGCAGCACTCTACTCACATGAGGTCTCTTTAGCTATTTCTCAGGTTCAGAGTGGTGCTGTTCAGAGCATTTGGAGAGCTGGGATGCGTTCTTGGGTGAGGAACACGCCTGGTTACACCCCTTGACTCAAGACCTGTGTCCTGTCTTTATCCCAGCTCCTTGTCCCAGTTCTGGTTTCCATAAGGAGCTTGCTTTTTGATGACCCATTTCGAGATCATTACAAGGGTAATCAACCTTTTGACTAAGTCTTTTAAAGTGAGCACCATCCAGGCTGGACTGAATCAGACAGGATGTTTTTGGGGAAAAAAATTCAATGACATCAAGAAATAAGATTATGGATATGAAGGCAACAACTGACCTAAATTACTGAAAGAGACTTAATTCTGGCACTTGCTGATTAGGTTGTATTTAAGCCATTTGATTCAGTGTTCTTTTTTCCTAAGGTAGAATGTGTGCATGTACATGCAATTTTGAGATTTGTTTTAATCTTGTTTTAGGGGAGTTAATAATAGCATTAATACAAGGTCAAACGAGAATTTACTCATGTAATAGGAGTATTGAGGTGACTGTGTGTTGCCAGGAGAGAGGTGGTTTGCTTTGTTTTGAAAGGTGAGAGCATTTGGAGTTAGCAACCTAATGGATATGTTTGCTTGGATGGATGTGTGTTAGCCTGTAATTATATCATACGCTAATCTTTGATTATTTTTTTTATTTCAGATTTTGATGCATACCAAGGAGATGGTGCAGAAGGTAATGCTGAGCATTTTCATTAAACAACAACACTTAAAGAGCACACCTGGTGAAATTTTTTTATTCCAGGAGAACTGTAACCCAAACAGACCTGAAATCACTTCTTAGGATGCCTAGTTTACAAATGTAATCCTTCCTGATGGATTATAGCTTTTTTCTTTTCCTACCACAGATATGATCTGGACCCTGCTTGAAGCCTATGTGGGACTGTTTCAAGCAAATTAGCAACAGTGCTAATTAGAGTTTACTCATAAACCTGTTACACCATGTGTTCTAGTGATTTATTATGGTTTATTTTTTGGCATCCTTTAAATTCTGTCACGGGGTGGTTTTTTGACTCTGTGGAGTTTAACATGGACATAGCCATGTTGCAGTTTTTACAGCTGCATTGATTTTCCACCACTGAAAATGTCAGTTTTTTTTTTTTTTTTTTTTTTTTTCCAAATTAATATTATGCAATTATATGCATCTGCCTTTTTTTTTTTGCTGTTGTTGTGACATTTGCTGGTGTTGGCAGTTTTTCGTTTTACCTTTTTCCTTGCCATGCCTTTCATATGCACCTCAGGCTTTTTTATGTTCCTCAATTTGTCTAGAGTTTGCTCCATTATCCAGAGTATTGCAGAAGTATGGCTGGTGTTTGAATACAGTCTTCTCCAAGCAGGGCATTTAAATTGTTACAAGAATCAGAAGTGATGTGAGGGGCAGAGTGTCAGTCAAAGAGAAGGGGTTCAATAAATGTTTGTGTCCATCTCTGGGTGTAATTGTTCAGTAGTTCAGCCTGGAAGGAGAAAACTTGTGGGTCATGGTAGCGAGATCCTTCTGCAAAGGAGCATTCCCTGAAAGATTTGCTGCCCAGGAGAGGACAAACACACAGGTGATTGGATTAGCAGAAGTTAAAAGATGGGAGAGGGGAGATGGAAATATGAAGCCATCTGCATAATCTGAAAGAGTGAAGAAGAGCAGCCTCATCTGGGCAGTGCTGTGGTGTTCTCAGGTGCTGTCACCCACAGATTTGTTTGAAATAGAGGATCTAAGTATTTTTTTTTTTTGGCCCATAAGAATTGTGATGGTGGCAGATGGGATGGGATACCTGACTGTGATCATACCTTTCAAACACTTTGGCTGACTGCCCTGTCTGAATTTGCCCAGCAGTCTTGTGGAAGTGATTTTCTTGCGTCTTAGCAGTCCAAAATTATTTCTGATCAGAGTTCCTGCTGTTTCTCAAGATCAGACTTGTTCACTGACTTATTTTTCTAGTATTCATTTAGTAAAATGTTACCTATTTATATTATGTACACAACTGGACAGTGGTCTTTTAAATATATCAGTGGCTGAAGTTTCTTTATTCTCTTTAAATTCAAATAGGTTTTAATGAAATGTACAGACTTATCAGTAAAACTTTATTTTACATTTTCTTGCTAGTATACTTTTTAGTGTTCAAGGGGTAATTTTTGAACCTTGAAAATTATGTGAGACTTGTAGAAAATGGAGTGGCTCTTTTTTGTTTTTCAAAGCAATTTTTTTTTGTTTAGATGAACCTTGAAGTGATTTATGGAGACACAGATTCCATTATGATAAACACTAATAGCACCAGTTTGGATGAGGTCTTCAAGCTGGGGAATAAGGTAAGGAACTTTTTCTTTTTTGAAGATTTCCTCCATAGGTCTGTGTTGTTATTCTGAATGGTATTAAGATTGTATTAAGAGAGGATTCTGTGGCACAAGCCAAGAATATGCCCTAAGAAAGAACTTCACAATGTGTGGAACCTATGAAGTAGTAAAAACTCAGCTATACCTGCTCTTTTTCAGGTGTAGCTATTCTGTGCATTTTAAAAAGTGATTAAATGAACCATTTCATTGCATAATAAGCTTTTTTTACTAATCCTAACCTAGCAGGAGAGTATCTCAACATTTGGTGAACCAAAGTGTGAGGTACAATTTCTCCTCCAAGTTAATTTCAATTACAACATGAACAGTTCTGATTTTTTTTCAGGAGGGATGTTTCTCAGTTTAGTTTTGTTTAGTTATGTAATTTGTATGACACTATTGAATGTCATGTTATCAGATTTCCAGTGGTAAGTTCAAATACTAATTTTCATGGTATACCAGATACAGACTCTTCTGATTGATTAGGAGCTGGCAATCGATGAGTGGAAGTTTTGTGGCTCTCTGAAATTGTGGAAGAAAAGTGAGAAATATTTCAGAACTTTCTAAAGAAAAGATGTGAGAGAAGCTGTCTTTGAAAGATGGAAGAAATGGTGATGAAAAGGAGAGCTATGGAAACTCTAAAAAAATCCTAAAGAAAGCAAAGATGTATTCAGTGTAGTATTAAACACAAGTAATTTAATTTTAAGGCAGAGAGTGATTCCAGGGTTTTTTAGAATAGTTCTACCTTCATGCCAGTGGGAACATTTAGAAGTAGCGGCATTCAGGAGCAGAAAATGGGATAATAACTTGATATCAAAACTCCTCCTGAGTAGCAGGAGGGCTGCTGGCATGGTAGAAAGCAGTCTTTCTCTTTTGTTTGCCGCATGCAAGATCATTTATAATTTCTAGTTTATATACAGTAGTGTATAAGAAAGTTTAATCTTACGCCAGTTGTGTGTGTGTGGGGTTTCATTCTGGTTTATTTTTTGTCCCTGTGCTCCCATTTGATGGCTAAACATTACAGAGGATAGTTAAATAATAATAACTTTTATGAAATCTGACATAATAAGCATGATAGGTTAAATACATCTGAATTAGAGACAGGTTTTCTGAGAGAATAGGTATGTGTTTGAACTTGTCAGCTCCTTAATGAGAGTAAAATCTTATGCTTTTTTAATCCATTGTACTTCTGTATTGTGTATGAGGGTTTTTTTAATTGAACAAAAAAAAGGACAGAAAGATATGTTTTGATTAAAATCATGTGCAACATATAAAAAGGGAATAAACTTATCTCTGTAAACCAGCACAATCAAACCTAGCATCAAAATTGCAGATGTTTTGGCTTTCAATATTCTTTCTGTGGCAGAAAAAAGTGATTCATATCTGTCTCATTTCACATTTCTTGTTTGTTTGTTTGTTTATTCCTCGAGAAAGTGACAGTTGTTCTTTTTGCTAACACTTTGATCATTTGCATTTTCCTTGTTTTGAGTAATTCCTATTAAAAAAATCAGGATAAAGAATTGTCTGTTTTGATGAGGAACACTCTCAAGAAATGTCTCTGCTCCACTGCATAATAATTTCTTTCCCAAATTTTTGTGTTCAGAGGTGAGGAATATATACATTGCTTTCACTGTAGTTTTGCTTTAATGTAGATTGTATGGAAGGCACAGAGGTTTAATGCAAACAATTAGAGTGAGAGCAGTTAGTTCTGATGTAAAGTGTGAATTTATGAATTGTCTTCAGCAGTGAAGCATTCCTCCAAGAAATTAATTTTGGTTTTTTATTGGAGAAAATTCTCTTACGTGCCTTCTGAATTCCCCCATCTGATCTGTGTCTTCTCTCCCACCCTTAACCCTCCAGTATTTATATCCATGCCCTTTTTAGTCATTACTTAGAAGAAGTTTTTTCTCATTTTCTGTGTGTCCTTGTGAATCAGATTTGCCAGTACGTGCAGTACTAAACTGTTACTGGATTTTTGAGCACTTGGTGCTGTAAAAAAGAAAAATTGAAAATTAAAATTGCAGAAGAATGTTCAGGGGAATTGTTTGACTGTTTTAAGAAAGAAAATATGAACCTTGTAGCAAAATGGTTTTTGCCTCATGATGTCCTTCAAAATTTAGAAATATACAGGAGACATCAAAGTAATGATAATTCCTGCAATAGGGAGTACAGAGGTCTAAGAGAGAAAAAACTAAGTACACACATATATGTATACACAGAAATGAAAAGTTTTTAAGGAAGGTTTTGGTTAAAATGGTAATCTGAGTTCAGAGCTAGATAGGAAACCAGTGAGATTTTATGCTGAATGTCCTGTTCTTGGTGAGAGTATCTAGATGGCAAAAGAACTTGAATGCATATCCAACTTGGACAGTTCATGGTTGGTGCTAAAAGTGTGAGTGAATATGGATACTGAAAATCAACAGGGAAAGTTAATTTGTAAAGGAAGGAAAGTAAAGAGCAGAACACGAAGACAGATCAGGATACCTGGCATATGCAGATACTCTGTTGAAGAACATAAAGTAAAAACATATGAAGAAAGAAAAAGGAAAAAAGCAAGTGGGAAACTTGCAGCCAGGCCTGTAGGTGGGTAAATGTGTACTGGAACCAAAGTTTGTTGTTGAAGGTTCATGCTGTTTTGAGCTGTTGCACTTCTATTCCCTTAGAATAGAGGTAAGAGATACTTGGTACTATATTAAGACAGTATTTCAGTGCCAGTTGAAACTTTTGTGTATGGATAAAACATAGTCTGTGTGTAGAGAAACCTCACCTTTTCCTGTCAAGGAAATCAGGCTATGGAAAAGGTGGGTATTTTGTGGGGAAGGGTAAAAGAAACTTGCCTGTTTTTCCTGAACATGCACACACAGAGCTCTGGTCTGCATAGTTTTTCTCCCCTCCCTGGTTTAGGATGATAGTGGGAAGAAAGAAAGGTTCCTTTGCAAGATACCTTTTCTATAGGGCTATTTGCCTGTTCTGTCTGAGTGACCATCTCTTGTCTTTGCCTAGCAAGTAGGTCCCTCCTGTGAAATCCCTTGTTTACTTAATTTATGGGAGAGGTTAGATGGAGTAGCTGTTCTGGTAAAATGACCTGGAGTCAGTTATCTCCAAGGTCACTTCAGTCTCATGTTTATCTGCCTTCCTTAATTTTATTAAGGAGTCACATGTACCAAGCTGTAGATACTAAAAAAGTCAATGGGTCAACCTTAATTTTAGTAGTAAGTTGTAGTTACTAGTGTGTAATGAATGATATCTGACCAATTTTTAAAATGTGTATGCAAATACACAGTGTGTAATGTAACTTGTTTTAAAACTTAAGAACAATTTAATTTGTCCATTGTTAAATTGTTGCATATGCAGATCAAAAATGAAGTGAACAAGCTGTACAAATTGTTGGAAATCGATATTGATGGAATTTTTAAGTCCTTGCTATTGTTAAAGAAGAAGAAATATGCTGCTCTCAGTGTGGAACCAACAGGAGATGGGAAATATGTAACTAAACAAGAGCTGAAAGGGCTGGATATAGTCCGGAGAGACTGGTGTGATCTTGCTAAACAGACTGGCAAGTAAGTTTCTTTGTGGCACTGTCTTCTGTGCTCTGTTTGAAACAGTAAACATTTGATACCCTGTTTCCTGAAGATCACAGTTGTTTTGTTAAGTAACATCAGTTTTAGGCTGATTTTTGAAGGAGATGTAAATGTCTGCCATTGGTAACAGGTTAGACCTGTGCAAGTCCAAATGTCTCCGAATTTCACTCTCTGGTTTTGTGTCTCCTGTGGAAGCTGTGCTTTTGAGTTGTCAGTGTTGTAAATGTCATTTAATAAACCAGAACTGAAATCTTGTGAAGATGGTAGATGTTGTTGGCATTTGGAGTTGTAGGTTCTAGGTCAGATGTTTTATTTCCTAAAGAAGCTGGTGCTCAGCACTTTCAGCACCCTCTAAAAAAGCTGGAAGTGCACTGGGTGCAGCCTGAGGAGGTGGTCCCTTTCCCCAAGATTGCTTCTCTTTCCTTTTGCCATGAGACTTCATTATGATGGATACTGCATTGCCTGTTTATTAATTGTCATTGCACAGGGCATTTTAATGCTTTAATTCAGTAGAAGTAACACATTTAGCATCACAGAAAGAAAATTAGAGAGAGTGGAGAGGTGGTCATTTGGGTGCTGACTCATTGTATAATGCCTCTTGAAAACTTAAACAGCTCGTGGTCCAAATGTATCCAAAAATGAATACTTTTCACATCTGTAAAAATACACCACACACTTGCTTACTGTTCTTAAGACTTGCATTTTCTAAGAAAAGATGCATCATAATAGAAGCAAATTTTTCCAAGTTAGGAATGTATTAGTAATTAAAGCTATACAAATGTTGGAGAGTGTTCTTTAGTGACTAACTCTTCTGCAGCTGGCAGATCTTCCAACCACATTTTTCAGCAATAGGCAAGACTTTGCTTACTTGATATGTTCTCTTCTCCCCCATCTTAAGATACCTGCTATGGAATAATAAATGGAAAAATGATACGACAGAAGAAAATAGAAAGTTGCACTTACCCATTCCAAAGCATTATTTAGCATTAGAACTATTTGCAGTAATTTGCTTTTAGTAAAATAAGTAAATAAATAAAACACAACATAAAATATACTGGTAAATTTCTGTAAATTTTTCATCAGACTTCATCCTTGGGCTCTTTAAAGTCTAGAGGAAATCTAGGGGAAGAGAACATTCTGTCTGTTGTAATGGTTTTGCACGTGCCAAGCTTTTCTTAATTTTAGTACTGTTTTTGCAGCTATGTAATTGGTCAGATTCTTTCTGATCAGCCCCGAGACATAATTGTGGAAAATATACAAAGGCGACTTATAGAAATTGGAGAACATGTGGTCAGTGGTCAGATCCCTGCAAGTCAGTTTGAAATAAACAAGGTAAGTGATCTTGCACTTTTCTGTCTCAGAAAAACTTTACTGTTCCTGAATATATTGACTGCTGATAAAATATTTTTAATCCTTATGATGCTGTGAAATAGCAGGAGTTTTATTAGGTACTGAGTAGTTCAGGACATGCTGTGAAGATCCTACAATTTGAGGGGGAAAAAGCCCTACTGGGGCTGGAGGCTCCAGAATAACACCTTTGTGTGTTGTCCCATCCTGCTGTTTACCAGGCTCATTCTGCACTTTGAGAATGATATGATGTTTTCAGAAGTTCTCTCCTAAGCTGCTACTTCATATTTCAGGCTTGAAATACATAAACTGAAGAATGAAATGGAAACAAATCAAATACTCTGTTTTGTAGAAAACCCTGATAGTATTTCCCTAGAAAGCTCTGTATAAAAAAGCTAATAGTCATTTTGAGACCTCATTCAAGACTCTTGTGCAACAAGAAGTAAAATACTCTGCTTTGTTTACAGCAGTTTTTGCAGCAGCGTTTCAGTTTTAGGGTTTCTTTTGGGAATCCTCAATGATAAAAACTGTATTTTTAGCTTCACAGACTCCCCTTTCCTGTTGGGAGGGTGTTTCACCAGTGATTTGGGTATTACATGCCCCTCTTATGCTTCTAATAGAGATCTATCAACTGTCCATCCAAAGTCTGTTTCTTTTGCCAGCTGGACATCTGTCTGCTCTGTTAATCAGTTAAGAAATGTGTTCAGGTTGTCATATGAATGTAGAGAAATCACTGAATTTTATGATTGACTCAAAAAAAGAATGTTCTGATGCAAATCTTCTAAAAGCACTTAGCGTCCCTGTAAAAGATATATATAGCAAAATGTTCACTTAAAATTCCTAAAGCTCCTCTGTTTTACTACTCCAGAAAAAATGTATTTAATTGTTAAGTCAAGTGTAGAAGTTGTTTCTAAGAATTGGGATGACAGTAAATATTTAAATGTAGCACATTATTTTGTTTAAAGGAAGAAGTCATTGTGGCATCTCAGTAGTGTGAGATACACAGAAATACTTAAATTCAGTTGTACCCTCTTGCTGCAGAGCTTGTTGTGTACCCTTAGCTACACAATATTCAGATTTACTGTATGACCTTAATGGAACAGGAGTAAGAGGGTACTCTCTGGCTCTCTTTTGGATTTTGCCTAATATTGTCATCTTCAAATTAGTTTAATTTTTTAAAAATTTCATTATGATCATAACGCTTATGCATTTTTCAGATAGTAATTGTAAAAATATCCTTTTGTTTTATTAATAATAACATTTATAAAATTTGAAAGACTGGTACCCAGGGCTTACCATATGGCAAATAAGTTTGTTACAGTTTTTTATCTTTGTGCTTCAGATGAACTTGTGAATAGTAGATGGATGAAGATAGCTGCTATGTAATCGTGTCTTTTAAAGTTCTGAGTTGTCCATCACTGAAGTAATGGATTTTTCTCATAGTTATGAATCTGTTCTCCCCTTTGATATTTTAGGCATTGACAAAAGATCCCCAGGATTATCCTGACAAAAAAGCCTTGCCACATGTGCATGTGGCCATGTGGATAAACTCTCATGGAGGCCGAAAGGTGAAAGCAGGAGACACAGTGTCATATATCATCTGTCAGGTAAAAATGTCTTTTTTTATAGCTAAATACTAGATATTGTTTTGAGATACAGCAAAAAAAAAAAAACAAACCCCAGCATAGGTCCTGGGAAAATATGTTTTGGCATTTCCTTTTGGTGAGGTAGTCCTATATTTTAAAATAGTCGGTTGTCTGTACTACATTTAGTTTTATAGATCATTGTGATCACTTCAGCAACTATTTCTATATAGTGACTGGTAAAAACTCCCCTGAATTCATTCATGTTTGGAGCTAGAACTTACTTTAAAGAAAATGCCTAGTCTTCATTTTCAGCAGAAGAAAATTCTGGTGATGAAGAACCTTTCATTTGTGGAAAGGTAATTTTTGTTGTTGGTTAAATAGTGTCATTGTTTTTTCCAGTATCACCTTTGTCTGTTCTATTCATACTCATTGGATCTGGTGGTACCTCTGATGTATAGACTGGGAAATTTGAGCCACTTTGTAGTTTCAGGTGTTTATCCTATAAATGCTTATCCCTATTTTACAAATATATACTCCACTTTGGTTCTGTTAATTAAAAAAAAGTGTAGATTAAATTAGATGGACCAAGTGATCTTTTAGGCCAAGCTGATGAACTTGACAATGTGACTATTTCGGCTCCTTCATTATTTTCAAACCAAAATATACTGTATTTGACTTAATTGAGAGTTCTTAGCCTGGCACCCCAAAGCTGCCAAGACTTTTGAGAGCTGGGCCACGGGTGCGGCTGAGCAGTGGCACAATACAAGAGAAGAATATACTTGTTGAAAGAAGGGAGCTGAAGGAGTTGCATTGTAATTATTTTTGCAAAGCAGCTGGATGAGCTGAATAGTCCTAAATTAATTTTGTTCTGAATACTAAGTTGTCTGAAAGGAGTAGGAGGAACCAATGGCTTGCAGTCTGTCTTTATTAGTGATGGGCTTTCAGTCCGTCATTGCTGACCCTATTGAAACCAGTAGCTCATCTTAAATGAAAAAATGAAGGTGTCATGTATTAATGCATTTGTTCTATTTTGCTGAAAAAAATCAAGAAAGAGACTGTACTTAGCAAAAAAACCCCAGAACAGTACTTCACCCCACCCTGCCCCATTCCTATAAACGTTTACATCTATTACAGAATCTTGCAAAAATACTGCTTTGAGTTTTACTCTAAGATTTTTGCCACACATTAAAAATGATACTTCCTAGGGCAGTTGAGGAGTGGGATTATGATTCTACACATTTAAATGAGTTACATTTTCCAAGAGTACTGTTGTCTTAGATCTGATACTTAATTCCTGCACGTATATTGTTTTCAATTTAGTTATTGCCTTCCCAAATTGAATTGTTTTCTCCTTATCTTCCTCTTTCAAGTTGGAGAAGAATGTAATGTGTATTTTAATGTCTAAATGTTGTTTTTCTCTTGGCTTGAGATATCACCATACTTTTCTCTCAGTATTTCTGAATATTTTAGAATTTCCTCTTTCTAATCAACGCTGTTGCCTCTGTTATTTATTCATATGCCAGTGAGTTCTGGTCCATTCTCTGACCATTCATTCTATGAATATCTTTATAGAATTAAAGAATATAAATTTCCTAGCAAAACAGATATAGTTTTGATATCCACGACTTAGAATTTGCTTGTTGTGCAAAATGATAATGCTGGTTTAGTACAAAGTGAATCCAAAATGCATGCCCTCTGTGTATTTTTAACTGGGCTGATGGTTACAATGTGTTTTCATTGTGCATTTCAGAATTGACAGATGGGACTGTTTACTCTGTCTCCTCGTACTGATTTGCACGTGTAGGCTACAATAATACAAGCTGGTTTTGCATTCTTGAACTTGCTAGTTGATGCCAGCATCAGCAATGCAGTTTTTTTACTACTGCTGGATTTGTATTGGATGCATAATAAATCAACCAAAAGAGTGTGTAACGATTTTGCATTAAAATAATGCATAATATTTGAAGCATAATCCTTTGTATAGACTTTTTTCACACTTTGTTTTGTATGTGTCTCCTCAGGATGGATCAGATCTCAGTGCCAGCCAGCGAGCATATGCTCCAGAACAGTTAAAAAAGCAAGAAAATCTTAAAATTGATTATCAGTACTACCTGTCACAGCAAATACACCCAGTAGTTGCTAGAATATGTATGCCCATAGAGGGAATTGACTCTGTTCTTATTGCAACGTGGTTAGGTAAGTATTCTAAATTCAGTTTATTTGAAGAATTTCAAGACCCAAAGTGAGAGGTTTTAATGTATGTTTTTCAACAGAAATGCTTCCCCAGATCAGTCTTTTTATATTGAACAGTAGCTTGTGTTGCACAGCCTGTAGAAAGCAGTGTGGACTCTAAGTGTATTTCTGACTTCTGCAGAACAGTATTTTTTCAGAAGGTGATCACTAACACTTAATCTTACAATCCTTGTTCAGAGTTGCAAAATCTGCTTTTCAGAAATGACAGTACTATTGCATGTCTTTTTGAGATTTTAAGTTACTAAAGGTATTCTGGAGTGTGCAATATTTTTCCAGAGAGAATTGCTGGCATCTCTGGCATCTTCCCAGGGGGAAAAAAGTCATAATTACGATGAAAGAATACAAATTTTTACTAGGATGTAAGTGAAGACTTGATTGCTTAGAACTGACTTAGTGGATAATAGAAACATAAAATCTTAGTAACAGTTTTAACTGTTTCACGTGGAGGAATTAAGTGGTCCCAAAACTAAGAAATGCTGTCAAAAAAATATAACTAATGTTAGTGATCCATGAAATCAACAGTTCTAATTCAAATGAGCAACAGGGAATTGCTCTTGTTAGAGTTGTTTTTCCTTTTAAAAGGATGTCTCATAATTAGAATTAAGAGATTTTCTGCCCAACTGTGATTGCCTCTTTCTCCTCTATTCCCTGGGCTTCTTTCCTAGAGAAACTGAAAGGTTGAAAATTTGTTAACAGTTCTATTTGGTCTCTGTTCTTGAAAATGCTGTGCTCTGTGTGTGTATTTCTTTTAGTGTTGTTTCCTCCTCAGAAGTGATTAACCAACAGACTTGACTGATCTACTTGATAAACAGAAATTTTGTGATTTGTAACTCACATGTAGTTCATTATTTTCAAAAGTGTCGCTCAAGGACATGAAAAAGTTGTTAATTTTGCTGGCTATGAAATTCTTGACAGGACTGCCTTTTCTCTAGAACTTCTTTGAGAGTTGCACTCTGTCAGTTTAATAGTTTGTGTTTTAGCCTGTGTCTACAGGAAGTTCAGACCTGCAGAAATTATTTTTTTCAGAATTTTGCAATCCTCAAAGGAAGAGTTAGTAGTCGGCATTTTGTGTTTAGGTGATTTGGCCAATTAAAAATCACCTGGTAGCCTCAAGACTGTTCCCCTGTGTAACTGCATCTCTGTAGCTCCCTTGGTAACAGCTGAATAGTTTGGAGATTGTACTTGGAATGTGTGCAAGAAAGGTTCCTTGCTGTTTCTCAGGAAGGAGGATGATAGCCATGAAGGATCTCCCAAGATAATCCTTGTAACATGCAGCTTTTTCCATCTCCATTTCTGAGTGGTTTAGAAGGGGTTGAAGACAGAAATTCTGCTTTTTCTGAGTCAGCAAAGGTGTCTCTTGGAGGCGTTTGATGTTCCACATGTCCTCAACAGCTCTCATGCTCTGAGGAGGTGCCAGCCCTGCTCCACACATGCAGGCTGACCACACAAATCATCCTGTTTATTATGTGGCAAGGCCTTGGTATCCAACTTTCCCTTGATGTCAGAGTTGACTGTGTGGCATGCCTGACTGAAAAGGTCAGGCACTCTTGGTTAGGTTGAAGGGGTTTAAAATAGGCAGCAAACTTGTACTTCATTTAGGTAAAAGACAGGAACGATTTCTGAAGCTAGTTTATTTTTATTGGCAAAGATTGTTAGTCTTGTAGAGTTAAGCTCAAATTCAGAGCTCTTATTCACAAGTTAGATTTTCAGAAAAGATTGGCTCCCTTCAGACACCTAAAGTAACTACCCAGATCTTAAGAACTCTGTGCTACTTGATAGGCACAGAAGGTCCTGCCACTGTTTGCAAGTGCCTGTGCTGCTTTTTGCACTGTAGTACATTCCAGATGAAGATTTCTTTTATGGTCTGTAATAACATCATGCATCTGAGAGTTTATTAATAGTCCACAATTGTCAGTCTGAAAACCTGTATGTATCTATTACAGTGTTAGATCTGAAGTGTGTTCAGTTTGTCCTTGCTGTACAGTCAACATTTTATCACCTTCCATAGCTTTGTTTTCTTGGGAAAGCTTAAATTGTGCTTGAGGGTAAAGTCAGGTCTCTTTCAAGACTTCTGATCTGCTTAGGTTTTCATATACAGCACTTGATCAGAGCTGTACATTAGTCATTGCAAGCTGAAGTTATCTTACAGGGTTTTTTTTTATGGTACTGGAGGCATAGTCAAGTGGTTTTCTTTCATAAAAATCAAAAATCCTTTGTAAGATACAAAAGAGTACAAGATACTTGAGTCCAGCTTGGTAAAACAAACAAATACAGAAACTGTTTACTGATCTGTGATGCTAAGTTGGGCTTTTTTACTTAGTATTTTCGTCATGATATACATCCAAATTCTCATTGTTTTTCCCATCTTGTTGCAAAAAGGCACATTTTCCTGTTCTGAAGGATACATAAGCATCATATCTATGGACCAAAACCCTGTTGCATTCTCACCATGTGTGTCTTCCTCCACTGATCAGATTTATTGTATTATGTAGAATATGTGTCTGTATAGGGAGAGTGGTTGTAGAAAAAAGATCTTGGCTGCATGCTTAGCAGAATCTACAATAATGCATGTTTATAAGGTGAATGTTTCCTGTCACCCTGCTAGTCTGAGTAGATAAAATTGAACTCTGGTAGGGAAGCTTGGCTCACATCAAAGTGCTGAAAAGTTCTTTGTTCTGTCTGTGCTCAAAGCAAGTAATTTTAATTTATATTAGACACTGAAGAACTGGAGCAAATAATGCAACTTAAAAATTGCAGAGAACCCCTTAAATATAATATTTGTTCACTGTGGAACCAGGTTGAAAACCACCTTTTGTTTTGGGGCATTGTAGAAGGTCTGCCAAGCTTTGAGAGATGGAATTCACTCTCTTTGTCATGAAGTTTCTGAGGAAATGCAGTGACAAAATGAGGATTGTCTCAGTTTGTAAAACTAAATAAAGTCTGCAACCTAATCAGTTATATAATTTAATAAATCTGATCTTCCCAAGTCTTGGAGACCTGACTTCATCCTTAAGATATCTAGCTTTTAAACTGGAAGAACTGTATGGCACAGCAATTCGCTCACTCTATTTCAGATAAGGGTTTTTTGTTAATACATAAGTATCACACCTTGTCTCAAAGAAAAGTTCATCTTATTTGTGTGTTGTCAGAAATAATCAGGCATTATGGAAGCAGAGTTCTTTAACCATGGGACTTCTCTAGCTGTTTCTACAGAATATTATTTACTTCAAATGATGGAAGTTGATGACTGCTGTCCTAGACAGTGTCATGATGTTCTGAGAGAGGTGTGTTCTGCTGCCTTAGAGGGATGTGCGCGTTGGTGCTCTGCAGATTGCTTGGCATTGGGCATTTCTTAGGAAGGCTGGCTGATTTCAGGCCGTCATTACTGGGTCCTGATGAGGCTTGTCATTAGGAGCACTTCCCAGTTCTGCTCCCTGCTTTGAGGTAGTGTCTATGTGTTAGCTGCTTCTTGTAAGGACACCCGCCAGCACCAAATATATTGGCTTTTTAAATTGTCTTTTAAACAAATTATTTTTAGAGAATCGTTCAGTTGGCTTTAATATAGTGTGTAGCAGCTGCACAGACAGGCACCAGGATAGAAGCTCTCCTTGTGGCACATAGAATATACCTCAGGTTTTGACTTTTTTTGTCGTTTTGCTCACATTAGGGAGTGAAGTGAAAGGACAGTGATGAAAATTAAGATTAAAGTCGTGATAAAACTTTATGACAATACAGTAACTAGCCCTAGAGAGTGTGGACTTTGCTATTTGTGTGCTGGCGGGGTCTTCTGAGATGCTCCAGACCTGCTCAGAACCTGAGAATCGTTAAAGCGCGTTGGAATGAATAAAAGAAAAAGTGAAAATATGAATGAATAAAGAGACAACGCTAAGATGGAGGAATAAAAGAAGCAATACCAATGAGAGTGAGCAAAACGAAGGGCCCGGCCGGGCGGGCGGCCCCGGCCCCGCGGGCCCCGCTGCAGTGCGCGGCGCCGGCCGCGGGGTGGCAGCACCGGCTGCCGATTCCCGGCCTCCCGCACCGAGTCCCTGGGGAAAGGTGCGGGCGGAGCCGCCGCGGCCCCCGAGCACCTGCGGCTGGAATGCGGCATCCCGGGAACGGGCCCGGGCACAGCCCTTGGGAACGGCCCCCGGGCACAGCCCCCGGACACAGCCCCCGGACACAGCCCCCGGCCCCCGCACGGCGGCCCGGCGGCCGCGGCGCCCCTGTGCCCGCGGGGGAAAGAAGGGCACAAGCGATCCGCAGAAACGCTGCTTTTCAAACACTGCGTGTGGTAAAAATCTCTGACCGTATTTTCAGGTTCTTGGGTGACCCGCTTTGCTTGCTGGTTAGCAGTGGTTTTAATAATTCTATTAAATAATTCAGGATCACCTCCCCGAACTTAGTTGTGTTAATTAGTTTGGTCCCCCTGCACGTCTGTAATGTCGCAGTGCTTTGTCCTGCGTCCAGCCTTGTGGTTTTGGTGAGGTGATAAAGCTCACCTGCAGTGCAGGTAATTTAATGATAGTCCTGAAGACTTTTTCCTATCAGAATAAGTCAAAGTTGCTTTGATTTTTATTTTTCTTCATGTCGTGAGGAAAGGAAAAAAAAAAAAAAATCAAAGTTCACTGATTAGTCTCATCCTATTAATTTAAAAATTACCAAAACCAAATATTATTTTTTTTTCCACTGCCCAATTAGATAGCCCCTGTTTTGTGTACCAAGAAAAATAGTGTGACCAGTGTGACCTGGTCTGAGAGGATACCAGTTAGGTTCTGAAATGGATTAACTGAACCAACTAACTATTCCTGAAAGGAGATAATAAATAAATAGTTCCCAATTCCACAAGATAATTAAGGTAGGCACGTTCTTTCAAAGCCTGATCTGTAGTCCCTTTTATTTCACTGTGGCTGTTTGCACACCAAAACTTAGATGTATGCTTGGTTCAGCAAAATATTTTTTGTTGTTTTTTCCAGCCAAAACAGCTAAGAAGGTTCAGAGATAGGTGTGATTTAAATTCTCACAATTTTTTTTCCTGTTAAATTAAAATAAAATGACCAATACTTGGTCACTGTTTTTTGACTCAATGTTGGAGAACTGCAGTTGTCTGAAGACCAGAATTTGTCTCCTTTTATCTTTTAGTGAGCTACTTTGCTCCATATTTGCGTTTTGGGAAAAAACCAAAGATTTCTAGCTGAACTGTAATGGTATCTGTCTCAGAAAGTTGGAATGATGTTTTTTCATTCCACTTCTGAACTCGGAGTAAACTGAGATTTTTTTGTTTTCACCATTACTCTCTTAGATCCAACCTACTGCATACTTGATTTTTTGCAAAATCTGAATACTGAACTCCAGTTCCCTTTCTAAACCTTTTATCTACTACCTGTGGGCTGCATATATATTACCAAGCCTTTTATTAAAAAAAAAAAGCCAGAAAAAAACCCCTACAGTCTTTTTTTGGGGATACCATGTGTATTAAAGTGTAAAATATGCTATTAGCAGTGTATTTTGCTTTTGCTTTTTTTCTTTAAATGAATAGTGGAGAACTGTATTAAAAGTTTAGAAACCTCCTGGAGGTGAATTGTTACCTTTCTGCACTGACATTTTTTCTTTTGGCAAAATTGGGAAGACTGAATAAATTTTAGTGAACCCCATATTCTATCAAGAACCAGATAAACTTACTTGGCAAAGGAATTTTTCCTTGTGCTTGAATTTGTTTTAAGACTGTGACATAAAAATTCAGAATAGTGGTATTAAAGTCAGACATATAAAATCTTTTATATAAAGACAATTTATATCTGCCTGTATAACACAGCTGTTGTAAGTGCAATAATATTTGTGTAGTTTAACTGAATATTGTTCCTAACCATTGTCTTTAAATGTAGTGGTACAGTTATAATAAGGTGAAGGTTCACTTTCTATTTGTAGTCTTGGTTACATTTCTTATAGGAATTACTACATTTCTGAAGTTTATACAGGATATGGTTTTACACATGGTAATCTGTTACTTGGCTTAATGTCTGTTAAAAATATTTTTAAAGTGTTTCTCTAATCTTTTTGTTTTACTATTAAAGTGAGCCATAGTTTTCTGAAGGTTTTCTCCTCTGTGCTCATTCGATTAAGTTTTCTGAACATATGTTTTTTCCTATAGTTAATAAAAAACCCCTGTAAATGAGATGCATGGACTTTTAAAATGTTGCACATGACAAAGGATGACAGGACTTGAGGATTTTATTAAGTTTACTTTGGCAGTCTTATTCCTAGAACAGTGAACTTCGTGCTTGCTTGCTTATTTACTTATTTGTGGTTGAATCAGTATTTCTGGGATCTCTTTTGTGTATTTATTTGTTTAAAATCTTGAGTTCTGGCAATCAAAAATAAAGCACTTTGTCTCCTGCGCTGCGGTTTTAAATGCTGCTGCTGAATTTTAACCACTGCATTAGATTGAAACCTCCATGCTGTTAACCACTGAGCCAAAATGAAATCGACCACTGCATTGAAATCAGAGTTGGCAGTTGTGTACGGACTTGAAGGAGTTGGTAATAGCAGTGCACCCGCGTTTCTTTAATGGGGTTTTTATTCCCTGTTTTTGGTATTAATGGTGCCATTTTGATTTAAAGACTGTTTCTTAATCACGATGCACATTTTTATTGAAATATTTTCAATGTAACTTA
This sequence comes from Calcarius lapponicus, assembly GCA_039654755.1. Lineage (NCBI taxonomy): Eukaryota > Metazoa > Chordata > Aves > Passeriformes > Fringillidae > Calcarius > Calcarius lapponicus. The sequence continues at coordinate 108,898,650 of CM077462.1, forward strand.
AGAAGGAAATAACAATAAAGCTATCCTTTAGGAGTGGTTTCCTCAGAAACAAAATGTTCTCTTGCATACTCCCATGATAATGCAGCGTGCTTGTTTTATTTATAAAGCAATCTTGCGTAAGAAGATAAGTAAGATGATTTCTTCATGTCTCGTGAACCTTTATTCGTGGTTAAAAATTGTAGAATATATTTATGTTTTATAGAGGAAGTTTTGCTAAGGAGAGATTTTCAGCTTCTGAATTTACATTTTGTAACTTTCTTTTGAATCTGCTTCACCAAGCATATGAAAAATAAGCCTGCTTGCATGGTTGACCTCTTAGTCTTTTGAAATTTTTGTTTCTTTATTAATAGGACTGGATCCCTCCCAATTCAGAGTCCATCACCATTACCATAAAGATGAGAATGATGCCTTGGTTGGTGGCCCAGCTCAGCTCACTGATGAGGAGAAATATAGGGATTGTGAAAGATTCAAGTTTTGCTGCCTCAAATGCGGAACAGAAAATATTTATGACAATGTCTTTGATGGTTCGGTTAGTTGGTTTTTTTGTTTGTTGCGTTTCTGTTCATTGGTGAGAGAGAAAAATGCTTGTAGAGAGAACAGCTTTTCAGATAGGATTCAAATGATGTAGGAGAAGATACCATATTGTTTCAGTCCTGCTATTTATAGCTTTGGAGCAGATAATTGCTGATAGGATAGTGCTGAAATATTTTTCCCATTTTTGCATTTCAGCTGCATCGTCTCGCAGAATGTGTGAGATTATCTGGCTTCATTAATCTGTTTGCCCACAGTCGTAAATGATTGTGCTGTTACTTTTTAAAGGAATCCTTATCTTAACACCTTAGTAACTTCTAGTTCTCTATTTATTAAAACTTTTGTATAGCAGTGGCAGTTTCTTATCCTAAATCATATTAATTGGAACAAAGTGCTTTTTAAACTTGTGTTTATCTTGCTACATCCCACCTCCCTTCTTGAGAGTAAGGTTTTTCTATCTTATCTTTCCTTCTGTCTCTGTGAATTGAATAAAAAGTCATAGGGGTACATTCTTGTTGAGAAGTTCTGCCAAAAAATGTATCGCTGACCTTGGACCACATCTTGAAGTGGGGCCAAGTATTTAACTCTACAGCATGTTATGTATGTATTAGTCATCGGCAAATTAGCGAGCTTCAGAGTAGTGAAAACCTTGAAACTGAAAGCAAATAAATCTTTTATCTAAATTAAAAGTAATTATTTTAAGTTAATTTGGACAAACAGCAGATGTTTTGCATTTTTTTGAATCAAAATAAAGCGGTCTTTGGAAGCATGTAAGAGGAAAAGACACACAAATCGAGTGATACTCTGTGAATCCTTGACTTTTTTTTCATCGCAGCTGTAAATAAGACAGTTAATTGCATATAGACTTGACAAGTTGCAGATGGGCTAACTGGAGAGGAGTGGATGTCAAACTCCTTAAAAAAATATATCCCCACCACCAAACTACAGAAGAAATCCTGAAACCAAGCCAAAAATCCCTTCTATTTCACCTGGAATTAATTAAGTGTTGTGAGTGGGGGTTTAGCCATGATGGCTTTCAACAGCTCTGTCTTACCTTGCAAGAAAGTTTTCTGAAAGCTGTATGACTGTCCAGCCTACCAGACTGATGTTACATTAGTGAGAATTCCACAAACTTAATTTTAGCTGTTAATGCAACACTTCCAGGTCCTGAAATTTTAAATGTCGGGTGTTCAGGAGGTTTTAAAAATATGGAATGAGATGGTGCAAAACTCTAAGAGCTGTTCTTTGAACTTGGAGAACGTAAAAGTTGATAATGTGATTTTTCTTTATGCAGTTTGTCTCTACAGCCCTGTTGGTAATTTCATAATTAGTATCTACAAGGTTGATTTCAAAGCTCTGATCAGTGGACTGAGGCTGAAGTTTGTCTCTGATAAAACAATAAACGTGGGGGGTTTTGGGTGGAGATGGGGGACCATGATTTGTCCATAGATGATTTTTTTTTTTTACTCAGCATCTCTTTTTGAATTATTAACTTAGTGGTGTGTTCTCTAAAAGAGCTTTTCTTAAGAACAGAATGAAGATATCTCTGCCCTGCAATTTTTTCCATATGGGTGTGGCTAACCATGATGGGAAGAAAGAAGGCCCAGATATTATGGGCCCTTTAAGACTTACTTTTAAAAATAGATGTATTATGTCTAAACTCCTGTGGTAACTTGTTCTTCCATCCTCTGTCATAATGATGCAGTTTTTACACTTCTGTTTTCAGGGGCGGTTTATTGAGCCCAGCTTGCAAAGGTGCAGCAAGACAGAATGTGAGGAGCCTCCTTTCAGCTATGTGGTTCAGATGAACAACAAGTTACTGCTGGATATTAGACGCCACCTCAGAAAATACTACAGTGTAAGTGTGCAGAAAATACTCTGTTGTAGGAAAGGGGTTTTTCAAGTAGTGCTGAGTTTTTAGTGACTGTCATGTTACCCCTTTTTTTGTGTGGTGTAAAGTAGAAGCATGCAGCATCAACCCCCAACTTTCTGAAAATAAGACAGTCAGTGAATTAAAAAAATAAATCTAGAATGTTTGTTTTCTTAGTTCAACCTCAAGGTAGTTAGATATATTTACATTTCTGTTACTTTTTGTGTCAGCATTATTACAGATGCAGTAGCTCTCTGTTTTCCAGATCTTTAGGCAGAGTGCATTATCTCAATGCTTTTACAAAAATCTGTGAAGCCTATCAAATATGTAGATAATCAGTTTCTCATGTAATTGAAATACGATTCTCTTTCTTCAACTCAAATTGATATATATTTTCTTAGATTGTGAAAAAGAAACTGGAATATAGCTCTGTAAAAATTCTTTGAAAAACTATAGGAAGGGAAGTACTGTGAACCTTTCTTAATAATGATTGGGAAGGGAAAAAATGAGGAGAATGATGGGTAGTTAAATAAATTGATATAATTCTCTTTTTTTTTTGAGGGGTAGTGCAAGAAATCCAAAGTGCCAGTGGTAGTGGTTGGCTTTGTATGGCATTGTGGGGAAAACAGTGTAGTATTTAAAATTCCTATCTTCTCACTATCCAACAGGACAAAATTATTAGGACAAAATCCACCATGCTTTTTAACTTATATCAATGTGGTTTGTATTTCTAATATGCTAGAAGCATCATATTTTATAAATTGGCATCTAGCTATTTTGCTCAAATTTTCATAGATTATCTTATGCTATTGCCTGCCTGTTTTTATTGTCCAACGTTGCCTGCTTATAGAGCTGCAGGATGGACATAAATTTTGAAGACATTCATGAACTTTGTGTGCTCATAACTTTTGATACACCCAAAAAAGTAAATAGTTTTTGAAAATTTGACCTGTACCAAATACCAATGATGTACCTAATTTGTTCTGTGTTTTCTTAAGTATTATAGAATTCTTTTGCAAACAGGAGCTACTATGCTAAGACTTATTTCTATGGTTTAATACTAAGCTTAAGTGTATGAAAGTGTATGTTTGGTGTTATCTTTCTTCTGTACTAGTTCTTAATGCAATTATAGGTAAGTGTTTTCTAAACACTCTCTGAAAGCATTATAATTTCTGAAGGTAAAAATGCTTCTTTTGAAGATCCTTGCATCAAAAGAAGCACAAAACTTTTCTAAGGCTATTTAAATTTAAGGATTATTTCCCAAGGCAGAGATAGATTGTTCCTTTCCATTGAAGTTAAAGATGACTTGGACAGGTGAAGTCACCAAATGTGAGATCTCATGCCACATTATTGCAAAGTCCAACTGTCTGCAAAATTATCATTATATTAAAGTCTTTTTAATAAATGGGTCTAAGTCATATATTTACACTGACTCTTTTTGTATGAATGTTGGTTTTTAGATTTAATGTACATTACATGTATAATGATAATAGACAGTGCCACATGCTAAATAATTTCAGACATTTGAAGTGTTTGAAAACGTGTGCAGAAGATATGCAATAGTAAACTTGTATGAAAAAAGATGCCTTTAAGGGCAGGAGAAATTCTTACTGCTGATAAGAACAGAAAGTGATGTCATGCTTTGTGCTGTTCTGTTTTTATTTTTGTTGGTTGTTTTGTCTTTTAAGACCAAGATACCAAACCAAGAACCAAACTGTAATGTTTGAATATTGAACATTGCAATTTGCTTACGTAAATCCATTATGTATCTTGCTTCGTGGTATATTGGATAATTAAGATAATTAAAAAGAAATTTGTCCATGTAAGTAAAAGCCTCCAATTTTTTTGGTAGTGAGAATTTGTTTTCAAACTGGTTAGCTATAATAAGGTTTAAAACTAGTTTTTTGCTGTGGAATACATTCAGACTCTGGAAATGTGAGATTAATTTCCAGATTGTACATTTATTTTCTTTTTACAAAAGGGCTTTTCATGGAGTTGGGCAAGTAAACTTTTTGTCTTGATAGCTCCTAGAAAATCAGATGCTGAGACTTTTAGTTTATTCCTTTCATCCAGTACTTGTAGTGGCTGTATAACAGCTGGAGTTGAAATTCATCAAATGGGTGTCTGCCCTAATATATATAATCCTATAAGCTATAAAGACACACCCAGAAGTATTACGGCAAAGAACTGTCTGAACAAAACATTTAATGAAACTTTCAGCCTCTCATTAAACAATCTCCTATTGTAGTAATTGCATCTGAAAGGCACAGAAATACTGATTTGTAAGGATCAAATATATTGTCACTCCATTTTTAATTTTTTTAGATATTATTTTGTATGTGTATTTGTCAAATGGCACATAATAGAAAAACATAAAATGCAAAAAATGTGTTTTTTAACCTGTAAATAATGAGTTACCTTTTATGAAGACTGCCCTATCAAGAGCCTTTCAGCCTGATCCACAGCTCACTGAGATGAATAAGTGTACTTTTTTTCAGTGAGCTTTGAATCAGATTTTTTTTTTTAACTGTTCAAGATATTGTTTGTTTTTTCTTTTAGACTATTGAAATGCTTTTATATGTGGCTGTATAAATTTAGGGGCAGGGAAGAGTGCCATAAAATCTAAAAGTAGAAAATCTACTTGCCCTTTTTGGCACATGAAACTGTGTTAAATAAAAAAATACAACCATGATATACAACATTCCTTTAAAAAGATGCAAATGTAAGTGCATAAATAGAATTTTGTGAGCCTGCTACAATCCCATTGTTTTTGTAAATTACTTGCCTTTGTATGAAAAGATCTGCTTCTGCAATAGTTTTTTGCCATGAAACACTGAAATGGTTTATATTTGAGGTCTAAAACGTATCTACCATTGCTCCAGTATTTAAGATTTCTTAATGGTATTAGCAATATCAATTTTGATAATCTTACTCTTAAATGTAAATATATTTTTAAATGACATAGATTTTATTTCTTTTCAGAAATGCATTTATTCTATGAGAGATTGATCCTGTTGTGTGCTTTTTTTTTTTTTAATTCTGCTTCAGAAGAGCAAATAGATGAAAAGAGAGAGAAACGCTAGCTAATCTAAATTGGGAAATGAAGAGGGCTTTTTTAAGCATGAAAATTTCATCATCTTGTCAGCTGGCAGAATGCCTGCTGTGTGGATTCACAAAGGCTAAGAATTACACTTTCATGAAATTTTCCTCACTAACTGCCCTGGTTAATTTGAAAGATAACCCACTGTTCTAATTCATTCCTCAATTGGGCGGTGCAGGTTTTATCTTTGATCTGACAAAGCATTTGTGTTAATCGTTTTGGCCCTCTACTAGACACTCTTGGGATTGTGCTTTTACAATAAATGTGTCTGTGATAGCTCTTTAGTCTATTATACTTACAATAGATCCATAGAACTGGTAATTAATTCTGTACTGCTTTGGAAATGGGGAAGAATAGGTGTAGCTCTGTCAAGTGCTGCTGGGAAGTTTGTTTAGCTAGTTCATTTTTGAAGTGTTACCCTCAGCCATCAATGAAACATCCATGCTAGGGGAATGGGTAAAAGCTGAAATATGCAAGCATAAATGGAAAAACTGACCAACTCTTCTGCTTAAGCGGGGTGTAATTTCATTTATAGTAAATGGATCTAATTATTACCTTGGAACTTGTTTTACGTTTCCCACTGGAATATTCAAATGCTCTTTTTTGAACACTTAGTAAACAAAAGCCAGCTCTTAGATCCCCTTTTAAAAAGCCCTGTAGAAGTCAGTATTCATGACAATAAAATGAATCCTGTATCTTATCCAGCTCTTCAGGTGTTAGTTTTGCCAGATAAAAGAATTGAATAAAAGCCCCCAATATCTTCTACTTTGAGCAGTAGCAAAATTCATACAGAACTGGTTGTACTTGGAAGCTGGTGTCCCTGAAGCAGCAGGTTTTTAATTTTTTCTTTTTTAATAACACGTATACACCTGTAGTATTGTTAGTAGTATCTTTATAGGCTAAAATCATCTTTTATATAGATGCTCTTTCTATATTGTCTGATAAATAATGTGTGGCATCTGTAGAACTCTGTATGCTTTTCAAAACACATAAAATGATGTGAATTTTAAAAGGGTTTTTAAAAAACACTGAAAAAATCTTGGTCCAACCTGTATTGCACTGTTTTTGTTTCACAGTCTTTTTCTACTGGAACACTGTAACCTGCAGGCAAAAGTGAGTTTGAAGGCTATTGAACACTGCTAAATAACTTTATACTGTTCAGCTGTGAAAATTCAGTGTTCAATAGCCCTCAAAATTTCTCATTTCTTACCTGTGGTGGGGTGTTCTACTGCTTGCACATTAGGTCGCAGTATAAAAGCATCTTCAAGATCTTTGAATTACTTTTTATATATATGTATTGCTGTCCTGACTCTTGTATATATGTTCAAGGGATTTGCATTAGTATTTTGTGCACTTAAAAAGGTAAAATATTTGTAAATAAGATAACATTATAAGAGGCCATGGCATTCACACAGGTTTTGGGATTGCATGGCAAATTTGCTTAAGAAAAATGACAGGGCTCGTTCTGAACCCAAAATTTCCCACACCTCAGTGAGGTGTATTGCCAAGAACCCACAGGTGCACACCACATGAACAGGTGAAAATGTGATTCTAGATGATGGCGATGACTTCTGTAATCAGGTTCTCACAAGAGTCATGCATTGAAAGGGTTTTTGTTTGGTGGGTGGGTAGGGGTAAGAAATCTCTTTGGTGTCAGGAAAAGGTGTGTCGTAGTGGTAATAGTACAATATTTTATTTATTGCTGTGCTAATAGTACTAGAATTATATGGGCATGTGATGAGGAGTAGTTAGGGCCAGAATTGTGACTCTAGCTATGTAGTAGGCAGAATCAGATAGCTAGACTCTACCTTCAGATTAACTCCAGTGATTATTTTCAGTCCTTTCTGTATGTATGGAAATAGGTTTCTGAGTATTTTCCAAGTTTGAACTCATATCACTGTCATTTTGGTTTATACATACGGAAACAGAGATGTTTATTTTTAGTGCTGAAAGCTTCCAAGTCAAGGCAGAATTGAGAGCGATTGGAATGAGAGATAAAATATTAATGTGATTCCATTCACAGTTTACTGGGAACCTGAGAGAGAGAAGGGAGCTTGCCACCAGATTATCAGGAATTTCTTCTTCCCCTCCACAGCAGTATTTTGTGATCCTCTCCTTGATTGAGGATGACAAATGAGTTTTGTTTGGAATCAAGTTTTGGTTAACCAGGAGGAAGTTAGGAATACCTTGGTTATTGAACTGGGCAGTCAGTATTCTACCATATGAAAGTGTAAGACATCTGTCAAAATGAATGTTTACTGAATAATAAAAGATGACCCTTTTGGTCATGGTTTGTAGTGTATTTTGGGGATGAGTAAGCAGTTATTTGTCACTGCACTCATCGAGTCTGTTAACTGGAATCGATTCACTATTACTGCAACTTCTCCATGATCTGCCCTGTAAAGGAATTGTTTGGTTCAGACTTCCAGCATCAATACAATTTTTAGTGAAGTGTTTCAAAGTAATGATCGATGTGTCTTTACAAAGGGTTTAACTCTTCTCCCTGGATTTTACCAGCCACGATGGACATGCATCCATCTCTCTGGTGCTTGGGAGAGGCTGGGTATGACTCTATGCACTCCCAATTTTAGCCACTGAGAATGAGTTAACATAAGCAAAGAAGCAGCATCTGTACTTAGTCCCCAGTCTGGTACCTTGCCAGAGAAGGCTTAATGACACTAGATATCTCTGTCAGCTCTTTGTAGAAAAGGCTCCCCAGGCTGGCCACCGCATGGATCAGGTTCTAAGAAATGTGGATTGCTTCAATAGAGTAAAACTAACTTTGTAATTTCCTCTGTAGGTAGAATGCAGGAATGTAAGGACTTATTATCACAATAATTTGTCTGCTTAGGCTTATAAATGGCAGTATTGTGAACACCATGTTACAGGAAGTGTGCTCGGAGGTAAATATGGTCGTGGGTATGATTGCCACCAAGTGTGTAATGTTTACCTAGGTGATTGAATCACTCATCTAATAACAAGATGTTGCTGTCTTCAGAGGATTACAGAAAGCACAGTCTTTGAAGGTACTCTGTTGGAGCTGATCTGTTGCCCCAGTCAAAGCAATGATGAATTTCAGCAACACTTGGAGAGCAGGTTGCACTAGAGGGATGCAGTTGTTGCCCAGTGTATCTTACCTGACTTTAAACTGGCTACAAAGCGTGTAGCTTTGGTGTACCAGTAGCAGCATTTGTTATGAGATTCTGTAGCCAAGAATTTTAAATCTTGGGCAGATCTGTGCATCCTGTGGAGAAATCTGCCACAATGGCATTACTGGTGGTGCTTGAGAGTGAGTGAGCAAATGTGTCCTCCTTTGGATACCTTGGACTGACAGAAGTGCTACAGATACTATATGGATTAGGAGGATTTGCTGCTCTTGAGTCTATTTTAATAACAAATAATGAATCACAAGAGGGTTTATAAAAATCACTGGTCTTGAACGGATCATTGTTCATCTTTCTTTTTTTTTACAGGAGTTTTAGAGAGCCATTTTAAATTATTTTAGGTTTTTATGTTCAATTTGAAGTTTGATGGAAAATTATCCCACTAGTCTATATTTAGAGACATTACAAGAAGGAAAAGTCCAGGTAATCTAAATAAGGAATAAAGTAAGTCTTAAAACCACCAGTTCTCATGGAATTCTGATGGAGTTAATGCCTTATACTATAGTAACATGGACCAACCAATTACTGAAATACCAAACCAGGTTGAGTCTCTATTAGTCTACAGAACTTTTCATAGAGGCAGCTTGCCAGGAGGTTACACAAGTATACAAGTTCTGTTGGACTTGAATGCTTAATGTTGTTGATGTGTGTTTAACCAGGAATTCTTACAGTGCCCAGACACCTTGCATCCATCAGGACAGAGTTAAAATCTGGTTTTCTCTGGACATTGTTCCTTCCGTAAGAATAAGTTTGCTTGATGATGTTCATGACCTAAACATGATGTACTTATCAGAAATGTTTTCTTAGAAGTCACTGTTGATATGGAGATCCATGGTCCAATGCTGATTTTAGAAAGTGAAAATTACTTGCTTTAAGCCCTTTTTAAAACACCCAAAACCTAAAGTGGCACCATTTGTGGTAATTCAGAATTGAATGGGCATATAAAAAGAAAAAAATATGGATTTTGTAATAACTGAAGTAAATCTATGTTACCTATCCCAGAGTTTCTCAGTCTTTATCATGATTTTTTCCTTCAGCTTCAAAAGTAAGCTTAAAATAAATTTTACAGTATTTGGAAAAGTAAAGTGTTTTTCATTCAGTCGCCTTCTTTTTGTAAACAGTTTTGTTTGATGCTGTCTTTCATAGTCCACATTCCTAAAAATAATTGAATAAGAAAATAATGGGGTTGGGAGGCAATGGAGGGCATAGATGAAAAACTTCATCTATGTTTGCCCTAAAATGCTTTTCCTTTTAGCATATTGGGAATGGCTTTTGCAGGTGTTTATTTTTCTCCTGCTCTTAGGTGTTAAAAGAATTATTTTCATTTTTTCTGGTTTCAAGCAGTTACTGTTGCCAAAAATAATTATAGCAATGTTCAGTCACTCTTCTATTTCTTGATAAGACGCTCTTAGAAAAATTAAATAAGGTGTTCCTCAACAGAAGTTATTTCAGTATTGAAAGTCTCGACATAAGGAAGCTTTTTAGTTAGAAGATAATTTTAAAAACTTTCATTTAACTTCATCTAAGCAGCTGTTTAGTTCTTGTTGATGTTCAGTATTTGGTGCAGAGAGGGAAAAACGGGTGAGTATGTCAGTATTTCATAATTGAACTCATCAAGTGGGGAGTACTTCAGACTTTTCAGCTTGGTTCCTGGGATTATATATGTGAAAAAACCTCTGAGCAATGAATCTGGGCAGCACCATTTAGCTAAACTCTTCTGCCTTCATGTGCTCATTCATGTGCTGTGGGAGGGGGAAAGTGACCCTTGAGCTGGGTGGGACTTCTGGGGAATTACTAATTTTTCATTTATGGTGTCCAAGAGAAGCAGTACCAGCTATAATGCACCAAATTTTCTATAAGTTATCCCCTATCCTAGGAAACACCATGGTCAATTTTAGCAGCCTGTGCTGTGTTAGAGTTGACATTTGTTCCTCTTCCTGACTTGTGGAGTCTGTAGTTCTACAGGTTTGTTTAAAAGGAATAGTTTTAAGAGCCAGTAAAGTTTTGGATCATCTGAGATTAAAAAGAGATGTTACTTCATCTTAATTGATACTGCTCCCATCTGCAAGTAGAAATGGCAAATACTATTACATCAGACATAGCTTCATAGAAGGGTTTTGGATTTGCTTCAATGTCTTGTTCAGAAGTCAAGTCAAGATACACAGGGTTTATTTTCTGCAAAGTATCAGTGTTTCCTGCAGTGGATATGTACAAGTGGAGTATTTTTTAATTGCCCAGGTATTAAGGAAATAACTGCTTTGTATGCATGCCTTGGGAGATAGTGTGGTTCGAGTGCAGAACCTTACTCCAGTATGTGTAGTCAGACAGTAAAACTGTGCTGCAAAACAGTGGTTAGCCCATATGTAGCATGTGTTGTGTTGGTCTCTGTGAAGAATCCTGGAAGCTTATCAGTCAGTTTGGCTAGATTGGGTTTCAGAATTCATTTCATGATATGGCATCTACTGATGGGCTGTACTTCTACATTTTACTGATCATTAGTTAAACTACTACTTTCATTCAGTCAAACATGGGGTTTTTGCACTGTCTGTTTCTTTTGTAAGTTGAGCCTCCTGAAAGGGCAGCTCTGCCTGTGCTTCAGTCCTGTGCATTCTGTGATGGCACACTGTTTTAAAGGCCTTCTTATTACTACAGATGAACCTCCCCTCTCTATTTCCATGCCATGCTTAATGTTATTGTGTCTTCAGTCTGCCTGCAGCTGCCTCATCTATGACACAAGACAAAAAAAAAGGGTCTGTAGTACTGCTGAAAGTCTTAGAGCAGCTTAATGACACTCTTGTTCACTTTCCTCTGTATGAAGACTTTCAGCTATCTAGCTATCTCCAGTCTAGGGGTGAGTGTGTTTGGCTTTGCATCCATAAATGCACCTGAGAAACATTTCTGAAGTCTTCTAAAGGTGTGCCAGATTTCTACATGAAAATTAAGGCTCTGCAGAATTTGACAAATAGATGTTTTCCTTTTTTTCCTGAGCAAAGTCATTACCTTTGTAAGTGGCATCTGCAAGAGCCTTCACAAATCCATGACTATCAGTAAAGGTCTCCTGATAGGAATGTTTCTGCAGTGGCTGAACTGATTACGCCGAAACATAAGAATCTGAGTTTCAGAATTGTAGCAGATACTCAAATGCCTTGCATGTGTACCTTCCTCCTCCTATGGAACAGTACAAACCAAATGTTGATGTTTGAAGATTGGTTTGTTTTTTATGCTGGACCAGAAAACAACATTTCTTTGTCTTGTCCTTTCCCTTTCTGTATTGATGTCTCCAGGCCAAATGTGGACAATAAGATAGTATGAACTCCCAAATGGATTTATTTAATTAAAACACCCACTCTACAGCAATATCATACCAGACATTTATTTAGCTGGCATTTTTCTTGTATTCTTTTTTAATTTATCATTCATAACCACCTGTCTTAGAAGATTATATACGTGTACCTGTTGGAGAGCATTTTTGTAATAATAAGCTCTGCTTTCCTAATGAAAATGTGGTCAACCTAACAATATTATTCCTTTTATCCTCATTTGATGGACATTCTTGTATTAATACCTTCATTTTGGATTATGTGTATTTATAATGTCTTTCTTAAGATGTTTGCATTAGCAGCACTTAATTTCTGCACTCTGACTTGAATGTGAAGTATTTAACATCGTGCATATTTTATAGTTGGTGTGTTTTAATTGTTTAAGTTTTTAGAATTTACTGGATTTGGAAAATTATCTGAAAGGACAAAACAGGAGGTGGAGTCAAGTGGAGGTGTATCCTCATCAACTCTGCAGTCAGCCCCCATTCCTTTGAGTGCAAGGCAACCCAGCTGTGAGGATTGCTGGCCACACTCACTCTCATCAGAGAGAGAAAGAGGTGGGGGATGGGGAGAGAGAGAAAATTAGCAAGACAAAATTCCTTTCTATCAATCCTGTCTTTACACAAATTCAGACTTCTGAGTTCCCATACGTGAGTGTGTAACTTAATTTCCAAATTACATGATGAAAGCACATCTGTCCCAAAATTAATACCTCTTGAGAATATCATAATTGTATATACTGAAAATAATTAGTATCTGTAATTTGCAAGTCATAAATGTCTAATTTTTAGCGAAGTTGTTTGTTTCCATTTAAGATAAATTCTCAATTTAATATCCAAAGCAACATTTGACTATACTACAAAGGGGCCAGAGTTGTTTAAAAACAGAGAACCCCCTGGCCCCCCAATATACAGAGGCACAAAATGGCATCTGCTGGGTTCTGCTGCAGAATAAGACATTAGATTTCTGCAGTAAGTTGGTAATTGCTGTAGTAAGTTTTACTGGATGATATATTTTTTTTCATACTGGGGCAATTAATGCTGCATGATCTTGCAATAGAGCTAGCAGATCCCAAGCTCCCTGTTACTGACCACCTATCAAGCACAAAGACTGAATGTAGAATTTGAATTTGATAGAAATTCTCTTTCTGTGTATCCATCTGTGCATCCATCTATCTATCTGATTATGAATAATGTCATTGAGATTAGTACAACTATTTAGAGATATTAGATAGTATTCCAGTAGTTCATGCAGTGCTGATGATGCTTTCTCACACCATTCTTTAGTATTTGCATGTGGTTTTTATGCTTTCTTGAAGGAAGCAATTAATCAAATCCCCCCTCCCTCCTACTTCTTTTTGTGTTTCTTTTTCTTTCTTTGATAAGAGATCACCATTTGTACTGAGTTGTTCCTTTAATGGGGCATCTTTTGGGGATCACCTTGTTAGGATTTTGGTGGGTTTTTTTAACCCCATCAGTCAAGTAGCAGAAATAAACTGAACTGTGATAGGATCCTCGAGAGAGCTTCATGTACAATTACACATAAGGTGGTTTTATGATATAACATCCTTTCTCCCTCTCCCAAGTAAAAGGTACTGAAATACCTTGTAGAGAATTCATAATTTAATTTTAATTCTGTATCTGGTTTGTCTTTGGAGGCTTCCCAACAAGAATGAGTCGGGCACACTAAGACATAGAAAATAAGGCTGTATTATCTGCTAAGAAATGGTCAGGGATTTCTCCAAATTTGTATTTTCAGTGTTTGTCCTGTATCCATTTCTGAAGGGCTTCATGAGGCTTGTGGCACTGTGCCACCCAGCAATCCAATGTCATTCAGAAAAAGACATCTGAGACTGTAGTGAAAATAAGGAAAATTATCTAGGGAGTGATTGCAAACTTTCATAATGAAAAATACATTTAGTTTCTATATAAATTAAACTGGATCTTTCCAGACACAGATCTGTGTAAGAGAAGCCAACATCATAACCGAGGCTTAGTCTCCTATATTGATGGGGTCAGTGTGATTATTGGCCATTTTTCTCTGTTTCACTAGAGACAAAAGGCATCTAGACAGATCTCTTTCCTTCCCATTCTTTTTACCCTAATTTTAATTGTAGGTAACTCTTTAGCTGCAAGGTTTCCAGCCTTCTCTTTGTGGTGAGTCACTGAACTATCTGCAACAGATCAAACATGACACAGACTTAGGAGTCTGTTAAAAACTGTGTTTTGGTAGGAAAGACCTTCAGAGGCAGCACAACATCCTTAAAATAAGTAAGTGAGTGAAAGAAAATGCAGGCTCATGGAATCATTGGAAGGGACCCTAAAGATCATCCAGTTCCAGCCCCCCTGCCCTGGACGAGGATGTCACCCCCTAGGTAAGGTTGCTCAGGGCCCCATCCAGCCAGCCTTGAACAGTCAGGGATGTACCTCTCCCACTGTCTTGGTAGTTTCTTCAGATTAATTCTAGCAGACTTCATTAGTTGTTAATAGGATATTCCAGCTATGCCTGCATAGCCACTACCAGAGGAGTTTTGGTTTTTATGTCTCTTAAGTGTTTTGGATCTCTTGGGAAAAATTCCATTTTGATTATAAAGGTTGTTAAAAAAATCTAAGTGTAACATATTTAATGAGTACATCTAATTTGACTTTTTGGGCAAAAGTCAGTTTCTTCACAAGAAATCTGTAAAATGTCTTGCTGGACAAGGTAGTCTGACCTTATGAAATACCAGCACACGCACAGAGGTAAAACAATTACTTCATTCCCTGTTCTGTTCTGTATTGTTGCTTCCCATACTGACTGCTCAGTTGAGATACCTTACTGTTATTCTCAAACATGTATGCATATCTAATATAAGTATTTAATTATTGTGGTTAATGCTTTAAAAAACATAAATTTTAAGACTTTTTCTGAACAGGAGAGTAGTGAGATAATTCTTTCAGCTGCTTAGAAAGTTACTGAAAAGTCATTAAATAGGAGAAACATGTTAACTTTTATAGGAGGTCTTTCTACTGAAGAATTCTTTGTAGCATTGTCTAACGGAAGATGTAGGCCAAATGTTGTTTCGTCTTAGTTCTGTTTTTTGATCCAACATCCTTTTTTTAGAGCAAAGCTGTATTAAAACTATCAGATTATGAAATTCTGCTACTTCTTCAGAGAACCTTGGGGCCAGCCTCAGCTGTTGTATTGCTTTTGCATTTTTCACAAGAAAAAGACGAAAATAGTCTTTCATTGAACTTCACATGTTGTTTGGCCAATTTTCTATAATCCAGTAAATACAAATTGTACCCTGGTTATCCATCTATGTCTGTCAAGCAAATTTTAATGGATGAGTGAGTGAGTCAAATTCCATGCATGGAAATATACAAATATGCAAAATATGGGTCTAATTACAAGGCTGCTGAATTTACACAAGGTCAGGTAAACAAGGCACTCTGTAATGATTATTAATTGTTAATAATGCCTTTGGCAAAACAGATTTCTGCTTTGAACACCTAACAGTTTTGCATTTTTAGTTATATGAAACAGCCAGATTGGTCAACTGTTGAAAAAGATAAAAGGCCTCACCTCTGGTAATTGCTTATTAATTTTATCTGAGTAATGGGAAGGATACTGTTCTGAATAATAAAAGTATATTCTACAGCTACATGTGAAAGTTCCACAGTGAAAATCAAAGCAATGCATTATCATTCATTCCTTAAAAAATGAATAAATTAATTTACAGATAACTTGTTTCCTCATAAGGTAGTCCTAGAAGCTGTTTCTGTCTCATCCTATGTGATAAAGAGCCATTTTTGTGAGTCATCATTATCCTTTGAAGTATTTGGGGTTTTTTTAAGGTGTTCGGTCTGTCCTGTCTTCCTTTACCCTCATCCATGTACCTTTTAAACTTACCTCTCTTTTGGTCAATTGTAAATATTTGTCATGTGGCTGTAAGACAGAATAATTTGCAGAAAAGGAGAGAATAAAGGCTGAAATGGGAAACATGTCCCATAATTAAATAAAATTGAACCATGCAAATAAAAAGTAATTTCCTTTATATATTCGAGTACTGAATTGTAAGGTTGAATGAGCAGTTAATTTGGACAGGAATGGTGAAGGTGGTTGCAGGTAGAACAACATACCTAAAACACATTTCATAGTTTTGCCTGACATTTTCCCCTGGTGTTGCAAGTACAGTTCTCTCCTGTTGCAAACTGCAGCAGCCAGAGCTTTCTTTCAGCAGTAGACCTTGCTTTCTGTAGCACTGCCACAATCCTAAATGAATGCATTTTGAAGATGA
The DNA here is from genome assembly GCA_039654755.1 of Calcarius lapponicus. Lineage (NCBI taxonomy): Eukaryota > Metazoa > Chordata > Aves > Passeriformes > Fringillidae > Calcarius > Calcarius lapponicus. The sequence continues at coordinate 108,914,914 of CM077462.1, forward strand.
AACAAGTTTAAAGATCATGAGAAATAAAATATTCAAATTTGGTTTAGATACTGAGAAAATGGTTAATTTTTAAATGTTTGTTAGGTGATTGCAGGCCAGTGACACAGACTGGCTGAATACTAAACTATGGGTTTTTATTTAATGAAGGGATTTGCTCAGTGTAGTATTGGTCTCTAACATTAGCAGAGTGCTTAATGATTGAAGGAACTTCCTCCAAGACAACTTTTCCAATAAAACACTTGATAAGAGATGCAAGTACCTAGTTAGCAGATGACTTTTCTGATAAAACTGAAATGTTTTCATCTGTATGACTGTTTGAGTCTCTGCAGATACAGGTTCTGTCTGGCACTTCGTGTCAAGGAGTTCCAAAGGCTATTTGAGAGAGTTGAAAATATTTCTGGTTTTCACTCCTGTGGTTTTGTCATCTTTTGAGCTTCACTGTAATTCTATTTTGAATTGCAAAGGTAAACAAAACAACAAGTTTATCATCTGTACACTCTTTTGTTCACATTTGTAGGCTTTCTTTTGTCAACTTCTGTTTTCATGGACTGTCTTTTGCAGTCCTTTTGTTCCTCTTTTGCCAGGATAGTGGTGGGTAAATACCAGCAAGCACTGATGTTCTCTTGGGTGAGCCATGGTTTTCATGGGTACACAAAGGCCATAACTGTTTATCAAAATCCTTTTCATCTTCTGTTTTCTCAGCATTCAAGTATAGAATTGGTTGTAGATAGTTTTTAGTTCTGCACATGATCAGACATAGGGCAGCAATTGTATTAAACATTTTTCAGTTTCTGATGTTAATCTTCTATTATTCTGTTAATCCTGAGTATTTGTAATAAAAATCTTTCCATTAGTCAAAATTGGCCCTTTTTTGTGATACTCTTTGTGCCATGCTTATTGTTCCTCTTAAGTTGCTCTTCCTTATTTTCAAATGTTAGCAGAAAGTGATGTTATTTCACTATGTCTGTTATGTTTATAACCACAAAAAAAATTTACTCTATCATACTTTTTTTATTTATAGAGCTGGTTTTGTTGCTCTTCTTTACACTGGTTTCTTCTGTCTGGTTAGAGTAACGTGCCCAGAATTGTAGACATCATTTCAAGCAAGGCCTCTCTGCTGCCTTTATACAGACAAATGATTTCTTTTAGTCCTTTGTTCAGTTTCTTTTCCCCTCTGCTTTTTTCTTTTCATTCACTTTTCCTTTTGATTAATGTATTATTTTAGCATAATTTTTGCCTTTCAGCATCAGTCTCTTACTGTGAGCTAACGTTTATCATTCTCACATCTCTTCTCCATCCTCCCCTCCCCAATATGGACAGTATTATCTGTGCTGGTTTTTTATATTTATGCTCTTTTATGACTTTCTATTTGTCTGTTGGATTTCTGAATCTTTTCTATTTTCAACTCCCGCAAGAAGTTATTCCAATTTGTATGTAACTGTCACCTAAACAGTTTCTACTGTTGATTGTTTTGGCTCTGAACAGAAAGCCTGGGTGGTAAACAGCCTTATAAGCTTAGCAGAGGCTAAACTTTTCCATCTTTCAACATGAGGAACTCTCAATTCTGATATGAATTATTTGTCTTTTCTCCTACGTCAGTGTTAGAGTTAGTCTGGATTCTTGCTGGCAAATTGAGTCTGTTTGGGTCAAGCTGACCTCCCCCAGAAGTTTTGTCATTTTGGATTTCTGCAGGGATCTCATTCTTACTTTTCTAACATTTCTTTTATACCATGCTGCTTATACCAGTACATAGATTCTGCTTAGATAAGTTTTATTACTTTCTGTGAATTCTTTAAATTATCACCCTTTTTCACTGTTTAAAAAGTACTTATGAATATATGGAGGTTTTTTTATAATTTTGATCATGAGAAGTATTCCTTAATTTAAAAGTGTGGTACTTATTTTTGTTGTGGCACAAGCGGAAAAAAAGTATAAATACATAATTTGATCACTTAGACCAAGTTTGAGGCAATTTGTACTACTGATTGAATTTTGGAGTTGCAGCTTTTTCTTTTGCTATCTTCAGTAAAAAAAGCTATAAGTACATTGTCACCGATATCTTTTTATTTTATTTTATTTTTTTCCCCTTCAACTTTTATGCATATTGGGAAGTTTAGTCTGTTTTGCAAACACGTACTAATGCTATAATATGTTTTCCCATATCTCCCTTCTCAAATTTTTACTGTTATTGATTGAAGATTCAATTGAGAAATGTGTTTAGAACCCTGCTTTCTGTGGTAATCATAGAAGTCAGTGGGAAGACAAGAAAATTGTATTGAAAGAAATTGTGTGCGTGTGTGTTTTGTGTTTCAGCATAGATTATCTCTGCCAAAATAATAGCTGTCATTTTGTTCTTGTTATATTAGTGGCCTGTAGCTTACTACTACCCCTTTTGCCTTGCTTTTGTCCATTCGTCTATTTGTGAGTAGAAAAAGAATTTTGTGAAGGGCCATAATTTGGGGGCTTTATTATGCTAATAAAATCAATATTTTTGTTGTCTATTTAAATTAAATATTCCAAGATGGTGACCCCACTCTACCCTGGTATCAAAGCTGCAGACCTTAACATTCAGTGACTTTGAAACTTGGGTTCTGTTTAGAATTTCACGTCATGCCTGTAGCAGGAGAAAAAGATGGAAAATGTATACTCTGAGCCTATAGGACTTCCTGCAGTGCTTATTAATCCTTTATGGATCATTTGAAATGTTTCTAGTTTATTTAAGCTTTGCTGCTTGTATCAGATTGTTCCTGCAAAAAAAAAGGGGAAAAGAGATCATGCTTTGAATTTTTAAAAATGATCTCACTTTCAAGCAAAAGCACTTTTATGCTCCATTAGAGTTGAATTTGCCAAACTCTTACATCGCATTAACACAAGCTTTACTGGATAGATAAACGTGTTGTTCAGGGACTGACTAGAACTTTACCAAACTGCATATTAAGATTTTGTCATCTTGCAGTTTTTATCTTAAATATTTTCATCATGCACATAGAGGGATCAGACAAAATTATTTCATTAGGGAACTGTGTGGCACAGTTTTTATGTATTAACAGAGGATAGAAAACAGGCAAGTCAAATTTGATACTTGGGTATAAGACTAGAGGCTTGTTAAACTCCCAAGTGTGCCATCTTTTGCAAAGAACCAGTTAAAGTTTATGCACATAATTGAGCCTCTGCTTTTTGTGTTTTGCTGCTGTGATAGAGTTGTAGAATAAATGCATTATGATTTATAGGTTGTAGAAAAAATTCTGGATCCACAGGCAGGAGATGAAAACTCTGGGTTGAATTGTCTTGGTGGCAAATTAAGGACTAGTCTCCACGTGAAATGCAGTAGCAGATGGGTGAGCTTGGCATTGAAATCATTGCACTGGGATAGAGAGGCCATCAGAGCCCTTCAGGAGTGGTTTGAAGGTTAAGATATCCACATCTTTTTTTCTGGGATCATCTCAATATGTATTTTCTCAATAGATATTTTCTTTGCTTAACTAGTAATTATATGTATGAATGGTTGTGTTCTCACAAGTAAGTGCTACTTTGCAGGAACTTTTTTGTTGTTTGTTAGTTAAACCAAGATCTTTATAATAATGCATTATATCTTCTTGTTTTACTATTTCTGTGGTATTTTAATATGCTACCTGCTCAGAATTATGTTTTTCAGGTATGGGTTATATGAAAATTCTTCTTAAAAATCAGCACCTTTAGAGCAAAATGGAAAATTGCATGTTGTTATCCTCCAAAAAGTTTCTTGTAAGAAATCACATTCATTGTTAGAATCTTAGCTTATCTTTTTCATTTTCTTTTACTTTGTGTATTTTATTACATATGAGAGTGGATTAGTATCAATATGAAGTAAAAATACCTTTTATGTGTTTCTATCCTCTTACAAAATGCTTATTACCATAGTAACAGAGGGGGCCTATTAGCTTAGTATATTTCTTTAAATATTTCTAAAACATACATAAAGTATTCTCTATGTATTACACCCATACATTATGTGTGTATGTGATCTTTAATTCCATTTACAAAATCCCTCACAACTGAAAAAAGAAACCCAACTAAAACCAAACAAATGAAACAAATGAAAACGACCAAAGGAAACAAAACTATCTGGAGTATCAGCTTAAAGTTTCACACACTGTTTTTCTAAGGTTATGTTACCTGACTTAAATTTCCATCCACAGAAATTCAAAAAAAAGGAAATTTTAATTTAATGTGGGTGTTTGTGGGTATGTGTCACATATGTAAATACATACTGATACATATATACACACACTGATTCAATCTGATGGAATTTGGGAAACGATTGGAATATTTTTTTCCCTGAAAATATAAGCTAAGTAATCTGAATTGTTGCTAGTGTTTGCTTTTAATTTGTTTGCCCACCTTTCCCATCCTCTGACCTGTCTCATTTGTCTCTATTTCTGTCTTCTTGAGTTCTTGAGAAATGAATAACACCTGAGTTGTGCTAAAGCAAATTTAAAAGGAAAAAAAAAGCCCTTAAAGATAGGTGTTTGAGGAGAGGAAGATTTAATTCAAAAAGATCAGAGGTAACTAATCAGAGAAGTCAAGGTAAATTATTCTGGTTAACAAATATCTGGGTGGTGAGGGAGTGGCATAGGTATCTTCATTCTGCTGCAGATTACTCTTTCTAAAGACAATGGTCTTCCCTGGGCCAAGCATCAGCCCATGCAAAGGGTGGCTCAGCCTTTCCCTGCAGTACTTGAACATCAGGACTGGCTTAGGTGGAATTCACATCTACACATTTCTTGTGGTGCAGGGTGAGAAGAGAGGTTCTACCAAAACCTTCTCCATGTTCCCCTGCTGGACATCTCTGGCAGAACCGTGCCAACCACACCAAAGGTTGCTGCTGGTCACATGGGGTGTGATGAGAGAGGCAGAAGCATTTTGCTGGCTCCTGTTCAGTTCAGGTTCAGCACACTCTCCAGGGATGGATACTCTGTGCTCCATCACACAGCTCATCACTGGAAGATCTGAGTGGGACTGGACCTCAGGGCTGCGCTGCTATTTACTGGTCTCCAGCTGGAGTCTGTTCCACTGGTCGCTGTGCTGGGCCCAGACACTGAGCCAGTTTTCAGTCCATCAGGGTTTTCTGAGCACTGGTTGATGTTATTCCTTTCTTTAGATTCAAGTACACTGTGCTGCCTGTTGCTTTTTTCCCATGAATATAACTCAGGTCACCCCTCAGTCCCCTTTTGTGATGGTAAAAGAATGCTCTTCAAGGTCTGTTGCTGTTATTCTTTTTTTAACACCTTCAGACATGGTTTATGGCTCTTCAGCATAGCGGGTTTTTTGTTTTTTCTTTTTGACTCTTGCCACCAGGATTGTGTGTGTTCCAGTATCATTTTCACCCATGTGTTTGAAAAAAATCAGCTAATTTCTCATACTCAGTTCTTCACTATTCAATCTCCACATCTTGCTAGGTCTGCCTTGAAAGCTGATGTTGCATAACTTGTCTGCCATTACTCCTTTTCAGGTGGTAATTTCTGGCATACTGTATTTCCATTCTGCAGGGCTGAGCTGTAGTCTTTGTTCCCAGTGTGTTGCTTTTGTTTCGCTGAACTAATGTGTATTTTGTGTCAAATGAACAAGGTTTTCCAAAACAATTTCTTCATGCTTATCATTATTTGCTGTTGTGCTTTTGTCATCTGTGAATTTTGTCTAAATTGATTCCTCTCTTCTGCTAATCAGTGGTGTAAAAAGAGTTAGTGTAACCTTTTGTTGTGATACACCTGCAGTAATCCCTCTGCATGCCATATTGACAAATACTTACTTGACTGTCATCACTTTATCTCATAGACAAGTGATTTTTTTGAGATACTTCAACTTTGCACCTCCTAATCCATTACATGTGTACTTCGTTAACATGGGCACTGCTAATGTAATGCCAGTGTCCTTTGAAAGTTAATCAAATGTAATTCAAGAGATTATTTGTAGTATATCTGCCTTTCTTGACCAAACCTGTAATGAACTGCCATGTTTGTTTGAGGCTTTTCTATATAAAACATTGACTGATGTTAATTCCATTCCTGTTCTTAAATTCTTGATCACTTAAAGTCTATATCAGTATTTCTGTTGTTTTTCCTCAGGTTAATGTTAGACCGATACATAGAAATAGTTACATGGATTGTTCTGATTTGCTTGTGTAACTATTTCAAGGAAATTTGTCATTTTGGTTGATACTGGGTCTCAGTCATTTGAGGCAGCTTCAAGGGTTGGCAAGTTCAGCAAGTAACATCATCTTGGCTCTAACAGGACTGTTGAGTTCCAGCATTTGTTCTATGAATATGCTGAATTTTGAGGGCCTATTAAGTGTTTTCTTGTTAGCAAATCAGAACATAGTTTTTCATCCTTATTTGCTACTATGCTGTTACTGTGCTTTTCCAAAATACAGAAAAAAAGTTGCATTTCTGGTTTTTTTCTGCTGTAAATTCTTTTTTGTTTCCGATACATTATTGCTTTGTTTCTACATTCTTTGTTAATACCTAATTTTTCCTATTAGTGTTCTACTTTGGGAAATTTCTGATTTATGTCAGCAGCTGTCAACTTCCAGTCTCCATTTTTTATACTTATATTTTATACACGCAAGTTAAAATTTACTTGTAATTTTCCTTACCTTAAGAGAGAGGACTTTAAGGTTATTTGAAACTCCAGACATTTAATTTTTCTTTACCTGTCATAATGAAATTTGGATATTTTGTTAAATTTAATATTCTCTAGATTTTAGAAAATACTAAATCTAGAGACCTGAGGCAACATGTGAAATGTCTGCTACAAACTCCAAAAACCTACACCATCGCAGCATTTTTTTTATTTTCTAGCAGACAGCATGTAACAAGTAACCTGTTCTGCTCTCAAGAGTTTGCAGCTGGAAAGCTCCCCTGAGCCATAAAATTCCAGTATTGAGCTGTTGGCTTTAAGGGCCTTGCAGGTCTTGGTAGCACCTAACCTTTATAAAAAACAAAAGCATAATGCATTTGAAGGATCATCCTTTACATGCTGATTTCATGCAGCTTGTTCTTATTGGATGTGATTTACTAAATAACCATTTTGAGTGTTAGGTTAAAACAAAAAAAGCTACTGCAACAGAAGTGTTGTGTTATTTTGCTTTCTGTGTCTGTCACCAGAAGCAACAGAAAACAGTCAGTCTCTTCTTCATTCTCATGTTTTTTAGTTCAATGGGTTTATGACAGGCCTTTATTTTTGTTGAGTTGGCTTTTTTTTAGTGCTTACTCAGGAGCATCAATTTTAAAGGTCCATCTGGTTACTTTAGTTGGTGTCCAGAATAGTTTAAGAGATTTTCAAAAAAAAAAAACCACACAAAACCCCCCACTTTCTGCTGTGTTCTCCCTGAACCCTTGTCCTTCTGATTTTCTTCATACTAGCCTCAAAGCATATTGGAATATGATCCCAGTATTACCGGGTGGAACGTGCCTGGGCTCGTCTGGCCCTTGCTGCTTGACCAGAGGCGGCAGCTCTGGTGTTTCACCTCAGAGACACCTTTGGCCGGCTGGAAATTGCAGCGAGGCACTTGGAACAAGTCCAGGTAAAACTCAGTTTTACCTCTGATGGAAAGGCTTTAGGCGAGGTGAAGAGGAAAAGGAGACGGATTCTGCCGGAGGGTTAATCCAGAGTTTTATTCCAGGGTCACAGATCTCTGAATCTTGGTAACAGCTCCAACAGAATGGCGACTGCATGGGCTCAGTGTCCTTTTAAGCCCGGGGGCAGGGAAGGGATAGGTGTGCTACCAACCAGGTGACAGGGGGGAGTCTCAGGGGACAATGACACTTGGCCAAGCCAATGACCCCAGGGCTGAGAAGCAGCTTTTGAACTTTTGCCAATCACACACGCCCCTGCTGGAATGTTAACCTTGGTGGACAGCACTTAGTAGGAGACAAGGGGAAGGGAAGGGAGAAGATATTGCCACACCTGGGAAAGGACAGGAAATTGCTTCATGCTGCAACAAAAGCAGATCTTAATAAAATTTACCATCTATTACATGGGTATAAGTTCTGAAAAATTAGGTTATAAAATTTTTAAGTACTGCCACATTTTAGGTGTTTGCCTTGCTATTTTGAATGCCAAATTTGTCTAAAGTTGAATCTTGGCTGGAATTTTAACCTAAAATGCATTAACATTTTTTCAAAATTAAATGAAACATGTTTTTTCTGTCTTCAGCTAATCCACAACAGCTCTTCAGAGATGGTCTTGTTTCTTTCTGACTTCACTTGGCTGCAGGAGATCAGTTTTTTATAGCAAGTAGCAGATAACACTCAATTTATAATTCTTTGAAATTCTTAATTATTAATAGAAAAGATATAAACCCTCTCAAAATTCTGTATCCCTTGGCCCTCTTGTCTCAATATGGAGCAGATGGTGTGCCATGTATGGAGATATCCCTCAGAAGGCATTTGTAATTAACAGGGAGGTGATATGAGCTTCAGTCCCTTCTGAAGAAGTAAAGAACTCTGCAGTCTGGCAGTAGTGGAAAGGCAAATTAAGTCAAAGTCAGTAGGGAGGCAGAACAGGAGCTTTCTTCTTCAAAAAGAATAGGCAGGTCTAAGGCAAAGTTTGAGAGCAACTGAAGGACACTGGAGGAAAGACTTCTGGGCAGCTGTTGAGAGGAATTACAGAAATGGAAACCTGAGGAGAAGCCAAGGAGGAAGCCTGACCATCCCATAATACTTCACAAAAGGTTTTTTGAGATTTTTTAAACTAAGTTGATGCTTAGTTTAATTAATGGTAGCAGGAAGAAAAGTCTCATTTAAGGTGGAGTTGAGTGGAGCAGTTTATGTTTATTATCTCAGAATGAAGTACGCTACAGATTTGGTTTAATTATTCCAAAGCAAAGTTCCAAGAAAAGTAAGTTGGAGCTTAAATTTAACATCTTTGTATATGAACCTGCCTAGTGAGGTCCTGAGAGAGGAAATCTGATGCAATATAAATCAGTTCAGCTGAAGCCCACAGTCATGCTTGAATTATAACCACTTGCTTATTTTAAGACATCGCAGTGAAAGCAGTGTTAATGTTGTTCAGGTGACCTTGCACACCCAAAATTTTGTGGTGCTATGGCTTTGAAGTCTTTAACATTTGGCTATGAGAAAGAGTAGATGTTTTATCCTTCTTTCTTCCTTTCTCTTGGTTGTCTTTTGTCATCTAAAGAAAATCCATCTAGATTTGATAATTTTACAAAACTTTAAGAAAAATTTGGAGTGTGGAGCAGGGGCCTAGGCTTAATTAATAATTAAAAAACCAAAAAAAGCCCTATAAAACCAAGAAACCAACCCAAAAATGGTTGCAAGAATTGACTGTAGGTAAGGAAGAGAGACTGGAACATGGCACATGAGACTGGAGCTGGACCTGAGTGACTGTAGATGAAACTAAAAGCAAAGAAGCTGAATTGACTGGAGTTTGAATTAGGTTGAATTGGAATATTCAAATATGGTGTCTGCTGGATAAGCACCTGGCTGGGCAGATGGGCTTGAAATAGCATGAGGAGGCAGGTGTGGGTGGAGATGCCCTGTGAAAGTTTGGGCACAAAAACCAAGCAATTATTTTGGAATGTGATTGGTTGAATAGAAAAAGAAAAGCGTGAGAAAATTCATAAATATTTCCCTGCCTCTGCTGTTGGGGAATACTGGGCAAAATGCACTGCTTTCAGAGGAGACAGAAAGTTATTATGGGCTACTCTGTTCATTTCCAGAAGCAAAATCTGTGTATTCCTTTAAACACTGTTTTGAAGAAGAATGGATTTTTAAAAAAATTTAACAACAGAAGAGAGATTCTGATACTACAGAGCTGAACATTTGGAAGTTGACAATACAGGGTGAATACTGCTTACTTAAGTTTAGTGCAGGTCATTTGTGTATGGTGTTATCCCTGTCTGTGTTTTTTTCAGTGTGTACAGGTGGGACAGCACTGGTTAGATGAGCAGCTGGTCTGTATTTGTTTCTCTCCACTGCATAGTGGATGCTTTGACCTTATTGAATGCACTCACTGAAACTTTGCCTAGGATTATTTATTTTCTCATGGAGTTTTCTGTGGCACACTTACTGCAGGATCAAGTGGCTCTTAAAAATCATCTTTACAAGAGCTGTGTGTTAAGCGACAGGCCAATTATTATTTCTGTTTGTCAAAGAGATGAGGCACAGGGGAATGAACATTGAATGTGTTCATAAGTTTAGGTGTCCAATTTGTGGATCAAAGGACCTGTTTTTTTAGTGTACTGAGTAACTGCCTGAAGAAGAACTTTCAGGTTGCGCTTGAGTCTGAAGTGATTCCTGAGGTGCTCATTGCTTGTGGGTCTGTTCAGTGAACTGGAAGTGGCTTGTCCAGCAGCACAGAGGATCTGTGTAGTGGCACTGGTGCATTTCACCACCCTGGGGCCACCTTCAGTTGACTTTAGCACTTTGTTTTCATCTCTTTCATTTTACTGCATACTCTCTCCAGTGTTCCCAGTGCATAGGGATGCAGCAGTAGCTCTTTTTCACTTCAAAAACCTGTTTTATTGTAAAGGCAATCCAGTACTTCCAAAAGAATTAAAATATAGATATGGCCCTTTAAATTGACACATGATTTGTGCATACAGTGAACTGAGATGAGGATTGCCCTGGCTTCTGATTGCAGACTTCTTGAGCTTAATGTATTTCTCATCCACTCTGTATGTGGAAATCTATTGCTAAAGGGTGCCATTGCATTTCACAAGGAGCATATGCATACATCTGGTGACAGGATTTGGTCTGTAAAAAGGCATAACTTGTTTTTATTAATGATATAATGAAAATTAAGCTCTCAACTATTCAATCAGCTCACTGTGGCATAATAAATGTTTCAGCACAGAACTTGGTGTTCCCGTAAAATATAGCAAATTCATTGTGACATCCATTGGTAACACTGTTTTCAGCAATTTTTTTTCCTTAGGCAAAATTACTTCTCTGTATTTCCAAGATACGTCTCAGAATTTGGTTTTAATGTGATTTCTTGGAATCTTACTAGAAGCCTATACTGTAAACTATACTGTAACAGTAAGTTCTTTACAATTGTAAAGAAATAAAGTTTTAAAATATTAATTTATTGTATATTATAATTCTATCCATTGGAAAATGTTTTAATACTGTAGGTATTCTGTTAGAAGCCACCCAGTCTGATAATTTTAAGAGATATTTTTTTTTCATTTTAAGCAGCTGTTTCCTCTCTGATTTGGATTTTAATCATGACTTGACTTAAGCTTTCATGTCTTATTTATGCTGCCAGGAGAGAACTTGAGCACTAGTTTACTTAATTATTTGCTGCACAACAGCTGCTAATAATAAAAAGAGGAAAAAAAAAACCAGAAAAATGCCATCTCATCTTTAGGTCTGCTATGGACAAAAAAAGCAAAGGCAGGGAGGATGACTGTAGCTACCCTGTCTGCTTGGCACAGTCTTCCTCCTCCTCCTCCTCCTCCTCCTCTCTCTCACTTTCAGTTTTCAGTGTAATGAAGAGCAGGAGAACAATATTCTGTAATTAAGGATTCCATTAAGTTGAAGAAAAGAGCAAATGGAGTTGTTTGTTCTCCTAGCTGAAAAAATTTGTCTGGGGTGGGGGTTAGTGGTAGTAGTGTAGAAAGAGAGAGAGGTGGGTGGAGAGACTAAGTCAGGGCTGTTTGTTGAATATACTGTTAAGGACTGTTACCATCCTAATTAATCAAGTTAGAAATTACAGCTGTAGTCGGTTTCCCCCCAATTCTTGTTATCAATTTTCTTCTCTTTTGAGACAAAGCAAATATAAATTTTGTGTTCATTTGTCATTCGTTCTTTGACTTCAGCATCTCTGAAAATAACAATGTAGCACAAAAGACCAGTATTTACCTAGTTGTAATGTGGGTTGCCATGGTGTTTTGCAAATTATTGCAATTATGTTCACCATGCGAGTCGCCCTTGGTAACTGGCGAAAAAACTGATAATCCTGTTTTGAACAAAAGGTCAAATTGCTGAATAGAAAGTCTTGATTAACTAAAAGATGTACAAAGTGGAATTATTTCCTACCATTCAGAAATAGTTCTTGATCGGGTTTGGGGGAGGGGGTGAGTAAGTACATCTGATTACTGAAGTACAAAGCATTGAAAGGATGTTGTCTTGAGCCTTTCATGTAGTCTTAATGGTGGCTTTTTTGTCAAATTTACCCATTTGCGGCATTGAAAGAGGCAGCTGCATTTAAGCTTGAGAGATGGTGCTTTTTCAAGAGTTCAGTGCATGGAAAGTTCTCAGCAGTATCTGCAGTTTACTATTAGACCTTGGGCTATTAAAACTGATGTGCTGCATTTGAGCCCATAGCTCTTGGTGCTTGTAAAACCCTCTGACTGATGATCTAATAAAGTGCTCTTACCGGACAATCTCTGATCAGATACTTTAGGGGAGAAAAAAAAATAACCACAGCTCTGAAAAGGGTGGAGGTAAAAACACTTGGCTGGACTGAAAAGTTTGCTTTTGTAATCTGTGGTGGAAATGTTAGTAAATAAAACTGTGCATTCAGTTTAAGTATTTTAAAGGTTTAATGTATTGTTCCAGAATTAATTTTTGTTTACATTTACAGAAGCAAAAATCAAGCAGAAAATATTAAAAGTTTTTCATAATGACCAGTCTTCAATAGTTAAATACAAGTATATAGAGGGAATGGTTTCCTGCACTTTAGTTCTGTGAATTTTCTTTTGTCTTTCCTTTATCATTCTTGGGGGGCTGGTAGGGGAAGAGAGGGAAGAGGTGATGAGGATTAAGGAGTTTTCTTTTTTAATTATTTCTACTTCTTGTTTTTTTTAAATAGCTACCTGGAAATTAATTCTTAAAACTTTGGAGAGCCTGTGTGAGAGCAGCATGAAAGCAAAGTAAACCTGAACAAGTTTGTGGGTTTACATTGTGCATCACCTAGCAACCCCCTGGCTCAGCCAGTTCTCTCGTCTGCCCCCAGTCCTGTTTACAGACCATTCAGGCTGCTCTTCGAAACCATGAAAGATATTCAGTTTCATTAGTGCCTTTCTCAAGGAGAAAATAATTAAACTTAAATGAACAAACACTGCTTAGTGATGCTTTAAAGTTCTCTAGTTTAAGGTGACCAGACTCTGGAGACCCCTTTCTCTGCCATTACCTCTTTTGAGCTCCTCTGAACTTAAATACCCACGTATGTGCGTTACCACTTCTAAAGTTTTTGGAACTCTGTTAACTCCTTCAGCATTCAGAGATGTTCATAACCATATTGCAGGGATAAATGCTTCATATAAACAATCTTTTTGTCTCTTTACCAGCCTGATATTTATACTAGAGTTGACAAACCTTACTGTAGGTGCCATGTATATGAGCAAAACATTTGTGTTCTATCTTACACAATGATGTCTTGCAGGAAGTTCAGCATGACAAATCTGAAAAATTCAAGGACTGTACAAAAATTTGAGGGGAGAAGGAAGATAACAGAATTGTGTAATGATTGGGGGCAGTAGAGTGTTTTTAGCTGTCTAACCAAACAAGAGGCATAGGTTTTAAGAAATCTTTTGAGTTCTTACTGTTTGTATGTTGCTAGACTTCTTGACAAGCAATGCATGGATGGGCTGTATGAGCTCTTTGTGCTTTGTTGATAGTTGACAGACAAAGCAAAATTCTTTCTGAAGCAAGGTACTGTACTTAGTTGTGACCTATTGTAGCCTAAGAATATGGCTTCCTTTGAGTTGCGTGAATAGGGAGAGTATTTTGGCAGAATGGACTTAAATATCCTTCTAGAGGTTTTCACTCTCGGTACAGAAATCCATAAGGCTTCTTTCACTGATCCTTTTCTCAATTTACTTTTCCATGTGTAGTCATTTTAAGTATGTCTTCTCTCAGTTGCTTGCTCAAAGTCCATTTTAGCTGTTTTCAGTTTGTCTTAAGTGAAATGAAATTGTTGGTAATAGCTGGGTCTCTTTGTGAGTGGTGTGTTAGCCTGAGAAGACTTTTTAATCTTTGTGGCTTGTTTTGGTGCCTAGAACCTTATTTTAGTGAAAGTAAGAAGACCAAGGTATTGGATTTGATGTGAAGTAAAGCAGAACATATTTGCTAATTTAGTTTGTAATGTACAACTGTTAAAGTTGGAATTTGTCCACTTGTGGTGCTATTACATGTGCTAAAATGAGGGCCACTGTTTGCATCAAATCTATCACAAGGGTTTGGAGTGCTCTATTATCCTTTCAGCAGGCTGATGATGGAGCCTGGGCTTTGCACAAATGAGATCAATAAGTTTCAAATAACTTTTATGAAATGACATGTGACTGTACATCTAAAGGTATCTTAAAAAAAATCAATTTTTAATAACATGTAAAACTTTTACATTGACCTATAAGATATTTTTCACTTATGTCTTGTTTGATAATTTTGTTTAAAACATTTTTGATATTAGCTTGAGTGTTTTCCAGTTCCTGGGGGAGGGGGGAAGAAGGCTAGGGTGCATTTCTTGCTTCTTCAGTTATCTCTTGCTTTGATCACATACACACACCTCCAATACTTTTAGTGGTAAAACTGGTATGACAGTGCAGAGAATAATATTTTCTTGAAAATAATGAAGTTTTCTTTTGATCTTAGATGGTTTCCTCCTTTTAATTTTTTTCCCAGTTATGGATTAGAATGCAATTCAAGTTCTGTTATTTTGAAATATTCAGAATTACAAAATATCATTCTTGAAACTCTACAGGCTTTCAGTTTTGGTAGCTTATAAACAGGCATTTGATGTTCTGTGGCTGCCTTTGCCTCACAACAGTGATGCATTGCTGGTTGGACTGAGATATGCAAGTTCTGAAGGAACTCCTAAAAAGTATGCTATGGGACAGAATTTTGTTGTAGGTTAAATCCTCTCAAATTTATGGCCATTTTCCATAAAGTCCAAAGGGGAGTATTTTTGGATATTTTAGATCAGCGCACTTGGCAGCTTCACTTCTCAGATGGCCACCTGGAATCTCCATCAGAGCTTTTACCATTCTAGTATCACCAGCTTTTTTAAGATAGAAGGATATTTTATGTTCTGAGAATTTCAGGTAGTGTTTATGTCCTCATTCATGCTTTCTTTAAGATTGCAAGTCAGTGTAACTACATTGCCTTCAACTGCAGTGTGTGTAGTTGCTTTGGACCTTCTGTCTGGTCCTGTGAAGGTGTAGTTCCCATTGATGCCAGGTGCCTTTGGGGTGGCAGTTTTCCAGTGGGGAGCCTGAGACAATAGATAATAGTGTCTCTGAGAACAGGAGTATTTTGGAGTGGGTGTCCTTCTCTTGTGCCAGCACTGAGTGTTAAAGTGATCACTTGCCTTCCACTAGGAAGTTACTGGCTGATAGCATCCTTTAATGTGGGTCATGTGATAATAATACTGGATATATAACCAGTCTTCTCCAGGACCTGTACTGCTTTCAAGTAATACACTTTCAAAAGCATATTTCCTCATTTCATCTTTCATTTAACAGACATTTGGTATTTTTCCTAAGAGATCACGTCTATCTATTCATCGCCCTGGATAATGTGGAATTCTGAGGATGAGAGTAAACCTCCAGGAAAAGAATTTCCTTTCTTTATATGAGTTTTTGTTATCCACTCCATCCCAAAGCTGAATTCTGATCAGTTACACAGGCCAAAATTCAAGAGGCTCTGAAAATAAGGAAATGCTTAGAAAAGCAATTGAATTCGTATCGTCCAACTTCCATTGAAGTGAGGCAGCATGAAATGGAGTGTGAAATGCTGTGGTCACTGTTTACATTTTCCCTGAATTGGATGATCAGGTAACATCAGACTAAAAATACTTTTACTGGGAAATGTAACCTGTTTTTTTTCTGGATGAGAAGCTAGCTACAGTATTTTTTGTGCAGAAAAAGAAAAGTTAATATGAAGTCAATGGCCAAGAGTGAGTTGATAAAACAGATCCTTCTCTTGTGATCTGAATAGTCATATACCATGCTGGATCTGTGATCAGGTTTCTTAATGCATTATAATTAGCTTTATGGATAAATTTCAGGAACTCATTTCAGTTGTTGTTACTCTAATAGTTACTAAAACTATTTGCATTGCCAAAATGTGCAGAACACCTAACAAAATAACAGAGAACATAGAATCAGCATTCCCTGGGTAAGGGATTGAAGCTGTAGGGTAAATGTATAAAGAATTCATGCTAACCTAATATGTTCCACTCTTCTAAGCATATGCTGCAATATCTTCCAGCTGCAAGAAGCTTGGCAGCATGTTTAACATGGTACCTATTCCACTTAAAATAAAAAGACAAAAGCTCCAGTCAGCTAGCATCAGTAGTGGACTCTTGACCCAGTTCCTTTTATAAAACAATTTATTTGAAGAGTCTGTAAAATATTAAAGGAATTTGTTATTCAGAGATGATTAAATGTTACAGTGGTATAAAACCTCAAAATATTCTTGAAAATCATCTTTGTCCTATATACTCATATTGGAGTATAAATATTTCAACTTAGTTCTAAGATGTTTTTGACTTTAAAGTTTCAGTTATGCCTGACAGAGAGACTTTGCACATGCTCTTTGCTGTGGAATTCTTTTACATTTTAAAATTCTCAGATGGAGTTCAGACATATATCTTCTCTAGCATGGGATCTCTTGAACATAACATTAGGGCTTTTGGTTTAATACAATTTGATCTCCTTGTAGTAACATATTAAAGAAGTGGAGAGAGCTTCTCCATCAGTTTTTTTGTTGAAGTGAAAAGAAGGCTGGAATGCCTGATACATCAATAACAATGTCTCTCCATATCCTGCTTTGAGATCTCAATATGTCCAAGCTGTCTAATGGAAGAGGCTTTGCAAGTCCCCTGGATTTCCTTCACAGATAAATTGAGATCTTTCTCATGGTGTCACAGATACATATTTTCATTAGTGTTTGGTAACTGATTTGCTTGGAAAAATACCAAGCTTTGAAAGATCCTGAAAAAGTTGCTGACCCAGAATTCTGCATCAGTGATTGCTTTTAACTTCATTACTCCATTTTTTAGGGTTGGTTTGCATGATTCTTGTAAGAAGTGTGCCTGTTTATTACTTATCAAGGAGATATTCCTTGATAGGAAAAATACCAAAACAGATAAGATGCTCCTTTATAAGGCCTAATTTCTGATGGTGGTCATTTTTCTACAGGGGGAAGGAAGAAGGGAAGCCTGATGGCTCATTTTCCAGACATATTATGCTCTTCTGTGGCAGCACATTCTTTTTGTTTTCCTCAATTTTTTTTTTTCTGACAAAATTATCTTAGAATTTTGCCTTTATGAAGAATTTGCTTTGTGTTTGTGTTTTCTTTCCTGTGCCCAAAGAGGAGGGTGGGAAGGTGGGCTTTTAAACATCATGAGGTGTCCCTTTCAGATGTCCATCCTGTCTTAGATAAATTCAGATGATCTCATCTCCAGGTTGTTTCCATTAGAGGAGTGGCTGTATCCCCTCAGGCTGTGGGGGGACACACAGGCTTGACAAAGTCAGATGTCTCAAGGTGTCAGCTGTGAGGAGCCCTCCTGATCAGAGTGTGCCACGCTGGCTCTGCTTTGGTGCTCTCACAGGTCAGTTCCTCCATCCATAGGATCATTCAGGCAGCTCTCTGAAGTGTCTGTGTGCTTGCTCTGGAGGGACATTCAGGATGGATGCGCAGAGCAGGCAGGCACCAGGGCTCTGCAGAGTCACTGTTCTGCAGCAGAGAGGTGTGAGTCTCTGACTATGCCAGTTCTGACCTCAGCAAGTCCTCCATCTGGAAAAACCCTTTCAAAAGTTACATGAGTCTGTGACTTTCTTCTTGCGTCAGCAGCAGTAGAATTGGTTTGTTTATAACAGTGCATCCTCTGAGGTTTTAATCAGCTGTATTCCCACAAAAATGTGTAGTGTTGCTTGAGGAACCTAAGCTATGCTGAAATTCACTGAAGTGGTGGAATCACCATCCCTGGAAGTGTTCAAAAGGTGTGTGGATGTGGCAGCTGGGCTGCTGGGGTAATGGCTGGACTGTGAACTTAGAGGTCTTTTCCAACACTAATGATTCTATGATTCACATTACTAAGTGGGTAAAGTTTTATTCACATTACTAAGTGGGTAAGAGTCTTATTTCACTACTTACGATTGCATTCCTGACCTGAAGGGGTTTCTTCATGGCATTGTAGCAGTGGCAGATAGACATCACTCAGGTCTGCTCTGTCTGCTGGAATTCCAGTGCATGACACTAGTTCTCACCCTGTCATTCAGACTTTTATTGCTGCTGGTGTCTTACCAAGGTGGGGCAGGTGCATTGTTACTAGAGTGTTTCTTTGTTCTGAACAGGCAAGGAAGCAGATTAGAAGTTGAAATTACTTCCAAGTAATTTGATTTCTGGTATGCAGCAGAAAAACTTTCCTGACTTTATAGCAAGAGCTCATCTTTAAGTCAATATTCATGTCACCTTTCACGTTGAAAGTGTAAAATCATGATGTAATTCTCAAAAGATGTAGTTACTACTGATAGTGAAACCATTGGCCAAAGAATATGCAAACAGAAGTTGTGGTTCTAGTTCCTGACATGTTGTCTTCTCCTAGGAAGGTGTGTCTGTTCCCCCAAACACTGAGAAGTGTTTTTTTCAGAAGACACAGGGAGAACGCACCACGCGTGTGGAACAAAATATTGCAATTGGAACTCATAACTTTCAGGTCACTGAGTTAAGTCCTCTCTTGCCATGATGTTGTCTGATTTAGCTTCATAAAATCATCTGTCTTTTCTATTGCTTGGGGTGATCAATAGATTTAATAATGTATCCAGTAATGAGGTGGAACCTCATCCTTCCAGAGGGTTTCAGGGCGCTTCAGCCAGATTTGCCCTGTTAGGCAGTACAATCCATAATAATGGATGTTGTCAGGAAAGCAGGTTTTGAAGCTTCTGGTCTTGGAATGAGTGGAAATAATATCCTTTTGTAAGAGTAGTACGAAAAGAAAGGCTGGTGTGAAGTGAAAGTGTCCTGATTAGCACCTCACAATGGTACCTGGATCAGAAATCTTCATTGCATTGTCTCTCAAATTCAGCCTTCCAAAAACTGGTTTGCTGATCAGTGACATGAGCAGCAGGCTTAAGCTGGCTGACCAGGACAGCATGTTCAGGTTGGATTCCTGTGCTTCCCTTCTGGTGGGTTTGATGGTGTAAGGTGGTAACTTCAGCTCTGCAGTGCTGGAGACATGGGGTTGGGGTGTAATGTGCTCAGATATGCCCGCCATCTGAGACTGGGCATCATCCA
The DNA here is from genome assembly GCA_039654755.1 of Calcarius lapponicus. Taxonomy (NCBI): domain Eukaryota; kingdom Metazoa; phylum Chordata; class Aves; order Passeriformes; family Fringillidae; genus Calcarius; species Calcarius lapponicus. The sequence goes on from CM077462.1 coordinate 108,934,158, forward strand.
CCAAGATCCCATTTTCAAAAATCCACTTTAATATTGTCTTCAGTGGGGAGGAAGGTTGCAGAGAAGCAGGCATGGATGACAAATAAATTCAACTCCAAAGTAACTGACAGTGACTTCTGAATAATTTTCAGTGCTTGCAGTGTTCTGCTTTTTACCAGGACATTTTTTCATTCTACGTGAACTTTTAAAGTGTTGTAGTGCCTCAGCATCCAGACTGTCTGAAGGCAGGGACAGATGCAGAACTCAAGTGTCTTAGGGAAGCACATTCAGTCCTCTGCTGTAGCAAGCAACCAAGCTACATTGTTAAATGTAATTTGTAAAAATTATTAAGATAAAGCTCAGTAAATGCATGTTGTTGACTCCTGCAACTTCTGTTTGAAAGGCTGTTCCAAAACCACTTGCCTCTATATTTTGGGGTAATATTTCTAATGCTTGTTGATCATTAGAATGGGAGAGGCTAATTCGCAAGAACAGTCTTACAAAGAAACAAAAATTACTTTTGACTTGCAAATTTCTCCCTATTAGCTACAGTTCATGGACTTAATACTCTTCAGGGATTTTCTTTTATATTGTGCATGTACTTCAGGGTTTTTTCACGTACTTTTTTATATTTTAAAATGAACTAAGCATTTGTGGGCAGGATGTTTGGAAACGCGAGTTGCTTTTTCTTCCCTCTGTCAACTTTTATTTCATTTCCCACGGTGTTGCAGATACCAAATAGAACAAAGCTGAAGGTTCCCTATTATGATTTTGTTTGATGTACTACAAATTAATTTACAGACTCAGTGATAGCTGCTGGGAAATGAAGGATTGGTTTTGTTTGGTCAGTGAAGATGACAGGCATGGATCAAATAAGGGTTAACAATAATGCACTTGAACAGATTGAATCAGAACATAATGCATGTATTGAATTTGATTGCAACATGCATGACCATGGAAAAGTTTTTTGTTTAAAAGAAATCAAGGCTATGGCTTAATTATCAAAGCAAAACAGGAGACATAAAGAGCTACATGTTTCTAATACTGCTTTTTTCAAAAATAGCTCCCTTCACACAGTTATCTACATGTTTAATTTCCATGCATAATAGCAACAGTTATTGTTGTCATTTGTTACGAGAGATTAACAGATAGCAAGTACAAACAAACGCAAATAAGGCCTGAATAGAGAGGTGACAAAGAAGAAAAGACCTCTTTACTGTTAATTATAACTGGTGGGAAGTCTGTACAAATGACATTAACTGTTTTCTGTATGAATTGAAGTGACATCCAGTTTGTTAGTATCTACTCAACACATTTGGGCATTTTATTGTAGGCAATAACTTAAATCTTAATTTTTTGAATATAGTTTATTAAGAAATGTGCTGCTCAGTAAAACTTGTATGTTTTGATCATTATTTCTTAGTAGCTGAAAACAAGCATAATAGTAAGCTGTTGAATTTAAGTGGTTATTTTTATCCTAAGCTATGTTTTTTTAGTTAAGTCAGGGGATTTTCAGTCTTTTTTCACCTGTTTTTTGTGACCAGCAGAACCTCCCGAGCTTTCTCCAACAGTGACTGCATTAGACTGAAACAATTGCATAAAGAAACTTGCTTCAAATTATTCAGTGGTAGTTTGAGAGGACCTTCTATGCATTCTCTTGTAAGACAGTAGAAGCTGTACCTTGTGAGTGGTGTAGTCCTTTGTTTCATAATTGTTAGCTAAAAAGGCCAATAGATGGCAGAAAACACAGTTACTTTTATCATACATTATTTTCATGGTTATCTATTTTTGAGTGTTCTGTTCAGCTGAAGCTGGGATGCTGCTCCCATTCCAGGCTTTGTTTTTTCAGTTGCACTTGCATTCCCTAACAAAATATCTTACTATATGGCAGTTTCCATTATTTGTTTTTCTAATATAACAAATTGCTTCAAAGTTCAGATGTAGTCATTTAATATGTTTTGAGTCATGAATGTTCTCTTTGTGCACACAGAATCTTTTCATAGTTACAGCTGAAAAAATGATGCTCTTCAACAGGAGGGTTTTGGAATGGGTGAGGACACTCTCCACACCTCCCCCTGCCTGGCTGTGTATTTTAAGGTGCTGTATATGTCACATTGCCGCCCGATGTTTCATAGGAGGTAGAGATGCCACAGAATAAACAAATTTCCAAATAGAGCTTGTCTTTATCTCTAAAAGATTAACTTAATGCAAGATCTGAGAATTCATTATCCTTACAAAAATGTTTTTGATTTTTCCCTCACAGTGGCTCTAATGATATTTTTGGTACTCATGTAGGTGAGTGCCTGAAGATCTCAATGGTATCCTTGAGTAGCTTTATTTTGGTAGAAGGTTATTCCATTTCTGTTTAAACTGAGTTATTTAATCAGTGGGAGACAGCATAATAAACACCTACCTCTTTCAGAGGAAATCTTAAGTTCATTTGCAAAACCAAAGCCAAGGCTTGTCTTTCTCACTTGAAGCTCATTTGTGTTGCTGACTTCAGAAGACACAGGTCAGGTGTCTGTTCGGTCAGGCCCTCAGTTAGGATTTTTCACAGTGAAACGTGTTGAAATAGCTCAGTCTTGGTGAGCAGTGTCTTATGTTGCTAATGTCAGTTCTGAAGTATTTGTCATAAATAAATTGTGTATGACAAAGAAAGTGGTACTAGGACTGCTAGGGCAACAATTGTGCAAAAGAGCAAATCACAGGTTTTTGAATTCTTGCTATTTTCTCACTGCAGTTTTAAATGTCATCATGCATATTGTTGATCTACATAACAATAAAGTTCACACTTAGGTGTCAGATACACTGATGATACTGTTTCCAAAACCCCTTACACTATTAAGAGGGTTTGGAGCAAGGAGGATTTCCTCATCTGTCGTGGTTTGAGAGGAAGTAAGTTTTCTGGGATATGCTGTGGTCATCAATAAATGTTCAGATTTTAATATTGGCACCTGGTGTGGCCACTGGGGACATTGGATACGCCTGGGAGAACACAGGGGTTAAAAGCAGAGCACTCCCGGGGGAAGTTCTCTTGGGTTTCGGCAGAGAAAGAGTTCGGATCTCTGCTGCTGCTGCTGGGCAGGGGAGGGACAGCCATGCGCCGGGTGAGGTAGGCCCGGGGCTTGGACGGAGGTGGGAGGTGAAGAGGCCCCGGCATGGAAGGCATCGGACAGCCCCCCCAGGAGAGAGAGAGACAGAGTACAGCCCATGCCTGTGACTGCTACCTTGAAACTTGATAACATGTGCCAGCAGCACAGCTGAGAAGGAGAAGGGGGTGTGCAGCGAGAAGGTGTCCAGCCGATGTGGGAGTCTCTGGGCAGTCAGAGCCCGAGTTATTTAACCCTTTTTTAGACAATGTAAACTTTGCAGGACATTAACCTTTCCTAGGAGAGAGATAGAGATGAAATGGAAGAAGGAAATATGCAAGTGTGAAGGTCTGAGCAAGTGAAAGATGTCGGGAGAGTAGAGAAGAATCTTAGGTGGGAAGAGATGATGGAGTGGCCTTGCTGGACTCTTCTTGTACAGCCATGGACAGAACCATGTTCCTTGTGACACAGAGACTGCATCCAGGGGGAGGCAATGGCTCAGAGCCAAGAGGGTTCAGTGTTGGTACCCCTTGGCCCCAGGGTGTGAAATCTGGGGGGGCCAGGTGTCCCAAAGGTGAGACTGTGCTCTTTTTAGAACGGGACAAATCATCCTTAAAAGGACGACCCTAGAAGCAGCTCTGGTCCATGTGCAGTGCTGAGAGCACTGGACATGGAAGGAAGAGGTCACCATGGCAGATGTTCTCTGGGCGGTGCCACGAGTGACAGGAAACACAGGAGGTTTCAAGGGTGTTTCCAGGGGAAGCCTATGGCACAAGGAGGACTCCACTCCTCTTAATGAACTGAGAATTGATTGCCTGAAGGGTGGTGATAGACCAAGAGTTGAAATTTGGGGGATGGATGTATTGGAATTTGGTGGGGGGAGGAGGAAATGTTTTGAGAAAGTTTTCATTTTCCCTGTGTGTTTCTTGTTAATTAGAGTTGTAGTTTAGTTAATAAAGTTTTCTTTTCTTTATTTCTAAGTGGGGGCCTGCTTTGCTTATTCCTAGTCACATCTCACAGCAGACACCAGGGAGCATATATTTTCATGGGGGCACTGGCATTGTGCCAGCGTCAAACCAAATCTGTTAGGTGAATTGCTTTTGGAGATGCATTTTCTTCCTCCATTTACTATCAATGGATCATTGGATAAGCTAAAGGATAAGAATGGAAAAGCTTAAACTGGGTATCAGGCTTTAGATGTCAGAGTTAGGGGAAATGAATCCAAGTGCATATGTAAATACACTCTTTCCATTCCTGCACTGTGGCTTAAACACTTCAGGAAGTGCTGCATACATTGATATTGCTGTGATGTTCTCCACACAGTTTTTCTGGTCTGCCCACATGGACATAAAAGCTCTGCTCTGCAAGGGCAGCAGGTAGTGTTTTGATAGACTTGGCACCAAGTGGGATAATATTGAGTATATGTATGACATGGCTGTAAAAATAGTGAAAGAGGAGAGGTCTCTGGAATAAATGAAGTTCTTTGGAAAGGATTTGAGGTTTCATCTTAAAAAGATGAACGGTATTGGAGTACTTCTGAAATTATTATAGAATATATTTTTAAGTTGAAATTCAAGTGGAAATTAGGTAGATGTTGTTGCCAGAGCGTAACATTGGAACAGCTTGTCAAAGAGGTAGTAAGAATGGAAGCAAGGAATGTTTTGAGTTGTCCTCTGATTCATAACATTTCTGTCAAAGTACCAGGGATCCAAGTATGGTTGGATTTAACCTTTTGCAGGAGCAACAAAAAATTTGGAAATGGGCAAAATTAACCAGTCACTATTCCCAGCAGAGACATCACCAGCCAATAGTCTGAAATGCAGTTTGACAGGGCTGAGCTGCTCAGGGTGGTAAAAGCAGGAACTGCTTGAGAACAGTTGCAGGAAAACTAAGTTGACTTCTGAGTTAACAACAGAAGCTTAAATGCTCTGCCAAGTAAGGTGAAGGGAGGAAATGCTAAAAACCCAATCTTAATTTTGTGTCCAGTGTATGTATTGCCCTAGTAGGGAAGAATAAAATTATAATTCTTGAAAAATAAAAAATATCTTTCTAGATATGACTGCTCAATGCCCAAATGCTTGGTAGTGTGCTCTAGGCAGACAGAAATTGAGGAGAGAAATGAGCAGAGAACAAGATGGTAAATACCATTTTATTCCTGTATAAATTCATGTTCGTCGCTCTCCAGAATACAGTGTGCAGTACTGGTTTCATCTCCCTCTCCACTTGTCCCGTTTTCCACCACTCCCTCATTTCCAAAAAGACCCGGGAGAGATTCAGAGAAGGGCAACCAAGATTTGGAGTGGTTTCCAGGCAAGGAACAACTAAGTAAATTAGGACTGTGGTTTGGAAAAGACTTTGATTGAAGGTGATGTGATGGAGGTCTGTAAAATCATGAGTGGCACAAAGAAGGTGAATGCAGAATGATTATTCCTAGTCTCTCCTGATGCAAGAACTGGAAAGCGTTAAAAGAGAAGCTGCGTGCATGGGTGTGTTTTCAAGAAAAATAAAGTGCTTTTTCGTATAGTTTATAGTTGTTCTGCTGGATGTTGCAGATGCTAAAAGTTTACATGGGTTTGAAAAGCACTTGAAGTTCATTGAGCTCATTAATGTATTAATTCAGTCACCACTGAATACAGAGACAGTGATTAGGGTGGTCCTTGACCTATTTCCAAAAGCTGGGGAAATCTTTGGATGAGTTCCACTGTGTCCTTTGTCTTTTGCCATTCCTTAAGTGTCTTCTGTTGGTGGTTCTTAGGGATGGGGTGTGGCATTGTTTATAGCCTATGGTTGAACCTGGCATGAAAAGTTCATCCTTTCCAGTTCTGGAATCATTCCCTCTTGCATACTCTTAAGAGCAGCCTTTTGCATTGTCTCCCTGAGCTGACATAGAGCAAATTGGCTCAGATTTTATTTCATTTTAACTCAGCAAAATATTAGATTTTCCTAAATGAATCAGTTTATGTGGAAATCTTGGAAGCTTTCTGAAAAAAAAACCCAAAAACTCAAAAACTTTAAAAAGAAGAAGAAAGGAAAGCTTCTGGCTACCATCAGAAAACAGAAAACTGTTTCTCCCCTTTAAAGTGCAAGCAAAGAAATGACATTTTACTTAAATATTCAATTTATTAGAAGTCTTGCTGAATGGAGTGGAGTGTCCTGCTGAATGGTCTACATGCTCCTGTAGTATGTTAGTGTTGTTGTAACTGGAGAAGAGAAGAGCAGAGGTTTTGGTGTATTTCAAAGAAGGGTTGACTGCAGTGTGCAGAGTGTGGGATTTTGAAGCAAGAACACTCCAGCTTTGTTGTCCACCATTCATTGTGTTTAAACAAGGTCCTTGAAGGACGTTCATCATTTCATACATATTACAGTATCAGATTCACGGAGTATGTTAAAGTTGGGATATTTTTCTTCCTTGACTTGATTCATTTTTTTAGGTGGAATAAAACAAGCTATAGCTTGAATTTAGGGTAAAAAAACGATTTTTTTTTCTGCGTTCTGCCTTTCTGCAGGGGTGGTTAATATGCGAGGAGCCAACTTGCCAGAATCGAACGCGTCGCCTTCCTCTGAGTTTCTCCCGGAGTGGCCCCGTGTGCCAGGCCTGCAGGAAGGCTGTTCTGAGACCAGAGGTGAGTGTTCTGGGACAGAAGTGGAGTGGGATTCTCCTGAAGCTCACCTGGCTCTCAGCGCTGCCTTTCAAAGGTAGCAGGATTAAGCAGGAATTTTGAATTAGTTTATTAGTTTAAAGGGGACTGTTTATGCTTTTCTTGCTCCACATTTAAGCTGCATCCTCATTGCTGTGAAGAGAGCATGCCATGCAGCTGCTGTGTTTGGAAATTTTCCAGCTGACAAGCATTTGGTCAGCAAACTAGAATTTGCTGGAATGTCTCTGCCAGAATACAGGTAAATTAACATAGACAAACAAACCCAACCTTCCAAACCAAAACCAGCCACCTGCTTTTCTCCTGACTTGTTCTTACTTGGCTGCATTTGGTGCTGAGGAGCTGGAGGTGAAGTTCTATGCCATCATCGAGGGGTACTCTAAGATGGTATTTCCAAGAGATCAGAAGTTTTGGATTCTGCACATTTGAATTTGGCTCCACGCCTGAAAAATGTTGAAGCTTTTAAACCTCATGTGAAGCTAGATGATCTGGTCTTCCAGAATTCAAGACTGCCTGATGGTTTTCTTGGTTTCTGAGAGTAAAGGAAGCTGATTGTTTAATGTTGTAAAATTCTGGTAAAGCACTTCAGTTGGTAAGAAAATAGAAGGAAAATCAGTATAACATTTAGAAATCTTGACAATTTACATAAAACAACCTGAGAGAGAGAAAGATTCCATAAGGAAGATGGAAAATCTATGATTTCAAGCTGTTTTAAGTCTTCAATTTATTCTTACTTACTTAAAACTTTTAAAAATCAAAGGTTTGAGGTGGGGCTGTTAAGTGAATGCTCTGAACAGCATTGTTTGATTTATCACACGAGATTCCTTTTGGTCCTTCTTCTTCAGTAATGAAGATGTAAAAATTCCAAAGGAAAAATGCCAGTAAAAATCCAGGGACTGAAGCAGCATTTGCAGAGAAAGACTGACTAAAAGCCATTTTTTGCTTTAGTAGTAAGTTAGTGTTGCAGAATGTAAGAAGATCAAGTGAAAACAGCATTAAAGAGAGGCTAAAAATAAGTGGAAGCTCCCAAATTTCTAGCACTGGAACCAGGTGATACCACATTAAATTAAAAAAGAGGGAAAAGCAAATCTGTCAGTAAACAAACCTCTCACCTATGTCATAAATCTGAGTATACAGCTGTAAGAAAGTGAAAGCCAACAGCAGTGGGAAAAGAGACCAAGACTTAAATGTTTATTAGCAGTGTTATGTTAGTTATCAGCAAAATTTATGAAGAAATTCAGG